>OZ002735.1:20968883-21568883 GCA_963924305.1 Polygonum maritimum
AATCTTTGAACTAATTGAACTTGATAGAAAGATCACCAAACAACACAAACACAAGCATATGAATCATGCGATATCGAATGTTTCTCAAATTCTCAGTAATACAACCTTTCTTATTCATTGGTTTGATTTGCCTTGGCTATGGTTTGGGAACCGTTGTTGTGCATTCTTTTTCTCGTCAAAAAATCTTTAAACTAATAGAACGTGATTGAAAGATCACCAAACAACACCAACATAAGCATACGAATCATGCGATTCCGAATGTTTCTCAAATTCACAGTAATAAAATCTTTCTTATACATTGGTTTGATTTGCCTTGGCTATGGTTTGGGAACCGTTGGTTTCCATTATTTTTCTCGTCCAAAAATCTTTGAAATAATAGAACTTGATAGAAAGATCACCAAACAACACCAACACAAGCATACGAATCATGCGATTTCGAATGTTTCTCAAATTCTCAGTAATACAACCTTTCTTATTGATTAGTTTGATTTGCCAAGGCTATGGTTTGGGAACCATTGGTTTCCATTCTTTTTGTCGTCCAAAAATCTTTGAACTAATTGAACTTGATATAAAGATCACCAAACAACACAAACACAAGCATACGAATCACGATTTCGAATGTTTCTCAAATTCTCAGTAATACAACCTTTCTTATTCATTGGTTTGATTTGCCTTGGCTATGGTTTGGGAACCGTTGTTTTCCATTCTTTTTCTCGTCAAAAAATCTTTAAACTAATAGAACATGATTGAAAGATCACCAAACAACACCAACATAAGCATACCAATCATGCGATTTCGAATGTTTCTAAAATTCGCAATAACACAACCTTTCTTATTGATTGGTTTGATTTGCCTAGGCTATGGTTTGGGAACCGTTGGTTTCCATTCTTTTTCTAGTCCATAAATCTTTGAACTAATAGAACTTGATAGAAAGATCACCAAAGAACACAAACACAAGCATACGAATCATGCAATTCCGAATGTTTCTCAAATTCTCAGTAATACAACCTTTCTTATTCATTGGTTTGATTTGCCTTGGCTATAGTTTGGGAACCGTTGTTGTCCATTCTTTTTCTCGTCAAAAAATCTTTAAACTAATAGAACGTGATTGAAAGATCACCAAACAACACCAACATAAGCATACGAATCATGCGATTCCGAATGTTTCTCAAATTCACAGTAATAAAATCTTTCTTATACATTGGTTTGATTTGCCTTGGCTATAGTTTGGGAACCGTTGGTTTCCATTATTTTTCTCGTCCAAAAATCTTTGAAATAATAGAACTTGATAGAAAGATCACCAAACAACACCAACACAAGCATACGAATCATGCGATTTCGAATGTTTCTCAAATTCTCAGTAATACAACCTTTCTTATTGATTAGTTTGATTTGCCAAGGCTATGGTTTGGGAACCATTGGTTTCCATTCTTTTTGTCGTCCAAAAATCTTTGAACTAATTGAACTTGATATAAAGATCACCAAACAACACAAACACAAGCATACGAATCACGATTTCGAATGTTTCTCAAATTCTCAGTAATACAACCTTTCTTATTCATTGGTTTGATTTGCCTTGGCTATGGTTTGGGAACCGTTGTTTTCCATTCTTTTTCTCGTCAAAAAATCTTTAAACTAATAGAACATGATTGAAAGATCACCAAACAACACCAACATAAGCATACCAATCATGCGATTTCGAATGTTTCTAAAATTCGCAATAACACAACCTTTCTTATTGATTGGTTTGATTTGCCTAGGCTATGGTTTGGGAACCGTTGGTTTCCATTCTTTTTCTAGTCCATAAATCTTTGAACTAATAGAACTTGATAGAAAGATCACCAAAGAACACAAACACAAGCATACGAATCATGCAATTCCGAATGTTTCTCAAATTCTCAGTAATACAACCTTTCTTATTCATTGGTTTGATTTGCCTTGGCTATAGTTTGGGAACCGTTGTTGTCCATTCTTTTTCTCGTCAAAAAATCTTTAAACTAATAGAACGTGATTGAAAGATCACCAAACAACACCAACATAAGCATACGAATCATGCGATTCCGAATGTTTCTCAAATTCACAGTAATAAAATCTTTCTTATACATTGGTTTGATTTGCCTTGGCTATAGTTTGGGAACCGTTGGTTTCCATTATTTTTCTCGTCCAAAAATCTTTGAAATAATAGAACTTGATAGAAAGATCACCAAACAACACCAACACAAGCATACGAATCATGCGATTTCGAATGTTTCTCAAATTCTCAGTAATACAACCTTTCTTATTGATTGGTTTGATTTGCCTAGGCTATGGTTTCGGAACCGTTGGTTTCCATTCTTTTTGTCGTCCAAAAATCTTTGAACTAATTGAACTTGATAGAAAGATCACCAAACAACACAAACACAAGCATACGAATCATGCGATTTCGAATGTTTCTCAAATTCTCAGTAATACAACATTTCTTATTCATTGGTTTGATTTGCCTTGGCTATGGTTTGGGAACCGTTGTTTTCCATTCTTTTTCTCGTCAAAAAATCTTTAAACTAATAAAACGTGATGGAAAGATCACCATACAACACCAACGTAAGCATACGAATCATGCGATTCCGAATGTTTCTCAAATTCTCAATAATACAACCTTTCTTATTCATTGGTTTGGTTTGCCTTGGCTATGGTTTAGGAACCGTTGTTTTCCATTCTTTTTCTCGTCAAAAAATCTTTGAACTAATAGAACTTGATAGAAAGATCACCAAACAACACCAACACAAGCGTATGAATAATGCGATTCCGAATGTTTATCAAATTCTCAATAACACAACCTTTCTTATTGATTGGTTTGATTTGCCTAGGCTATGGTTTGGGAACCGTTGGTTTCCATTCTTTTTGTCGTCCAAAAATCTTTGAACTAATTGAACTTGATAGAAATATCACCAAACAACACAAACACAAGCATATGAATCATGCGATTTCGAATGTTACTCAAATTCTCAGTAATACAACCTTTCTTATTCATTGGTTTGATTTGCCTAGGCTATGGTTTGGGAACCGTTGTTGTCCATTCTTTTCCTCATCAAAAAATCTTTAAACTAATAGAACGTGATTGAAAGATCACCAAACAACACCAACATAAGCATACGAATCATGCGATTCCGAATGTTTCTCAAATTCACAGTAATAAAATCTTTCTTATACATTGGTTTGATTTGCCTTGGCTATGGTTTGGGAACCGTTGGTTTCCATTATTTTTCTCGTCCAAAAATCTTTGAAATAATAGAACTTGATAGAAAGATCACCAAACAACACACCCACAAGTATACAAATCATGCGATTTCGAATGTTTCTCAAATTCTCATTAATACAACCTTTCTTATTGATTGGTTTGATTTGCCTAGGCTATGGTTTGGGAACCGTCGGTCTCCATTCTTTTTGTCGTCCAAAAATCTTTGAACTAATTGAACGTGATATAAAGATCACCAAACAACACAAACACAAGCATACGAATCACGATTTCGAATGTTTCTCAAATTGTCATTAATACAACCTTTCTTATTCATTGGTTTGATTTGCCTTGGCTATGGTTTGGGAACCGTTGTTTTCCATTCTTTTTCTCGTCAAAAAATCTTTAAACTAATAGAACATGATGGAAAGATCACCAAACAACACCAACATAAGCATACCAATCATGCGATTTCGAATGTTTCTCAAATTCGCAATAACACAACCTTTCTTATTGATTGGTTTGATTTGCCTAGGCTATGGTTTGGGAACCGTTGGTTTCCATTCTTTTTCTAGTCCATAAATCTTTGAACTAATAGAACTTGATAGAAAGATCACCAAAGAACACAAACACAAGCATACGAATCATGCAATTCCGAATGTTTCTCAAATTCTCAGTAATACAACCTTTCTTATTCATTGGTTTGATTTGCCTTGGCTATGGTTTGGGAACCGTTGTTGTCCATTCTTTTTCTCGTCAAAAAATCTTTAAACTAATACAACGTGATTGAAAGATCACAAACAACACCAACATAAGCATACGAATCATGCGATTCCGAATGTTTCTCAAATTCACAGTAATAAAATCTTTCTTATACATTGGTTTGATTTGCCTTGGCTATGGTTTGGGAACCGTTGGTTTCCATTATTTTTCTCGTCCAAAAATCTTTGAAATAATATAACTTGATAGAAAGATCACCAAACAACACCAACACAAGCATACGAATCATGCGATTTCGAATGTTTCTCAAATTCTCAGTAATACAACCTTTCTTATTGATTGGTTTGATTTGCCTAGGCTATGGTTTGGGAACCGTTGGTTTCCATTCTTTTTGTCGTCCAAAAATCTTTGAACTAATTGAACTTGATAGAAAGATCACCAAACAACACAAACACAAGCATACGAATCATGCGATTTCGAATGTTTCTCAAATTCTCAGTAATACAACATTTCTTATTCATTGGTTTGATTTGCCTTGGCTATGGTTTGGGAACCGTTGTTTTCCATTCTTTTTCTCGTCAAAAAATCTTTAAACTAATAAAACGTGATGGAAAGATCACCATACAACACCAACGTAAGCATACGAATCATGCGATTCCGAATGTTTCTCAAATTCTCAATAATACAACCTTTCTTATTCATTGGTTTGGTTTGCCTTGGCTATGGTTTAGGAACCGTTGTTTTCCATTCTTTTTCTCGTCAAAAAATCTTTGAACTAATAGAACTTGATAGAAAGATCACCAAACAACACCAACACAAGCGTACGAATAATGCGATTCCGAATGTTTATCAAATTCTCAATAACACAACCTTTCTTATTGATTGGTTTGATTTGCCTAGGCTATGGTTTGGGAACCGTTGGTTTCCATTCTTTTTGTCGTCCAAAAATCTTTGAACTAATTGAACTTGATAGAAAGATCACCAAACAACACAAACACAAGCATATGAATCATGCGATTTCGAATGTTACTCAAATTCTCAGTAATACAACCTTTCTTATTCATTGGTTTGATTTGCCTTGGCTATGGTTTGGGAACCGTTGTTGTCCATTCTTTTTCTCGTCAAAAAATCTTTAAACTAATAGAACGTGATTGAAAGATCACCAAACAACACCAACATAAGCATACGACTCATGCGATTCCGAATGTTTCTCGAATTCACAGTAATAAAATATTTCTTATACATTGGTTTGATTTGCCTTGGCTATGGTTTGGGAACCGTTGGTTTCCATTATTTTTCTCGTCCAAAAATCTTTGAAATAATAGAACTTGATAGAAAGATCACCAAACAACACCAACACAAGCATACGAATCATGCGATTTCGAATGTTTCTCAAATTCTCAGTAATACAACCTTTCTTATTGATTGGTTTGATTTGCCTAGGCCATGGTTTGGGAACCGTTGGTTTCCATTCTTTTTGTCGTCCAAAAATCTTTGAACTAATTGAACTTGATAGAAAGATCACCAAACAACACAAACACAAGCATACGAATCACGATTTCGAATGTTTCTCAAATTCTCATTAATACAACCTTTCTTATTGATTGGTTTGATTTGCCTAGGCTATGGTTTGGGAACCGTTGTTGTCCATTCTTTTCCTCATCAAAAAATCTTTAAACTAATAGAACGTGATTGAAAGATCACCAAACAACACCAACATAAGCATACGAATCATGCGATTCCGAATGTTTCTCAAATTCACAGTAATAAAATCTTTCTTATACATTGGTTTGATTTGCCTTGGCTATGGTTTGGGAACCGTTGGTTTCCATTATTTTTCTCGTCCAAAAATCTTTGAAATAATAGAACTTGATAGAAAGATCACCAAACAACACCAACACAAGTATACAAATCATGCGATTTCGAATGTTTCTCAAATTCTCAGTAATACAACCTTTCTTATTGATTGGTTTGATTTGCCTAGGCTATGGTTTGGGAACCGTCGGTCTCCATTCTTTTTGTCGTCCAAAAATCTTTGAACTAATTGAACGTGATATAAAGATCACCAAACAACACAAACACAAGCATACGAATCACGATTTCGAATGTTTCTCAAATTGTCATTAATACAACCTTTCTTATTCATTGGTTTGATTTGCCTTGGCTATGGTTTGGGAACCGTTGTTTTCCATTCTTTTTCTCGTCAAAAAATCTTTAAACTAATAGAACATGATGGAAAGATCACCAAACAACACCAACATAAGCATACCAATCATGCGATTTCGAATGTTTCTCAAATTCGCAATAACACAACCTTTCTTATTGATTGGTTTGATTTGCCTAGGCTATGGTTTGGGAACCGTTGGTTTCCATTCTTTTTCTAGTCCATAAATCTTTGAACTAATAGAACTTGATAGGAAGATCACCAAAGAACACAAACACAAGCATACGAATCATGCAATTCCGAATGTTTCTCAAATTCTCAGTAATACAACCTTTCTTATTCATTGGTTTGATTTGCCTTGGCTATGGTTTGGGAACCGTTGTTGTCCATTCTTTTTCTCGTCAAAAAATCTTTAAACTAATACAACGTGATTGAAAGATCACAAACAACACCAACATAAGCATACGAATCATGCGATTCCGAATGTTTCTCAAATTCACAGTAATAAAATCTTTCTTATACATTGGTTTGATTTGCCTTGGCTATGGTTTGGGAACCGTTGGTTTCCATTATTTTTCTCGTCCAAAAATCTTTGAAATAATAGAACTTGATAGAAAGATCACCAAACAACACCAACACAAGCATACGAATCATGCGATTTCGAATGTTTCTCAAATTCTCAGTAATACAACCTTTCTTATTGATTGGTTTGATTTGCCTAGGCTATGGTTTCGGAACCGTTGGTTTCCATTCTTTTTGTCGTCCAAAAATCTTTGAACTAATTGAACTTGATAGAAAGATCACCAAACAACACAAACACAAGCATACGAATCATGCGATTTTGAATGTTTCTCAAATTCTCAGTAATACAACATTTCTTATTCATTGGTTTGATTTGCCTTGGCTATGGTTTGGGAACCGTTGTTTTCCATTCTTTTTCTCGTCAAAAAATCTTTAAACTAATAAAACGTGATAGAAAGATCACCATACAACACCAACGTAAGCATACGAATCATGCGATTCCGAATGTTTCTCAAATTCTCAATAATACAACCTTTCTTATTCATTGGTTTGGTTTGCCTTGGCTATGGTTTAGGAACCGTTGTTTTCCATTCTTTTTCTCGTCAAAAAATCTTTGAACTAATAGAACTTGATAGAAAGATCACCAAACAACACCAACACAAGCGTACGAATAATGCGATTCCGAATGTTTATCAAATTCTCAATAACACAACCTTTCTTATTGATTGGTTTGATTTGCCTAGGCTATGGTTTGGGAACCGTTGGTTTCCATTCTTTTTGTCGTCCAAAAATCTTTGAACTAATTGAACTTGATAGAAAGATCACCAAACAACACAAACACAAGCATATGAATCATGCGATTTCGAATGTTACTCAAATTCTCAGTAATACAACCTTTCTTATTCATTGGTTTGATTTGCCTTGGCTATGGTTTGGGAACCGTTGTTGTCCATTCTTTTTCTCGTCAAAAAATCTTTAAACTAATAGAGCGTGATTGAAAGATCACCAAACAACACCAACATAAGCATACGAATCATGCGATTCCGAATGTTTCTCGAATTCACAGTAATAAAATCTTTCTTATACATTGGTTTGATTTGCCTTGGCTATGGTTTGGGAACCGTTGGTTTCCATTATTTTTCTCGTCCAAAAATCTTTGAAATAATAGAACTTGATAGAAAGATCACCAAACAACACCAACACAAGCATATGAATCATGCGATTTCGAATGTTTCTCAAATTCTCAGTAATACAACCTTTCTTATTGATTGGTTTGATTTGCCTAGGCTATGGTTTGGGAACCGTTGGTTTCCATTCTTTTTGTCGTCCAAAAATCTTTGAACTAATTGAACTTGATAGAAAGATCACCAAACAACACAAACACAAGCATACGAATCACGATTTCGAATGTTTCTCAAATTCTCAGTAATACAACCTTTCTTATTGATTGGTTTGATTTGCCTAGGCTATGGTTTGGGAACCGTTGTTGTCCATTCTTTTCCTCATCAAAAAATCTTTAAACTAATAGAACGTGATTGAAAGATCACCAAACAACACCAACATAAGCATACGAATCATGCGATTCCGAATGTTTCTCAAATTCACAGTAATAAAATCTTTCTTATACATTGGTTTGATTTGCCTTGGCTATGGTTTGGGAACCGTTGGTTTCCATTATTTTTCTCGTCCAAAAATCTTTGAAATAATAGAACTTGATAGAAAGATCACCAAACAACACCAACACAAGTATACAAATCATGCGATTTCGAATGTTTCTCAAATTCTCAGTAATACAACCTTTCTTATTGATTAGTTTGATTTGCCTAGGCTATGGTTTGGGAACCGTCGGTCTCCATTCTTTTTGTCGTCCAAAAATCTTTGAACTAATTGAACGTGATATAAAGATCACCAAACAACACAAACACAAGCATACGAATCACGATTTCGAATGTTTCTCAAATTGTCATTAATACAACCTTTCTTATTCATTGGTTTGATTTGCCTTGGCTATGGTTTGGGAACCGTTGTTTTCCATTCTTTTTCTCGTCAAAAAATCTTTAAACTAATAGAACATGATGGAAAGATCACCAAACAACACCAACATAAGCATACCAATCATGCGATTTCGAATGTTTCTCAAATTCGCAATAACACAACCTTTCTTATTGATTGGTTTGATTTGCCTAGGCTATGTTTTGGGAACCGTTGGTTTCCATTCTTTTTCTAGTCCATAAATCTTTGAACTAATAGAACTTGATAGAAAGATCACCAAAGAACACAAACACAAGCATACGAATCATGCAATTCCGAATGTTTCTCAAATTCTCAGTAATACAACCTTTCTTATTCATTGGTTTGATTTGCCTTGGCTATGGTTTGGGAACCGTTGTTGTCCATTCTTTTTCTCGTCAAAAAATCTTTAAACTAATACAACGTGATTGAAAAATCACAAACAACACCAACATAAGCATACGAATCATGCGATTCCGAATGTTTCTCAAATTCACAGTAATAAAATCTTTCTTATACATTGGTTTGATTTGCCTTGGCTATGGTTTGGGAACCGTTGGTTTCCATTATTTTTCTCGTCCAAAAATCTTTGAAATAATAGAACTTGATAGAAAGATCACCAAACAACACCAACACAAGCATACGAATCATGCGATTTCGAATGTTTCTCAAATTCTCAGTAATACAACCTTTCTTATTGATTGGTTTGATTTGCCTAGGCTATGGTTTCGGAACCGTTGGTTTCCATTCATTTTGTCGTCCAAAAATCTTTGAACTAATTGAACTTGATAGAAAGATCACCAAACAACACAAACACAAGCATACGAATCATGCGATTTCGAATGTTTCTCAAATTCTCAGTAATACAACATTTCTTATTCATTGGTTTGATTTGCCTTGGCTATGGTTTGGGAACCGTTGTTTTCCATTCTTTTTCTCGTCAAAAAATCTTTAAACTAATAAAACGTGATGGAAAGATCACCATACAACACCAACGTAAGCATACGAATCATGCGATTCCGAATGTTTCTCAAATTCACAGTAATAAAATCTTTCTTATACATTGGTTTGATTTGCCTTGGCTATGGTTTGGGAACCATTGTTGTCCATTCTTTTTCTCGTCAAAAAATCTTTAAACTAATAGAGCGTGATTGAAAGATCACCAAACAACACCAACATAAGCATACGAATCATGCGATTCCGAATGTTTCTCGAATTCACAGTAATAAAATCTTTCTTATACATTGGTTTGATTTGCCTTGGCTATGGTTTGGGAACCGTTGGTTTCCATTATTTTTCTCGTCCAAAAATCTTTGAAATAATAGAACTTGATAGAAAGATCACCAAACAACACCAACACAAGCATACGAATCATGCGATTTCGAATGTTTCTCAAATTCTCAGTAATACAACCTTTCTTATTGATTGGTTTGATTTGCCTAGGCTATGGTTTGGGAACCGTTGGTTTCCATTCTTTTTGTCGTCCAAAAATCTTTGAACTAATTGAACTTGATAGAAAGATCACCAAACAACACAAACACAAGCATACGAATCACGATTTCGAATGTTTCTCAAATTCTCAGTAATACAACCTTTCTTATTGATTGGTTTGATTTGCCTAGGCTATGGTTTGGGAACCGTTGTTGTCCATTCTTTTCCTCATCAAAAAATCTTTAAACTAATAGAACGTGATTGAAAGATCACAAACAACACCAACATAAGCATACGAATCATGCGATTCCGAATGTTTCTCAAATTCACAGTAATAAAATCTTTCTTATACATTGGTTTGATTTGCCTTGGCTATGGTTTGGGAACCGTTGGTTTCCATTATTTTTCTCGTCCAAAAATCTTTGAAATAATAGAACTTGATAGAAAGATCACCAAACAACACCAACACAAGCATACGAATCATGCGATTTCGAATGTTTCTCAAATTCTCAGTAATACAACCTTTCTTATTGATTGGTTTGATTTGCCTAGGCTATGGTTTCGGAACCGTTGGTTTCCATTCATTTTGTCGTCCAAAAATCTTTGAACTAATTGAACTTGATAGAAAGATCACCAAACAACACAAACACAAGCATACGAATCATGCGATTTCGAATGTTTCTAAAATTCTCAGTAATACAACATTTCTTATTCATTGGTTTGATTTGCCTTGGCTATGGTTTGGGAACCGTTGTTTTCCATTCTTTTTCTCGTCAAAAAATCTTTAAACTAATAAAACGTGATGGAAAGATCACCAAACAACACCAACGTAAGCATACGAATCATGCGATTCCGAATGTTTCTCAAATTCTCAATAATACAACCTTTCTTATTCATTGGTTTGGTTTGCCTTGGCTATGGTTTAGGAACCGTTGTTTTCCATTCTTTTTCTCGTCAAAAAATCTTTGAACTAATAGAACTTGATAGAAAGATCACCAAACAACACCAACACAAGCGTACGAATAATGCGATTCCGAATGTTTATCAAATTCTCAATAACACAACCTTTCTTATTGATTGGTTTGATTTGCCTAGGCTATGGTTTGGGAACCGTTGGTTTCCATTCTTTTTGTCGTCCAAAAATCTTTGAACTAATTAAACTTGATAGAAAGATCACCAAACAACACAAACACAAGCATACGAATCATGCGATTTCGAATGTTTCTCAAATTCTCAGTAATACAACCTTTCTTATTGATTGGTTTGATTTCCCTAGGCTATGGTTTGGGAACCGTTGTTTTCCATTCTTTTTCTCGTCAAAAAAACTTTGAACTAATAGAACTTGATAGAAAGATCACCAAACAACACCAACACAAGCATACGAATCATGCGATTTCGAATGTTTCTCAAATTCTCAGTAATACAACCTTTCTTATTGATTGGTTTGATTTGCCTAGGCTATGGTTTGGGAACCGTTGGTTTCCATTCTTTTTGTCGTCCAAAAATCTTTGAACTAATTGAACTTGATAGAAACATCACCAAACAACACAAACACAAGCATATGAATCATGCGATTTCGAATGTTTCTCAAATTCTCAGTAATACAACCTTTCTTATTCATTGGTTTGATTTGCCTTGGCTATGGTTTGGGAACCGCTGTTGTCCATTCTTTTTCTCGTCAAAAAATCTTTAAACTAATACAACGTGATTGAAAGATCACCAAACAACACCAACATAAGCACACGAATCATGCGATTCCGAATGTTTCTCAAATTCACAGTAATAAAATCTTTCTTATACATTGGTTTGATTTGCCTTGGCTATGGTTTGGGAACCGTTGGTTTCCATTATTTTTCTCGTCCAAAAATCTTTGAAATAATAGAACTTGATAGAAAGATCACCAAACAACACCAACACAAGCATACGAATCATGCGATTTCGAATGTTTCTCAAATTCTCAGTAATACAACCTTTCTTATTGATTGGTTTGATTTGCCTAGGCTATGGTTTGGGAACCGTTGGTTTCCATTCTTTTTGTCGTCCAAAAATCTTTGAACTAATTGAACTTGATAGAAAGATCACCAAACAACACAAACACAAGCATACGAATCATGCGATTTCGAATGTTTCTAAAATTCTCAGTAATACAACATTTCTTATTCATTGGTTTGATTTGCCTTGGCTATGGTTTGGGAACCGTTGTTTTCCATTCTTTTTCTCGTCAAAAAATCTTTAAACTAATAAAACGTGATGGAAAGATCACCAAACAACACCAACGTAAGCATACGAATCATGCGATTCCGAATGTTTCTCAAATTCTCAATAATACAACCTTTCTTATTCATTGGTTTGGTTTGCCTTGGCTATGGTTTAGGAACCGTTGTTTTCCATTCTTTTTCTCGTCAAAAAATCTTTGAACTAATAGAACTTGATAGAAAGATCACCAAACAACACCAACACAAGCGTACGAATAATGCGATTCCGAATGTTTATCAAATTCTCAATAACACAACCTTTCTTATTGATTGGTTTGATTTGCCTAGGCTATGGTTTGGGAACCGTTGGTTTCCATTCTTTTTGTCGTCCAAAAATCTTTGAACTAATTGAACTTGATAGAAAGATCACCAAACAACACAAACACAAGCATACGAATCATGCGATTTCGAATGTTTCTCAAATTCTCAGTAATACAACCTTTCTTATTGATTGGTTTGATTTGCCTAGGCTATGGTTTGGGAACCGTTGTTTTCCATTCTTTTTCTCGTCAAAAAATCTTTGAACTAATAGAACTTGATAGAAAGATCACCAAACAACACCAACACAAGCATACGAATCATGCGATTTCGAATGTTTCTCAAATTCTCAGTAATACAACCTTTCTTATTGATTGGTTTGATTTGCCTAGGATATGGTTTGGGAACCGTTGGTTTCCATTCTTTTTGTTGTCCAAAAATCTTTGAACTAATTGAACTTGATAGAAACATCACCAAACAACACAAACACAAGCATATGAATCATGCGATTTCGAATGTTTCTCAAATTCTCAGTAATACAACCTTTCTTATTCATTGGTTTGATTTGCCTTGGCTATGGTTTGGGAACCGTTCTTGTCCATTCTTTTTCTCGTCAAAAAATCTTTAAACTAATACAACGTGATTGAAAGATCACCAAACAACACCAACATAAGCATACGAATCATGCGATTCCGAATGTTTCTCAAATTCACAGTAATATAATCTTTCTTATACATTGGTTTGATTTGCCTTGGCTATGGTTTGGGAACCGTTGGTTTCCATTATTTTTCTCGTCCAAAAATCTTTGAAATAATAGAACTTGATAGAAAGATCACCAAACACCACCAACACAAGCATACGAATAATGTGATTTCGAATGTTTCTCAAATTCTCAGTAATACAACCTTTCTTATTGATTGGTTTGATTTGCCTAGGCTATGGTTTGGGAACCGTTGGTTTCCATTCTTTTTGTCGTCCAAAAATCTTTGAACTAATTGAACTTGATAGAAAGATCACCAAACAACACAAACACAAGCATACGAATCATGCGATTTCGAATGTTTCTCAAATTCTCAGTAATACAACCTTTCTTATTGATTGGTTTGATTTGCCTAGGCGATGGTTTGGGAACCGTTGTTTTCCATTCTTTTTCTCGTCAAAAAATCTTTGAACTAATAGAACTTGATAGAAAGATCACCAAACAACACCAACACAAGCATACGAATCATGCGATTTCGAATGTTTCTCAAATTCTCAGTAATACAACCTTTCTTATTGATTGGTTTGATTTGCCTAGGATGTGGTTTGGGAACCGTTGGTTTCCATTCTTTTTGTCGTCCAAAAATATTTGAACTAATTGAACTTGATAGAAACATCACCAAACAACACAAACACAAGCATATGAATCGTGCGATTTCGAATGTTTCTCAAATTCTCAGTAATACAACCTTTCTTATTCATTGGTTTGATTTGCCTTGGCTATGGTTTGGGAACCGTTGTTGTCCATTCTTTTTCTCGTCAAAAAATCTTTAAACTAATACAACGTGATTGAAAGATCACCAAACAACACCAACATAAGCATACGAATCATGCGATTCCGAATGTTTCTCAAATTCACAGTAATATAATCTTTCTTATACATTGGTTTGATTTGCCTTGGCTATGGTTTGGGAACCGTTGGTTTCCATTATTTTTCTCGTCCAAAAATCTTTGAAATAATAGAACTTCATAGAAAGATCACCAAACAACACCAACACAAGCATACGAATCATGTGATTTCGAATGTTTCTCAAATTCTCAGTAATACAACCTTTCTTATTGATTGGTTTGATTTGCCTAGGCTATGGTTTGGGAACCGTTGGTTTCCATTCTTTTTGTCGTCCAAAAATCTTTGAACTAATTGAACTTGATAGAAAGATCACCAAACAACACAAACACAAGCATACGAATCACAATTTCGAATGTTTCTCAAATTCTCAGTAATACAACCTTTCTTATTCATTGGTTTGATTTGCCTTGGCTATGGTTTGGGAACCGTTGTTTTCCATTCTTTATCTCGTCAAAAAATCTTTAAACTAATAGAACATGATGGAAAGATCACCAAACAATACCAACATAAGCATACCAATCATGCGATTTCGAATGTTTCTCAAATTCGCAATAACACAACCTTTCTTATTGATTGGTTTGATTTGCCTAGGCTATGGTTTGGGAACCGTTGGTTTCCATTCTTTTTCTCGTCAAAAAATCTTTGAACTAATAGAACTTGATAGAAAGATCACCAAACAACACCAACACAAGCGTACGAATAATGCGATTCCGAATGTTTATCAAATTCTCAGTAATACAACCTTTCTTATTCATTGGTTTGATTTGCCTAGGCTATGGTTTGGGAACCGTTGGTTTCCATTCTTTTTGTCGTCCAATAATCTTTGAACTAATTGAACTTGATAGAAAGATCACCAAACAGCACCAACACAAGCATACGAATCATGCGATTTCGAATGTTTCTCAAATTCTCAATAATACAACCTTTCTTATTCATTGGTTTGATTTGCCTTGGCTATGGTTTGGGAACTGTTGTTGTCCATTCTTTTTCTCGTCAAAAGATCTTTAACCTAATACAACGTGATTGAAAGATCACCAAACAACACCAACATAAGCATACGAATCATGCGATTCCGAATGTTTCTCAAATTCTCAATAATACAACCTTTCTTATTGATTGGTTTGATTTGCCTAGGCTATGGTTTGGGAACCGTTGGTTTCCATTATTTTTCTCGTCCAAAAATCTTTGAAATAATAGAACTTGATAGAAAGATCACCAAACAACACCAACACAAGCATACGAATCATGTGATTTCGAATGTTTCTCAAATTCTCAGTAATACAACCTTTCTTATTGATTGGTTTGATTTGCCTAGGCTATGGTTTGGGAACCGTTGGTTTCCATTCTTTTTGTCGTCCAAAAATCTTTGAACTAATTGAACTTGATAGAAAGATCACCAAACAACACAAACACAAGCATACGAATCACAATTCCGAATGTTTCTCAAATTCTCAGTAATACAACCTTTCTTATTCATTGGTTTGGTTTGCCTTGGCTATGGTTTGGGAACCGTTGTTTTCCATTCTTTTTCTCGTCAAAAAATCTTTAAACTAATAGAACATGATGGAAAGGTCACCAAACAACACCAACATAAGCATACCAATCATGCGATTTCGAATGTTTCTCAAATTCGCAATAACACAACCTTTCTTATTGATTGGTTTGATTTGCCTAGGCTATGGTTTGCGAACCGTTGGTTTCCATTATTTTTCTACTCCATAAATCTTTGAACTAATAGAACTTGATAGAAAGATCACCAAAGAACACAAACACAAGCATATGAATCATGCAATTCCGAATGTTTCTCAAATTCTCAGTAATACAACCTTTCTTATTCATTGGTTTGATTTGCCTAGGCTATGGTTTGGGAACCATTGGTTTCCATTCTTTTTCTCGTCCAATAATCTTTGAACTAATAGAACTTGATAGAAAGATCACCAAACAGCACCAACACAAGCATACGAATCATGCGATTCCGAATGTTTCTCAAATTCTCAATAATACAACCTTTCTTATTCATTGGTTTGATTTGCCTAGGCTATGGTTTGGCAAGTGTTGGTTTCCATTCTTTTTCTAGTCCAAAAATCTTTGAACTAATAGAACTTGATAGAAAGATCACCAAACAAGATAAACACAAGCATACGAATCATGCGATATTGAATGTTTCTCAAATTCTCAATAATACAACCTTTCTTATTGATTGGTTTGATTTGCCTAGGCTATGGTTTGGGAACCGTTGGTTTCCATTCTTTTTGTCGTCCAAAAATCTTTGAACTAATTGAACTTGATAGAAAGATCACCAAACAACACCAACACAAGCATACGAATCATGCGATTCCGAATGTTTCTCAAATTCTCAATAACACAACCTTTCTTATTCATTGGTTTGATTTGCCTTGGCTATGGTATGGGAACCGTTGGTTTCCATTCTTTTTGTCGTCCAAAAATCTTTGAACTAATAGAACTTGATAGAAAGATCACCAAACAACACAAACACAAGCATACGAATCATGCGATTCCGAATGTTTCTCAAATTCTCAGTAATACAACCTTTCTTATTCATAGGTTTGGTTTGCCTTGGCTATGGTTTAGGAACCGTTGTTTTCCATTCTTTTTCTCGTCAAAAAATCTTTAAACTAATAGAACGTGATGGAAAGATCACCAAACAACACCAGCATAAGCATACCAATCATGCGATTTCGAATGTTTCTCAAATTCGCAATAACAAAACCTTTCTTATTGATTGGTTTGATTTGCCTAGGCTATGGTTTGGGAACCGTTGGTTTCCATTCTTTTTCTCGTCAAAAAATCTTTGAACTAATAGAACTTGATAGAAAGATCACCAAACAACACCAACACAAGCGTACGAATAATGCGATTCCGAATGTTTATCAAATTCTCAGTAATACAACCTTTCTTATTCATTGGTTTGATTTGCCTAGGCTATGGTTTGGGAACCGTTGGTTTCCATTCTTTTTGTCGTCCAATAATCTTTGAACTAATTGAACTTGATAGAAAGATCACCAAACAGCACCAACACAAGCATACGAATCATGCGATTTCGAATGTTTCTCAAATTCTCAATAATACAACCTTTCTTATTCATTGGTTTGATTTGCCTTGGCTATGGTTTGGGAACCGTTGTTGTCCATTCTTTTTCTCGTCAAAAGATCTTTAACCTAATACAACGTGATTGAAAGATCACCAAACAACACCAACATAAGCATACGAATCATGCGATTCCGAATGTTTCTCAAATTCTCAATAATACAACCTTTCTTATTGATTGGTTTGATTTGCCTAGGCTATGGTTTGGGAACCGTTGGTTTCCATTATTTTTCTCGTCCAAAAATCTTTGAAATAATAGAACTTGATAGAAAGATCACCAAACAACACCAACACAAGCATACGAATCATGTGATTTCGAATGTTTCTCAAATTCTCAGTAATACAACCTTTCTTATTGATTGGTTTGATTTGCCTAGGCTATGGTTTGGGAACCGTTGGTTTCCATTCTTTTTGTCGTCCAAAAATCTTTGAACTAATTGAACTTGATAGAAAGATCACCAAACAACACAAACACAAGCATACGAATCACAATTCCGAATGTTTCTCAAATTCTCAGTAATACAACCTTTCTTATTCATTGGTTTGGTTTGCCTTGGCTATGGTTTGGGAACCGTTGTTTTCCATTCTTTTTCTCGTCAAAAAATCTTTAAACTAATAGAACATGATGGAAAGGTCACCAAACAACACCAACATAAGCATACCAATCATGCGATTTCGAATGTTTCTCAAATTCGCAATAACACAACCTTTCTTATTGATTGGTTTGATTAGCCTAGGCTATGGTTTGCGAACCGTTGGTTTCCATTATTTTTCTACTCCATAAATCTTTGAACTAATAGAACTTGATAGAAAGATCACCAAAGAACACAAACACAAGCATATGAATCATGCAATTCCGAATGTTTCTCAAATTCTCAGTAATACAACCTTTCTTATTCATTGGTTTGATTTGCCTAGGCTATGGTTTGGGAACCATTGGTTTCCATTCTTTTTCTCGTCCAATAATCTTTGAACTAATAGAACTTGATAGAAAGATCACCAAACAGCACCAACACAAGCATACGAATCATGCGATTCCGAATGTTTTTCAAATTCTCAATAATACAACCTTTCTTATTCATTGGTTTGATTTGCCTAGGCCATGGTTTGGCAAGTGTTGGTTTCCATTCTTTTTCTAGTCTAAAAATCTTTGAACTAATAGAACTTGATAGAAAGATCACCAAACAAGATAAACACAAGCATACGAATCATGCGATATTGAATGTTTCTCAAATTCTCAATAATACAACCTTTCTTATTGATTGGTTTGATTTGCCTAGGCTATGGTTTGGGAACCGTTGGTTTCCATTCTTTTTGTCGTCCAAAAATCTTTGAACTAATTGAACTTGATAGAAAGATCACCAAACAACACCAACACAAGCATACGAATCATGCGATTCCGAATGTTTCTCAAATTCTCAATAACACAACCTTTCTTATTCATTGGTTTGATTTGCCTTGGCTATGGTATGGGAACCGTTGGTTTCCATTCTTTTTGTCGTCCAAAAATCTTTGAACTAATAGAACTTGATAGAAAGATCACCAAACAACACAAACACAAGCATACGAATCATGCGATTCCGAATGTTTCTCAAATTCTCAGTAATACAACCTTTCTTATTCATAGGTTTGGTTTGCCTTGGCTATGGTTTAGGAACCGTTGTTTTCCATTCTTTTTCTCGTCAAAAAATCTTTAAACTAATAGAACGTGATGGAAAGATCACCAAACAACACCAGCATAAGCATACCAATCATGCGATTTCGAATGTTTCTCAAATTCGCAATAACAAAACCTTTCTTATTTATTGGTTTGATTTGCCTAGGCTATGGTTTGGGAACCGTTGGTTTCCATTCTTTTTGTAGTCCATAAATCTTTGAACTAATAGAACTTGATAGAAAGATCACCAAAGAACACAAACACAAGCATACGAATCATGCAATTCCGAATGTTTCTCAAATTCTCAGTAATACAACCTTTCTTATTCATTGGTTTGATTTGCCTAGGCTATGGTTTGGGAACCATTGGTTTCCAATCTTTCTCTCGTCTAATAATCTTTGAACTAATAGAATTTGATAGAAAGATCACCAAACAGCACCAACACAAGCATACGAATCATGCGATTCCGAATGTTTCTCAAATTCTCAGTAATACAACCTTTCTTATTCATTGGTTGTATTTGCCTTGGCCATGGTTTCGGAACCGTTGATTTACATTCTTTTTCTCGTCAAAAAATCTTTGAACTAATAGAACTTGATAGAAAGATCGCCAAACAACACAAACACAAGCATACGAATCATGCGATTTCGAATGTTTCTCAAATTCTCAATAACACAACCTTTCTTATTGATTGGTTTGATTTGCCTAGGCTATGGTTTGGGAACCGTTGGTTTCCATTCTTTTTCTCGTCCAATAATCTTTGAACTAATTGAACTTGATAGAAAGATCACCAAACAACACCAACACAAGCATACGAATCATGCGATTTCGAATGTTTCTCAAATCCTCAGTAATACAACCTTTCTTATTCATTGGTTTGATTTGCCTTGGCTATGGTTTGGGAACCGTTGTTTTCCATTCTTTTTCTCGTCAAAAAATCTTTGAACTAATAGAACTTGATAGAAAGATCGCCAAACAACACAAACACAAGCATACGAATCATGCGATTTCGAATGTTTCTCAAATTCTCAATAACACAACCTTTCTTATTGATTGGTTTGATTTGCCTAGGCTATGGTTTGGGAACCGTTGGTTTCCATTCTTTTTCTCGTCCAATAATCTTTGAACTAATTGAACTTGATAGAAAGATCACCAAACAACACCAACACAAGCATACGAATCATGCGATTTCGAATGTTTCTCAAATCCTCAGTAATACAACCTTTCTTATTCATTGGTTTGATTTGCCTTGGCTATGGTTTGAGAACCGTTGTTTCCCATTGTTTTTCTCGTCAAAAAATCTTTAAACTAATAGAACTTGATGGAAAGATCACCAAACAACACCAACATAAGCATACAAATCATGCGATTCCGAATGTTTCTCAAATTCTCAGTAATACAACCTTTCTTATTCATTGGTTTGGTTTGCCTTGGCTATGGTTTAGGAACCGTTATTTTCCATTCTTTTTCTCGTCAAAAAATCATTGAACTAATAGTACTTGATAGAAAGAATAACAAACAACACCAACACAAGCATACGAATAATGCGATTTCGGAATGTTTCTCAAATTCTCAATAACACAACCTTTCTTATTGATTGGTTTGATTTTCCTAGGCTATGGTTTGGGAACCGTTGGTTTCCATTCTTTTTGTCGTCCAAAAATATTTGAACTAATTGAACTTGATAGAAAGATCAACAAACAACACCAACACAAGCATACGAATAATGCGATTCCGAATGTTTCTCAAATTCTCAATAACACAACCTTTCTTATTGATTGGTTTGATTTGCCTAGGCTATGGTTTTGGAACCATTGGTTTCCATTCTTTTTGTCGTCCAAAAATCTTTGAACTAATTGAACTTGATAGAAAGATCACCAAACAACACAAACACAAGCATACGAATCATGCGATTTCGAATGTTTCTCAAATTCTCAGTAATATAACCTTTCGTATTCATTGGTTTGATTTGCCTAGGCTATAATTTGGGAACCATTGGTTTCCATTCTTTTTCTCGTCCAATAATCTTTGAACTAATAGAACTTGATAGAAAGATCACCAAACAGCACCAACACAAGCATACGAATCATGCGATTCCGAATGTTTCTCAAATTCTCAATAATACAACCTTTCTTATTCATTGGTTTGATTTGCCTTAGCTATGGTTTGGGAACCCTTGATTTACATTCTTTTTCTCGTCAAAAAATCTTTGAACTAATAGAACTTGATAGAAAGATCACCAAACAACAAAAACACAAGCATACGAATCATGCGATTTCGAATGTTTCTCAAATTCTCAATAACACAACCTTTCTTATTGATTGGTTTGATTTGCCTAGGCTATGGTTTGGGAACCGTTTGTTTCTATTATTTTTCGCGTCCAATAATCTTTGAACTAATTGAACTTGATAGAAAGATCACCAAACAACACCAACACAAGCATACGAATCATGCGATTCCGAATGTTTCTCAAATTCTCAGTAATACAACCTTTCTTATTCATTGGTTTGATTTGCCTTGGCTATGGTTTGGGAACCGTTGTTTTCCATTCTTTTTCTCGTCAAAAAATCTTTAAACTAATAGAACATGATAGAAAGATCACCAAACAACACCAACACAAGCATACGAATCATGCGATTTCGAATGTTTCCCAAATTCGCAATAACACAACCTTTCTTATTGATTGGTTTGATTTGCCTAGGCTATGGTTTGGGAACCGTTGTTTTCCATTCTTTTTCTAGTCCAATAATCTTTGAACTAATAGAACTTGATAGAAAGATCACCAAAGAACACAAACACAAGCATACGAATCATGCAATTCCGAATGTTTCTCAAATTCTCAATAATACAACCTTTCTTATTCATTGGTTTGATTTGCCTAGGCTATGGTTTGGGAACCATTGGTTTCCATTCTTTTTCTCGTCCAATAATCTTTGAACTAATAGAACTTGATAGAAAGATCACCAAACAGCACCAACACAAGCATACGAATCATGCGATTCCGAATGTTTCTCAAATTCTCAGTAATACAACCTTTCTTATTCATTGGTTTGATTTGCCTTGGCTATGGTTTGGGAACCGTTGTTTTCCATTCTTTTTCTCGTCAAAAAATCTTTGAACTAATATAACTTGATAGAAAGATCACCAAACAACACAAACACAAGCATACGAATCATGCGATTTCGAATGTTTCTCAAATTCTCAATAACACAACCTTTCTTATTGATTGGTTTGATTTGCTTAGGCTATGGTTTGGGAACCGTTGGTTTCCATTCTTTTTCTCGTCCAATAATCTTTGAACTAATTGAACTTGATAGAAAGATCACCAAACAACACCAACACAAGCATACGAATCATGCGATTTCGAATGTTTCTCAAATCCTCAGTAATACAACCTTTCTTATTCATTGGTTTGATTTGCCTTGGCTATGGTTTGGGAACCGTTGTTTTCCATTGTTTTTCTCGTCAAGAAATCTTTAAACTAATAGAACTTGATGGAAAGATCACCAAACAACACCAACATAAGCATACGAATCATGCGATTCCGAATGTTTCTCAAATTCTCACTAATACAACCTTTCTTATTCATTGGTTTGGTTTGCCTTGGCTATGGTTTAGGAACCGTTGTTTTCCATTCTTTTTCTCGTCAAAAAATCTTTGAACTAATAGTAGTTGATAGAAAGAATAACAAACAACACCAACACAAGCATACGAATAATGCGATTCCGAATGTTTCTCAAATACTCAATAACACAACCTTTCTTATTGATTGGTTTGATTTTCCTAGGCTATGGTTTGGGAACCGTTGTTTTCCATTCTTTTTGTCGTCCAAAAATCTTTGAACTAATTGAACTTGATAGAAAGATCAACAAAAAACACCAACACATGCATACGAATAATGCGATTCCGAATGTTTCTCAAATTCTCAATAACACAACCTTCCTTATTGATTGGTTTGATTTGCCTAGGCTATGGTTTGGGAACCGTTGGTTTCTATTCTTTTTATCGTCCATAAATCTTTGAACTAATAGAACTTGATAGAAAGATCACCAAAGAACAAAAACACAAGCATACGAATCATGCAATTCCGAATGTTTCTCAAATTCTCAGTAATACAACCTTTCTTATTCATTGGTTTGATTTGCCTAGGCTATAATTTGGGAACCATTGGTATCCATTTTTTTTCTAGTCCAATAGTCTTTGAACTAATAGAACTTGATAGAAAGATCACCAAACAGCACCAACACAAGCATACGAATCATGCGATTCCGAATGTTTCTCAAATTCTCAGTAATACAACCTTTCTTATTCATTGGTTTGATTTGCCTTGGCTATGGTTTGGGAACCGTTGATTTACATTCCTTTTCTCGTCAAAAAATCTTTGAACTAATAGAACTTGATAGAAAGATCACCAAACAACACAAACACAAGCATACGAATCATGCGATTCCGAATGTTTCTCAAATTCTCAATATCACAACCTTTCTTATTCATTGGTTTGATTTGCCTTGGCTATGGTTTAGGAACCGTTGTTTTCCATTCTTTTTCTCGTCAAAAAATCTTTGAACTAATAGAACTTGATAGAAAGATCAACAAACAACACCAACACAAGCATATGCATAATGCGATTCCGAATGTTTCTCAAATTCTCAATAACACAACCTTTCTTATTGATTGGTTTGATTTTCCTAGGCTATGGTTTGGGAACCGTTGGTTTCCATTCTTTGTCGTCCAAAAATCTTTAAACTAATAGAACCTGATGGAAAGATCACCAAACAACACCAACATAAGCATACGAATCATGCGATTTCGAATGTTTCTCAAATTCGCAATAACACAACCTTTCTTATTGATTGGTTTGATTTGCCTAGGCTATGGTTTGGGAACCGTTGGTTTCCATTCTTTTTCTAGTCCATAAATCTTTGAACTGATAGAACTTGATAGAAAGATCACCAAAGAACACAAACACAAGCATACGAATCTTGCAATTCCGAATGTTTCTCAAATTCTCAGTAATACAACCTTTCTTATTCATTGGTTTGATTTGCCTAGGCTATGGTTTGGAAACCATTGGTTTCCATTCTTTTTCTCGTCCAATAATATTTGAACTAATAGAACTTGATAGAAAGATCACCAAACAGCACCAACACAAGCATACGAATCATGCGATTCCGAATGTTTCTCAAATTCTCAGTAATACAACCTTTCTTATTCATTGGTTTGATTTGCCTTGGCTATGGTTTGGGAACCGTTGATTTACATTCTTTTTCTCGTCAAAAAATCTTTGAACTAATACAACTTGTTAGAAAGATTACCAAAAAACACAAACACAAGCTTACGAATCATGCAATTCCGAATGTTTCTCAAATTCTCAGTAATACAACCTTTCTTATTCATTGGTTTGATTTACCTAGGCTATAATTTGGGAACCATTGGTTTCCATTCTTTTTCTCGTCCAATAATCTTTGAACTAATAGAACTTGATAGAAAGATCACCAAACAGCACCAACACAAGCATACGAATCATGCGATTCCGAATGTTTCTCAAATTCTCAGTAATACAACCTTTCTTATTCATTGGTTTGATTTGCATTGGCTATGGTTTGGGAACCGTTGATTTACATTCTTTTTCTTGTCAAAAAATCTTTGAACTAATAGAACTTGATAGAAAGATCACCAAACAACACCAACACAAGCGTACGAATAATGCAATTCCGAATGTTTATCAAATTCTCAATAACACAACCTTTCTTATTGATTGGTTTGATTTGCCTAGGCTATGGTTTGGGAACCGTTGGTTTCCATTCTTTTTGTCGTCCAAAAATGTTTGAACTAATTGAACTTGATAGAAAGATCACCAAACAACACAAACACAAGCATACGAATCATGCGATTTCGAATGTTTCTCAAATTCTCAGTAATACAACCTTTCTTATTCATTGGTTTGATTTGCCTTGGCTATGGTTTGGGAACCATTGTTGTCAATTCTTTTTCTCGTCAAAAAATCTTTAAAATAATAGAACGTGATTGAAAGATCACCAAACAACACCAACATAAGCATACGAATCATGCGATTCCGAATGTTTCTCAAATTCACAGTAATAAAATCTTTCTTATACATTGGTTTGATTTGCCTTGGCTATGGTTTGGGAACCGTTGGTTTCCATTATTTTTCTCGTCCAAAAATCTTTGAAATAATAGAACTTGATAGAAAGATCACCAAACAACACCAACACAAGCATACGAATCATGAGATTTCGAATGTTTCTCAAATTCTCAGTAATACAACCTTTCTTATTGATTGGTTTGATTTGCCTAGCTATGGTTTGGGAACCGTTGGTTTCCATTCTTTTTGTCGTCCAAAAATCTTTGAACTAATTGAACTTGATAGAAAGATCACCAAACAACAGAAACACAAGCATACGAATCACGATTTCGAATGTTTCTCAAATTCTCAGTAATACAACCTTTCTTATTCATTGGTTTGATTTGCCTTGGCTATGGTTTGGGAACCGTTGTTTTCCATTCTTTTTCTCGTCAAAAAATCTTTAAACTAATAGAACATGATGGAAAGATCACCAAACAACACCAACATAAGCATACCAATCATGCGATTTCGAATGTTTCTCAAATTCGCAATAACACAACCTTTCTTATTGATTGGTTTGATTTGCCTAGGCTATGGTTTGGGAACCGTTGGTTTCCATTCTTTTTCTAGTCCATAAATCTTTGAACTAATAGAACTTGATAGAAAGATCACCAAAGAACACAAACACAAGCATACGAATCTTGCAAATCCGAATGTTTCTCAAATTCTCAGTAATACAACCTTTCTTATTCATTGGTTTGATTTGCCTAGGCTATGGTTTGGAAACCATTGGTTTCCATTCTTTTTCTCGTCCAATAATATTTGAACTAATAGAACTTGATAGAAAGATCACCAAACAGCACCAACACAAGCATACGAATCATGCGATTCCGAATGTTTCTCAAATTCTCAGTAATACAACCTTTCTTATTCATTGGTTTGATTTGCCTTGGCTATGGTTTGGGAACCGTTGATTTACATTCTTTTTCTCGTCAAAAAATCTTTGAACTAATACAACTTGTTAGAAAGATTACCAAAAAACACAAACACAAGCATACGAATCATGCAATTCCGAATGTTTCTCAAATTCTCAGTAATACAACCTTTCTTATTCATTGGTTTGATTTGCCTAGGCTATAATTTGGGAACCATTGGTTTCCATTCTTTTTCTCGTCCAATAATCTTTGAACTAATAGAACTTGATAGAAAGATCACCAAACAGCACCAACACAAGCATACGAATCATGCGATTCCGAATGTTTCTCAAATTCTCAGTAATACAACCTTTCTTATTCATTGGTTTGATTTGCATTGGCTATGGTTTGGGAACCGTTGATTTACATTCTTTTTCTTGTCAAAAAATCTTTGAACTAATAGAACTTGATAGAAAGATCACCAAACAACACCAACACAAGCGTACGAATAATGCAATTCCGAATGTTTATCAAATTCTCAATAACACAACCTTTCTTATTGATTGGTTTGATTTGCCTAGGCTATGGTTTGGGAACCGTTGGTTTCCATTCTTTTTGTCGTCCAAAAATGTTTGAACTAATTGAACTTGATAGAAAGATCACCAAACAACACAAACACAAGCATACGAATCATGCGATTTCGAATGTTTCTCAAATTCTCAGTAATACAACCTTTCTTATTCATTGGTTTGATTTGCCTTGGCTATGGTTTGGGAACCATTGTTGTCCATTCTTTTTCTCGTCAAAAAATCTTTAAAATAATAGAACGTGATTGAAAGATCACCAAACAACACCAACATAAGCATACGAATCATGCGATTCCGAATGTTTCTCAAATTCACAGTAATAAAATCTTTCTTATACATTGGTTTGATTTGCCTTGGCTATGGTTTGGGAACCGTTGGTTTCCATTATTTTTCTCGTCCAAAAATCTTTGAAATAATAGAACTTGATAGAAAGATCACCAAACAACACCAACACAAGCATACGAATCATGCGATTTCGAATGTTTCTCAAATTCTCAGTAATACAACCTTTCTTATTGATTGGTTTGATTTGCCTAGCTATGGTTTGGGAACCGTTGGTTTCCATTCTTTTTGTCGTCCAAAAATCTTTGAACTAATTGAACTTGATAGAAATATCACCAAACAACAGAAACACAAGCATACGAATCACGATTTCGAATGTTTCTCAAATTCTCAGTAATACAACCTTTCTTATTCATTGGTTTGATTTGCCTTGGCTATGGTTTGGGAACCATTGTTGTCCATTCTTTTTCTCGTCAAAAAATCTTTAAAATAATAGAACGTGATTGAAAGATCACCAAACAACACCAACATAAGCATACGAATCATGCGATTCCGAATGTTTCTCAAATTCACAGTAATAAAATCTTTCTTATACATTGGTTTGATTTGCCTTGGCTATGGTTTGGGAACCGTTGGTTTCCATTATTTTTCTCGTCCAAAAATCTTTGAAATAATAGAACTTGATAGAAAGATCACCAAACAACACCAACACAAGCATACGAATCATGCGATTTCGAATGTTTCTCAAATTCTCAGTAATACAACCTTTCTTATTGATTGGTTTGATTTGCCTAGCTATGGTTTGGGAACCGTTGGTTTCCATTCTTTTTGTCGTCCAAAAATCTTTGAACTAATTGAACTTGATAGAAATATCACCAAACAACAGAAACACAAGCATACGAATCACGATTTCGAATGTTTCTCAAATTCTCAGTAATACAACCTTTCTTATTCATTGGTTTGATTTGCCTTGGCTATGGTTTGGGAACCGTTGTTTTCCATTCTTTTTCTCGTCAAAAAATCTTTAAACTAATAGAACATGATGGAAAGATCACCAAACAACACCAACATAAGCATACCAATCATGCGATTTCGAATGTTTCTCAAATTCGCAATAACACAACCTTTCTTATTGATTGGTTTGATTTGCCTAGGCTATGGTTTGGGAACCGTTGGTTTCCATTCTTTTTGTCGTCCAAAAATCTTTGAACTAATTGAACTTGATAGAAAGATCACCAAACAACACCAACACAAGCATACGAATCATGCGATTCCGAATGTTTCTCAAATTCTCAGTAATACAACCTTTCTTATTCATTGGTTTGATTTGCCTAGGCTATGGTTTGGAAACCATTGGTTTCCATTCTTTTTCTCGTCCAATAATATTTGAACTAATAGAACTTGATAGAAAGATCACCAAACAGCACCAACACAAGCATACGAATCATGCGATTCCGAATGTTTCTCAAATTCTCAGTAATACAACCTTTCTTATTCATTGGTTTGATTTGCCTTGGCTATGGTTTGGGAACCGTTGATTTACATTCTTTTTCTCGTCAAAAAATCTTTGAACTAATACAACTTGTTAGAAAGATTACCAAAAAACACAAACACAAGCATACGAATCATGCAATTCCGAATGTTTCTCAAATTCTCAGTAATACAACCTTTCTTATTCATTGGTTTGATTTGCCTAGGCTATAATTTGGGAACCATTGGTTTCCATTCTTTTTCTCGTCCAATAATCTTTGAACTAATAGAAGTTGATAGAAAGATCACCAAACAGCACCAACACAAGCATACGAATCATGCGATTCCGAATGTTTCTCAAATTCTCAGTAATACAACCTTTCTTATTCATTGGTTTGATTTGCATTGGCTATGGTTTGGGAACCGTTGATTTACATTCTTTTTCTTGTCAAAAAATCTTTGAACTAATAGAACTTGATAGAAAGATCACCAAACAACACCAACACAAGCGTATGAATAATGCAATTCCGAATGTTTATCAAATTCTCAATAACACAACCTTTCTTATTGATTGGTTTGATTTGCCTAGGCTATGGTTTGGGAACCGTTGGTTTCCATTCTTTTTGTCGTTCAAAAATGTTTGAACTAATTGAACTTGATAGAAAGATCACCAAACAACACAAACACAAGCATATGAATCATGCGATTTCGAATGTTTCTCAAATTCTCAGTAATACAACCTTTCTTATTCATTGGTTTGATTTGCCTTGGCTATGGTTTGGGAACCATTGTTGTCCATTCTTTTTCTCGTCAAAAAATCTTTAAAATAATAGAACGTGATTGAAAGATCACCAAACAACACCAACATAAGCATACGAATCATGCGATTCCGAATGTTTCTCAAATTCACAGTAATAAAATCTTTCTTATACATTGGTTTGATTTGCCTTGGCTATGGTTTGGGAACCGTTGGTTTCCATTATTTTTCTCGTCCAAAAATCTTTGAAATAATAGAACTTGATAGAAAGATCACCAAACAACACCAACACAAGCATACGAATCATGCGATTTCGAATGTTTCTCAAATTCTCAGTAATACAACCTTTCTTATTGATTGGTTTGATTTGCCTAGCTATGGTTTGGGAACCGTTGGTTTCCATTCTTTTTGTCGTCCAAAAATCTTTGAACTAATTGAACTTGATAGAAATATCACCAAACAACAGAAACACAAGCATACGAATCACGATTTCGAATGTTTCTCAAATTCTCAGTAATACAACCTTTCTTATTCATTGGTTTGATTTGCCTTGGCTATGGTTTGGGAACCGTTGTTTTCCATTCTTTTTCTCGTCAAAAAATCTTTAAACTAATAGAACATGATGGAAAGATCACCAAACAACACCAACATAAGCATACCAATCATGCGATTTCGAATGTTTCTCAAATTCGCAATAACACAACCTTTCTTATTGATTGGTTTGATTTGCCTAGGCTATGGTTTGGGAACCGTTGGTTTCCATTCTTTTTGTCGTCCAAAAATCTTTGAACTAATTGAACTTGATAGAAAGATCACCAAACAACACCAACACAAGCATACGAATCATGCGATTCCGAATGTTTCTCAAATTCTCAGTAATACAACCTTTCTTATTCATTGGTTTGATTTGCCTAGGCTATGGTTTGGAAACCATTGGTTTCCATTCTTTTTCTCGTCCAATAATATTTGAACTAATAGAACTTGATAGAAAGATCACCAAACAGCACCAACACAAGCATACGAATCATGCGATTCCGAATGTTTCTCAAATTCTCAGTAATACAACCTTTCTTATTCATTGGTTTGATTTGCCTTGGCTATGGTTTGGGAACCGTTGATTTACATTCTTTTTCTCGTCAAAAAATCTTTGAACTAATACAACTTGTTAGAAAGATTACCAAAAAACACAAACACAAGCATACGAATCATGCAATTCCGAATGTTTCTCAAATTCTCAGTAATACAACCTTTCTTATTCATTGGTTTGATTTGCCTAGGCTATAATTTGGGAACCATTGGTTTCCATTCTTTTTCTCGTCCAATAATCTTTGAACTAATAGAAGTTGATAGAAAGATCACCAAACAGCACCAACACAAGCATACGAATCATGCGATTCCGAATGTTTCTCAAATTCTCAGTAATACAATCTTTCTTATTCATTGGTTTGATTTGCATTGGCTATGGTTTGGGAACCGTTGATTTACATTCTTTTTCTTGTCAAAAAATCTTTGAACTAATAGAACTTGATAGAAAGATCACCAAACAACACCAACACAAGCGTATGAATAATGCAATTCCGAATGTTTATCAAATTCTCAATAACACAACCTTTCTTATTGATTGGTTTGATTTGCCTAGGCTATGGTTTGGGAACCGTTGGTTTCCATTCTTTTTGTCGTTCAAAAATGTTTGAACTAATTGAACTTGATAGAAAGATCACCAAACAACACAAACACAAGCATATGAATCATGCGATTTCGAATGTTTCTCAAATTCTCAGTAATACAACCTTTCTTATTCATTGGTTTGATTTGCCTTGGCTATGGTTTGGGAACCATTGTTGTCCATTCTTTTTCTCGTCAAAAAATCTTTAAAATAATAGAACGTGATTGAAAGATCACCAAACAACACCAACATAAGCATACGAATCATGCGATTCCGAATGTTTCTCAAATTCACAGTAATAAAATCTTTCTTATACATTGGTTTGATTTGCCTTGGCTATGGTTTGGGAACCGTTGGTTTCCATTATTTTTCTCGTCCAAAAATCTTTGAAATAATAGAACTTGATAGAAAGATCACCAAACAACACCAACACAAGCATACGAATCATGCGATTTCGAATGTTTCTCAAATTCTCAGTAATACAACCTTTCTTATTGATTGGTTTGATTTGCCTAGCTATGGTTTGGGAACCGTTGGTTTCCATTCTTTTTGTCGTCCAAAAATCTTTGAACTAATTGAACTTGATAGAAAGATCACCAAACAACAGAAACACAAGCATACGAATCACGATTTCGAATGTTTCTCAAATTCTCAGTAATACAACCTTTCTTATTCATTGGTTTGATTTGCCTTGGCTATGGTTTGGGAACCGTTGTTTTCCATTCTTTTTCTCGTCAAAAAATCTTTAAACTAATAGAACATGATGGAAAGATCACCAAACAACACCAACATAAGCATATACCAATCATGCGATTTCGAATGTTTCTCAAATTCGCAATAACACAACCTTTCTTATTGATTGGTTTGATTTGCCTAGGCTATGGTTTGGGAACCGTTGGTTTCCATTCTTTTTCTAGTCCATAAATCTTTGAACTAATAGAACTTGATAGAAAGATCACCAAAGAACACAAACACAAGCATACGAATCTTGCAATTCCGAATGTTTCTCAAATTCTCAGTAATACAACCTTTCTTATTCATTGGTTTGATTTGCCTAGGCTATGGTTTGGAAACCATTGGTTTCCATTCTTTTTCTCGTCCAATAATATTTGAACTAATAGAACTTGATAGAAAGATCACCAAACAGCACCAACACAAGCATACGAATCATGCGATTCCGAATGTTTCTCAAATTCTCAGTAATACAACCTTTCTTATTCATTGGTTTGATTTGCCTTGGCTATGGTTTGGGAACCGTTGATTTACATTCTTTTTCTCGTCAAAAAATCTTTGAACTAATAGAACATGATGGAAAGATTACCAAAAAACACAAACACAAGCATACGAATCATGCAATTCCGAATGTTTCTCAAATTCTCAGTAATACAACCTTTCTTATTCATTGGTTTGATTTGCCTAGGCTATAATTTGGGAACCATTGGTTTCCATTCTTTTTCTCGTCCAATAATCTTTGAACTAATAGAAGTTGATAGAAAGATCACCAAACAGCACCAACACAAGCATACGAATCATGCGATTCCGAATGTTTCTCAAATTCTCAGTAATACAACCTTTCTTATTCATTGGTTTGATTTGCATTGGCTATGGTTTGGGAACCGTTGATTTACATTCTTTTTCTTGTCAAAAAATCTTTGAACTAATAGAACTTGATAGAAAGATCACCAAACAACACCAACACAAGCGTACGAATAATGCAATTCCGAATGTTTATCAAATTCTCAATAACACAACCTTTATTATTGATTGGTTTGATTTGCCTAGGCTATGGTTTGGGAACCGTTGGTTTCCATTCTTTTTGTCGTTCAAAAATGTTTGAACTAATTGAACTTGATAGAAAGATCACCAAACAACACAAACACAAGCATATGAATCATGCGATTTCGAATGTTTCTCAAATTCTCAGTAATACAACCTTTCTTATTCATTGGTTTGATTTGCCTTGGCTATGGTTTGGGAACCATTGTTGTCCATTCTTTTTCTCGTCAAAAAATCTTTAAAATAATAGAACGTGATTGAAAGATCACCAAACAACACCAACATAAGCATACGAATCATGCGATTCCGAATGTTTCTCAAATTCACAGTAATAAAATCTTTCTTATACATTGGTTTGATTTGCCTTGGCTATGGTTTGGGAACCGTTGGTTTCCATTATTTTTCTCGTCCAAAAATCTTTGAAATAATAGAACTTGATAGAAAGATCACCAAACAACACCAACACAAGCATACGAATCATGCGATTTCGAATGTTTCTCAAATTCTCAGTAATACAACCTTTCTTATTGATTGGTTTGATTTGCCTAGCTATGGTTTGGGAACCGTTGGTTTCCATTCTTTTTGTCGTCCAAAAATCTTTGAACTAATTGAACTTGATAGAAAGATCACCAAACAACAGAAACACAAGCATACGAATCACGATTTCGAATGTTTCTCAAATTCTCAGTAATACAACCTTTCTTATTCATTGGTTTGATTTGCCTTGGCTATGGTTTGGGAACCGTTGTTTTCCATTCTTTTTCTCGTCAAAAAATCTTTAAACTAATAGAACATGATGGAAAGATCACCAAACAACACCAACATAAGCATACCAATCATGCGATTTCGAATGTTTCTCAAATTCGCAATAACACAACCTTTCTTATTGATTGGTTTGATTTGCCTAGGCTATGGTTTGGGAACCGTTGGTTTCCATTCTTTTTCTAGTCCATAAATCTTTGAACTAATAGAACTTGATAGAAAGATCACCAAAGAACACAAACACAAGCATACGAATCATGCGATTCCGAATGTTTCTCAAATTCTCAGTAATACAACCTTTCTTATTCATTGGTTTGATTTGCCTTGGCTATGGTTTGGGAACCGTTGTTTTCCATTCTTTTTCTCGTCAAAAAATCTTTGAACTAATAGAACTTGATAGAAAGATCACCAAACAACACAAACACAAGCATACGAATCATTCGATTCCGAATGTTTCTCAAATTCTCAATATCACAACCTTTCTTATTCATTGGTTTGATTTTCCTTGTCTATGGTTTAGGAACCGTTGTTTTCCATTCTTTTTCTCGTCAAAAAATCTTTAAACTAATAGAACATGATGGAAAGATCACCAAACAACACCATCATAAGCATACCAATCATGCGATTTCGAATGTTTCTCAAATTCGCAATAACACAACCTTTCTTATTGATTGGTTTGATTTGTCTAGGCTATGGTTTGGGAACCGTTGGTTTCCATTCTTTTTCTAGTCCATAAATCTTTGAACTAATAGAACTTGATAGAAAGATCACCAAACAACACAAACACAAGCATACGAATCATGCGATTTCGAATGTTTCTCAAATTCTCAATAACACAACCTTTCTTATTGATTGGTTTGATTTGCCTAGACTATGGTTTGGGAACCGTTGGTTTCCATTCTTTTTCTCGTCCAATAATCTTTGAACTAATTGAAATTGATAGAAAGATCACCAAACAAGACCAACTCAAGCATACGAATCATGCGATTCCGAATGTTTCTCAAATTCTCAGTAATACAACCTTTCTTATTCATTGGTTTGATTTGCCTTGGCTATGGTTTGGGAACCGTTGTTTTCCATTCTTTTTCTCGTCAAAAAATCTTTGAACTAATAGAACTTGATAGAAAGATCACCAAACAACACAAACACAAGCATACGAATCATGCGATTTCGAATGTTTCTCAAATTCTCAGTAATACAACCTTTCTTATTGATTGGTTTGATTTGCCTAGCTATGGTTTGGGAACCGTTGGTTTCCATTCTTTTTGTCGTCCAAAAATCTTTGAACTAATTGAACTTGATAGAAAGATCACCAAACAACACCAACACAAGCATACGAATAATGCGATTCCGAATGTTTCTCAAATTCTCAATAACACAACCTTTCTTATTGATTGGTTTGATTTGCCTAGGCTATGGTTTGGGAACCGTTGGTTTCCATTCTTTTTGTCGTCCAAAAATCTTTGAACTAATTGAACTTGATAGAAAGATCACCAAACAACACAAACACAAGCATACGAATCATGCAATTTCGAATGTTTCTCAAATTCTCAGTAATACAACCTTTCTTATTGATTGGTTTGATTTGCCTAGCTATGGTTTGGGAACCGTTGGTTTCCATTCTTTTTGTCGTCCAAAAATCTTTGAACTAATTGAACTTGATAGAAAGATCACCAAACAACACAAACACAAGCATACGAATCACGATTTCGAATGTTTCTCAAATTCTCAGTAATACAACCTTTCTAATTCATTGGTTTGATTTGCCTTGGCTATGGTTTGGGAACCGTTGTTTTCCATTCTTTTTCTCGTCGAAAAATCTTTGAACTAATAGAACTTGATAGAAAGATCACCAAACAACACAAACACAAGCATACGAATCATTCGATTCCGAATGTTTCTCAAATTCTCAATATCACAACCTTTCTTATTCATTGGTTTGGTTTGCCTAGGCTATGGTTTGGGAACCGTTGGTTTCCATTCTTTTTGTCGTCCAAAAATCTTTGAACTAATTGAACTTGATAGAAAGATCACCAAACAACACCAACACAAGCATACGAATCATGCGATTCCGAATGTTTCTCAAATTCTCAGTAATACAACCTTTCTTATTCATTGGTTTGATTTTCCTAGGCTATGGTTTGGGAACCGTTGGTTTCCATTCTTTTTGTCGTCCAAAAATCTTTGAACTAATTGAACTTGATAGAAAGATCACCAAACAACACAAACACAAGCATACGAATCATGCGATTTCGAATGTTTCTCAAATTCTCAGTAATACAACCTTTCTTATTGATTGGTTTGATTTGCCTAGCTATGGTTTGGGAACCTTCGGTTTCCATTCTTTTTGTCGTCCAAAAATCTTTGAACTAATTGAACTTGATAGAAAGATCGCCAAACAACACAAACACAAGCATACGAATCACGATTTCGAATGTTTCTCAAATTCTCAGTAATACAACCTTTCTTATTCATTGGTCTGATTTGCCTTGGCTATGGTTTGGGAACCGTTGTTTTCCATTCTTTTTCTCGTCAAAAAATCTTTAAACTAATAGAACATGATGGAAAGATCACCAAACAACACAAACACAAGCATACGAATCATGCGATTCCGAATGTTTCTCAAATTCTCAATAACACAACCTTTCTTATTGATTGGTTTGATTGGCCTAGGCTATGGTTTGGGAACCGTTGGTTTCCATTCTTTTTCTAGTCCATAAATCTTTGAACTAATAGAACTTGATAGAAAGATCACCAAACAACACAAACACAAGCATACGAATGATGCGATTCCGAATGTTTCTCAAATTCTCAATATCACAACCTTTCTTATTCATTGGTTTGGTTTGCCTAGGCTATGGTTTGGGAACCGTTGGTTTCCATTCTTTTTGTCGTCCAAAAATCTTTGAACTAATTGAACTTGATAGAAAGATCACCAAACAACACCAACACAAGCATACGAATAATGCGATTCCGAATGTTTCTCAAATTCTCAATAACACAACCTTTCTTATTGATTGGTTTGATTTTCCTAGGCTATGGTTTGGGAACCGTTGGTTTCCATTCTTTTTGTCGTCCAAAAATCTTTGAAATAATTGAACCTGATGGAAAGATGACCAAAAAACACAAACACAAGCATACGAATCATTCGATTTCGAATGTTTCTCAAATTCTCAGTAATACAACCTTTCTTATTGATTGGTTTGATTTGCCTAGCTATGGTTTGGGAACCGTTGGTTTCCATTCTTTTTGTCGTCCAAAAATCTTTGAACTAATTGAACTTGATAGAAAGATCACCAAACAACACAAACACAAGCATACGAATCACGATTTCGAATGTTTCTCAAATTCTCAATAATACAACCTTTCTTATTCATTGGTTTGATTTGCCTTGGCTATGGTTTGGGAACCGTTGTTTTCCATTCTTTTTCTCGTCAAAAAATCTTTCAACTAATAGAACAGGATGGAAAGATCACCAAACAACACCAACATAAGCATACCAATGATGCGATTTCGAATGTTTCTCAAATTCGCAATAACACAACCTTTCTTATTGATTGGTTTGATTTGCCTAGGCTATGGTTTGGGAACTGTTGGTTTCCATTCTTTTTCTAGTCCATAAATCTTTGAACTAATAGAACTTGATAGAAAGATCACTAAAGAACACAAACACAAGCATACGAATCATGCGATTCCGAATGTTTCTCAAATTCTCAGTAATACAACCTTTCTTATTCATTGGTTTGATTTGCCTTGGCTATCGTTTGGGAACCGTTGTTTTCCATTCTTTTTCTCGTCAAAAAATCTTTGAACTAATAGAACTTGATAGAAAGATCACCAAAGAACACAAACACAAGCATACGAATCATGCGATTCCGAATGTTTCTCAAATTCTCAGTAATACAACCATTCTTATTCATTGGTTTGATTTGCCTTGGCTATGGTTTGGGAACCGTTGTTTTCCATTCTTTTTCTCGTCGAAAAATCTTTGAACTAATAGAACTTGATAGAAAGATCACCAAACAACACAAACACAAGCATACGAATCATTCGATTCCGAATGTTTCTCAAATTCTCAATATCACAACCTTTCTTATTCATTGGTTTGGTTTGCCTAGGCTATGGTTTGGGAACCGTTGGTTTCCATTCTTTTTGTCGTCCAAAAATCTTTGAACTAATTGAACTTGATAGAAAGATCACCAAACAACACCAACACAAGCATACGAATCATGCGATTCCGAATGTTTCTCAAATTCTCAGTAATACAACCTTTCTTATTCATTGGTTTGATTTTCCTAGGCTATGGTTTGGGAACCGTTGGTTTCCATTCTTTTTGTCGTCCAAAAATCTTTGAACTAATTGAACTTGATAGAAAGATCACCAAACAACACAAACACAAGCATACGAATCATGCGATTTCGAATGTTTCTCAAATTCTCAGTAATACAACCTTTCTTATTGATCGGTTTGATTTGCCTAGCTATGGTTTGGGAACCTTCGGTTTCCATTCTTTTTGTCGTCCAAAAATCTTTGAACTAATTGAACTTGATAGAAAGATCGCCAAACAACACAAACACAAGCATACGAATCACGATTTCGAATGTTTCTCAAATTCTCAGTAATACAACCTTTCTTATTCATTGGTCTGATTTGCCTTGGCTATGGTTTGGGAACCGTTGTTTTCCATTCTTTTTCTCGTCAAAAAATCTTTAAACTAATAGAACATGATGGAAAGATCACCAAACAACACAAACACAAGCATACGAATCATGCGATTCCGAATGTTTCTCAAATTCTCAATAACACAACCTTTCTTATTGATTGGTTTGATTGGCCTAGGCTATGGTTTGGGAACCGTTGGTTTCCATTCTTTTTCTAGTCCATAAATCTTTGAACTAATAGAACTTGATAGAAAGATCACCAAAGAACACAAACAGAAGCATACGAATCATGCGATTCCGAATGTTTCTCAAATTCTCAGTAATACAACCTTTCTTATTCATTGGTTTGATTTGCCTTGGCTATGGTTTGGGAACCATTGTTTTCCATTCTTTTTCTCGTCAAAAAATCTTTGAACTAATAGAACTTGATAGAAAGATCACCAAACAACACAAACACAAGCATACGAATCATGCGATTCCGAATGTTTCTCAAATTCTCAATATCACAACCTTTCTTATTCATTGGTTTGGTTTGCCTAGGCTATGGTTTGGGAACCGTTGGTTTCCATTCTTTTTGTCGTCCAAAAATCTTTGAACTAATTGAACTTGATAGAAAGATCACCAAACAACACCAACACAAGCATACGAATAATGCGATTCCGAATGTTTCTCAAATTCTCAATAACACAACCTTTCTTATTGATTGGTTTGATTTTCCTAGGCTATGGTTTGGGAACCGTTGGTTTCCATTCTTTTTGTCGTCCAAAAATCTTTGAAATAATTGAACCTGATGGAAAGATGACCAAAAAACACAAACACAAGCATACGAATCATTCGATTTCGAATGTTTCTCAAATTCTCAGTAATACAACCTTTCTTATTGATTGGTTTGATTTGCCTAGCTATGGTTTGGGAACCGTTGGTTTCCATTCTTTTTGTCGTCCAAAAATCTTTGAACTAATTGAACTTGATAGAAAGATCACCAAACAACACAAACACAAGCATACGAATCACGATTTCGAATGTTTCTCAAATTCTCAGTAATACAACCTTTCTTATTCATTGGTTTGATTTGCCTTGGCTATGGTTTGGGAACCGTTGTTTTCCATTCTTTTTCTCGTCAAAAAATCTTTCAACTAATAGAACAGGATGGAAAGATCACCAAACAACACCAACATAAGCATACCAATGATGCGATTTCGAATGTTTCTCAAATTCGCAATAACACAACCTTTCTTATTGATTGGTTTGATTTGCCTAGGCTATGGTTTGGGAACCGTTGGTTTCCATTCTTTTTCTAGTCCATAAATCTTTGAACTAATAGAACTTGATAGAAAGATCACCAAAGAACACAAACAGAAGCATACGAATCATGCGATTCCGAATGTTTCTCAAATTCTCAGTAATACAACCTTTCTTATTCATTGGTTTGATTTGCCTTGGCTATGGTTTGGGAACCATTGTTTTCCATTCTTTTTCTCGTCAAAAAATCTTTGAACTAATAGAACTTGATAGAAAGATCACCAAACAACACAAACACAAGCATACGAATCATGCGATTCCGAATGTTTCTCAAATTCTCAATATCACAACCTTTCTTATTCATTGGTTTGGTTTGCCTAGGCTATGGTTTGGGAACCGTTGGTTTCCATTCTTTTTGTCGTCCAAAAATCTTTGAACTAATTGAACTTGATAGAAAGATCACCAAACAACACCAACACAAGCATACGAATAATGCGATTCCGAATGTTTCTCAAATTCTCAATAACACAACCTTTCTTATTGATTGGTTTGATTTTCCTAGGCTATGGTTTGGGAACCGTTGGTTTCCATTCTTTTTGTCGTCCAAAAATCTTTGAAATAATTGAACCTGATGGAAAGATGACCAAAAAACACAAACACAAGCATACGAATCATTCGATTTCGAATGTTTCTCAAATTCTCAGTAATACAACCTTTCTTATTGATTGGTTTGATTTGCCTAGCTATGGTTTGGGAACCGTTGGTTTCCATTCTTTTTGTCGTCCAAAAATCTTTGAACTAATTGAACTTGATAGAAAGATCACCAAACAACACAAACACAAGCATACGAATCACGATTTCGAATGTTTCTCAAATTCTCAGTAATACAACCTTTCTTATTCATTGGTTTGATTTGCCTTGGCTATGGTTTGGGAACCGTTGTTTTCCATTCTTTTTCTCGTCAAAAAATCTTTCAACTAATAGAACAGGATGGAAAGATCACCAAACAACACCAACATAAGCATACCAATGATGCGATTTCGAATGTTTCTCAAATTCGCAATAACACAACCTTTCTTATTGATTGGTTTGATTTGCCTAGGCTATGGTTTGGGAACTGTTGGTTTCCATTCTTTTTCTAGTCCATAAATCTTTGAACTAATAGAACTTGATAGAAAGATCACTAAAGAACACAAACACAAGCATACGAATCATGCGATTCCGAATGTTTCTCAAATTCTCAGTAATACAACCTTTCTTATTCATTGGTTTGATTTGCCTTGGCTATCGTTTGGGAACCGTTGTTTTCCATTCTTTTTCTCGTCAAAAAATCTTTGAACTAATAGAACTTGATAGAAAGATCACCAAAGAACACAAACACAAGCATACGAATCATGCGATTCCGAATGTTTCTCAAATTCTCAGTAATACAACCATTCTTATTCATTGGTTTGATTTGCCTTGGCTATGGTTTGGGAACCGTTGTTTTCCATTCTTTTTCTCGTCGAAAAATCTTTGAACTAATAGAACTTGATAGAAAGATCACCAAACAACACAAACACAAGCATACGAATCATTCGATTCCGAATGTTTCTCAAATTCTCAATATCACAACCTTTCTTATTCATTGGTTTGGTTTGCCTAGGCTATGGTTTGGGAACCGTTGGTTTCCATTCTTTTTGTCGTCCAAAAATCTTTGAACTAATTGAACTTGATAGAAAGATCACCAAACAACACCAACACAAGCATACGAATCATGCGATTCCGAATGTTTCTCAAATTCTCAGTAATACAACCTTTCTTATTCATTGGTTTGATTTTCCTAGGCTATGGTTTGGGAACCGTTGGTTTCCATTCTTTTTGTCGTCCAAAAATCTTTGAACTAATTGAACTTGATAGAAAGATCACCAAACAACACAAACACAAGCATACGAATCATGCGATTTCGAATGTTTCTCAAATTCTCAGTAATACAACCTTTCTTATTGATCGGTTTGATTTGCCTAGCTATGGTTTGGGAACCTTCGGTTTCCATTCTTTTTGTCGTCCAAAAATCTTTGAACTAATTGAACTTGATAGAAAGATCGCCAAACAACACAAACACAAGCATACGAATCACGATTTCGAATGTTTCTCAAATTCTCAGTAATACAACCTTTCTTATTCATTGGTCTGATTTGCCTTGGCTATGGTTTGGGAACCGTTGTTTTCCATTCTTTTTCTCGTCAAAAAATCTTTAAACTAATAGAACATGATGGAAAGATCACCAAACAACACAAACACAAGCATACGAATCATGCGATTCCGAATGTTTCTCAAATTCTCAATAACACAACCTTTCTTATTGATTGGTTTGATTGGCCTAGGCTATGGTTTGGGAACCGTTGGTTTCCATTCTTTTTCTAGTCCATAAATCTTTGAACTAATAGAACTTGATAGAAAGATCACCAAAGAACACAAACAGAAGCATACGAATCATGCGATTCCGAATGTTTCTCAAATTCTCAGTAATACAACCTTTCTTATTCATTGGTTTGATTTGCCTTGGCTATGGTTTGGGAACCATTGTTTTCCATTCTTTTTCTCGTCAAAAAATCTTTGAACTAATAGAACTTGATAGAAAGATCACCAAACAACACAAACACAAGCATACGAATCATGCGATTCCGAATGTTTCTCAAATTCTCAATATCACAACCTTTCTTATTCATTGGTTTGGTTTGCCTAGGCTATGGTTTGGGAACCGTTGGTTTCCATTCTTTTTGTCGTCCAAAAATCTTTGAACTAATTGAACTTGATAGAAAGATCACCAAACAACACCAACACAAGCATACGAATAATGCGATTCCGAATGTTTCTCAAATTCTCAATAACACAACCTTTCTTATTGATTGGTTTGATTTTCCTAGGCTATGGTTTGGGAACCGTTGGTTTCCATTCTTTTTGTCGTCCAAAAATCTTTGAAATAATTGAACCTGATGGAAAGATGACCAAAAAACACAAACACAAGCATACGAATCATTCGATTTCGAATGTTTCTCAAATTCTCAGTAATACAACCTTTCTTATTGATTGGTTTGATTTGCCTAGCTATGGTTTGGGAACCGTTGGTTTACATTCTTTTTGTCGTCCAAAAATCTTTGAACTAATTGAACTTGATAGAAAGATCACCAAACAACACAAACACAAGCATACGAATCACGATTTCGAATGTTTCTCAAATTCTCAGTAATACAACCTTTCTTATTCATTGGTTTGATTTGCCTTGGCTATGGTTTGGGAACCGTTGTTTTCCATTCTTTTTCTCGTCAAAAAATCTTTCAACTAATAGAACAGGATGGAAAGATCACCAAACAACACCAACATAAGCATACCAATGATGCGATTTCGAATGTTTCTCAAATTCGCAATAACACAACCTTTCTTATTGATTGGTTTGATTTGCCTAGGCTATGGTTTGGGAACTGTTGGTTTCCATTCTTTTTCTAGTCCATAAATCTTTGAACTAATAGAACTTGATAGAAAGATCACTAAAGAACACAAACACAAGCATACGAATCATGCGATTCCGAATGTTTCTCAAATTCTCAGTAATACAACCTTTCTTATTCATTGGTTTGATTTGCCTTGGCTATCGTTTGGGAACCGTTGTTTTCCATTCTTTTTCTCGTCAAAAAATCTTTGAACTAATAGAACTTGATAGAAAGATCACCAAACAACACAAACACAAGCATACGAATCATGCGATTCCGAATGTTTCTCAAATTCTCAATATCACAGCCTTTCTTATTCATTGGTTTGATTTGCCTTGGCTATGGTTTAGGAACCGTTGTTTTCCATTCTTTTTCTCGTCAAAAAATCTTTGAACTAATAGAACTTGATAGAAAGATCAACAAACAACACCAACACAAGCATATGAATAATGCGATTCCGAATGTTTCTCAAATTCTCAATAACACAACCTTTCTTATTGATTGGTTTGATTTTCCTAGGCTATGGTTTGGGAACCGTTGGTTTCCATTCTTTGTCGTCCAAATATCTTTAAACTAATAGAACCTGATGGAAAGATCACCAAACAACACCAACATAAGCATACGAATCATGCGATTTCGAATGTTTCTCAAATTCGCAATAACACAACCTTTCTTATTGATTGGTTTGATTTGCCTAGGCTATGGTTTGGGAACCGTTGGTTTCCATTCTTTTTCTAGTCCATAAATCTTTGAACTAATAGAACTTGATAGAAAGATCACCAAAGAACACAAACACAAGCATACGAACCGTGCAATTCCGAATGTTTCTCAAATTCTCAGTAATACAACCTTTCTTATTCATTGGTTTGATTTGCCTAGACTATGGTTTGGAAACCATTGGTTTCCATTCTTTTTCTCGTCCAATAATCTTTGAACTAATAGAACTTGATAGAAAGATCACCAAACAGCACCAACACAAGCATACGAATCATGCGATTCCGAATGTTTCTCAAATTCTCAGTAATACAACCTTTCTTATTCATTGGTTTGATTTGCCTTGGCTATGGTTTGGGAACCGTTGATTTACATTCTTTTTCTCGTCAAAAAATCTTTGAACTAATTGAACTTGTTAGAAAGATCACCAAAGAACACAAACACAAGCATACGAATCATGCAATTCCGAATGTTTCTCAAATTCTCAGTAATACAACCTTTCTTATTCATTGGTTTGATTTGCCTAGGCTATAATTTGGGAACCATTGGTTTCCATTCTTTTTCTCGTCCAATAATCTTTGAACTAATAGAACTTGATAGAAAGATCACCAAACAGCACCAACACAAGCATACGAATCATGCGATTCCGAATGTTTCTCAAATTCTCAGTAATACAACCTTTCTTATTCATTGGTTTGATTTGCCTTGGCTATGGTTTGGGAACCGTTGATTTACATTCTTTTTCTTGTCAAAAAATCTTTGAACTAATAGAACTTGATAGAAAGATCACCAATGAACACAAACACAAGCATACGAATCATGCGATTCCGAATGTTTCTCAAATTCTCAGTAATACAACCTTTCTTATTGATTGGTTTGATTTGCCTAGGCTATGGTTTGGGAACCGTTGGTTTCCATTCTTTTTGTCGTCCAAAAATGTTTGAACTAATTGAACTTGATAGAAAGATCACCAAACAACACAAACACAAGCATACGAATCATGCGATTTCGAATGTTTCTCAAATTCTCAATAATACAACCTTTCTTATTCATTGGTTTGATTTGCCTTGGCTATGGTTTGGGAACCATTCTTGTCCATTCTTTTTCTCGTCAAAAAATCTTTAAAATAATAGAACGTGATTGAAAGATCACCAAACAACACCAACAGAAGCATACGAATCATGCGATTCCGAATGTTTCTCAAACTCACAGTAATAAAATCTTTCTTATACATTGGTTTGATTTGCCTTGGCTATGGTTTGGGAACCGTTGGTTTCCATTATTTTTCTCGTCCAAAAATCTTTGAAATAATAGAACTTGATAGAAAGATCACCAAACAACACCAACACAAGCATACGAATCATGCGATTTCGAATGTTTCTCAAATTCTCAGTAATACAACCTTTCTTATTGATTGGTTTGATTTGCCTAGCTATGGTTTGGGAACCGTTGGTTTCCATTCTTTTTGTCGTCCAAAAATCTTTGAACTAATTGAACTTGATAGAAAGATCACCAAACAACAGAAACACAAGCATACGAATCACGATTTCGAATGTTTCTCAAATTCTCAGTAATACAACCTTTCTTATTCATTGGTTTGATTTGCCTTGGCTATGGTTTGGGAACCGTTGTTTTCCATTCTTTTTCTCGTCAAAAAATCTTTAAACTAATAGAACATGATGGAAAGATCACCAAACAACACCAACATAAGCATACCAATCATGCGATTTCGAATGTTTCTCAAATTCGCAATAACACAACCTTTCTTATTGATTGGTTTGATTTGCCTAGGCTATGGTTTGGGAACCGTTGGTTTCCATTCTTTTTCTAGTCCATAAATCTTTGAACTAATAGAACTTGATAGACAGATCACCAAAGAACACAAACACAAGCATACGAATCATGCAATTCCAAATGTTTCTCAAATTCTCAGTAATACAACCTTTCTTATTCATTGGTTTGATTTGCCTAGGCTATGGTTTGGGAACCATTGGTTTCCATTCTTTTTCTCGTCCAATAATCTTTGAACTAATAGAACTTGATAGAAAGATCACCAAACAGCACCAACACAAGCATACGAATCATGCGATTCCGAATGTTTCTCAAATTCTCATTAATACAACCTTTCTTATTCATTGGTTGTATTTGCCTTGGCTATGGTTTGGGAACCGTTGATTTACATTCTTTTTCTCGTCAAAATATCTTTGAACTAATAGAACTTGATAGAAAGATCACCAAACAACACAAACACAGGCATACGAATCATGCGATTTCGAATGTTTCTCAAATTCTCAATAACACAACCTTTCTTATTGATTGGTTTGATTTGCCTAGGCTATGGTTTGGGAACCGTTGGTTTCCATTCTTTTTCTCGTCCAATAATCTTTGAACTAATTGAACTTGATAGAAAGATCACCAAACAACACCAACACAAGCATACGAATCATGCGATTTCGAATGTTTCTCAAATTCTCAGTAATACAACCTTTCTTATTCATTGGTTTGATTTGCCTTGGCTATGGTTTGGGAACCGTTGTTTTCCATTCTTTTTCTCGTCAAAAAATCTTTAAACTAATAGAACGTTATGGAAAGATCACCAAACAACACCAACATAAGCATACGAATCACGCGATTCCGAATGTTTCTCAAATTCTCAGTAATACAACCTTTCTTATTCATTGGTTTGGTTTGCCTTGGCTATGGTTTAGGAACCGTTGTTTTCCATTCTTTTTCTCATCAAAAAATCTTTGAACTAATAGAACTTGATAGAAAGATCATAAAACAACACCAACACAAGAATACGAATAATGTGATTCCGAATGTTTCTCAAATTCTCAATAACACAACCTTTCTAATTGATTAGTTTGATTTGCCATGGCTATGGTTTGGGAACCGTTGTTTTCCATTCTTTTTCTCGTCAAAAAATCTTTAAACTAATAGAACGTTATGGAAAGATCACCAAACAACACCAACATAAGCATACGGATCATGCGATTCCGAATGTTTCTCAAATTCTCAGTAATACAACCTTTCTTATTCATTGGTTTGGTTTGCCTTGGCTATGGTTTAGGAACCGTTGTTTTCCATTCTTTTTCTCGTCAAAAAATCTTTGAACTAATAGACTTGATAGAAAGATCATAAAACAACACCAACACAAGAATACGAATAATGCGATTCCGAATGTTTCTCAAATTCTCAATAACACAACCTTTCTAATTGATTGGTTTGATTTGCCTAGGCTATGGTTTGGGAACCGTTGGTTTCCTTTCTTTTTGTCGTCCAAAAATCATTGAACTAATTGAACTTGATAGAAAGATCACCAAACAACACCAACACAATCATACGAATAATGCGATTCCGAATGATTCTCAAATTCTCAATAACACAACCTTTCTTATTGATTGGTTTGATTTGCATAGGCTATGGTTTGGGAACCGTTGGTTTCCATTCTTTTTGTCGTCCATAAATCTTTGAACTAATAGAACTTGATAGAAAGATCACCAAAGAACACAAACACAAGCATACGAATCATGCGATTCCGAATGTTTCTCAAATTCTCAGTAATACAACCTTTCTTCTTCATTGGTTTGATTTGCCTTGGCTATGGTTTGGGAACCGTTGTTTTCCATTCTTTTTCTCGTCAATAAATCTTTGAACTAATAGAACTTGATGGAAAGATCACCAAACAACACCAACATAAGCATACCAATCATGCGATTTCGAATGTTTCTCAAATTCGCAATAACACAACCTTTCTTATTGATTGGTTTGATTTGCCTAGGCTATGGTTTGGGAACCGTTGGTTTCCATTCTTTTTCTAGTCCATAAATCTTTGAACTAATAGAACTTGATAGAAAGATCACCAAAGAACACAAACACAAGCATACGAATCATGCAATTCCAAATGTTTCTCAAATTCTCAGTAATACAACCTTTCTTATTCATTGGTTTGATTTGCCTAGGCTATGGTTTGGGAACCATTGGTTTCCATTCTTTTTCTCGTCCAATAATCTTTGAACTAATAGAACTTGATAGAAAGATCACCAAACAGCACCAACACAAGCATACGAATCATGCGATTCCGAATGTTTCTCAAATTCTCATTAATACAACCTTTCTTATTCATTGGTTGTATTTGCCTTGGCTATGGTTTGGGAACCGTTGATTTACATTCTTTTTCTCGTCAAAATATCTTTGAACTAATAGAACTTGATAGAAAGATCACCAAACAACACAAACACAGGCATACGAATCATGCGATTTCGAATGTTTCTCAAATTCTCAATAACACAACCTTTCTTATTGATTGGTTTGATTTGCCTAGGCTATGGTTTGGGAACCGTTGGTTTCCATTCTTTTTCTCGTCCAATAATCTTTGAACTAATTGAACTTGATAGAAAGATCACCAAACAACACCAACACAAGCATACGAATCATGCGATTTCGAATGTTTCTCAAATTCTCAGTAATACAACCTTTCTTATTCATTGGTTTGATTTGCCTTGGCTATGGTTTGGGAACCGTTGTTTTCCATTCTTTTTCTCGTCAAAAAATCTTTAAACTAATAGAACGTTATGGAAAGATCACCAAACAACACCAACATAAGCATACGAATCACGCGATTCCGAATGTTTCTCAAATTCTCAGTAATACAACCTTTCTTATTCATTGGTTTGGTTTGCCTTGGCTATGGTTTAGGAACCGTTGTTTTCCATTCTTTTTCTCATCAAAAAATCTTTGAACTAATAGAACTTGATAGAAAGATCATAAAACAACACCAACACAAGAATACGAATAATGTGATTCCGAATGTTTCTCAAATTCTCAATAACACAACCTTTCTAATTGATTAGTTTGATTTGCCATGGCTATGGTTTGGGAACCGTTGTTTTCCATTCTTTTTCTCGTCAAAAAATCTTTAAACTAATAGAACGTGATGGAAAGATCACCAAACAACACCAACATAAGCATACGGATCATGCGATTCCGAATGTTTCTCAAATTCTCAATAATACAACCTTTCTTATTCATTGGTTTGGTTTGCCTTGGCTATGGTTTAGGAACCGTTGTTTTCCATTCTTTTTCTCGTCAAAAAATCTTTGAACTAATAGACTTGATAGAAAGATCATAAAACAACACCAACACAAGAATACGAATAATGCGATTCCGAATGTTTCTCAAATTCTCAATAACACAACCTTTCTAATTGATTGGTTTGATTTGCCTAGGCTATGGTTTGGGAACCGTTGGTTTCCTTTCTTTTTGTCGTCCAAAAATCATTGAACTAATTGAACTTGATAGAAAGATCACCAAACAACACCAACACAATCATACGAATAATGCGATTCCGAATGATTCTCAAATTCTCAATAACACAACCTTTCTTATTGATTGGTTTGATTTGCATAGGCTATGGTTTGGGAACCGTTGGTTTCCATTCTTTTTGTCGTCCATAAATCTTTGAACTAATAGAACTTGATAGAAAGATCACCAAAGAACACAAACACAAGCATACGAATCATGCGATTCCGAATGTTTCTCAAATTCTCAGTAATACAACCTTTCTTCTTCATTGGTTTGATTTGCCTTGGCTATGGTTTGGGAACCGTTGTTTTCCATTCTTTTTCTCGTCAATAAATCTTTGAACTAATAGAACTTGATAGAAAGATCACCAAACAACACAAACACAAGCATACGAATCATGCGATTTCGAATGTTTCTCAAATTCTCAATATCACAACCTTTCTTATTCATTGGTTTGATTTGCCTTGGCTATGCTTTGGGAACTGTTGTTTTCCATTCTTTTTCTCGTCAAAAAATCTCTGAACTAATAGAACTTGATAGAAAGATCACCAAACAACACAAATACAAGCATACGAATCATGCGATTTCGAATGTTTCTCAAATTCTCAATAACACAACCTTTCTTATTCATTGGTTTGATTTGCCTTGGCTATGGTTTGGGAACCGTTGGTTTCCATTCTTTTTGTCGTCCAAAAATCTTTGAACTAATTTAACTTGATAGAAAGGTCACCAAACAACACCAACACATGCATACGAATCATGCGATTTCGACTGTTTCTCAAATTCTCAGTAATACAACCTTTCTTATTCATTGGTTTGATTTGCCTTGGCTATGGTTTGGGAACCGTTGGTTTCTATTCTTTTTCTCGTCAAAAAATTATTAAACTAATAGAACATGATGGAAAGATCACCAAACAACACCAACATAAGCATACGAATCATGCGATTCCGAATGTTTCTCAAATTCTCAGTAATACAACCTTTTTTATTCATTGGTCTGGTTTGCCTTGGCTATGGTTTATGAACCGTTATTTTCCATTCTTTTTCTCGTCAAAAAATCTTTGAACTAATAGAACTTGATAGAAAGATCACCAAACAACACGAACACAAGCGTACGAATAATGCGATTCCGAATGTTTCTCAAATTCTCAATAACACAACCTTTCTTATTGATTGGTTTGATTTTCCTAGGCTATGGTTTGGGAACCGTTCGTTTCCATTCTTTTTGTCGTCCAAAAATCTTTGAACTAATTGAACTTGATAGAAAGATCACCAAACAACACAAACACAAGCATACGAATCATGCAATTTCGAATGTTTCTCAAATTCTCAGTAATACAACCTTTCTTATTCATTGGTTTGATTTGCCTTGGCTATGGTTTGGGAACCGTTGTTTTCCATTCTTTTTCTCGTCAAAAAATCTTTGAACTAATAGAACTTGATAGAAAGATCACCAAACAACACAAACACAAGCATACGAATCATGCAATTCCGAATGTTTCTCAAATTCTCAATATCACAACCTTTCTTGATTCATTGGTTTGATTTGCCTTGGCTATGGTTTGGGAACCGTTGTTTTACATTCTGTTTCTCGTCAAAAAATCTTTAAACTAATAGAACGTGATGGAAAGATCACCAAACAACACCAACATAGGCATACGAATCATGCGATTCCGAATGTTTCTCAAATTCTCAATAATACAACCTTTCTTATTCATTGGTTTGGTTTGCCTTGGCTATGGTTTAGGAACCGTTGTTTTCCATTCTTTTTCTGGTCAAAAAATCTTTGAACTATTAGAACTTGATAGAAAGATCACCAAACAACACCAACACAAGCATACGAATAATGCGATTCCGAATGTTTCTCAAATTCTCAATAACACAACCTTTCTTATTGATTGGTTTGATTTGCCTAGGCTATGGTTTGGGAACCGTTGGTTTCCATTCTTTTTGTCGTCATAAAATCTTTGAACTAATTGACGTTGATAGAAAGATCACCATACAACACAAACACAAGCATACGAATCATGCGATTTCGAATGTTTCTCAAATTCTCAGTAATACAACCTTTCTTATTCATTGGTTTGATTTGCCTTGGCTATGGTTTGGGAACCGCTGTTTTCCATTCTTTTTCTCGTCAAAAAATCTTTAAACTAGTAGAACGTGATGGAAAGATCACCAAACATCACCAACATAAGCATACCAATCATGCGATTTCGAATGTTTCTGAAATTCGCAATAACACAACCTTTCTTATTGATTGGTTTGATTTGCCTAGGCTATGGTTTGGAAACCGTTAGTTTCCATTCTTTTTCTAGTCCATAAATCTTTGAGCTAATAGAACTTGACAGAAAGATCACCAAAGAACACTAATACAAGCATACGAATCATGTGATTTCGAATGTTTCTCAAATTCTAAGTCATACAACCTTTCTTATTCATTGGTTTGATTTGCCTTGGCTATGGTTTGGGAACCGTTGTTTTCCATTCTTTTTCTCGTCAAAAAATCTTTAAACTAATAGAACGTGATGGAAAGATCACCAAATAATACCAACATAAGCATACGAATCATGCGATTCCGAACGTTTCTCAAATTCTCAGTAATACAACCTTTCTTATTCATTGGTTTGGTTTGCCTTGGCTATGGTTTAGGAACCGTTGTTTTCCATTCTTTTTCTCGTCAAAAAATCTTTGAACTAATAGAACTTGATAGAAAGATCATAAAACAGCACCAACACAAGAATACGAATAATGCGATTCCGAATGTTTCTCAAATTCTCAATAACACAACCTTTCTTATTGATTGGTTTGATTTGCCTAGGCTATGGTTTGGGAACCGTTGGTTTCCATTCTTTTTCTAGTCCATAAATCTTTGAACTAATAGAACTTGATAGAAAGATCACCAAAGAACACAAACACAAGCATACGAATCATGCAATTCCGAATGTTTCTCAAATTCTCAGTAATACAAGCTTTCTTATTCATTGGTTTGATTTGCCTAGGCTATGGTTTGGGAACCATTGGTTTCCATTCTTTTTCTCGTCCAATAATCTTTGAACTAATAGAACTTGATAGAAAGATGACCAAACAGCACCAACACAAGCATACGAATCATGCGATTCCGAATGTTTCTCAAATTCTCAGTAATACAACCTTTCTTATTCATTGGTTGTATTTGCCTTGGCTATGGTTTGGGAACCGTTGATTTACATTCTTTTTCTCGTCAAAAAATCTTTGAACTAATAGAACTTGATAGAAAGATCACCAAACAACACAAACACAGGCATACGAATCATGCGATTTCGAATGTTTCTCAAATTCTCAATAACACAACCTTTCTTATTGATTGGTTTGATTTGCCTAGGCTATGGTTTGGGAACCGTTGGTTTCCATTCTTTTTCTAGTCCATAAATCTTTGAACTAATAGAACTTGATAGAAAGATCACCAAAGAACACAAACACAAGCATACGAATCATGCAATTCCGAATGTTTCTCAAATTCTCAGTAATACAACCTTTCTTATTCATTGGTTTGATTTGCCTAGGCTATGGTTTGGGAACCATTGGTTTCCATTCTTTTTCTCGTCCAATAATCTTTGAACTAATAGAACTTGATAGAAAGATCACCAAACAGCACCAACACAAGCATACGAATCATGCGATTCCGAATGTTTCTCAAATTCTCAGTAATACAACCTTTCTTATTCATTGGTTGTATTTGCCTTGGCTATGGTTTGGGAACCGTTGATTTACATTCTTTTTCTCGTCAAAAAATCTTTGAACTAATAGAACTTGATAGAAAGATCACCAAACAACACAAACACAGGCATACGAATCATGCGATTTCGAATGTTTCTCAAATTCTCAATAATACAACCTTTCTTCTTCATTGGTTTGATTTGCCTTGGCTATGGTTTGGGAACCGTTGTTTTCCATTCTTTTTCTCGTCAATAAATCTTTGAACTAATAGAACTTGATAGAAAGATCACCAAACAACACAAACACAAGCATACGAATCATGCGATTTCGAATGTTTCTCAAATTCTCAATATCACAACCTTTCTTATTCATTGGTTTGATTTGCCTTGGCTATGCTTTGGGAACTGTTGTTTTCCATTCTTTTTCTCGTCAAAAAATCTCTGAACTAATAGAACTTGATAGAAAGATCACCAAACAACACAAATACAAGCATACGAATCATGCGATTTCGAATGTTTCTCAAATTCTCAATAACACAACCTTTCTTATTCATTGGTTTGATTTGCCTTGGCTATGGTTTGGGAACCGTTGGTCTCCATTCTTTTTGTCGTCCAAAAATCTTTGAACTAATTTAACTTGATAGAAAGGTCACCAAAGAACACCAACACATGCATACGAATCATGCGATTTCGACTGTTTCTCAAATTCTCAGTAATACAACCTTTCTTATTCATTGGTTTGATTTGCCTTGGCTATGGTTTGGGAACCGTTGGTTTCTATTCTTTTTCTCGTCAAAAAATTATTAAACTAATAGAACATGATGGAAAGATCACCAAACAACACCAACATAAGCATACGAATCATGCGATTCCGAATGTTTCTCAAATTCTCAGTAATACAACCTTTTTTATTCATTGGTCTGGTTTGCCTTGGCTATGGTTTATGAACCGTTATTTTCCATTCTTTTTCTCGTCAAAAAATCTTTGAACTAATAGAACTTGATAGAAAGATCACCAAACAACACGAACACAAGCGTACGAATAATGCGATTCCGAATGTTTCTCAAATTCTCAATAACACAACCTTTCTTATTGATTGGTTTGATTTTCCTAGGCTATGGTTTGGGAACCGTTCGTTTCCATTCTTTTTGTCGTCCAAAAATCTTTGAACTAATTGAACTTGATAGAAAGATCACCAAACAACACAAACACAAGCATACGAATTATGCAATTTCGAATGTTTCTCAAATTCTCAGTAATACAACCTTTCTTATTCATTGGTTTGATTTGCCTTGGCTATGGTTTGGGAACCGTTGTTTTCCATTCTTTCTCTCGTCAAAAAATCTTTGAACTAATAGAACTTGATAGAAAGATCACCAAACAACACAAACACAAGCATACGAATCATGCAATTCCGAATGTTTCTCAAATTCTCAATATCACAACCTTTCTTGATTCATTGGTTTGATTTGCCTTGGCTATGGTTTGGGAACCGTTGTTTTACATTCTGTTTCTCGTCAAAAAATCTTTAAACTAATAGAACGTGATGGAAAGATCACCAAACAACACCAACATAGGCATACGAATCATGCGATTCCGAATGTTTCTCAAATTCTCAATAATACAACCTTTCTTATTCATTGGTTTGGTTTGCCTTGGCTATGGTTTAGGAACCGTTGTTTTCCATTCTTTTTCTGGTCAAAAAATCTTTGAACTATTAGAACTTGATAGAAAGATCACCAAACAACACCAACACAAGCATACGAATAATGCGATTCCGAATGTTTCTCAAATTCTCAATAACACAACCTTTCTTATTGATTGGTTTGATTTGCCTAGGCTATGGTTTGGGAACCGTTGGTTTCCATTCTTTTTGTCGTCATAAAATCTTTGAACTAATTGACGTTGATAGAAAGATCACCATACAACACAAACACAAGCATACGAATCATGCGATTTCGAATGTTTCTCAAATTCTCAGTAATACAACCTTTCTTATTCATTGGTTTGATTTGCCTTGGCTATGGTTTGGGAACCGCTGTTTTCCATTCTTTTTCTCGTCAAAAAATCTTTAAACTAGTAGAACGTGATGGAAAGATCACCAAATAATACCAACATAAGCATACCAATCATGCGATTTCGAATGTTTCTGAAATTCGCAATAACACAACCTTTCTTATTGATTGGTTTGATTTGCCTAGGCTATGGTTTGGAAACCGTTAGTTTCCATTCTTTTTCTAGTCCATAAATCTTTGAGCTAATAGAACTTGACAGAAAGATCACCAAAGAACACTAATACAAGCATACGAATCATGCGATTTCGAATGTTTCTCAAATTCTAAGTCATACAACCTTTCTTATTCATTGGTTTGATTTGCCTTGGCTATGGTTTGGGAACCGTTGTTTTCCATTCTTTTTCTCGTCAAAAAATCTTTAAACTAATAGAACGTGATGGAAAGATCACCAAATAATACCAACATAAGCATACGAATCATGCGATTCCGAACGTTTCTCAAATTCTCAGTAATACAACCTTTCTTATTCATTGGTTTGGTTTGCCTTGGCTATGGTTTAGGAACCGTTGTTTTCCATTCTTTTTCTCGTCAAAAAATCTTTGAACTAATAGAACTTGATAGAAAGATCATAAAACAGCACCAACACAAGAATACGAATAATGCGATTCCGAATGTTTCTCAAATTCTCAATAACACAACCTTTCTTATTGATTGGTTTGATTTGCCTAGGCTATGGTTTGGGAACCGTTGGTTTCCATTCTTTTTCTAGTCCATAAATCTTTGAACTAATAGAACTTGATAGAAAGATCACCAAAGAACACAAACACAAGCATACGAATCATGCAATTCCGAATGTTTCTCAAATTCTCAGTAATACAAGCTTTCTTATTCATTGGTTTGATTTGCCTAGGCTATGGTTTGGGAACCATTGGTTTCCATTCTTTTTCTCGTCCAATAATCTTTGAACTAATAGAACTTGATAGAAAGATCACCAAACAGCACCAACACAAGCATACGAATCATGCGATTCCGAATGTTTCTCAAATTCTCAGTAATACAACCTTTCTTATTCATTGGTTGTATTTGCCTTGGCTATGGTTTGGGAACCGTTGATTTACATTCTTTTTCTCGTCAAAAAATCTTTGAACTAATAGAACTTGATAGAAAGATCACCAAACAACACAAACACAGGCATACGAATCATGCGATTTCGAATGTTTCTCAAATTCTCAATAACACAACCTTTCTTATTGATTGGTTTGATTTGCCTAGGCTATGGTTTGGGAACCGTTGGTTTCCATTCTTTTTCTAGTCCATAAATCTTTGAACTAATAGAACTTGATAGAAAGATCACCAAAGAACACAAACACAAGCATACGAATCATGCAATTCCGAATGTTTCTCAAATTCTCAGTAATACAACCTTTCTTATTCATTGGTTTGATTTGCCTAGGCTATGGTTTGGGAACCATTGGTTTCCATTCTTTTTCTCGTCCAATAATCTTTGAACTAATAGAACTTGATAGAAAGATCACCAAACAGCACCAACACAAGCATACGAATCATGCGATTCCGAATGTTTCTCAAATTCTCAGTAATACAACCTTTCTTATTCATTGGTTGTATTTGCCTTGGCTATGGTTTGGGAACCGTTGATTTACATTCTTTTTCTCGTCAAAAAATCTTTGAACTAATAGAACTTGATAGAAAGATCACCAAACAACAGAAACACAGGCATACGAATCATGCGATTTCGAATGTTTCTCAAATTCTCAATAACACAACCTTTCTTATTGATTGGTTTGATTTGCCTAGGCTATGGTTTGGGAACCGTTGGTTTCCATTCTTTTTCTCGTCCAATAATCTTTGAACTAATTGAACTTGATAGAAAGATCACCAAACAACACCAACACAAGCATACGAATCATGCGATTTCGAATGTTTCTCAAATTCTCAGTAATACAACCTTTCTTATTCATTGGTTTGATTTGCCTTGGCTATGGTTTGGGAACCGTTGTTTTCCATTCTTTTTCTCGTCAAAAAATCTTTAAACTAATAGAACGTTATGGAAAGATCACCAAACAACACCAACATAAGCATACGAATCACGCGATTCCGAATGTTTCTCAAATTCTCAGTAATACAACCTTTCTTATTCATTGGTTTGGTTTGCCTTGGCTATGGTTTAGGAATCGTTGTTTTCCATTCTTTTTCTCATCAAAAAATCTTTGAACTAATAGAACTTGATAGAAAGATCATAAAACAACACCAACACAAGAATACGAATAATGCGATTCCGAATGTTTCTCAAATTCTCAATAACAGAACCTTTCTAATTGATTAGTTTGATTTGCCTTGGCTATGGTTTGGGAACCGTTGTTTTCCATTCTTTTTCTCGTCAAAAAATCTTTAAACTAATAGAACGTGATGGAAAGATCACCAAACAACACCAACATAAGCATACGGATCATGCGATTCCGAATGTTTCTCAAATTCTCAGTAATACAACCTTTCTTATTCATTCGTTTGGTTTGCCTTGGCTATGGTTTAGGAACCGTTGTTTTCCATTCTTTTTCTCGTCAAAAAATCTTTGAACTAATAGAACTTGATAGAAAGATCATAAAACAACACCAACACAAGAATACGAATAATGCGATTCCGAATGTTTCTCAAATTCTCAATAACACAACCTTTCTAATTGATTGGTTTGATTTGCCTAGGCTATGGTTTGGGAACCGTTGGTTTCCTTTCTTTTTGTCGTCCAAAAATCTTTGAACTAATTGAACTTGATAGAAAGATCACCAAACAACACCAACACAATCAAACGAATAATGCGATTCCGAATGATTCTCAAATTCTCAATAACACAACCTTTCTTATTGATTGGTTTGATTTGCCTAGGCTATGGTTTGGGAACCGTTGGTTTCCATTCTTTTTGTCGTCCATAAATCTTTGAACTAATAGAACTTGATAGAAAGATCACCAAAGAATACAAACACAAGCATACGAATCATGCGATTCCGAATGTTTCTCAAATTCTCAGTAATACAACCTTTCTTATTCATTGGTTTGATTTGCCTTGGCTATGGTTTGGGAACCGTTGTTTTCTATTCTTTTTCTCGTCAAAAAATCTTTGAACTAATAGAACTTGATAGAAAGATCACCAAACAACACAAACACAACCATACGAATCATGCGATTTCGAATGTTTCTCAAATTCTCAATATCACAACCTTTCTTATTGATTGGTTTGATTTGCCTTGGCTATGGTTTGGGAACTGTTGTTTTCCATTCTTTTTCTCGTCAAAAAATCTCTGAACTAATAGAACTTGATAGAAAGATCACCAAACAACACAAACACAAGCATACGAATCATGCGATTTCGAATGTTTCTCAAATTCTCAATAACACAACCTTTCTTATTCATTGGTTTGATTTGCCTTGGCTATGGTTTGGGAACCGTTGGTTTCCATTCTTTTTGTCGTCCAAAAATCTTTGAACTAATTTAACTTGATAGAAAGGTCACCAAACAACACCAACACATGCATACGAATCATGCGATTTCGACTATTTCTCAAATTCTCAGTAATACAACCTTTCTTATTCATTGGTTTGATTTGCCTTGGCTATGGTTTGGGAACCGTTGGTTTCTATTCTTTTTCTCGTCAAAAAATCATTAAACTAATAGAACATGATGGAAAGATCACCAAACAACACCAACATAAGCATACGAATCATGCGATTCCGAATGTTTCTCAAATTCTCAGTAATACAACCTTTTTTATTCATTGTCTGGTTTGCCTTGGCTATGGTTTATGAACCATTATTTTCCATTCTTTTTCTCGTCAAAAAATCTTTGAACTAATAGAACTTGATAGAAAGATCACCAAACAACACGAACACAAGCGTACGAATAATGCGATTCCGAATGTTTCTCAAATTCTCAATAACACAACCTTTCTTATTGATTTGTTTGATTTTCCTAGGCTATGGTTTGCGAACCGTTGGTTTCCATTCTTTTTGTCGTCCAAAAATCTTTGAACTAATTGAACTTGATAGAAAGATCACCAAACAACACAAACACAAGCATACGAATCATGCAACTTCGAATGTTTCTCAAATTCTCAGTAATACAACCTTTCTTATTCATTGGTTTGATTTGCCTTGGCTATGGTTTGGGAACCGTTGTTTTACATTCTTTTTCTCGTCAAAAAATATTTAAACTAATAGAACGTGATGGAAAGATCACCAAACAACACCAACATAAGCATACGAATCATGCGATTTCGAATGTTTCTTAAATTCGCAATAACACAACCTTTCTTATTGATTGGTTTGATTTGCCTAGGCTGTAGTTTGGGAACCGTTGGTTTCCATTCTTTTTCTAGTCCATAAATCTTTGAACTAATATAACTTGATAGAAAGATCACCAAACAACACAAACAGAAGCGTACGAATCATGCGATTTCGAATGTTTCTCAAATTCTCAATATCACAACCTTTCTTATTCATTGGTTTGATTTGCCTTGGCTATGGTTTAGGAACCGTTGTTTTCCATTCTTTTTCTCGTCAAAAAATCTTTAAACTAATAGAACGTGATGGAAAGATCACCAAACAACACCAACATAAGCATACGAATCATGCGATTCCGAATGTTTCTCAAATTCTCAATAATACAACCTTTCTTATTCATTGGTTTGGTTTGCCTTGGCTATGGTTTAGGAACCGTTGTTTTCCATTCTTTTTCTCGTCAAAAAATCTTTAAACTAATAGAACGTGATGGAAAGATCACCAAACAAAACCAACATAAGCATACGAATCATGCGATTCCGAATGTTTCTCAAATTCTCAGTAATACAACCTTTCTTATTCATTGGTTTGGTTTGCCTTGGCTATGGTTTAGGAACCGTTGTTTTCCATTCTTTTTCTCGTCAAAAAATCTTTGAACTAATAGAACTTGATAGAAAGATCATAAAACAGCACCAACACAAGAATACGAATAATGCGATACGAATGTTTCTCAAATTCTCAATAACACAACCTTTCTTATTGATTGGTTTGATTTGCCTAGGCTATGGTTTGGGAACCGTTGGTTTCCATTCTTTTTCTAGTCCATAAATCTTTGAACTAATAGAACTTGATAGAAAGATCACCAAAGAACACAAACACAAGCATACGAATCATGCAATTCCGACTGTTTCTCAAATTCTCAGTAATACAACCTTTCTTATTCATTGGTTCGATTTGCCTAGGCTATGGTTTGGGAACCATTGGTTTCCATTCTTTTTCTCGTCCAATAATCTTTGAACTAATAGAACTTGATAGAAAGATCACCAAACAGCACCAACACAAGCATAGGAATCATGCGATTCCGAATGTTTCTCAAATTCTCAGTAATACAACCTTTCTTATTCATTGGTTGTATTTGCCTTGGCTATGGTTTGGGAACCGTTGATTTACATTCTTTTTCTCTTTAAAAAATCTTTGAACTAATAGAACGTTATGGAAAGATCAGCAAACAACACCAACATAAGCATACAAATCATGCGATTCCGAATGTTTCTCAAATTCTCAGTAATACAACCTTTCTTATTCATTGGTTTGGTTTGCCTTGGCTATGGTTTAGGAACCGTTGTTTTCCATTCTTTTTCTCGTCAAAAAATCTTTGAACTAATAGAACTTGATAGAAAGATCATAAAACAACACCAACACAAGAATACGAATAATGCGATTCCGAATGTTTCTCAAATTCTCAATAACACAACCTTTCTAATTGATTGGTTTGATTTGCCTAGGCTATGGTTTGGGAACCGTTGGTTTCCTTTCTTTTTGTCGTCCAAAAATCTTTGAACTAATTGAACTTGATAGAAAGATCACCAAACAACACCAACACAATCATACGAATAATGCGATTCCGAATGATTCTCAAATTCTCAATAACACAACCTTTCTTATTGATTGGTTTGATTTGCCTAGGCTATGGTTTGGGAACCGTTGGTTTCCATTCTTTTTGTCGTCCATAAATCTTTGAACTAATAGAACTTGATAGAAAGATCACCAAAGAACACAAACACAAGCATACGAATCATGCGATTCCGAATGTTTCTCAAATTCTCAATAATACAACCTTTCTTATTCATTGGTTTGATTTGCCTTGGCTATGGTTTGGGAACTGTTGTTTTCCATTCTTTTTCTCGTCAAAAAATCTCTGAACTAAGAGAACTTGATAGAAAGATCACCAAACAACACAAACATAAGCATACGAATCATGCGATTTCGAATGTTTCTCAAATTCTCAATAACACAACCTTTCTTATTCATTGGTTTGATTTGCCTTGGCTATGGTTTGGGAACCGTTGGTTTCCATTCTTTTTGTCGTCCAAAAATCTTTGAACTAATTTAACTTGATAGAAAGGTCACCAAACAACACCAACACATGCATACGAATCATGCGATTTCGACTGTTTCTCAAATTCTCAGTAATACAACCTTTCTTATTCATTGGTTTGATTTGCCTTGGCTATGGTTTGGGAACCGTTGGTTTCTATTCTTTTTCTCGTCAAAAAATCATTAAACTAATAGAACATGATGGAAAGATCACCAAACAACACCAACATAAGCATACGAATCATGCGATTCCGAATGTTTCTCAAATTCTCAGTAATACAACCTTTTTTATTCATTGGTCTGGTTTGCCTTGGCTATGGTGTATGAACCATTATTTTCCATTCTTTTTCTCGTCAAAAAATCTTTGAACTAATAGAACTTGATAGAAAGATCACCAAACAACACGAACACAAGCGTACGAATAATGCGATTCCGAATGTTTCTCAAATTCTCAATAACACAACCTTTCTTATTGATTGGTTTGATTTTCCTAGGCTATGGTTTGCGAACCGTTGGTTTCCAATCTTTTTGTCGTCCAAAAATCTTTGAACTAATTGAACTTGATAGAAAGATCACCAAAGAACACAAACACAAGCATACGAATCATGCGATTCCGAATGTTTCTCAAATTCTCAATAATACAACCTTTCTTATTCTTTGGTTTGATTTGCCTAGACTATGGTTTGGGAACCGTTGTTTTACATTCTTTTTCTCGTCAAAAAATATTTAAACTAATAGAACGTGATGGAAAGATCACCAAACAACACCAACATAAGCATACGAATCATGCGATTTCGAATGTTTCTTAAATTCGCAATAACACAACCTTTCTTATTGATTGGTTTGATTTGCCTAGGCTATGGCTTGGGAACCGTTGTTTTACATTCTTTTTCTCGTCAAAAAATCTTTGAACTAATAGAACTTGATAGAAAGATCATAAAACAGCACCAACACAAGAATACGAATAATGCGATTCCGAATGTTTCTCAAATTCTCAATAACACAACCTTTCTTATTGATTGGTTTGATTTGCCTAGGCTATGGTTTGGGAACCGTTGGTTTCCATTCTTTTTGTCGTCCAAAAATCTTTGAACTAATTGAACTTGATAGAAAGATCACCAAACACCACCAACACAATCATACGAATAATGCGATTCCGAATGTTTCTCAAATTCTCAATAACACAACCTTTCTTATTGATTGGTTTGATTTGCCTAGGCTATGGTTTGGGAACCGTTGGTTTCCAATCTTTTTGTCGTCCATAAATCTTTGAACTAATTGAACTTGATAGAAAGATCACCAAAGAACACAAACACAAGCATACGAATCATGCGATTCCGAATGTTTCTAAAATTCTCAGTGATACAACCTTTCTTATTCATTGGTTTGATTTGCCTTGGCTATGGTTTGGGAACCGCTGTTTTCCATTCTTTTTCTCGTCAAAAAATCTTTGAACTAATAGAACTTGATAGAAAGATCACCAAACAACACAAACACAAGCATACGAATCATGCGATTCCGAATGTTTCTCAAATTCTCAATATCACAACCTTTCTTATTCATTGGTTTGATTTGCCTTGGCTATGCTTTGGGAACCGTTGTTTTGCATTCTTTTTCTCGTCAAAAAATCTTTGAACTAATAGAACGTGATGGAAAGATCACCAAACAACATAAACACAAGCATACGAATCATGCGATTTCGAATGTTTCTCAAATTCTCAATAACACAACCTTTCTTATTGATTGGTTTGATTTGCCTAGGCTATGGTTTGGGAACCGTTGGTTTCCATTCTTTTTCTCGTCCAATAATCTTTGAACTAATTGAACTTGATAGAAAGGTCACCAAACAACACCAACACAAGCATACGAATCATGCGATTTCGAATGTTTCTCAAATTCTCAGTAATACAACCTTTCTTATTCATTGGTTTGATTTGCCTTGGCTATGGTTTGGGAACCGTTGTTTTCCATTCTTTTTCTCGTCAAAAAATCTTTAAACTAGTAGAACGTGATGGAAAGATCACCAAACAACACCAACATAAGCATACGAATCATGCGATTCCGAATGTTTCTCAAATTCTCAGTAATACAACCTATCTTATTGATTGGTTTGGTTGTCCTTGGCTATGGTATAGGAACCTTTATTTTCCATTCTTTTTCTCGTCAAAAAATATTTGAACTAATAGAATTTGATAGAAAGATCACCAAACAACACCAACACAAGCATACGAATAATGCGATTCCGAATGTTTCTCAAATTCTCAATAACACAACCTTTCTTATTGATTGGTTTGATTTGCCTAGACTATGGTTTGGGAACCGTTGGTTTCCATTCTTTTTGTCATCCAAAAATCTTTGAACTAATTGAACTTGATAGACAGATCACCAAACAAGACAAACACAAGCATACGAATCATGCGATTTCGAATGTTTCTCAAATTCTCAATAATACAACCTTTCTTATTCATTGGTTTGATTTGCCTTGGCTATGGTTTGGGAACCGTTGTTTTACATTCTTTCTCTCGTCAAAAAATCTTTAAACTAATAGAACGTGATGGAATGATCACCAAACAACACCAACATAAGCATACGAATCATGCGATTTCGAATGTTTCTCAAATTCGCAATAACACAACCTTTCTTATTGATTGGTTTGATTTGCCTAGGCTGTGGATTGGGAACCGTTGGTTTCCATTCTTTTTCTAGTCCATAAATCTTTGAACTAATAGAACTTGATAGAAAGATCACCAAAGAACACAAACACAAGCATACGAATCATGCAATTCCGAATGTTTCTCAAATTCTCAATAATACAACCTTTCTTATTCATTGGTTTGATTTGCCTAGGCTATGGTTTGGGAACCGTTGTTTTCCATTCTTTTTCTCTTCAAAAAATCTTTAAACTAATAGAACGTGATGGAAAGATCACCAAACAACACCAACATAAGCATACGAATCATGCGATTCCGAATGTTTCTCAAATTCTCAATAACACAACCTTTCTTATTGATTGGTTTGATTTGCCTAGACTATGGTTTGGGAACCGTTGGTTTCCATTCTTTTTGTCATCCAAAAATCTTTGAACTAATTGAACTTGATAGACAGATCACCAAACAACACAAACACAAGCATACGAATCATGCGATTTCGAATGTTTCTCAAATTCTCAATAATACAACCTTTCTTATTCTTTGGTTTGATTTGCCTTGGCTATGGTTTGGGAGCCGTTGTCTTACATTCTTTTTCTCGTCAAAAAATCTTTAAACTAATAGAACGTGATGGAATGATCACCAAACAACACCAACATAAGCATACGAATCATGCGATTTCGAATGTTTCTCAAATTCTCAGTAATACAACCTTTCTTATTCATTGGTTTGATTTGCCTTGGCTATGGTTTGGGAACCATTGGTTTCCATTCTTTTTCTCATCCAATAATCTTTGAACTAATAGAACTTGATAGAAAGATCACCAAACAGCACCAACACAAGCATACGAATCATGCGATTCCGAATGTTTCTCAAATTCTCAGTAATACAACCTTTCTTATTCATTGGTTTGATTTGCCTTGGCTATAGTTTGGGAACCGTTGTTTTACATTCTTTTTCTCGTCAAAAAATCTTTGAACTAATAGAACTTGATAGAAAGATCACCAAACAACACAAACACAAGCATATGAATCATGCGATTTCGAATGTTTCTCAAATTCTCAATAACACAACCTTTCTTATTGATTGGTTTGGTTGTCCTTGGCTATGGTTTAGGAACCTTTATTTTCCATTCTTTTTCTCGTCAAAAAATATTTGAACTAATAGAATTTGATAGAAAGATCACCAAACAACACCAACACAAGCATACGAATAATGCGATTCCGAATGTTTCTCAAATTCTCAATAACACAACCTTTCTTATTGATTGGTTTGATTTTCCTAGACTATGGTTTGGGAACCGTTGGTTTCCATTCTTTTTGTCATCCAAAAATCTTTGAACTAATTGAACTTGATAGACAGATCACCAAACAACACAAACACAAGCATACGAATCATGCGATTTCGAATGTTTCTCAAATTCTCAATAATACAACCTTTCTTATTCATTGGTTTGATTTGCCTTGGCTATGGTTTGGGAACCGTTGTTTTACATTCTTTTTCTCGTCAAAAAATCTTTAAACTAATAGAACGTGATGGAATGATCACCAAACAACACCATCATAAGCATACGAATCATGCGATTTCGAATGTTTCTCAAATTCGCAATAACACAACCTTTCTTATTGATTGGTTTGATTTGCCTAGGCTGTGGATTGGGAACCGTTGGTTTCCATTCTTTTTCTAGTCCATAAATCTTTGAACTAATAGAACTTGATAGAAAGATCACCAAAGAACACAAACACAAGCATACGAATCATGCAATTCCGAATGTTTCTCAAATTCTCAATAATACAACCTTTCTTATTGATTGGTTTGATTTGCCTTGGCTATGGTTTAGGAAACGTTGTTTTCCATTCTTTTTCTCGTCAAAAAATCTTTAAACTAATAGAACGTGATGGAAAGATCACCAAACAACACCAACATAAGCATACGAATCATGCGATTCCGAATGTTTCTCAAATTCTCAATAATACAACCTTTCTTATTCATTGGTTTGGTTTGCCTTGGCTATGGTTTAGGAACCGTTGTTTTCCATTCTTTTTCTCGTCAAAAAATCTTTGAACTATTAGAACTTGATAGAAAGATCACCAAACAACACCAACACAAGCATACGAATAATGCGATTCCGAATGTTTCTCAAATTCTCAATAACACAACCTTTCTTATTGATTGGTTTGATTTGCCTAGGCTATGGTTTGGGAACCGTTGGTTTCCATTCTTTTTGTCGTCATAAAATCTTTGAACTAATTGAACTTGATAGAAAGATCACCATACAACACAAACACAAGCATACGAATCATGCGATTTCGAATGTTTCTCAAATTCTCAGTAATACAACCTTTCTTATTCATTGGTTTGATTTGCCTTGGCTATGGTTTGGGAACCGCTGTTTTCCATTCTTTTTCTCGTCAAAAAATCTTTAAACTAATAGAACGTGATGGAAAGATCACCAAACATCACCAACATAAGCATACCAATCATGCGATTTCGAACGTTTCTCAAATTCGCAATAACACAACCTTTCTTATTGATTGGTTTGATTTGCCTAGGCTATGGTTTGGAAACCGTTAGTTTCCATTCTTTTTCTAGTCCATAAATCTTTGAGCTAATAGAACTTGATAGAAAGATCACCAAAGAACACTAATACAAGCATACGAATCATGCGATTTCGAATGTTTCTCAAATTCTAAGTCATACAACCTTTCTTATTCATTGGTTTGATTTGCCTTGGCTATGGTTTGGGAACCGTTGTTTTCCATTCTTTTTCTCGTCAAAAAATCTTTAAACTAATAGAACGTGATGGAAAGATCACCAAACAAAACCAACATAAGCATACGAATCATGCGATTCCGAATGTTTCTCAAATTCTCAGTAATACAACCTTTCTTATTCATTGGTTTGGTATGCCTTGGCTATGGTTTAGGAACCGTTGTTTTCCATTCTTTTTCTCGTCAAAAAATCTTTGAACTAATAGAACTTGATAGAAAGATCATAAAACAGCACCAACACAAGAATACGAATAATGCGATTCCGAATGTTTCTCAAATTCTCAATAACACAACCTTTCTTATTGATTTGTTTGATTTGCCTAGGCTATGGTTTGGGAACCGTTGGTTTCCATTCTTTTTGTCGTCCAAAAATCTTTGAACTAATTGAACTTCATAGAAAGATCACCAAACACCACCAACAGAATCATACGAATAATGCGATTCCGAAAGTTTCTCAAATTCTCAATAACACAACCTTTCTTATTGATTGGTTTGATTTGCCTAGGCTATGGTTTGGGAACCGTTGGTTTCCAATCTTTTTGTCCTCCATAAATCTTTGAACTAATAGAACTTGATAGAAAGATCACCAAAGAACACAAACACAAGCATACGAATCATGCGATTCCGAATATTTCTCAAATTCTCAGTAATACAACCTTTCTTATTCATTGGTTTGATTTGCCTTGGCTATGGTTTGGGAACCGTTGTTTTCCATTCTTTTTCTCGTCAAAAAATCTTTGAACTAATAGAACTTGATAGAAAGATCACCAAACAACACAAACACAAGCATACGAATCATGCGATTCCGAATGTTTCTCAAATTCTTATTATCACAACCTTTCTTATTCATTGGTTTGATTTGCCTTGGCTATGCTTTGGGAACCGTTGTTTTCCATTCTTTTTCTCGTCAAAAAATCTTTGAACTAATAGAACGTGATGGAAAGATCACCAAACAACATAAACACAAGCATACGAATCATGCGATTTCGAATGTTTCTCAAATTCTCAATAACACAACCTTTCTTATTGATTGGTTTGATTTGCCTAGGCTATGGTTTGGGAACCGTTGGTTTCCATTCTTTTTCTCGTCCAATAATCTTTGAACTAATTGAACTTGATAGAAAGGTCACCAAACAACACCAACACAAGCATACGAATCATGCGATTTCGAATGTTTCTCAAATTCTCAGTAATACAACCTTTCTTATTCATTGGTTTGATTTGCCTTGGCTATGGTTTGGGAACCGTTGTTTTCCATTCTTTTTCTCGTCAAAAAATCTTTAAACTAATAGAACGTGATGGAAAGATCACCAAACAACACCAACATAAGCATACGGATCATGCGATTCCGAATGTTTCTCAAATTCTCAATAATACAACCTTTCTTATTCATTGGTTTGGTTTGCCTTGGCTATGGTTTAGGAACCGTTGTTTTCCATTCTTTTTCTCGTCAAAAAATCTTTGAACTATTAGAACTTGATAGAAAGATCACCAAACAACACCAACACAAGCATACGAATAATGCGATTCCGAATGTTTCTCAAATTCTCAATAACACAACCTTTCTTATTGATTGGTTTGATTTGCCTAGGCTATGGTTTGGGAACCGTTGGTTTCCATTCTTTTTGTCGTCATAAAATCTTTGAACTAATTGAACTTGATAGAAAGATCACCATACAACACAAACACAAGCATACGAATCATGCGATTTCGAATGTTTCTCAAATTCTCAGTAATACAACCTTTCTTATTCATTGGTTTGATTTGCCTTGGCTATGGTTTGGGAACCGCTGTTTTCCATTCTTTTTCTCGTCAAAAAATCTTTAAACTAATAGAACGTGATGGAAAGATCACCAAACATCACCAACATAAGCATACCAATCATGCGATTTCGAATGTTTCTCAAATTCGCAATAACACAACCTTTCTTATTGATTGGTTTGATTTGCCTAGGCTATGGTTTGGAAACCGTTAGTTTCCATTCTTTTTCTAGTCCATAAATCTTTGAGCTAATAGAACTTGGTAGAAAGATCACCAAAGAACACTAATACAAGTATACGAATCATGCGATTTCGAATGTTTCTCAAATTCTAAGTCATACAACCTTTCTTATTCATTGGTTTGATTTGCCTTGGCTATGGTTTGGGAACCGTTGTTTTCCATTCTTTTTCTCGTCAAAAAATCTTTAAACTAATAGAACGTGATGGAAAGATCACCAAACAACACCAACATAAGCATACGAATCATGCGATTCCGAATGTTTCTCAAATTCTCAGTAATACAACCTATCTTATTGATTGGTTTGGTTGTCCTTGGCTATGGTTTAGGAACCTTTATTTTCCATTCTTTTTCTCGTCAAAAAATATTTGAACTAATAGAATTTGTTAGAAAGATCACCAAACAACACCAACACAAGCATACGAATAATGCGATTCCGAATGTTTCTCAAATTCTCAATAACACAACCTTTCTTATTGATTGGTTTGATTTGCCTAGACTATGGTTTGGGAACCGTTGGTTTCCATTCTTTTTGTCATCCAAAAATCTTTGAACTAATTGAACTTGATAGACAGATCACCAAACAACACAAACACAAGCATACGAATCATGCGATTCCGAATGTTTCTCAAATTCTTATTATCACAACCTTTCTTATTCATTGGTTTGATTTGCCTTGGCTATGCTTTGGGAACCGTTGTTTTCCATTCTTTTTCTCGTCAAAAAATCTTTGAACTAATAGAACGTGATGGAAAGATCACCAAACAACATAAACACAAGCATACGAATCATGCGATTTCGAATGTTTCTCAAATTCTCAATAACACAACCTTTCTTATTGATTGGTTTGATTTGCCTAGGCTATGGTTTGGGAACCGTTGGTTTCCATTCTTTTTGTCATCCAAAAATCTTTGAACTAATTGAACTTGATAGACAGATCACCAAACAACACAAACACAAGCATACGAATCATGCGATTTCGAATGTTTCTCAAATTCTCAATAATACAACCTTTCTTATTCATTGGTTTGATTTGCCTTAGCTATGGTTTGGGAACCGTTGTTTTACATTCTTTTTCTCGTCAAAAAATCTTTAAACTAATAGAACGTGATGGAATGATCACCAAACAACACCAACATAAGCATACGAATCATGCGATTTCGAATGTTTCTCAAATTCGCAATAACACAACCTTTCTTATTGATTGGTTTGATTTGCCTAGGCTGTGGATTGGGAACCGTTGGTTTCCATTCTTTTTCTAGTCCATAAATCTTTCAACTAATAGAACTTGATAGAAAGATCACCAAAGAACACAAACACAAGCATACGAATCATGCAATTCCGAATGTTTCTCAAATTCTCAGTAATACAACCTTTCTTATTCATTGGTTTGATTTGCCTTGGCTATGGTTTGGGAACCGTTGTTTTCCATTCTTTTTCTCGTCAAAAAATCTTTAAACTAATAGAACGTGATGGAAAGATCACCAAACAACACCAACATAAGCATACGAATCATGCGATTCCGAATGTTTCTCAAATTCTCAGTAATACAACCTATCTTATTGATTGGTTTGGTTGTCCTTGGCTATGGTTTAGGAACCTTTATTTTCCATTCTTTTTCTCGTCAAAAAATATTTGAACTAATAGAATTTGTTAGAAAGATCACCAAACAACACCAACACAAGCATACGAATAATGCGATTCCGAATGTTTCTCAAATTCTCAATAACACAACCTTTCTTATTGATTGGTTTGATTTGCCTAGACTATGGTTTGGGAACCGTTGGTTTCCATTCTTTTTGTCATCCAAAAATCTTTGAACTAATTGAACTTGATAGACAGATCACCAAACAACACAAACACAAGCATACGAATCATGCGATTCCGAATGTTTCTCAAATTCTTATTATCACAACCTTTCTTATTCATTGGTTTGATTTGCCTTGGCTATGCTTTGGGAACCGTTGTTTTCCATTCTTTTTCTCGTCAAAAAATCTTTGAACTAATAGAACGTGATGGAAAGATCACCAAACAACATAAACACAAGCATACGAATCATGCGATTTCGAATGTTTCTCAAATTCTCAATAACACAACCTTTCTTATTGATTGGTTTGATTTGCCTAGGCTATGGTTTGGGAACCGTTGGTTTCCATTCTTTTTGTCATCCAAAAATCTTTGAACTAATTGAACTTGATAGACAGATCACCAAACAACACAAACACAAGCATACGAATCATGCGATTTCGAATGTTTCTCAAATTCTCAATAATACAACCTTTCTTATTCATTGGTTTGATTTGCCTTAGCTATGGTTTGGGAACCGTTGTTTTACATTCTTTTTCTCGTCAAAAAATCTTTAAACTAATAGAACGTGATGGAATGATCACCAAACAACACCAACATAAGCATACGAATCATGCGATTTCGAATGTTTCTCAAATTCGCAATAACACAACCTTTCTTATTGATTGGTTTGATTTGCCTAGGCTGTGGATTGGGAACCGTTGGTTTCCATTCTTTTTCTAGTCCATAAATCTTTCAACTAATAGAACTTGATAGAAAGATCACCAAAGAACACAAACACAAGCATACGAATCATGCAATTCCGAATGTTTCTCAAATTCTCAGTAATACAACCTTTCTTATTCATTGGTTTGATTTGCCTAGGCTATGGTTTGGGAACCATTGGTTTCCATTCTTTTTCTCATCCAATAATCTTTGAACTAATAGAACTTGATAGAAAGATCACCAAACAGCACCAACACAAGCATACGAATCATGCGATTCCGAATGTTTCTCAAATTCTCAGTAATACAACCTTTCTTATTCATTGGTTTGATTTGCCTTGGCTATGGTTTGGGAACCGTTGTTTTACATTCTTTTTCTCGTCAAAAAATCTTTGAACTAATAGAACTTGATAGAAAGATCACCAAACAACACAAACACAAGCATATGAATCATGCGATTTCGAATGTTTCTCAAATTCTCAATAACACAACCTTTCTTATTGATTGGTTTGATTTGCCTAGGCTATGGTTTGGGAACCGTTGGTTTCCATTCTTTTTCTCATCCAATAATCTTTGAACTAATTGAACTTGATAGAAAGATCACCAAACAACACCAACACAAGCATACGAATCATTCGATTTCGAATGTTTCTCAAATTCTCAGTAATACAACCTTTCTTATTCATTGGTTTGATTTGCCTTGGCTATGGTTTGGGAACCGTTGTTTTCCATTCTTTTTCTCGTCAAAAAATCTTTAAACTAATAGAACGTGATAGAAAGATCACCAAACAACATCAACACAAGCATACGAATAATGCGATTCCGAATGTTTCTCAAATTCTCAATAACACAACCTTTCTTATTGATTGGTTTGATTTGCCTAGGCTATGGTTTGGGAACCGTTGGTTTCCTTTCTTTTTGTCGTCCATAAATCTTTGAACTAAAAGAACTTGATAGAAAGATCACCAAAGAACACAAACACAAGCATACGAATCATGCGATTCCGAATGTTTCTCAAATTCTCAGTAATACAACCTTTCTTATTCATTGGTTTGATTTGCCTTGGCTATGGTTTGGGAACCGTTGTTTTCCATTCTTTTTCTCGTCAAAAAATCTTTGAACTAATTGAACTTGATAGAAAGATCACCAAACAACACAAACACAAGCATACGAATCATGCGATTCCGAATGTTTCTCAAATTCTCAATATCACAACCTTTCTTAATTCATTGGTTTGATTTGCCTTGGCTATGGTTTGGGAACCGTTGTTTTCCATTCTTTTTCTCGTCAAAAAATCTTTGAACTAATAGAACTTGATAGAAAGATCACCAAACAACACAAACACAAGCATACGAATCATGCTATTTCGAATGTTTCTCAAATTCTCAATAACACAACCGTTCTTATTGATTGGTTTGATTTGCCTAGGCTATAGTTTGGGAACTGTTGATTTCCATTCTTTTTCTCGACCAATAATCTTTGAACTAATTGAACTTGATAGAAAGGTCACCAAACAACTCTAAAACAAGCATACGAATCTTGCGATTTCGAATGTTTCTCAAATTCTCAGTAATACAACCTTTCTGATTCATTGTTTTGATTTGCCTTGGCTATGGTTTGGGAACCGTTGTTTTCCATTCATTTTCTCGTCAAAAAATCTTTAAACTAATAGAACGTGATGGAAAGATCACCAAACAACACCAACAGAAGCATACGAATCATGCGATTCCGAATGTTTCTCAAATTCTCAGTAATACAACCTTTCTTATTGATTGGTTTGATTTGCCTAGGCTATGGTTTGCGAACCGTTGGTTTCCAATCTTTTTGTCGTCCATAAATCTTTGAACTAATAGAACTTGATAGAAAGATCACCAAAGAACACAAACACAAGCATACGAATCATGCGATTCCGAATGTTTCTCAAATTCTCAGTAATACAACCTTTCTTATTCATTGGTTTGATTTGCCTTGGCTATGGTTTGGGAACCGTTGTTTTCCATTCTTTTTCTCATCCAATAATCTTTGAACTAATAGAACTTGATAGAAAGATCACCAAACAGCACCAACACAAGCATACGAATCATGCAATTCCGAATGTTTCTCAAATTCTCAATATCACAACCTTTCTTATTCATTGGTTTGATTTGCCTTGGCTATGGTTTGGGAACCGTTGTTTTACATTCTTTTTCTCGTCAAAAAATCTTTGAACTAATAGAACTTGATAGAAAGATCACCAAACAACACAAACACAAGCATATGAATCATGCGATTTCGAATGTTTCTCAAATTCTCAATAACACAACCTTTCTTATTGATTGGTTTGATTTGCCTAGGCTATGGTTTGGGAACCTTTGGTTTCCATTCTTTTTCTCGTCCAATAATCTTTGAACTAATTGAACTTGATAGAAAGATCACCAAACAACACCAACACAAGCATACGAATCATTCGATTTCGAATGTTTCTCAAATTCTCAGTAATACAACCTTTCTTATTCATTGGTTTGATTTGCCTTGGCAATGGTTTGGGAACCGTTGTTTTCCATTCTTTTTCTCGTCAAAAAATCTTTAAACTAATTGAACGTGATAGAAAGATCACCAAACAACAGCAACACAAGCATACGAATAATGCGATTCCGAATGTTTCTCAAATTCTCAATAACACAACCTTTCTTATTGATTGGTTTGATTTGCCTAGGCTATGGTTTGGGAACCGTTGGTTTCCAATCTTTTTGTCGTCCATAAATCTTTGAACTAAAAGAACTTGATAGAAAGATCACCAAAGAACACAAACACAAGCATACGAATCATGCGATTCCGAATGTTTCTCAAATTCTCAGTAATACAACCTTTCTTATTCATTGGTTTGATTTGCCTTGGCTATGGTTTGGGAACCGTTGTTTTCCAATCTTTTTCTCGTCAAAAAATCTTTGAACTAATTGAACTTGATAGAAAGATCACCAAACAACACAAACACAAGCATACGAATCATGCGATTCCGAATGTTTCTCAAATTCTCAATATCACAACCTTTCTTAATTCATTGGTTTGATTTGCCTTGGCTATGGTTTGGGAACCGTTGTTTTCCATTCTTTTTCTCGTCAAAAAATCTTTGAACTAATAGAACTTGATAGAAAGATCACCAAACAACACAAACACAAGCATACGAATCATGCTATTTCGAATGTTTCTCAAATTCTCAATAACACAACCTTTCTTATTGATTGGTTTGATTTGCCTAGGCTATAGTTTGGGAACTGTTGATTTCCATTCTTTTTCTCGTCCAATAATCTTTGAACTAATTGAACTTGATAGAAAGGTCACCAAACAACACTAAAACAAGCATACGAATCTTGCGATTTCGAATGTTTCTCAAATTCTCAGTAATACAACCTTTCTTATTCATTGGTTTGATTTGCCTTGGCTATGGTTTGGGAACCGTTGTTTTCCATTCTTTTTCTCGTCAAAAAATCTTTAAACTAATAGAACGTGATGGAAAGATCACCAAACAACACCAACATAAGCATACGAATCATGCGATTCCGAATGTTTCTCAAATTCTAAGTAATACAACCTTTCTTATTGATTGGTTTGATTTGCCTAGGCTATGGTTTGCGAACCGTTGGTTTCCAATCTTTTTGTCGTCCATAAATCTTTGAACTAATAGAACTTGATAGAAAGATCACCAAAGAACACAAACACAAGCATACGAATCATGCGATTCCGAATGTTTCTCAAATTCTCAATAATACAACCTTTCTTATTCATTGGTTTGATTTGACTTGGCTATGGTTTGGGAACCGTTGTTTTCCATTCTTTTTCTCGTCAAAAAATCTTTGAACTAATAGAACTTGATAGAAAGATCACCAAACAACACAAACACAAGCATACGAATCATGCGATTTCGAATGTTTCTCAAATTCTCAATATCACAACCTTTCTTGATTCATTGGTTTGATTTGCCTTGGCTATGGTTTGGGAACCGTTGTTTTCCATTCTTTTTCTCGTCAAAAAATCTTCGAACTAATAGAAATTGATAGAAAGATCACCAAACAACACAAACACAAGCATACGAATCATGCTATTTCGAATGTTTCTCAAATTCTCAATAACACAACCTTTCTTATTGATTGGTTTGATTTGCCTAGGCTATGGTTTGGGAACCGTTGGTTTCCATTCTTTTTCTCGTCCAATAATCTTTGAACTAATTGAACTTGATAGAAAGGTCACCAAACAACACAAAAACAAGCATACGAATCTTGCGATTTTGAATGTTTCTCAAATTCTCAGTAATACAACCTTTCTTATTCATTGGTTTGATTTGCCTTGGCAATGGTTTGGGAACCGTTGTTTTCCATTCTTTTTCTCGTCAAAAAATCTTTAAACTAATAGAACGTGATGGAAAGATCACCAAACAACACCAACAGAAGCATACGAATCATGCGATTCCGAATGTTTCTCAAATTCTCAGTAATACAACCTTTCTTATTGATTGGTTTGATTTGCCTAGGCTATGGTTTGGGAACCGTTGGTTTCCAATCTTTTTGTCGTCCATAAATCTTTGAACTAATAGAACTTGATAGAAAGATCACCAAAGAACACAAACACAAGCATACGAATCATGCGATTCCGAATGTTTCTCAAATTCTCAGTAATACAACCTTTCTTATTCATTGGTTTGATTTGCCTTGGCTATGGTTTGGGAACCGTTGTTTTCCATTCTTTTTCTCGTCAAAAAATCTTTGACTAATAGAACTTGATAGAAAGATCACCAAACAACACAAACACAAGCATACGAATCATGCAATTCCGAATGTTTCTCAAATTCTCAATAATACAACCTTTCTTATTCATTGGTTTGATTTGCCTTGGCTATGGTTTGGGAACCGTTGTTTTACATTCTTTTTCTCGTCAAAAAATCTTTAAACTAATAGAACGTGATGGAATGATCACCAAACAACACCAACATAAGCATACGAATCATGCGATTTCGAATGTTTCTCAAATTCGCAATAACACAACCTTTCTTATTGATTGGTTTGATTTGCCTAGGCTGTAGATTGGGAACCGTTGGTTTCCATTCTTTTTGTCGTCCATAAATCTTTGAACTAAAAGAACTTGATAGAAAGATCACCAAAGAACACAAACACAAGCATACGAATCATGCGATTCCGAATGTTTCTCAAATTCTCAGTAATACAACCTTTCTTATTCATTGGTTTGATTTGCCTTGGCTATGGTTTGGGAACCGTTGTTTTCCATTCTTTTTCTCGTCAAAAAATCTTTAAACTAATAGAACGTGATGGAAAGATCACCAAACAACACCAACATAAGCATACGAATCATGCGATTCCGAATGTTTCTCAAATTCTAAGTAATACAACCTATCTTATTGATTGGTTTGGTTGTCCTTGGCTATGGTTTAGGAACCTTTATTTTCCATTCTTTTTCTCGTCAAAAAATATTTGAACTAATAGAATTTGATAGAAAGATCACCAAACAACACCAACACAAGCATACGAATAATGCGATTCCGAATGTTTCTCAAATTCTCAATAACACAACCTTTCTTATTGATTGGTTTGATTTGCCTAGACTATGGTTTGGGAACCGTTGGTTTCCATTCTTTTTGTCATCCAAAAATCTTTGAACTAATTGAACTTGATAGACAGATCACCAAACAACACAAACACAAGCATACGAATCATGCGATTCCGAATGTTTCTCAAATTCTCAGTAATACAACCTTTCTTATTCATTGGTTTGATTTGCCTTGGCTATGGTTTGGGAACCGTTGTTTTACATTCTTTTTCTCGTCAAAAAATCTTTGAACTAATAGAACTTGATAGAAAGATCACCAAACAACACAAACACAAGCATATGAATCATGCGATTTCGAATGTTTCTCAAATTCTTAATAACACAACCTTTCTTATTGATTGGTTTGATTTGCCTAGGCTATGGTTTGGGAACCGTTGGTTTCCATTCTTTTTCTCGTCCAATAATCTTTGAACTAATTGAACTTGATAGAAAGATCACCAAACAACACCAACACAAGCATACGAATCATTCGATTTCGAATGTTTCTAAAATTCTCAGTAATACAACCTGTCTTATTCATTGGTTTGATTTGCCTTGGCTATGGTTTGGGAACCGTTGTTTTCCATTCTTTTTCTCGTCAAAAAATCTTTAAACTAATAGAACGTGATAGAAAGATCACCAAACAACATCAACACAAGCATACGAATAATGCGATTCCGAATGTTTCTCAAATTCTCAGTAATACAACCTTTCTTATTCATTGGTTTCATTTGCCTTGGCTATGGTTTGGGAACCGTTGTTTTCCATTCTTTTTCTCGTCAAAAAATCTTTGAACTAATTGAACTTGATAGAAAGATCACCAAACAACACAAACACCAGCATACGAATCATGCGATTCCGAATGTTTCTCAAATTCTCAATATCACAACCTTTCTTAATTCATTGGTTTGATTTGCCTTGGCTATGGTTTGGGAACCGTTGTTTTCCATTCTTTTTCTCGTCAGAAAATCTTTGAACTTATAGAACTTGATAGAAAGATCACCAAACAACACAAACACAACCATACGAATCATGCTATTTCGAATGTTTCTCAAATTCTCAATAACACAACCTTTCTTATTGATTGGTTTGATTTGCCTAGGCTATAGTTTGGGAACCGTTGATTTCCATTCTTTTTCTCGTCCAATAATCTTTGAACTAATTGAACTTGATAGAAAGGTCACCAAACAACACTAAAACAAGCATACGAATCTTGCGATTTCGAATGTTTCTCAAATTCTCAGTAATACAACCTTTCTTATTCATTGGTTTGATTTGCCTTGGCTATGGTTTGGGAACCGTTGTTTTCCATTCATTTTCTCGTCAAAAAATCTTTAAACTAATAGAACGTGATGGAAAGATCACCAAACAACACCAATAGAAGCATACGAATCATGCGATTCCGAATGTTTCTCAAATTCTCAGTAATACAACCTTTCTTATTGATTGGTTTGATTTGCCTAGGCTGTGGATTGGGAACCGTTGGTTTCCATTCTTTTTCTAGTCCATAAATCTTTGAACTAATAGAACTTGATAGAAAGATCACCAAAGAACACAAACACAAGCATACGAATCATGCAATTCCGAATGTTTCTCAAATTCTCAATAATACAACCTTTCTTATTCATTGGTTTGATTTGCCTAGGCTATGGTTTGGGAACCATTGGTTTCCATTCTTTTTCTCATCCAATAATCTTTGAACTAATAGAACTTGATAGAAAGATCACTAAACAGCACCAACACAAGCATACGAATCATGCGATTCCGAATGTTTCTCAAATTCTCAGTAATACAACCTTTCTTATTCATTGGTTTGATTTGCCTTGGCTATGGTTTGGGAACCGTTGTTTTACATTCTTTTTCTCGTCAAAAAATCTTTGAACTAATAGAACTTGATAAAAAGATCACCAAACAACACAAACACAAGCATATGAATCATGCGATTTCGAATGTTTCTCAAATTGTCAATAACACAACCTTTCTTATTGATTGGTTTGATTTGCCTAGGCTATGGTTTGGGAACCGTTGGTTTCCATTCTTTTTCTCGTCCAATAATATTTGAACTAATTGAACTTGATAGAAAGATCACCAAACAACACCAACACAAGCATACGAATCATTCGATTTCGAATGTTTCTCAAATTCTCAGTAATACAACCTTTCTTATTCATTGGTTTGATTTGCCTTGGCTATGGTTTGGGAACCGTTGTTTTCCATTCTTTTTCTCGTCAAAAAATCTTTAAACTAATAGAACGTGATAGAAAGATCACCAAACAACATCAACACAAGCATACGAATAATGCGATTCCGAATGTTTCTCAAATTCTCAATAACACAACCTTTCTTATTGATTGGTTTGATTTGCCTAGGCTATGGTTTGGGAACCGTTGGTTTCCAATCTTTTTGTCGTCCATAAATCTTTGAACTAAAAGAACTTGATAGAAAGATCACCAAAGAACACAAACACAAGCATACGAATCATGCGATTCCGAATGTTTCTCAAATTCTCAGTAATACAACCTTTCTTATTCATTGGTTTGATTTGCCTTGGCTATGGTTTGGGAACCGTTGTTTTCCATTCTTTTTCTCGTCAAAAAATCTTTGAACTAATTGAACTTGATAGAAAGATCACCAAACAACACAAACACAAGCATACGAATCATGCGATTCCGAATGTTCCTCAAATTCTCAATATCACAACCTTTCTTAATTCATTGGTTTGATTTGCCTTGGCTATGGTTTGGGAACCGTTGGTTTCCAATCTTTTTGTCGTCCATAAATCTTTGAACTAAAAGAACTTGATAGAAAGATCACCAAAGAACACAAACACAAGCATACGAATCATGCGATTCCGAATGTTTCTCAAATTCTCAGTAATACAACCTTTCTTATTCATTGGTTTGATTTGCCTTGGCTATGGTTTGGGAACTGTTGTTTTCCATTCTTTTTCTCGTCAAAAAATCTTTGAACTAATTGAACTTGATAGAAAGATCACCAAACAACACAAACACAAGCATACGAATCATGCGATTCCGAATGTTTCTCAAATTCTCAATATCACAACCTTTCTTAATTCATTGGTTTGATTTGCCTTGGCTATGGTTTGGGAACCGTTGTTTTCCATTCTTTTTCTCGTCAAAAAATCTTTGAACTAATAGAACTTGATAGAAAGATCACCAAACAACACAAACACAAGCATACGAATCATGCTATTTCGAATGTTTCTCAAATTCTCAATAACACAACCTTTCTTATTGATTGGTTTGATTTGCCTAGGCTATAGTTTGGGAACCGTTGATTTCCATTCTTTTTCTCGTCCAATAATCTTTGAACTAATTGAACTTGATAGAAAGGTCACCAAACAACACTAAAACAAGCATACGAATCTTGCGATTTCGAATGTTTCTCAAATTCTCAGTAATACAACCTTTCTTATTCATTGGTTTGATTTGCCTTGGCTATGGTTTGGGAACCGTTGTTTTCCATTCATTTTCTCGTCAAAAAATATTTAAACTAATAGAACGTGATGGAAAGATCACCAAACAACACCAACAGAAGCATACGAATCATGCGATTCCGAATGTTTCTCAAATTCTCAGTAATACAACCTTTCTTATTGATTGGTTTGATTTGCCTAGGCTATGGTTTGGGAACCGTTGGTTTCCAATCTTTTTGTCGTCCATAAATCTTTGAACTAATAGAACTTGATAGAAAGATCACCAAAGAACACAAACACAAGCATACGAATCATGCGATTCCGAATGTTTCTCAAATTCTTAGTAATACAACCTTTCTTATTCATTGGTTTGATTTGCCTTGGCTATGGTTTGGGAACCGTTGTTTTCCATTCTTTTTCTCGTTAAAAAATCTTTGAACTAATAGAACTTGATAGAAAGATCACCAAACAACACAAACACAAGCATACGAATCATGCAATTCCGAATGTTTCTCAAATTCTCAATATCACAACCTTTCTTGATTCATTGGTTTGATTTGCCTTGGCTATGGTTTGGAAACCGTTGTTTTCCATTCTTTTTCTCGTCAAAAAATCTTCGAACTAATAGAACTTGATAGAAAGATCACCAAACAACACAAACACAAGCATACGAATCATGTTATTTCGAATGTTTCTCAAATTCTCAATAACACAACCTTTCTTATTGATTGGTTTGATTTGCCTAGGCTATGGTTTGGGAACCGTTGGTTTCCATTCTTTTTCTCGTCCAATAATCTTTGAACTAATTGAACTTGATAGAAAGGTCACCAAACAACACTAAAACAAGCATACGAATCTTGCGATTTTGAATGTTTCTCAAATTCTCAGTAATACAACCTTTCTTATTCATTGGTTTGATTTGCCTTGGAAATGGTTTGGGAACCGTTGTTTTCCATTCTTTTTCTCGTCAAAAAATCTTTGACTAATAGAACTTGATAGAAAGATCACCAAACAACACAAACACAAGCATACGAATCATGCAATTCCGAATGTTTCTCAAATTCTCAATATCACAACCTTTCTTGATTCATTGGTTTGATTTGCCTTGGCTATGGTTTCGGAACCGTTGTTTTCCATTCTTTTTCTCGTCAAAAAATCTTTGAACTAATAGAACTTGATAGAAAGATCACCGAACAACACAAACACAAGCATACGAATCATGCTATTTCGAATGTTTCTCAAATTCTCAATAACACAACCTTTCTTATTGATTGGTTTGATTTGCCTAGGCTATGGTTTGGGAACCGTTGGTTTCCATTCTTTTTCTCGTCCAATAATCTTTGAACTAATTGAACTTGATAGAAAGGTCACCAAACAACACTAAAACAAGCATACGAATCTTGCGATTTCGAATGTTTCTCAAATTCTCAGTAATACAACCTTTCTTATTCATTGGTTTGATTTGCCTTGGCTATGGTTTGGGAACCGTTGTTTTCTATTCTTTTTCTCGTCAAAAAATCTTTAAACTAATAGAACGTGATGGAAAGATCACCAACCAACACCAACAGAAGCATACGAATCATGCGATTCCGAATGTTTCTCAAATTCTCAGTAATACAACCTTTCTTATTGATTGGTTTGATTTGCCTAGGCTATGGTTTGGGAACCGTTGGTTTCCAATCTTTTTGTCGTCCATAAATCTTTGAACTAATAGAACTTGATAGAAAGATCACCAAAGAACACAAACACAAGCATACGAATCATGCGATTCCGAATGTTTCTCAAATTCTTAGTAATACAACCTTTCTTATTCATTGGTTTGATTTGCCTTGGCTATGGTTTGGGAACCGTTGTTTTCCATTCTTTTTCTCGTCAAAAAATCTTTGAACTAATAGAACTTGATAGAAAGATCACCAAACAACACAAACACAAGCATACGAATCATGCAATTCCGAATGTTTCTCAAATTCTCAATATCACAACCTTTCTTGATTCATTGGTTTGATTTGCCTTGGCTATGGTTTGGAAACCGTTGTTTTCCATTCTTTTTCTCGTCAAAAAATCTTCGAACTAATAGAACTTGATAGAAAGATCACCAAACAACACAAACACAAGCATACGAATCATGTTATTTCGAATGTTTCTCAAATTCTCAATAACACAACCTTTCTTATTGATTGGTTTGATTTGCCTAGGCTATGGTTTGGGAACCGTTGGTTTCCATTCTTTTTCTCGTCCAATAATCTTTGAACTAATTGAACTTGATAGAAAGGTCACCAAACAACACTAAAACAAGCATACGAATCTTGCGATTTTGAATGTTTCTCAAATTCTCAGTAATACAACCTTTCTTATTCATTGGTTTGATTTGCCTTGGAAATGGTTTGGGAACCGTTGTTTTCCATTCTTTTTCTCGTCAAAAAATCTTTGACTAATAGAACTTGATAGAAAGATCACCAAACAACACAAACACAAGCATACGAATCATGCAATTCCGAATGTTTCTCAAATTCTCAATATCACAACCTTTCTTGATTCATTGGTTTGATTTGCCTTAGCTATGGTTTCGGAACCGGTGTTTTCCATTCTTTTTCTCGTCAAAAAATCTTTGAACTAATAGAACTTGATAGAAAGATCACCGAACAACACAAACACAAGCATACGAATCATGCTATTTCGAATGTTTCTCAAATTCTCAATAACACAACCTTTCTTATTGATTGGTTTGATTTGCCTAGGCTATGGTTTGGGAACCGTTGGTTTCCATTCTTTTTCTCGTCCAATAATCTTTGAACTAATTGAACTTGATAGAAAGGTCACCAAACAACACTAAAACAAGCATACGAATCTTGCGATTTCGAATGTTTCTCAAATTCTCAGTAATACAACCTTTCTTATTCATTGGTTTGATTTGCCTTGGCTATGGTTTGGGAACCGTTGTTTTCTATTCTTTTTCTCGTCAAAAAATCTTTAAACTAATAGAACGTGATGGAAAGATCACCAACCAACACCAACAGAAGCATACGAATCATGCGATTCCGAATGTTTCTCAAATTCTCAGTAATACAACCTTTCTTATTGATTGGTTTGATTTGCCTAGGCTATGGTTTAGGAACCGTTGGTTTCCAATCTTTTTGTCGTCCATAAATCTTTGAACAAATAGAACTTGATAGAAAGATCACCAAAGAACACAAACACAAGCATACGAATCATGCGATTCCGAATGTTTCTCAAATTCTCAGTAATACAACCTTTCTTATTCATTGGTTTGATTTGCCTTGGCTATGGTTTGGGAACCGTTGTTTTCCATTCTTTTTCTCGTCAAAAAATCTTTGAACTAATAGAACCTGATGGAAAGATCACCAAACAACACAAACACAAGCATACGAATCATGCAATTCCGAATGTTTCTCAAATTCTCAATATCACAACCTTTCTTGATTCATTGGTTTGATTTGCCTTGGCTATGGTTTCGGAACCGTTCTTTCCATTCTTTTTCTCGTCAAAAAATCTTTGAACTAATAGAACTTGATAGAAAGATCACCAAAGAACACAAACACAAGCATACGAATCATGCGATTCCGAATGTTTCTCAAATTCTCAGTAATACAACCTTTCTTATTGATTGGTTTGATTTGCCTAGGCTATGGTTTAGGAACCGTTGGTTTCCAATCTTTTTGTCGTCCATAAATCTTTGAACAAATAGAACTTGATAGAAAGATCACCAAACAACACAAACACAAGCATACGAATGATGCTATTTCGAATGTTTCTCAAATTCGCAATAACACAACCTTTCTTATTGATTGGTTTGATTTGCCTAGGCTGTGGATTGGGAACCGTTGGTTTCCATTCTTTTTCTAGTCCATAAATCTTTGAACTAATAGAACTTGATAGAAAGATCACCAAAGAACACAAACACAAGCATACGAATCATGCAATTCCGAATGTTTCTCAAATTCTCAGTAATACAACCTTTCTTATTCATTGGTTTGATTTGCCTAGGCTATGGTTTGGGAACCATTGGTTTCCATTCTTTTTCTCATCCAATAATCTTTGAACTAATAGAACTTGATAGAAAGATCACCAAACAGCACCAACACAAGCATACGAATCATGCGATTCCGAATGTTTCTCAAATTCTCAGTAATACAACCTTTCTTATTCATTGGTTTGATTTGCCTTGGCTATGGTTTGGGAACCGTTGTTTTACATTCTTTTTCTCGTCAAAAAATCTTTGAACTAATAGAACTTGATAGAAAGATCACCAAACAACACAAACACAAGCATATGAATCATGCGATTTCGAATGTTTCTCAAATTCTGAATAACACAACCTTTCTTATTGATTGGTTTGATTTGCCTAGGCTATGGTTTGGGAACCGTTGGTTTCCATTCTTTTTCTCGTCCAATAATCTTTGAACTAATTGAACTTGATAGAAAGATCACCAAACAACACCAACACAAGCATACGAATCATGCGATTTCGAATGTTTCTCAAATTCTCAGTAATACAACCTTTCTTATTCATTGGTTTGATTTGCCTTGGCTATGGTTTGGGAACCGTTGTTTTACATTCTTTTTCTCGTCAAAAAATCTTTAAACTAATAGAACGTGATGGAATGATCACCAAACAACACCAACATAAGCATACGAATCATGCGATTTCGAATGTTTCTCAAATTCGCAATAACACAACCTTTCTTATTGATTGGTTTGATTTGCCTAGGCTATGGTTTGGGAACCGTTGGTTTCCAATCTTTTTGTCGTCCATAAATCTTTGAACTAATAGAACTTGATAGAAAGATCACCGAAGAACACAAACACAAGCATACGAATCATGCGATTCAGAATGTTTCTCAAATTCTCAGTAATACAACCTTTCTTATTCATTGGTTTGATTTGCCTTGGCTATGGTTTGGGAACCGTTGTTTTCCATTCTTTTTCTCGTCAAAAAATCTTTGAACTAATAGAACTTGATAGAAAGATCACCAAACAACACAAACACAAGCATACGAATCATGCAATTCCGAATGTTTCTCAAATTCTCAATATCACAACCTTTCTTGATTCATTGGTTTGATTTGCCTTGGCTATGGTTTGGGAACCGTTGTTTTCCATTCTTTTTCTCGTCAAAAAATCTTTAAACTAATAGAACGTGATGGAAAGATCACCAAACAACACCAACAGAAGCATACGAATCATGCGATTCCGAATGTTTCTCAAATTCTCAGTAATACAACCTTTCTTATTGATTGGTTTGATTTGCCTATGCTATGTTTTGGGAACCGTTGGTTTCCAATCTTTTTGTCGTCCATAAATCTTTGAACTAATAGAACTTGATAGAAAGATCACCAAAGAACACAAACACAAGCATACATATCATGCGATTCCGAATGTTTCTCAAATTCTCAGTAATACAACCTTTCTTATTCATTGTTTTTATTTGCCTTGGCTATGGTTTGGGAACCGTTGTTTTCCATTCTTTTTCTCGTCAAAAAATCTTTGAACTAATAGAACTTGATAGAAAGATCACCAAACAACACAAACACAAGCATACGAATCATGCAATTCCGAATGTTTCTCAAATTCTCAATATCACAACCTTTCTTGATTCATTGGTTTGATTTGCCTTGGCTATGGTTTCGGAACCGTTGTTTTCCATTCTTTTTCTCGTCAAAAAATCTTTGAACTAATAGAACTTGATAGAAAGATCACCGAACAACACAAACACAAGCATACGAATCATGCTATTTCGAATGTTTCTCAAATTCTCAATAACACAACCTTTCTTATTGATTGGTTTGATTTGACTAGGCTATGGTTTGGGAACCGTTGGTTTCCATTCTTTTTCTCGTCCAATAATCTTTGAACTAATTGAACTTGATAGAAAGGTCACCAAACAACACTAAAACAAGCATACGAATCTTGCGATTTCGAATGTTTCTCAAATTCTCAGTAATACAACCTTTCTTATTCATTGGTTTGATTTGCCTTGGGTATGGTTTGGGAACCGTTGTTTTCCATTCTTTTTATCGTCAAAAAATCTTTAAACTAATAGAACGTGATGGAAAGATCACCAACCAACACCAACAGAAGCATACGAATCATGCGATTACGAATGTTTCTCAAATTCTCAGTAATACAACCTTTCTTATTGATTGGTTTGATTTGCCTAGGCTATGGTTGGGGAACCATTGGTTTCCAATCTTTTTGTCGTCCATAAATCTTTGAACTAATAGAACTTGATAGAAAGATCACCAAAGAACACAAACACAAGCATACGAATCATGCGATTCCGAATGTTTCTCAAATTCTCAGTAATACAACCTTTCTTATTCATTGGTTTGATTTGCCTTGGCTATGGTTTGGGAACCGTTGTTTTCCATTCTTTTTCTCGTCAAAAAATCTTTGAACTAATAGAACTTGATAGAAAGATCACCAAACAACACAAACACAAGCATACGAATCATGCAATTCCGATTGTTTCTCAAATTCTCAATATCACAACCTTTCTTAATTCATTGGTTTGATTTGCCTTGGCTATGGTTTCGGAACCGTTGTTTTCCATTCTTTTTCTCGTCAAAAAATCTTTGAACTAATAGAACTTGATAGAAAGATCACCAAACAACACAAACACAAGCATACGAATGATGCTATTTCGAATGTTTCTCAAATTCGCAATAACACAACCTTTCTTATTGATTGGTTTGATTTGCCTAGGCTGTGGATTGGGAACCGTTGGTTTCCATTCTTTTTCTAGTCCATAAATCTTTGAACTAATAGAACTTGATAGAAAGATCACCAAAGAACACAAACACAAGCATACGAATCATGCAATTCCGAATGTTTCTCAAATTCTCAGTAATACAACCTTTCTTATTCATTGGTTTGATTTGCCTAGGCTATGGTTTGGGAACCATTGGTTTCCATTCTTTTTCTCATCCAATAATCTTTGAACTAATAGAACTTGATAGAAAGATCACCAAACAGCACCAACACAAGCATACGAATCATGCGATTCCGAATGTTTCTCAAAGTCTCAGTAATACAACCTTTCTTATTCATTGGTTTGATTTGCCTTGGCTATGGTTTGGGAACCGTTGTTTTACATTCTTTTTCTCGTAAAAAAATCTTTGAACTAATAGAACTTGATAGAAAGATCACCAAACAACACAAACACAAGCATATGAATCATGCGATTTCGAATGTTTCTCAAATTGTCAATAACACAAACTTTCTTATTGATTGGTTTGATTTTCCTAGGCTATGGTTTGGGAACCGTTGGTTTCCATTCTTTTTCTCGTCCAATAATCTTTGAACTAATTGAACTTGATAGAAAGATCACCAAACAACACCAACACAAGCATACGAATCATGCGATTTCGAATGTTTCTCAAATTCTCAGTAATACAACCTTTCTTATTCATTGGTTTGATTTGCCTTGGCTATGGTTTGGGAACCGTTGTTTTCCATTCTTTCTCTCGTCAAAAAATCTTTAAACTAATAGAACGTGATGGAAAGATCACCAAACAACACCAACATAAGCATACGAATCATGCGATTCCGAATGTTTCTCAAATTCTCAGTAATACAACCTTTCTTATTCATTGGTTTGGTTTGCCTTGGCTATGGTTTAGGAACCGTTGTTTTCCATTCTTTTTCTCGTCAAAAAATCTTTGAACTAATAGAACTTGATAGAAAGATCATAAAACAGCACCAACACAAGAAAACGAATAATGCGATTCCGAATGTTTCTCAAATTCTCAATAACACAACCTTTCTTATTGATTGGTTTGATTTGCCTAGGCTATGGTTTGGGAACCGTTGGTTTCCAATCTTTTTGTCGTCCATAAATCTTTGAACTAATAGAACTTGATAGAAAGATCACCAAAGAACACAAGCACAAGCATACGAATCATGCGATTCCGAATGTTTCTCAAATTCTCAGTAATACAACCTTTCTTATTCATTGGTTTGATTTGCCTTGGCTATGGTTTGGGAACCGTTGTTTTCCATTCTTTTTCTCGTCAAAAAATCTTTGAACTATTAGAACTTGATAGAAAGATCACCAAACAACACAAACACAAGCATACGAATCAGGCAATTCCGAATGTTTCTCAAATTCTCAATATCACAACCTTTCTTGATTCATTGGTTTTATTTGCCTTGGCTATGGTTTGAGAACCGTTGTTTTCCATTCTTTTTCTCGTCAAAAAATCTTTGAACTAATAGAACTTGATAGAAAGATCACCAAACAACACAAACACAAGCATACGAATCATGCTATTTCGAATGTTTCTCAAATTTTCAATAACACAACCTTTCTTATTGATTGGTTTGATTTGCCTAGGCTATGGTTTGGGAACCGTTGGTGTCCATTCTTTTTCTCGTCCAATAATCTTTGAACTAATTGAACTTGATAGAAAGGTCACCAAACAACACTAAAACAAGCATACGAATCTTGCGATTTCGAATGTTTCTCAAATTCGCAGTAATACAACCTTTCTTATTCATTGGTTTGATTTGGCTTGGCTATGGTTTGGGAACCGTTGTTTTCCATTCTTTTTCTCGTCAAAAAATCTTTAAACTAATATAACGTGATGGAAAGATCACCAAACAACACCAACAGAAGCATACGAATCATGCGATTCCGAATGTTTCTCAAATTCTCAGTAATACAACATTTCTTATTGATTGGTTTGGTTGTCCTTGGCTATGGTTTAGGAACCTTTGTTTTCCATTCTTTTTCTCGTCAAAAAATCTTTGAACTAATAGAATTTGATAGAAAGATCACCAAACAACACCAACACAAGCATACGAATAATGCGATTCCGAATGTTTCTCAAATTCTCAATAACACAACCTTTCTTATTGATTGGTTTGATTTGCCTAGGCTATGGTTTGGTAACCGTTGGTTTCCATTCTTTTTGTCGTCCAAAAATCTTTGAACTAATTGAACTTGATAGAAAGATCACCAAACAACACAAACACAAGCATACGAATCATGCGATTCCGAATGTTTCTCAAATTCTCAATATCACAACCTTTCTTGATTCATTGGTTTGATTTGCCTTGGCTATGGTTTCGGAACCATTGTTTTACATTCTTTTTCTCGTCAAAAAATCTTTAAACTAATTGAACGTGATGGAAAGATCACCAAACAACACCAACATAAGCATACGAATCATGCGATTTCGAATGTTTCTCAAATTCGCAATAACACTACCTTTCTTATTGATTGGTTTGATTTGCCTAGGCTGTGGTTTGGGAACCGTTGGTTTCCATTCTTTTTCTAGTCCATAAATCTTTGAACTAATAGAACTTGATAGAAAGATCACCAAAGAACCCAAACACAATTATACGAATCATGCGATTCCGAATGTTTCTCAAATTCTCAGTAATACAACCTTTCTTATTCATAGGTTTGATTTGCCTAGGCTATGGTTTGGGAACCATTGGTTTCCATTCTTTTTCTCGTCCAATAATCTTTGAACTACTAGAACTTGATAGAAAGATCACCAAACAACACCAACACAAGCATACGAATCATGCGATTCCGAATGTTTCTCAAATTCTCAGTAATACAACCTATCTTATTCATTGGTTTGATTTGCCTAGGGTATGGTTTGGGAACCGTTGGTTTCCATTCTTTTTGTCGTCCAAAAATCTTTGAACTAATTGAACTTGATAGAAAGATCACCAAACAACACCAACACAAGCATACGAATAATGCGATTCCGAATGTTTCTCAAATTCTCAGTAATACAACCTTTCTTATTCATTGGTTTGATTTGCCTTGGCTATGGTTTGGGAACCGTTGTTTTCCATTCTTTTTCTCGTCAAAAAATCTTTAAACTAATAGAACGTGATGGAAAGATCACCAAACAATACCAACATAAGCATACGAATCATGCGATTCCGAATGTTTCTCAAATTCTCAGTAATACAACCTTTCTTATTCATTGGTTCTGGTTTGCCTTGGCTATGGTTTAGGAACCGTTGTTTTCCATTCTTTTTCTCGTCAAGAACGTGGCTCTGATACCAATTCTTAACCCAGGAATTAACAGTAAAGAAGTTGAAATGAATTAGAGAGATAGTAAGAACATACTTGTTATTGATGGTAAAATATTGTTGATACAACCGCCGGTTGCTGGTACAGATTGCAAGTTACTAACTTGCTTACAGTTTGGTAGAGCTTCGTCTTACCAAAGAAAATAAAGTGTTTATAGAAATTTGAGAGATTACAAAGATAGTAGAGAGTTTCTGAGATAGTCTTGAGCTTCTTCAAATTTGCCGTGTCCCTCTTTGTCTTTGAAGGCTTGTTTATATAGAAAAGCTGGTCTTGTATTACTGTTTGTGCCGTACAACTGTTTAGGTACTGTACTTCTTTGCTGAGTCATTTGTCTTCTTTCTTGAGTGCTGTCTTGTCGCTTTGTAGATGCTGAGTCATTTTTTTCGTGGTGATGTCTTGTCTGTCTTGTGGTATTGTTTTCCAACTTGTTCTTTGCCCCCCATCTTTTATCAAGAGGAATGGGCCACATAGTAATGGGCTTCTTATTGTGCATATGGATCTTGAGAAAAGATATCTGGATCGTCCTGAAGAGTTGGAATGGAGGAAGACTCTTCCTCTGTGACTTTAAGGGCCCAAGATTTTGGCTGACTGGGCTGAACTGGGCTAGACTGTGTTTGTGACTTTATAAATTCTTGGTATTTTTGGAATTCCTGGAATTGTTTCCATTGCTCAGGTGAAATAGTTTGTGGTGGTGTGGTAGTAGAGCTTTTTTGGGAAGTAGTTGGAATCGATTTTTGGGGGGATGGTTGAGACTTAATTCTAATGATACATTCGATTCTGTCAAGAGAGACAAAGTCTAAATCGTATTTATCCCACCAGCGAATTTTAAATCTTCTGCAAATGGAAAGAGGGAATGGTTTAGGTATGATTTGTGCAAGTTCATAGGTCCAGCAGAAGATCCATGGTACTTGAAGGTTGCTATGGAATTTAGTAGGTTTGGTGTATTACAAATCGTTGGTATGGTTGGAGAAGAAGGTTATGGCCTTAGCAAGAGGTTCTGGATAGATTTCCGGTGTTGCACCAAAGTAGCACCACCAATTGTAAAACCAAATAGGAAAGTCGTCCTGGCATCGTTTGAAATTAAAGAACCAGGAATGGGTAAAGGGTCTCAGGTAAAAGGTTTTAAACCAGGCATCTTTGTAGTCAAAGTATGTGTATCCGGTAGGGAAGAAAGGTACAGAGAATTTTTTAAGGTCTGTTGGTTTGACCCAATCCTTTCTTTTGAGTACTTTGAGTATTGTGCATTTTGACATTGAAACATATTGGCCATTGGTTTGATCATAGGTATGGGTGATGTCAGCAGAGCCTGAATCAACTAGGATGAACTCGTAAAATTTTTGGTTTTTTGTAAACTCAGAAGAGGACCAATGGAACCCTGGGGAAAAAAGGTCTCGTATATAAGGTTCAAACTCATGCTGTTTCATGGGCTGAAAGGCCGGGGAAAGATAGAGGTTTTCAAAGAAGGCTTTTGTAACGTATTTGGTAATACTTGCTGCAGGTTTGTTTTGTTTTTGTGGTCTTTTGGGAGATAGATGAGCTTGATTGTAAGGTAATGGTGGAAACTGGAAAAGTGGCTCGAACTGGTTTTGTATTGGTACCATAGAAGAACTAGAAGCATAATCTTGGGGAGTCTGCTTCTTTTCTGTCATTCTGCACATTAGTCAAGATAGATTAAACAGGAATATCTCTAATCTTGAAACGAATATAAGAGTTCGAATATTCAAGTCCGTGGTCAATCTTTTGTTGTAATTTGGAAAGGAGTTTTGTTTTCTCAGATTCTAAAAGACTCGGATCTTTAGAAATTTGTAGAAAACATTTTCTAAGAAAAGGTATTTCATAGAAACTATATGCTCGTTTTTTAAGACAATGAAGAAAATACATTGGAAAGTTTGAAATGGTCTTAAAAAGGAATTCCTTTCATAGTAAAGAGGATAAAATGATCAGCAAGCGCAATTCTTCTGGTAAGACTATCTTTAAGACTTTGTAAAAATAAATTCCTAAGAGGAGGATAAATAACTGTTTTATTTTGCAAGACTCTTATCCTTCTTTTAAGATAAAAGACATTGTATCTTTCATAAGTCTCCTGCTGAAGTCGTTTGTAAATAGGGTTCATTCAGATGTTTTACCCTGCAAAAATTCTCTGGTTAGAAAGTCTGGTAAAGAATTGTTTTCTCCTTTAATAAACTCGATATCAAAGTCAAAAGCAGATAAAATTGCTTGCCATCTAGCAAAGATTTGTTTAGAAACAATATTTTGAACATCTTTTTGTAAAATCTCTTTAGCAGACTTACAGTCAACTCTGAGGAGGAATTTTTTATTGTAAAGATCATCTTGAAATTTTTGTATACAAGCAACTATTGAGAGTATTTCTTTTTTAACTGTACTGTAATTCTTCTGGGGTCCTGACCAGGCACCCGAATAAAACCTTACTAAGTGTTCTGGACTTTGTTCACTTAGTTTTTGCTTTAGTATTCCCCCGAATCCTAATTCTGAGGCATCAGTTTCAACTATCATAAAGGCTTTTGGATCAGGTATAGTAATACAAGGTAAGGCTTTTATTTTTTCTTTGATTGTTCTAACAGTCCTAGTATGTTCATCAGTCCACGGCTTTGGATTTTTCCTAAGCCTTTGGTAGAGGGGAATGCATAGTTGCCTTAGTTTGGGGAAAAAATCCGCTATATAGTTTAGACACCCTAAGAATCTTTGTAATTGAGTTTTGTCTTTTATTTCATCAGGGAACTTCTCAGAGAAATCAAGGCTTCTTTCAATAGGTTTTATTGTTTGCTGGCATATATGGTGCCCTAGAAATCTAATCTTTGTTTGAAATAGTTTCATTTTTGAGGCCGAAACAACAAGGCCATTCTTTTTAATGGTTTGTAGAAAAATATTTAAATGTTTAAAATGTTCATCAATTGTTTTAGAGTAGACAAGCACATCGTCTATGTAGACTATTAAAAACTTTGTAAAAGGGTTAAAGATTTCGTTCATGATATTTTGAAATTCTTATGGGGCATTTTTAAGGCCGAATGGCATTACATTCCATTCGTAGTGGCCAAAAGGGACGGTAAAGGCCGTCTTGTATCTATCTTGTTCAACGATTTGTATTTGCCGAAACCCGCTCTTCATATCAAATTTAGAAAAGATTTTGGCTTCAAATAGTCTATTGAGAAGGTCTCTTTTGTTAGGAATAGGATATCTAATCCATTGTAAGGCTTTGTTGAGGGGCTTGTAGTTAATAACTAGTCTAGGGACTCCTCTTTCTTTCTCGGCTGCATTCATGACATAGAAAGCGGCACAACTCCATGGAGAGTGAGACTTTCTAATTAGTTTTTTATCTAAAAGATTTTGAATTTCTGTTTTACAAGTTTCCAATAATTCTTGATTCATCTGTATTGGTCTTGCTTTAGTAGGGATTTTGGTTTCATCAAAGTCTTTTTCGTATGGTAAAGAAACTTGATGTTTCTTTCTATCCCAAAAGGCATTAGGGAGATCCGAACAGACTTGTTTTTCAAATAGTTTTTGAAGATCAAGTATTTTGTTTTGAAGGAAAGGTTGGTTAAGTTTTTCAATAATCTTTTGATCCGATATTTCTCTTGTTAGATCATTAATAAAGGCTTGTTTATGGGAAATAAGATCAATGCGTCTAGTAATAGTATGTGCTTTAAGTAGGTCAATATCCCTTTGTTGAGTTGGTAGTAAAAAGGGGAAAATAATGTTTTTTCCTATGATTTGAGTATGCAATCCTCTATGGTCAATTTTGAAAGGATATAGTTGTGTTAAGAAGGGCGTGCCTAAAATTATTTCATGTGTAAGGTCTTGAACTAAGACAAAAGAATTTTTGAAACAATATCCTTTATTACAGACTTTAGCCTTTGTTATTTTGTAATTAACTTTCATTCTTGAGCCGCTGGCATTTGTTAATCTTTCGGTTGTTTTTTCAAAATATTTGGAAGGGATAAGGCCTTCTCTTAAGCAGTTAAGGTCTGCTCCACTGTCAAGCAAAGCTGTAGATTGTAAAGTAAAGTCTTCGATTTTTATAGTAATTGGTATATACCATTTTTGGAAATTAATTTTATCAACAGCTGTAACTAGAAAATCGTTTTCTTCATTATTATCTTGAACTGCATTTTCAACTGGTATTCTGATATTTTTTGATTCTAAGATTGCCAGTCTGGTTTTTATTTCTAAATCCTCTGTTTCTTTGAGGGAGGCGAAATTTTGTAATTCTTTGACCTCTTTTTTAAGACGATTTACTTCCGTTTGAAGTTCTTTGGTGGTAACTTGGTTTGGAAAGATATTAGAGATAGGTTGTTTTTCAAAGAGTTTGGTTAGACTAAAATGTTCTTCTATTGGTAACTTCTTTTCTTCTTTAAAGATTAAATTTTTTAGTTTTTCAAAATATTGAATTTTTGTCTGAGGATCTTGTATTTCTTCAATTAGTTAAAAGAGGGTTTCCTTCTCTTTTTCTTTGGTAATAACATTACAGGCGAGAGGAGAAGAGCTATATTCTGTTTCAGATGAGGAAGAGTTGTTTATTTCAAGGATTTCGTCTGAGCTAGAGTCTTCTTCATTAAGAAGGATTCTTGATAGTTTGTTTCTAAGATTTTCATCATCATTACAAACTTCATTAATCTTGTTCTTTAGAGGGCATTTGTTAGCTTTGTGACCAGGCTGTCTACATTTATAACAGATTATTTTTTGGTTGGATGGGCTAGTTCGGGGTTTTTTCCTTTTATAGTTTTCTGTTTCCTTTTTAGGATAGTATGGTTTCCTATTTTTATGGGTTTTCTTATTTTTCCTTTCCCTAGAGGGAGCTTTAATATCAGTCATCCCGAAGGCTTCACAAAAGGTTCCTAATTCCTTTTTAGAGGTCTCTCTGTTACTATATTTAGCTTGTAATTTTAGCTCGTTACAAAGAATTAAGCCTTCCTTTTTAATAAAAGATGCTAGTTGTCCGTAGGTAATTTTTTCCCACGGAATCTGGTCAGAAGCAGTTGCTTCTTTAAGCTTAGTAATTATTCTTTTAGAAAAGAGATTTGGTAAGCCTGTTATAAATCTTTCTTTCCAGAAAGCATTGTTACATTCTGGTCTTTTAAAAACATAGGTTATGAAAGTATCTCTGTACCATCGATAGTCACTAAGGGTAGGACACCTAAGGTTGGATAGAATTGACGCATTGGCTTGTAAATCTTCTTGAGGGTTTCCAACAAAGTGCATGCATATGGTATAGATTAGTTGAGAAACAGCGTTCTCTTCTTCTCTATCCTCATCGTTTATTCTTGTGGAATTTAGTATATCTACTCTTTCTTGGGCTGTCACTGCATTATCCCACCAACTCTTTAGTTGTCCAGTAAATCCTTGGACAATGAGAGCGGCTGTGATTTTGTCTGAGTGACCTTGTGATCGGTAGGAGGCTTTGGCCATTCCAATTTCTTGTAAAGTATTAAGTATTTCACTTTCGGATTTTCCATCTATGTTCCATTCATAGATAGATTGTCCGTTGTATTCGTTTTGTCTAAATTTAGATCTTTCTTCATATAAGATATCAGGCGGGGTAGGTCTCATGTAATAATTTCTAGTATCCATATTCCTTTTTCCAAACATTTTAGTATATCGTTGGTATATATTACCTCTTTGTCTTATTTTATTGACCTCAAATGGTTCATCTTCAAAAGCTTCTTCTATGTTTTGTATTTTTGCTTCTGATTTAGAAGAGGTTGTACTTTGTTCAGAATCGCTAGATTCTGATGTTGTGCTTTTATTATTTGGACAATTTTCGTCAACGCAAGTAATTGTAGGATTTCTTTCAGGTAAGGCTGCATTAGATTGAGAAGCTTGTAGGGTGTTAAGTCTGCTTGAAATTCTTTCAAGAATATTTGGAGGAGTTAAGGTAACTTGTGAAAGTAAATTGTTTGGAATATTATCTGGAGTAAAATGTGGTTTAGAGGTGCTGGTAGGAAATTTAGGAATAGTAGAATTATCAATTTGTTCGTGAATCATATCGATTTGGTTGGCGAGGGTATGAAGGACTTGGTTTGAATAGTTATTTTGTTCATAAAGCTTTTTAATATCTCTGAGATTAACTGTACTATTATCAGGATCAGCACGTCCTCTCTTAAGGGGTTCGGCCTTAAGATCTCCTTCAAGAGAATTGACTAAAATTCCTTGAAAGGGAGGATGTATCGATTTAGTTGTACCTCCTGAGATTAATCTCCAGGATTTTGTCAATCTAGTCTGAACGTCTATAGTTTTAATGGTAAAGGGATTTTTAATTCCCTGAGAGTTAAGGTAAAGGGGTAACCAGGTAAAGAAGGGTATGTTTGTTTTAACTTGTTTCATTTCTTCGAACCATTCTTCTCTAATTTTTTCTCTAAAAGGGTTGTCAATTAACATGAACCAAGTACGTTTTAGTTTATTCTTTTCACTAAGAAAGTCATTTTTTAGATAAACTTTGTCTATAGTAAATTCTTCTTTGGAAATTACGTTTATCGCAGAATAAACTTCACTCCTAGTTGGTGAGGTTTGTTCATTTTCTTCAACCGGTAAGGGATCTTGGTAATGAACAAAGCTGTTTCTTGAATTTCTAGTAAAGTTACTCCTAGCAGACATAAAGGGTTCACTATAAGAAGATCTAGGAGGAACGAATCTTAGTCTTTCATGAATAGAATTGTCTCGGCAAGAATTAAATCTTAGTAAAACTTTTCCCTCTGATTCTATGATTTCAGAAATTTCTTTTTGTTCAAGGTTAGGAGGCGGATTGTCATGAGAAATTTCTAAGGTTTCTGGGATTGTAATTTCGTTCCACTTGATTGTTTTAGGAGTAAAGGTACTAGATTTTTCAGCTTCTAGTTGGAGGAGAATAGTTTCTCCTTTTGGTAATTGAGGTATAATGCATTTAGGGTTTGTAAGTGAACTCATCAGTTTAAAGTGAATTCTGTAAATAATTGCAAAGTTTTTTGAAAAATCTTTAAAATTGTCATTTAAAAGCTTTACATCTAATATTAAGGATTGTAAAATTCTAGGATCTGTTAAATCTAAAGAGTAGTCTAGAGAACAGTTGAAGAAGATTGGTCCATTGCAAATATTGGATTGTATTATGGCTAGTATAGAATCTTTGTATGTTCTAAGCCTATCGTCTCTAAGGGCGAGAAAGATAGGAGAATCTATTCCTTTTCTGGATAAAGGTTTGACGGCAATTTGTATAAGACCTAGGTGAATAAACCTAAATCCTTTATCTTTATAATGTCGTAAGGCTACAGAAGATAGTAAACTAAGAGTTTGTTGTTCTTTGTTAAGACTAATAGTTTCTTCATGAGTTTTGATACTTAAGCCCTGGAAGAAGCTTAAGTGTCCCTTTTTGTAAATATTACTAATATTTTCTTCAGGAATAGTCCAAGATTCTATATTATCGTCGATAGTATATAAATCTTCATTACTATGAATAACCGGGCTGCTACTAGAACCAGATCCTTGTCTAAATAAATTTCTAATATTCGTTGTCATGTTCAGTCTGAGTAAATATCCTCTATTAGTTTAAACTTAGTTCATAATAGGGGACCACCGACGAATCCGGGAACACCCTAAACACAACCACGGGCTTACCAACGGATAACCGGGAACATCCACAAGGGACTTACCAACGGTAAATTCGGCTAAACCAATCCTATACCCAGAACTGAGTTTAAATAATAATGGATTATGTTACTTAGATTGAACAAGATGATGAATAGTAGAGATTTATCAAGAACGTGGCTCTGATACCAATTCTTAACCCAGGAATTAACAGTAAAGAAGTTGAAATGAATTAGAGAGATAGTAAGAACATACTTGTTATTGATGGTAAAATATTGTTGATACAACCGCCGGTTGCTGGTACAGATTGCAAGTTACTAACTTGCTTACAGTTTGGTAGAGCATACGAATCATGCGATTTCGAATGTTTCTCAAATTCTCAGTAATACAACATATCTTATTGATTGGTTTGATTTTCCTAGGCTATGGTTTGGGAACCGTTGGTTTCCACTCTTTTTGTCGTCCAAAAATCTTTGAACTAATTGAACTTGATAGAAAGATCACCAAACAACACCAACACAAGCATACGAATCATGCGATTTCGAATGTTTCTCAAATTCTCAGTAATACAACCTTTCTTATTTATTGGTTTGATTTGCCTAGGCTATGGTTTGGGAACCGTTGGTTTCCAATCTTTTTGTCGTCCAAAAATCTTTGAACTAATTGAACTTGATAGAAAGATCACCAAACAACACACACACAAGCATACGAATCATGCGATTTCGAATGTTTCTCAAATTCTCAGTAATACAACATTTCTTATTCATTGGTTTGATTTGCCTTGGCTATGGTTTGGGAACCGTTGTTTTCCATTCTTTTTCTCGTCAAAAAATCTTTAAACTAATAAAACGTGATGGAAAGATCACCATACAACACCAACGTAAGCATACGAATCATGCGATTCCGAATGTTTCTCAAATTCTCAATAATACAACCTTTCTTATTCATTGGTTTGGTTTGCCTTGGCTATGGTTTAGGAACCGTTGTTTTCCATTCTTTTTCTCGTCAAAAAATCTTTGAACTAATAGAACTTGATAGAAAGATCACCAAACAACACCAACACAAGCGTACGAATAATGCGATTCCGAATGTTTATCAAATTCTCAATAACACAACCTTTCTTATTGATTGGTTTGATTTGCCTAGGCTATGGTTTGGGAACCGTTGGTTTCCATTCTTTTTGTCGTCCAAAAATCTTTGAACTAATTGAACTTGATAGAAAGATCACCAAACAACACAAACACAAGCATATGAATCATGCGATGTCGAATGTTACTCAAATTCTCAGTAATACAACCTTTCTTATTTATTGGTTTGATTTGCCTTGGCTATGGTTTGGGAACCGTTGTTGTCCATTCTTTTTCTCGTCAAAAAATCTTTAAACTAATAGAACGTGATTGAAAGATCACCAAACAACACCAACATAAGCATACGAATCATGCGATTCCGAATGTTTCTCAAATTCACAGTAATAAAATCTTTCTTATACATTGGTTTGATTTGCCTTGGCTATGGCTTGGGAACCGTTGGTTTCCATTATTTTTCTCGTCCAAAAATCTTTGAAATAATAGAACTTGATAGAAAGATCACCAAACAACACCAACACAAGCATACGAATCATGCGATTTCGAATGTTTCTCAAATTCTCAGTAATACAACCTTTCTTATTGATTGGTTTGATTTGCCTAGGCTATGGTTTGGGAACCGTTGGTTTCCATTCTTTTTGTCGTCCAAAAATCTTTGAACTAATTGAACTTGATAGAAAGATCACCAAACAACACAAACACAAGCATACGAATCATGCGATTTCGAATGTTTCTCAAATTCTCAGTAATACAACATTTCTTATTCATTGGTTTGATTTGCCTTGGCTATGGTTTGGGAACCGTTGTTTTCCATTCTTTTTCTTGTCAAAAAATCTTTAAACTAATAAAACGTGATGGAAAGATCACCATACAACACCAACGTAAGCATACGAATCATGCGATTCCGAATGTTTCTCAAATTCTCAATAATACAACCTTTCTTATTCATTGGTTTGGTTTGCCTTGGCTATGGTTTAGGAACCGTTGTTTTCCATTCTTTTTCTCGTCTAAAAATCTTTGAACTAATAGAACTTGATAGAAAGATCACCAAACAACACCAACACAAGCGTACGAATAATGCGATTCCGAATGTTTATCAAATTCTCAATAACACAACCTTTCTTATTGATTGGTTTGATTTGCCTAGGCTATGGTTTGGGAACCGTTGGTTTCCATTCTTTTTGTCGTCCAAAAATCTTTGAACTAATTGAACTTGATAGAAAGATCACCAAACAACACAAACACAAGCATATGAATCATGCGATTTCGAATATTACTCAAATTCTCAGTAATGCAACCTTTCTTATTCATTGGTTTGATTTGCCTTGGCTATGGTTTGGGAACCGTTGTTGTCCATTCTTTTTCTCGTCAAAAAATCTTTAAACTAATAGAACGTGATTGAAAGATCACCAAACAACACCAACATAAGCATACGAATCATGCGATTCCGAATGTTTCTCGAATTCACAGTAATAAAATCTTTCTTATACATTGGTTTGATTTGCCTTGGCTATGGTTTGGGAACCGTTGGTTTCCATTATTTTTCTCGTCCAAAAATCTTTGAAATAATAGAACTTGATAGAAAGATCACCAAACAACACCAACACAAGCATACGAATCATGCGATTTCGAATGTTTCTCAAATTCTCAGTAATACAACCTTTCTTATTGATTGGTTTGATTTGCCTAGGCTATGGTTTGGGAACCGTTGGTTTCCATTCTTTTTGTCGTCCAAAAATCTTTGAACTAATTGAACTTGATAGAAAGATCACCAAACAACACAAACACAAGCATACGAATCACGATTTCGAATGTTTCTCAAGTTCTCAGTAATACAACCTTTCTTATTGATTGGTTTGATTTGCCTAGGCTATGGTTTGGGAACCGTTGTTGTCCATTCTTTTCCTCATCAAAAAATCTTTAAACTAATAGAACGTGTTGAAAGATCACCAAACAACACCAACATAAGCAAACGAATCATGCGATTCCGAATGTTTCTCAAATTCACAGTAATAAAATCTTTCTTATACATTGGTTTGATTTGCCTTGGCTATGGTTTGGGAACCGTTGGTTTCCATTATTTTTCTCGTCCAAAAATCTTTGAAATAATAGAAGTTGATAGAAAGATCACCAAACAACACCAACACAAGTATACGAATCATGCGATTTCGAATGTTTCTCAAATTCTCAGTAATACAACCTTTCTTATTGATTGGTTTGATTTGCCTAGGCTATGGTTTGGGAACCGTCGGTCTCCATTCTTTTTGTCGTCCAAAAATCTTTGAACTAATTGAACTTCATATAAAGATCACCAAACAACACAAACACAACCATACGAATCACGATTTCGAATATTTCTCAAATTCTCAATAATACAACCTTTCTTATTCATTGGTTTGATTTGCCTTGGCTATGGTTTGGGAACCGTTGTTTTCCATTCTTTTTCTCGTCAAAAAATCTTTAAACTAATAGAACATGATAGAAAGATCACCAAACAACACCAACATAAGCATACCAATCATGCGATTTCGAATGTTTCTCAAATTCGCAATAACACAACCTTTCTTATTGATTGGTTTGATTTGCCTAGGCTATGGTTTGGGAACCGTTGGTTTCCATTTTTTTTCTAGTCCATAAATCTTTGAACTAATAGAACTTGATAGAAAGATCACCAAAGAACACAAACACAAGCATACGAATCATGCAATTCCGAATGTTTCTCAAATTCTCAGTAATACAACCTTTCTTATTCATTGGTTTGATTTGCCTTGGCTATGGTTTGGGAACCGTTGTTGTCCATTCTTTTTCTCGTCAAAAAATCTTTAAACTAATACAACGTGATTGAAAGATCACAAACAACACCAACATAAGCATACGAATCATGCGATTCCGAATGTTTCTCAAATTCACAGTAATAAAATCTTTCTTATACATTGGTTTGATTTGCCTTGGCTATGGTTTGAGAACCGTTGGTTTCCATTATTTTTCTCGTCCAAAAATCTTTGAAATAATAGAACTTGATAGAAAGATCACCAAACAACACCAACACAAGCATACGAATCATGCGATTTCGAATGTTTCTCAAATTCTCAGTAATACAACCTTTCTTATTGATTGGTTTGATTTGCCAAGGCTATGGTTTGGGAACCGTTGGTTTCCATTCTGTTTTTCGTCCAAAAATCTTTGAACTAATTGAACTTGATATAAAGATCACCAAACAACACAAACACAAGCATACGAATCACGATTTCGAATGTTTCTCAAATTCTCAGTAATACAACCTTTCTTATTCATTGGTTTGATTTGCCTTGGCTATGGTTTGGGAACCGTTGTTTTCCATTCTTTTTCTCGTCAAAAAATCTTTAAACTAATAGAACATGATTGAAAGATCACCAAACAACACCAACATAAGCATACCAATCATGCGATTTCGAATGTTTCTAAAATTCGCAATAACACAACCTTTTTTATTGATTGGTTTGATTTGCCTAGGCTATGGTTTGGGAACCGTTGGTTTCCATTCTTTTTCTAGTCCATAAATCTTTGAACTAATAGAACTTGATAGAAAGATCACCAAAGAACACAAACACAAGCATACGAATCATGCAATTCCGAATGTTTCTCAAATTCTCAGTAATACAACCTTTCTTATTCATTGGTTTGATTTGCCTTGGCTATGGTTTGGGAACCGTTGTTGTCCATTCTTTTTCTCGTCAAAAAATCTTTAAACTAATAGAACGTGATTGAAAGATCACCAAACAACACCAACATAAGCATACGAATCATGCGATTCCGAATGTTTCTCAAATTCACAGTAATAAAATCTTTCTTATACATTGGTTTGATTTGCCTTGGCTATGGTTTGGGAACCGTTGGTTTCCATTATTTTTCTCGTCCAAAAATCTTTGAAATAATAGAACTTGATAGAAAGATCACCAAACAACACCAACACAAGCATACGAATCATGCGATTTCGAATGTTTCTCAAATTCTCAGTAATACAACCTTTCTTATTGATTGGTTTGATTTGCCTAGGCTATGGTTTGGGAACCGTTGGTTTCCAATCTTTTTGTCGTCCAAACATCTTTGAACTAATTGAACTTGATAGAAAGATCACCAAACAACACACACACAAGCATACGAATCATGCGATTTCGAATGTTTCTCAAATTCTCAGTAATACAACATTTCTTATTCATTGGTTTGATTTGCCTTGGCTATGGTTTGGGAACCGTTGTTTTCCATTCTTTTTCTCGTCAAAAAATCTTTAAACTAATAAAACGTGATGGAAAGATCACCATACAACACCAACGTAAGCATACGAATCATGCGATTCCGAATGTTTCTCAAATTCTCAATAATACAACCTTTCTTATTCATTGGTTTGGTTTGCCTTGGCTATGGTTTAGGAACCGTTGTTTTCCATTCTTTTTCTCGTCAAAAAATCTTTGAACTAATAGAACTTGATAGAAAGATCACCAAAAAACACCAACACAAGCGTACGAATAATGCGATTCCGAATGTTTATCAAATTCTCAATAACACAACCTTTCTTATTGATTGGTATGATTTGCCTAGGCTATGGTTTGGGAACCGTTGGTTTCCATTCTTTTTGTCGTCCAAAAATCTTTGAACTAATTGAACTTGATAGAAAGATCACCAAACAACACAAACACAAGCATATGAATCATGCGATTTCGAATGTTACTCAAATTCTCAGTAATACAACCTTTCTTATTTATTGGTTTGATTTGCCTTGGCTATGGTTTGGGAACCGTTGTTGTCCATTCTTTTTCTCGTCAAAAAATCTTTAAACTAATAGAACGTGATTGAAAGATCACCAAACAACACCAACATAAGCATACGAATCATGCGATTCCGAATGTTTCTCGAATTCACAGTAATAAAATCTTTCTTATACATTGGTTTGATTTGCCTTGGGTATGGTTTGGGAACCGTTGGTTTCCATTATTTTTCTCGTCCAAAAATCTTTGAAATAATAGAACTTGATAGAAAGATCACCAAACAACACCAACACAAGCATACGAATCATGCGATTTCGAATGTTTCTCAAATTCTCAGTAATACAACCTTTCTTATTGATTGGTTTGATTTGCCTAGGCTATGGTTTGGGAACCGTTGGTTTCCATTCTTTTTGTCGTCCAAAAATCTTTGAACTAATTGAACTTGATAGAAAGATCACCAAACAACACAAACACAAGCATACGAATCACGATTTCGAATGTTTCTCAAATTCTCAGTAATACAACCTTTCTTATTGATTGGTTTGATTTGCCTAGGCTATGGTTTGGGAACCGTTGTTGTCCATTCTTTTCCTCATCAAAAAATCTTTAAACTAATAAAACGTGATTGAAAGATCACCAAACAACACCAACATAAGCATACGAATCATGCGATTCCGAATGTTTCTCAAATTCACAGTAATAAAATCTTTCTTATACATTGGTTTGATTTGCCTTGGCTATGGTTTGGGAACCGTTGGTTTCCATTATTTTTCTCGTCCAAAAATCTTTGAAATAATAGAACTTGATAGAAAGATCACCAAACAACACCAACACAAGTATACGAATCATGCGATTTCGAATGTTTCTCAAATTCTCAGTAATACAACCTTCCTTATTGATTGGTTTGATTTGCCTAGGCTATGGTTTGGGAACCGTCGGTCTCCATTCTTTTTGTCGTCCAAAAATCTTTGAACTAATTGAACTTGATATAAAGATCACCAAACAACACAAACACAAGCATACGAATCACGATTTCGAATGTTTCTCAAATTCTCAGTAATACAACCTTTCTTATTCATTGGTTTGATTTGCCTTGGCTATGGTTTGGGAACCGTTGTTTTCCATTCTTTTTCTCGTCAAAAAATCTTTAAACTAATAGAACATGATGGAAAGATCACCAAACAACACCAACATAAGCATACCAATCATGCGATTTCGAATGTTTCTCAAATTCGCAATAACACAACCTTTCTTATTGATTGGTTTGATTTGCCTAGGCTATGGTTTGGGAACCGTTGGTTTCCATTTTTTTTCTAGTCCATAAATCTTTGAACTAATAGAACTTGATAGAAAGATCACCAAAGAACACAAACACAAGCATACGAATCATGCAATTCCGAATGTTTCTCAAATTCTCAGTAATACAACCTTTCTTATTCATTGGTTTGATTTGCCTTGGCTATGGTTTGGGAACCGTTGTTGTCCATTCTTTTTCTCGTCAAAAAATCTTTAAACTAATACAACGTGATTGAAAGATCACAAACAACACCAACATAAGCATACGAATCATGCGATTCCGAATGTTTCTCAAATTCACAGTAATAAAATCTTTCTTATACATTGGTTTGATTTGCCTTGGCTATGGTTTGGGAACCGTTGGTTTCCATTATTTTTCTCGTCCAAAAATCTTTGAAATAATAGAACTTGATAGAAAGATCACCAAACAACACCAACACAAGCATACGAATCATGCGATTTCGAATGTTTCTCAAATTCTCAGTAATACAACCTTTCTTATTGATTGGTTTGATTTGCCTAGGCTATGGTTTGGGAACCGTTGGTTTCCATTCTTTTTGTCGTCCAAAAATCTTTGAACTAATTGAACTTGATAGAAAGATCACCAAACAACACAAACACAAGCATACGAATCATGCGATTTCGAATGTTTCTAAAATTCTCAGTAATACAACATTTCTTATTCATTGGTTTGATTTGCCTTGGCTATGGTTTGGGAACCGTTGTTTTCCATTCTTTTTCTCGTCAAAAAATCTTTAAACTAATAAAACGTGATGGAAAGATCACCAAACAACACCAACGTAAGCATACGAATCATGCGATTCCGAATGTTTCTCAAATTCTCAATAATACAACCTTTCTTATTCATTGGTTTGGTTTGCCTTGGCTATGGTTTAGGAACCGTTGTTTTCCATTCTTTTTCTCGTCAAAAAATCTTTGAAATAATAGAACTTGATAGAAAGATCACCAAACAACACCAACACAAGCATACGAATCATGTGATTTCGAATGTTTCTCAAATTCTCAGTAATACAACCTTTCTTATTGATTGGTTTGATTTGCCTAGGCTATGGTTTGGGAACCGTTGGTTTCCATTCTTTTTGTCGTCCAAAAATCTTTGAACTAATTGAACTTGATAGAAAGATCACCAAACAACACAAACACAAGCATACGAATCACGATTTCGAATGTTTCTCAAATTCTCAGTAATACAACCTTTCTTATTGATTGGTTTGATTTGCCTAGGCTATGGTTTGGGAACCGTTGTTGTCCATTCTTTTCCTCATCAAAAAATCTTTAAACTAATAGAACGTGATGGAAAGATCACCAAACAACACCAAGATAAGCATACGAATCATGCGATTCCGAATGTTTCTCAAATTCACAGTAATAAAATCTTTCTTATACATTGGTTTGATTTGCCTTGGCTATGGTTTGGGAACCGTTGGTTTCCATTATTTTTCTCGTCCAAAAATCTTTGAAATAATAGAACTTGATAGAAAGATCACCAAACAACACCAACACAAGTATACGAATCATGCGATTTCGAATGTTTCTCAAATTCTCAGTAATACAACCTTCCTTATTGATTGGTTTGATTTGCCTAGGCTATGGTTTGGGAACCGTCGGTCTGCATTCTTTTTGTCGTCCAAAAATCTTTGAACTAATTGAACTTGATATAAAGATCACCAAACAACACAAACACAAGCATACAAATCACGATTTCGAATGTTTCTCAAATTCTCAGTAATACAACCTTTCTTATTCATTGGTTTGATTTGCCTTGGCTATGGTTTGGGAACCGTTGTTTTCCATTCTTTTTCTCGTCAAAAAATCTTTAAACTAATAGAACATGATGGAAAGATCACCAAACAACACCAACATAAGCATACCAATCATGCGATTTCGAATGTTTCTCAAATTCGCAATAACACAACCTTTCTTATTGATTGGTTTGATTTGCCTAGGCTATGGTTTGGGAACCGTTGGTTTCCATTTTTTTCTAGTCCATAAATCTTTGAACTAATAGAACTTGATAGAAAGATCACCAAAGAACACAAACACAAGCATACGAATCATGCAATTCCGAATGTTTCTCAAATTCTCAGTAATACAACCTTTCTTATTCATTGGTTTGATTTGCCTTGGCTATGGTTTGGGAACCGTTGTTGTCCATTCTTTTTCTCGTCAAAAAATCTTTAAACTAATACAACGTGATTGAAAGATCACAAACAACACCAACATAAGCATACGAATCATGCGATTCCGAATGTTTCTCAAATTCACAGTAATAAAATCTTTCTTATACATTGGTTTGATTTGCCTTGGCTATGGTTTGGGAACCGTTGGTTTCCATTATTTTTCTCGTCCAAAAATCTTTGAAATAATAGAACTTGATAGAAAGATCACCAAACAACACCAACACAAGCATACGAATCATGCGATTTCGAATGTTTCTCAAATTCTCAGTAATACAACCTTTCTTATTGATTGGTTTGATTTGCCTAGGCTATGGTTTGGGAACCGTTGGTTTCCATTCTTTTTGTCGTCCAAAAATCTTTGAACTAATTGAACTTGATAGAAAGATCACCAAACAACACAAACACAAGCATACGAATCATGCGATTTCGAATGTTTCTAAAATTCTCAGTAATACAACATTTCTTATTCATTGATTTGATTTGCCTTGGCTATGGTTTGGGAACCGTTGTTTTCCATTCTTTTTCTCGTCACAAAATCTTTAAACTAATAAAACGTGATGGAAAGATCACCAAACAACACCAACGTAAGCATACGAATCATGCGATTCCGAATGTTTCTCAAATTCTCAATAATACAACCTTTCTTATTCATTGGTTTGGTTTGCCTTGGCTATGGTTTAGGAACCGTTGTTTTCCATTCTTTTTCTCGTCAAAAAATCTTTGAAATAATAGAACTTGATAGAAAGATCACCAAACAACACCAACACAAGCATACGAATCATGTGATTTCGAATGTTTCTCAAATTCTCAGTAATACAACCTTTCTTATTGATTGGTTTGATTTGCCTAGGCTATGGTTTGGGAACCGTTGGTTTCCATTCTTTTTGTCGTCCAAAAATCTTTGAACTAATTGAACTTGATAGAAAGATCACCAAACAACACAAACACAAGCATACGAATCACGATTTTGAATGTTTCTCAAATTCTCAGTAATACAACCTTTCTTATTGATTGGTTTGATTTGCCTAGGCTATGGTTTGGGAACCGTTGTTGTCCATTCTTTTCCTCATCAAAAAATCTTTAAACTAATAGAACGTGATGGAAAGATCACCAAACAACACCAAGATAAGCATACGAATCATGCGATTCCGAATGTTTCTCAAATTCACAGTAATAAAATCTTTCTTATACATTGGTTTGATTTGCCTTGGCTATGGTTTGGGAACCGTTGGTTTCCATTATTTTTCTCGTCCAAAAATCTTTGAAATAATAGAACTTGATAGAAAGATCACCAAACAACACCAACACAAGTATACGAATCATGCGATTTCGAATGTTTCTCAAATTCTCAGTAATACAACCTTTCTTATTGATTGGTTTGATTTGCCTAGGCTATGGTTTGGGAACCGTCGGTCTCCATTCTTTTTGTCGTCCAAAAATCTTTGAACTAATTGAACTTGATATAAAGATCACCAAACAACACAACTTTGATACGGGGTTAGCCGTGTGGATGCCCGATCTTCGACGTTCACGACTCAACAAGGAAAACACAAGGAAACAATGGTCAGAATTGAATGGAACGACACTGGAAATGATGATCTCGACTCAACAAGAGGAAAAACGACACAACAAAGAAGCAAACTGAAATGAAGAAACGAAAAGGGAAATTGATAGAAACGACGAGAAGGATAACCCTTCGAGACAACTATTAAACCCCTGGTATGTATTTCAACCAGAATCCTAATAGAATGGACGAAGAACCAACCTTGTACAATCCTACACAACAAGGCGACACCTTGAAGCACAGGAAGGGGGCTCGTGATCGTTGATAAGCACCAAGCTTCGTAGAGGATTGACACAAATCAAACAAACCAAGCTGCGATTCACACACTCAATGAAGCAAAGCTTCAAACTCTCTCTTTTCAAGAGAAAACGATTTCTATATTCTGAATTGTCTAAGTGTTCCAAACCATCAAAACAATACTTATATGTCTCACTTCTGGAAATAAAAGAAATAATTAAAAAGTCTAATTAATTCTAAGATAAATAGGCCCAAAACAGCATAATAGGCCCAAAATGAAGCAACACACTTGGGTGCCTAAAATAGGCGTCGGTGCCCAAACGAGGCACACCCGCAGCGTCGGTGCCCCAACGCGGCACTCATGCGACGTCGCTTGTGCCTTGGCTCTCTTCATGGAGGGCGCCCACACTTGCTAGGCACACAGCCTTGGCACATGGCTCTATGCTCGCGCTCGCCTCCTTAGCACAAATGAAACACACAAAGGCATGCATTCCACTTTGTAGCTTCTTAGCTCGGGATCTAGTGATTGGCCCCTCAAAGAGTGTTGGGGCACTTGGAGGTGGCTGACTGGATGATCCTTCATCAACCTCCCCTTCTTGGAAAGGATTCGACCCCGAATCCAAGTCTTCATCAAGAGCAAGGTATGGCGTGAGATCAGCGACGTTGAAAGTTGCGCTTACACCATAATCACCGGGCAGCTCCAGCTTGTATGCATTGTCCCCGATCCTCTTAAGCACCTTGAAAGGTCCATCTCCTCGAGGGGACAGCTTGTTCCTCCTTTGCTCCGGGAATCTCTCTTTCCTCAAATGAACCCACACCAAGTCTCCGGGCTGGAAAACAACGTGGCGCCTCCCATGATTAGCTCTCCTTGCATTGTACTCGGCCTTTTGCTCCAACTTTAGTTTGGTGCGAGCATGCAGTTCCCTAATAAACTCCACATGTTTTCCTGCGTCAAAGTGCTCATTTTCCCTCATTGGAAATGGGGTAAGATCTAGTGGGGTGAGAGGGTTAGTACCATAAACACATTCAAATGGAGTCAATTTAGTAGAAGAATGAACAATCCTGTTATATGCAAACTCCACATGAGGTAAGGCCTCTTCCCACATCTTCAAGTTCTTCCTAATTATGGCCCTAAGAATCGTAGCTAGTGTCCTATTGGTGACCTCGGTTTGCCATCAGTTTGAGGGTGACTAGAGGTAGAAAACAGCAACTTAGTTCCTACTTACTCCATAAGGTTCTCCAAAAGTGGCTAAGGAACTTAGTATCTCGGTCACTAACTATGGTTTTAGGAACCCCATGCAATCTGACTATCTCCCTAAAGAATAATCCAGCCACATTAGTAGCATCGTCGGTCTTATGACATGCTATAAAATGTGCCATCTTACTAAACCTATCCAGTACAACCATGATTGAATCCCTCCCCTTCTTAGTCCTAGGCAACCCAACTATAAAGTCCATAGAAAGGTCCTCCCAAGGGGCTGTAGGCGTGGGCAATGGTGTGTAAAGTCCATGTGGCATAAGTCTAGATTTAGCCCTAAGACAGTCCATGCATCTTTTAACTACATTCTCAACATCCCTAAACATGTGTGGCCAATAGAAATGAGTCCTAAGAGTGTGATAAGTTTTGTCCCTCCCAAAATGCCCCATTAGGCCGCCCCTATGGGCTTCCTCAACAAGCAGCAAACGCAATGAACAACGAGGTATGCAAACTTTATCAACTCGAAAAAGAAAGCCATCATGCAAATAGTATTTTTCAGCACAATTCTTTTCAAGACAAGCCTTAAACGCATCACCAAAATCAAGATCAGTTTCATATAACTCACGAATATAAGTAAATCCTAATACTCTAGAGTCTAATGAAACAAGCAAAGTGTGGCGTCTAGACAAGGCATCAGCTACAACATTATCTTTTCCTCTTTTAAACTTAATCACATAAGGGAATGTTTCAATGAATTCCATCCATCTACCATGCCTCCTATCCATTTTATCTTGACTTTTAAAGTGTTTCAAGGATTCATGGTCAGTTTTAAGCACAAATTCCCTAGGCCAAAGATAATGCTGCCATGTTTTAAGCACTCGATACAAAGCATACAACTCTTTATCATAGGTCGAGTAGTTTAAACATGCACCTTTTAATTTCTCAGAAAAGAAGGCAATAGGTTTACCTTCTTGCATAAGCACGCCCCCTATGCCGACTCCACTTGCATCACACTCCACCTCAAACGGTCGTGTGAAGTCAGGCAACACCAATAGCGGGGCTTGCGTCAACTTCAGCTTGAGAGTCTCGAAGGCTCTCTCTTGGGCACGCCCCCACGTGAACTCACTTCTCTTCTTTGTAATTTCTGTCAATGGGGCTGCAATGGTGCTAAAATCCTTGACAAACCTCCTATAGAAGCTCGCCAGCCCATGGAAACTCCGCACCTGGCCAATAGTAGTTGGCGTGGGCCACTCGTTTATGGCCTTGATCTTGGCCTCATCCACTTGCAATCCCTGCGAGCTAACCACAAAACCAAGAAAGGTAACAGTAGTAGTACATAACTCACACTTTTTCAAATTCGCAAACAAGTGTGCAAGACGCAAGGTATTAAGCACATCTCTCAAATGACACTCATGCTCCTCTAGGGACTTACTATACACTAATATGTCATCAAAATAGACCACTACAGATTTCCCTATATAATGTCTCAATACATGGTTCATGAGACGCATGAATGTACTAGGGGCGTTCGTGAGCCCGAATGGCATAACGAGCCATTCATAGAGACCAAACTTGGTCTTGAAGGCTGTTTTCCACTCGTCCCCCTCCCTCATACGAATCTGGTGGTATCCACTTTTTAAATCAATTTTTGAGAAAATGGTGGATCCATGCAGTTCGTCTAGCATATCATCAAGACGAGGAATGGGGTGCCTATACTTTACCGTGATGTTATTAATGGCCCTGCAATCGACACACATTCTCCATGCGTTGTCTTTCTTGGGTACTAATAACACCGGTACAGCACAAGGGCTCATACTCTCCCTAATGTATCCCTTATCCAAGAGCTCTTGGACTTGGGATTGGACCTCTTGGGTCTCCTGGAGGTTCATACGGTAAGCTGGCCTGTTTGGCAAAGACGCCCCGGGAATGAGATCAATTTGATGCTCGATTCCTCTAATTGGGGGTAGGCCAGCCGGTATCTCGTCGGGGAATACGTCCTTGTACTCCTCGATGAGCCCCAAAATGCGTGGGGGCAGTGAAGCTCGAAGCTCTTCACTTAACAAGCTCAGCTCCTTGCATAAGAGCATAAGCGTTGTTTCCCCATCCAAAAACTCGTCTTCTAGCTCCCTCTTGGAAGCCAAAAGAGCGGAGGGAGGTGTAGGGCTGAGAGGTTGGCTCGTCTTACCCCGAGCTTTCCCTTCCTTCCCATTCTCTCCCTCAAGGTCAGAACATACCTTCTTACCTTGACGCTTCCGATCCCACTCCTCCGAGACCTGCGTAGGCGTCATGGGCTTAAGGACTATGGTCTGGCCGTTGTGGGTGAAGGTGTTTCGGTTGGTGAATCCATCGTGCACAACCTTCCTGTCGTATTGCCATGGACGACCTAATAGAATATGACAAGCCTGCATAGGTACTACATCACAAAGAACATTATCCTCATAACGTCCTAGTTTAATAGAAACCTTTACTTGCCTTTGCACTTTCAATTCACCACAGTCATTCATCCAATGCAACTTATAGGGTCTAGGGTGATGAGTCATAGGTAATTGCAGTTTGTTAACCATCTCTAAGCTAGCAATGTTACAACAACTACCACTATCTATGATCATGTTACAAACCTTCCCTTTAATCAAGCACCTAGTATGAAACAAGTTCTCTCTTTGATTATCATCGCATGCTTGTGGTTTAATATGCAATGTCCTCCTAGCAATAAGAGATTCACCAAATTCATACTCAATTTCATCTTCAACATTATCATTTTCATGCAAATCATCATTAGGCTCGTTTTCATGCTCACTTTCAGATTCATATTCACCTAAATGATTGATTAAAAGTGTTTTCTTGTTAGGGCAATCTCTTGCATAATGTCCTCTACCCTGGCACTTAAAGCACACAATATCTCTAGTCCTAGACGAAGAATTAGAGGTAGGATTACTCCCCTTTGGAGCTGCTGAAACTCCACTAGAATTGCCCTTGTTGTATGGTGAAGGCGTGGAGCTTGTGGGCTGTTTGGCTCGTCCAGCTTGGTCTCCTTGACCGCCGGCTGCATTGCTCCTCTCCTTTTGGTGCGAGGCCTCCTTCCCATACGATCCGCCTTGCTGGCCACGGCTCCCCCTCCATGATTGGGGCTGAGTGTTCGCGTTCCTTCCTCCCGAGTACCTAGACTTGAATTTCCTTTCTACTTTCAAAGCTAGATGGAAAAGGTCAGTCATAGTAGTGTAGGGATATAAATCAATCTCATTAGCCAAATAAGGATGCAAGATACGAAGATACCTGGCCATGGTGGTCTCTTCATCCTCAACCACATCAGCCCTTACCATCGCCACTTGCATGGCATTGTAGCACTCCTCGGCACTCATGGAACCTTGTTTCAAATTTTCCAGCCGCTGTCTTAGCTCCCGGGCGTAATGTTGAGGTATGAAACGCCCTCGCATCAACGCCTTCATTTGATCCCAGCTGGCTATGGGTGCGTCCAGATTGCGCCTCCTTTCTTTCACCAAGTTATCCCACCATATGAGGGCATAACCGGAGAACTCAAGGACAGCGAGCTGCACCTTCTTGGTCTCGGCAAAGTTGTGGCAGTTCCACACTTGCTCGATCTTGGTCTCCCATTCCATATAGACATCCGGATCACACTTGCCTTTGAAAGCAGGGATCCTCACCTTTATCTTGCCAACTCCGTCTTGCTCCTGCTCACGAGGTCTCATGGGACGCCTATCTCGACCTTCTCGGCGCTCCCTACCTCCCCTTCTTGAGAAGCGCTCCCAATTATCCTCCTCCTCACCCTCATACTCATCGTCATAAAGGTCCATATCACTTGGCGATCCTCTTTGGTCCTGAAATCCTTGAAAGCTATTAGCACGATTATGCTCATCCCGAAGGGGAGTGAGCTGGGAACCAAAAGGCACTCTTCTAGGAAGATTGCCCGAGGAATTACGCAATGGATTAGAGTTATGAGGCACTTCCCTGGTTTGGTTTTGGAAACCATGTTGCTGTGATGTGGACGCCAAGTTAGGGTCCGTGTTGTGGCCGTTTTGGTCCTGGCCATCGCCGGTGCCTTGTTGGTGTGCCGCTGAATCGGTGCCCAAGGCTACGCTTGGCACGGGTGGAGGCAACGCCAAGGCTCTCGTCTCCAAGGCCGTCATCCTAGAATTGAGGCGTGTGATGTTGCTGTTGAGTGAGGTCAACAACTTGAACACCTCGGGGTGGATTGGCTCAGGGCTCTTGGGTGTGTTGGTGTTATCACTACTTTCGTTAGACATTCTGCACAATCAGCAAAAACACTTTACAAGCAAACTTGTCAAGTTAGTTTAATCCAAATCAGCCTCTCAAGTGTTTCACTCGCTCTCACTCTCGGTGTGTGATCGAGCTCGTTGTTTCAATCTGCTTGAAATGATCAACAACTCAATTCAAAGATTAGTAAACAACAATTCACGAGAAGATGAAGGCTGGGGAAGAAACGTCCAAGAAAAGAAGACTCAATTGTGTTTAATAATGGAGATGAATAGAGAAAGAGAACAAACCTCGATTAAGCTTCTCTCACCTTGATTTCCGTAACCAAGTATGAACTTGGAGTGGTTTGTTTAGGTGAGGGTAGGCTGAAAGTGTAAGGTTCGAAAGCTTCTCCAATGGGATCGTCCAACTCAAGAGATGAAGAGGGAAGATGATGATATGTCGCACACCTTAATTACACTATGCACTAGAATAAAATGCAATGATATACTATGAATCAAATAGAAGAATAAAAACTGATTTCTGATTTTCGTTTTTTTTTTTTTTTTTTTTGATTTTTTTTTAATCAGTAAAATCAGAAAATACAAATAATTTCGAAATTGAAATAAAATGCTATTCTAAGGTGCAAAATAATTTGCTAGAAATGAGGAGAGGTGGCGATTTGAGTTTGAAATGTTGGTGGCTGAAATCCCTTGATTTTAGGAGAAGGAATAGGCTGGAGGATGGTGGTTGGGCGTGGCTTTTGAATTCAAATGAGCTGAATGGGTTCTCCTTGATATTAGGAGGTGGGTGTGGGATAATGTGGCTGGGATATGGTTTGTTGTTGGTCAACCTTAAAAATAGGAATCAGCTTAGGATTAATTCAAATTTGAATTAATTAAATCAGATTTATGACTCCAATTTAATTAAAACAAATCGGCTGACTTAATCAAGGTGGTGGTCGAATTTGTGGAGGTGGTGGGCGGATTTTGTGAAGGTGGTGGGGCGTTGGTGGTTGTGGTGGCTGAGGGGACGATTTTTCTTGGCTAAAGGTGTAATTGGCTAGGCAAAACAAACCACTGCGCAAGAACAAACCGATTAGTACTTTCAAGTTCAGATTAAAGAGAGTTGATTAATCGAACCTGATCTCCGGAGGACTCTTTTTGGTATTTTGTAGACTCTTTTGATGGGAACGAAAAGAACGTCGTCAACGCAGCTCTGATACCACTTTGATACGGGGTTAGCCGTGTGGATGCCCGATCTTCGACGTTCACGACTCAACAAGGAAAACACAAGGAAACAATGGTCAGAATTGAATGGAACGACACTGGAAATGATGAACTCGACTCAACAAGAGGAAAAACGACACAACAAAGAAGCAAACTGAAATGAAGAAACGAAAAGGGAAATTGATAGAAACGACGAGAAGGATAACCCTTCGAGACAACTATTAAACCCCTGGTATGTATTTCAACCAGAATCCTAATAGAATGGACGAAGAACCAACCTTGTACAATCCTACACAACAAGGCGACACCTTGAAGCACAGGAAGGGGGCTCGTGATCGTTGATAAGCACCAAGCTTCGTAGAGGATTGACACAAATCAAACAAACCAAGCTGCGATTCACACACTCAATGAAGCAAAGCTTCAAACTCTCTCTTTTCAAGAGAAAACGATTTCTATATTCTGAATTGTCTAAGTGTTCCAAACCATCAAAACAATACTTATATGTCTCACTTCTGGAAATAAAAGAAATAATTAAAAAGTCTAATTAATTCTAAGATAAATAGGCCCAAAACAGCATAATAGGCCCAAAATGAAGCAACACACTTGGGTGCCTAAAATAGGCGTCGGTGCCCAAACGAGGCACACCCGCAGCGTCGGTGCCCCAACGCGGCACTCATGCGACGTCGCTTGTGCCTTGGCTCTCTTCATGGAGGGCGCCCACACTTGCTAGGCACACAGCCTTGGCACATGGCTCTATGCTCGCGCTCGCCTCCTTAGCACAAATGAAACACACAAAGGCATGCATTCCACTTTGTAGCTTCTTAACTCGGGATCTAGTGATTGGCCCCTCAAAGAGTGTTGGGGCACTTGGAGGTGGCTGACTGGATGATCCTTCATCACACAAACACAAGCATACGAATCACGATTTCGAATGTTTCTCAAATTCTCAATAATACAACCTTTCTTATTCATTGGTTTGATTTGCCTTGGCTATGGTTTGGGAACCGTTGTTTTCCATTCTTTTTCTCGTCAAAAAATCTTTAAACTAATAGAACATGATGGAAAGATCACCAAACAACACCAACATAAGCATACCAATCATGCGATTTCGAATGTTTCTCAAATTCGCAATAACACAACCTTTCTTATTGATTGGTTTGATTTGCCTAGGCTATGGTTTGGGAACCGTTGGTTTCCATTTTTTTTCTAGTCCATAAATCTTTGAACTAATAGAACTTGATAGAAAGATCACCAAAGAACACAAACACAAGCTTACGAATCATGCAATTCCGAATGTTTCTCAAATTCTCAGTAATACAACCTTTCTTATTCATTGGTTTGATTTGCCTAGGCTATGGTTTGGGAACCGTTGTTGTCCATTCTTTTTCTCGTCAAAAAATCTTTAAACTAATACAACGTGATTGAAAGATCACAAACAACACCAACATAAGCATACGAATCATGCGATTCCGAATGTTTCTCAAATTCACAGTAATAAAATCTTTCTTATACATTGGTTTGATTTGCCTTGGCTATGGTTTAGGAACCGTTGGTTTCCATTATTTTTCTCGTCCAAAAATCTTTGAAATAATAGAACTTGATAGAAAGATCACCAAACAACACCAACACAAGCATACGAACCATGCGATTTCGAATGTTTCTCAAATTCTCAGTAATACAACCTTTCTTATTGATTGGTTTGATTTGCCTACGCTATGGTTTGGGAACCGTTGGTTTCCATTCTTTTTGTCGTCCAAAAATCTTTGAACTAATTGAACTTGATAGAAAGATCACCAAACAACACAAGCACAAGCATACGAATCATGCGATTTCGAATGTTTCTAAAATTCTCAGTAATACAACATTTCTTATTCATTGGTTTGATTTGACTTGGCTATGGTTTGGGAACCGTTGTTTTCCATTCTTTTCCTCGTCAAAAAATCTTTAAACTAATAAAACGTGATGGAAAGATCACCAAACAACACCAACGTAAGCATACGAATCATGCGATTCCGAATGTTTCTCAAATTCTCAATAATACAACCTTTCTTATTCATTGGTTTGGTTTGCCTTGGCTATGGTTTAGGAACCGTTGTTTTCCATTCTTTTTCTCGTCAAAAAATCTTTGAACTAATAGAACTTGATAGAAAGATCACCAAACAACACCAACACAAGCGTACGAATAATGCGATTCCGAATGTTTATCAAATTCTCAATAACACAACCTTTCTTATTGATTGGTTTGATTTGCCTAGGCTATGGTTTGGGAACCGTTGGTTTCCATTCTTTTTGTCGTCCAAAAATCTTTGAACTAATTGAACTTGATAGAAACATCACCAAACAACACAAACACAAGCATATGAATCATGCGATTTCGAATGTTTCTCAAATTCTCAGTAATACAACCTTTCTTATTCATTGGTTTGATTTGCCTTGGCTATGGTTTAGGAACCATTGTTGTCCATTCTTTTTCTCGTCAAAAAATCTTTAAACTAATACAACGTGATTGAAAGATCACCAAACAACACCAACATAAGTATACGAATCATGCGATTCCGAATGTTTCTCAAATTCACAGTAATATAATCTTTCTTATACATTGGTTTGATTTTCCTTGGCTATGGTTTGGGAACCGTTGGTTTCCATTATTTTTCTCGTCCAAAAATCTTTGAAATAATAGAACTTGATAGAAAGATCACCAAACAACACCAACACAAGCATACGAATCATGTGATTTCGAATGTTTCTCAAATTCTCAGTAATACAACCTTTCTTATTGATTGGTTTGATTTGCCTAGGCTATGGTTTGGGAACCGTTGGTTTCCATTCTTTTTGTCGTCCAAAAATCTTTGAACTAATTGAACTTGATAGAAAGATCACCAAACAACACAAACACAAGCATACGAATCACAATTTCGAATGTTTCTCAAATTCTCAGTAATACAACCTTTCTTATTCATTGGTTTGATTTGCCTTGGCTATGGTTTGGGAACCGTTGTTTTCCATTCTTTTTCTCGTCAAAAAATCTTTAAACTAATAGAACATGATGGAAAGATCACCAAACAACACCAACATAAGCATACCAATCATGCGATTTCGAATGTTTCTCAAATTCGCAATAACACAACCTTTCTTATTGATTGGTTTGATTTGCCTAGGCTATGGTTTGGGAACCGTTGGTTTCCATTCTTTTTCTCGTCAAAAAATCTTTGAACTAATAGAACTTGATAGAAAGATCACCAAACAACACCAACACAAGCGTACGAATAATGCGATTCCGAATGTTTATCAAATTCTCAGTAATACAACCTTTCTTATTCATTGGTTTGATTTGCCTAGGCTATGGTTTGGGAACCGTTGGTTTCCATTCTTTTTGTCGTCCAATAATCTTTGAACTAATTGAACTTGATAGAAAGATCACCAAACAGCACCAACACAAGCATACGAATCATGCGATTTCGAATGTTTCTCAAATTCTCAATAATACAACCTTTCTTATTCATTGGTTTGATTTGCCTTGGCTATGGTTTGGGAACCGTTGTTGTCCATTCTTTTTCTCGTCAAAAGATCTTTAACCTAATACAACGTGATTGAAAGATCACCAAACAACACCAACATAAGCATACGAATCATGCGATTCCGAATGTTTCTCAAATTCTCAATAATACAACCTTTCTTATTGATTGGTTTGATTTGCCTAGGCTATGGTTTGGGAACCGTTGGTTTCCATTATTTTTCTCGTCCAAAAATCTTTGAAATAATAGAACTTGATAGAAAGATCACCAAACAACACCAACAGAAGCATACGAATCATGCGATTCCGAATGTTTCTCAAATTCTCAGTAATACAACCTTTCTTATTGATTGGTTTGATTTGCCTAGGCTATGGTTTGGGAACCGTTGGTTTCCAATCTTTTTGTCGTCCATAAATCTTTGAACTAATAGAACTTGATAGAAAGATCACCAAAGAACACAAACACAAGCATACGAATCATGCGATTCCGAATGTTTCTCAAATTCTCAGTAATACAACCTTTCTTATTCATTGGTTTGATTTGCCTTGGCTATGGTTTGGGAACCGTTGTTTTCCATTCTTTTTCTCGTCAAAAAATCTTTGACTAATAGAACTTGATAGAAAGATCACCAAACAACACAAACACAAGCATACGAATCATGCAATTCCGAATGTTTCTCAAATTCTCAATATCACAACCTTTCTTGATTCATTGGTTTGATTTGCCTTGGCTATGGTTTCGGAACCGTTGTTTTCCATTCTTTTTCTCGTCAAAAAATCTTTGAACTAATAGAACTTGATAGAAAGATCACCGAACAACACAAACACAAGCATACGAATCATGCTATTTCGAATGTTTCTCAAATTCTCAATAACACAACCTTTCTTATTGATTGGTTTGATTTGCCTAGGCTATGGTTTGGGAACCGTTGGTTTCCATTCTTTTTCTCGTCCAATAATCTTTGAACTAATTGAACTTGATAGAAAGGTCACCAAACAACACTAAAACAAGCATACGAATCTTGCGATTTCGAATGTTTCTCAAATTCTCAGTAATACAACCTTTCTTATTTATTGGTTTGATTTGCCTTGGCTATGGTTTGGGAACCGTTGTTTTCCATTCTTTTTCTCGTCAAAAAATCTTTAAACTAATAGAACGTGATGGAAAGATCACCAACCAACACCAACAGAAGCATACGAATCATGCGATTCCGAATGTTTCTCAAATTCTCAGTAATACAACCTTTCTTATTCATTGGTTTGATTTGCCTAGGCTATGGTTTGGGAACCGTTGGTTTCCAATCTTTTTGTCGTCCATAAATCTTTGAACAAATAGAACTTGATAGAAAGATCACCAAAGAACACAAACACAAGCATACGAATCATGCGATTCCGAATGTTTCTCAAATTCTCAGTAATACAACCTTTCTTATTCATTGGTTTGATTTGCCTTGGCTATGGTTTGGGAACCGTTGTTTTCCATTCTTTTTCTCGTCAAAAAATCTTTGAACTAATAGAACTTGATAGAAAGATCACCAAACAACACAAACACAAGCATACGAATCATGCAATTCCGAATGTTTCTCAAATTCTCAATATCACAACCTTTCTTGATTCATTGGTTTGATTTGCCTTGGCTATGGTTTCGGAACCGTTCTTTCCATTCTTTTTCTCGTCAAAAAATCTTTGAACTAATAGAACTTGATAGAAAGATCACCAAACAACACAAACACAAGCATACGAATGATGCTATTTCGAATGTTTCTCAAATTCGCAATAACACAACCTTTCTTATTGATTGGTTTGATTTGCCTAGGCTGTGGATTGGGAACCGTTGGTTTCCATTCTTTTTCTAGTCCATAAATCTTTGAACTAATAGAACTTGATAGAAAGATCACCAAAGAACACAAACACAAGCATAAGAATCATGCAATTCCGAATGTTTCTCAAATTCTCAGTAATACAACCTTTCTTATTCATTGGTTTGATTTGCCTAGGCTATGGTTTGGGAACCATTGGTTTCCATTCTTTTTCTCATCCAATAATCTTTGAACTAATAGAACTTGATAGAAAGATCACCAAACAGCACCAACACAAGCATACGAATCATGCGATTCCGAATGTTTCTCAAATTCTCAGTAATACAACCTTTCTTATTCATTGGTTTGATTTGACTTGGCTATGGTTTGGGAACCGTTGTTTTACATTCTTTTTCTCGTCAAAAAATCTTTGAACTAATAGAACTTGATAGAAAGATCACCAAACAACACAAACACAAGCATATGAATCATGCGATTTCGAATGTTTCTCAAATTCTCAATAACACAACCTTTCTTATTGATTGGTTTGATTTGCCTAGGCTATGGTTTGGGAACCGTTGGTTTCCATTCTTTTTCTCGTCCAATAATCTTTGAACTAATTGAACTTGATAGAAAGATCACCAAACAACACCAACACAAGCATACGAATCATGCGATTTCGAATGTTTCTCAAATTCTCAGTAATACAACCTTTCTTATTCATTGGTTTGATTTGCCTTGGCTATGGTTTGGGAACCGTTGTTTTACATTCTTTTTCTCGTCAAAAAATCTTTAAACTAATAGAACGTGATGGAATGATCACCAAACAACACCAACATAACCATACGAATCATGCGATTTCGAATGTTTCTCAAATTCGCAATAACACAACCTTTCTTATTGATTGGTTTGATTTGCCTAGGCTATTGTTTGGGAACCGTTGGTTTCCAATCTTTTTGTCGTCCATAAATCTTTGAACTAATAGAACTTGATAGAAAGATCACCAAAGAACACAAACACAAGCATACGAATCATGTGATTCCGAATGTTTCTCAAATTCTCAGTAATACAACCTTTCTTATTCATTGGTTTGATTTGCCTTGGCTATGGTTTGGGAACCGTTGTTTTCCATTCTTTTTCTCGTCAAAAAATCTTTGACTAATAGAACTTGATAGAAAGATCACCAAACAACACAAACACAAGCATACGAATCATGCAATTCCGAATGTTTCTCAAATTCTCAATATCACAACCTTTCTTGATTCATTGGTTTGATTTGCCTTGGCTATGGTTTCGGAACCGTTGTTTTCCATTCTTTTTCTCGTCAAAAAATCTTTGAACTAATAGAACTTGATAGAAAGATCACCGAACAACACAAACACAAGCATACGAATCATGCTATTTCGAATGTTTCTCAAATTCTCAATAACACAACCTTTCTTATTGATTGGTTTGATTTGCCTAGGCTATGGTTTGGGAACCGTTGGTTTCCATTCTTTTTCTCGTCCAATAATCTTTGAACTAATTGAACTTGATAGAAAGGTCACCAAACAACACTAAAACAAGCATACGAATCTTGCGATTTCGAATGTTTCTCAAATTCTCAGTAATACAACCTTTCTTATTTATTGGTTTGATTTGCCTTGGCTATGGTTTGGGAACCGTTGTTTTCCATTCTTTTTCTCGTCAAAAAATCTTTAAACTAATAGAACGTGATGGAAAGATCACCAACCAACACCAACAGAAGCATACGAATCATGCGATTCCGAATGTTTCTCAAATTCTCAGTAATACAACCTTTCTTATTCATTGGTTTGATTTGCCTAGGCTATGGTTTGGGAACCGTTGGTTTCCAATCTTTTTGTCGTCCATAAATCTTTGAACAAATAGAACTTGATAGAAAGATCACCAAAGAACACAAACACAAGCATACGAATCATGCGATTCCGAATGTTTCTCAAATTCTCAGTAATACAACCTTTCTTATTCATTGGTTTGATTTGCCTTGGCTATGGTTTGGGAACCGTTGTTTTCCATTCTTTTTCTCGTCAAAAAATCTTTGAACTAATAGAACTTGATAGAAAGATCACCAAACAACACAAACACAAGCATACGAATCATGCAATTCCGAATGTTTCTCAAATTCTCAATATCACAACCTTTCTTGATTCATTGGTTTGATTTGCCTTGGCTATGGTTTCGGAACCGTTCTTTCCATTCTTTTTCTCGTCAAAAAATCTTTGAACTAATAGAACTTGATAGAAAGATCACCAAACAACACAAACACAAGCATACGAATGATGCTATTTCGAATGTTTCTCAAATTCGCAATAACACAACCTTTCTTATTGATTGGTTTGATTTGCCTAGGCTGTGGATTGGGAACCGTTGGTTTCCATTCTTTTTCTAGTCCATAAATCTTTGAACTAATAGAACTTGATAGAAAGATCACCAAAGAACACAAACACAAGCATAAGAATCATGCAATTCCGAATGTTTCTCAAATTCTCAGTAATACAACCTTTCTTATTCATTGGTTTGATTTGCCTAGGCTATGGTTTGGGAACCATTGGTTTCCATTCTTTTTCTCATCCAATAATCTTTGAACTAATAGAACTTGATAGAAAGATCACCAAACAGCACCAACACAAGCATACGAATCATGCGATTCCGAATGTTTCTCAAATTCTCAGTAATACAACCTTTCTTATTCATTGGTTTGATTTGACTTGGCTATGGTTTGGGAACCGTTGTTTTACATTCTTTTTCTCGTCAAAAAATCTTTGAACTAATAGAACTTGATAGAAAGATCACCAAACAACACAAACACAAGCATATGAATCATGCGATTTCGAATGTTTCTCAAATTCTCAATAACACAACCTTTCTTATTGATTGGTTTGATTTGCCTAGGCTATGGTTTGGGAACCGTTGGTTTCCATTCTTTTTCTCGTCCAATAATCTTTGAACTAATTGAACTTGATAGAAAGATCACCAAACAACACCAACACAAGCATACGAATCATGCGATTTCGAATGTTTCTCAAATTCTCAGTAATACAACCTTTCTTATTCATTGGTTTGATTTGCCTTGGCTATGGTTTGGGAACCGTTGTTTTACATTCTTTTTCTCGTCAAAAAATCTTTAAACTAATAGAACGTGATGGAATGATCACCAAACAACACCAACATAACCATACGAATCATGCGATTTCGAATGTTTCTCAAATTCGCAATAACACAACCTTTCTTATTGATTGGTTTGATTTGCCTAGGCTATTGTTTGGGAACCGTTGGTTTCCAATCTTTTTGTCGTCCATAAATCTTTGAACTAATAGAACTTGATAGAAAGATCACCAAAGAACACAAACACAAGCATACGAATCATGTGATTCCGAATGTTTCTCAAATTCTCAGTAATACAACCTTTCTTATTCATTGGTTTGATTTGCCTTGGCTATGGTTTGGGAACCGTTGTTTTCCATTCTTTTTCTCGTCAAAAAATCTTTGAACTAATAGAACTTGATAGAAAGATCACCAAACAACACAAACACAAGCATACGAATCATGCAATTCCGAATGTTTCTCAAATTCTCAATATCACAACCTTTCTTGATTCATTGGTTTGATTTGCCTTGGCTATGGTTTGGGAACCGTTGTTTTCCATTCTTTTTCTCGTCAAAAAATCTTCGAACTAATAGAACTTGATAGAAAGATCACCAAACAACACAAACACAAGCATACGAATCATGCTATTTCGAATGTTTCTCAAATTCTCAATAACACAACCTTTCTTATTGATTGGTTTGATTTGCCTAGGCTATGGTTTGGGAACCGTTGGTTTCCATTCTTTTTCTCGTCCAATAATCTTTGAACTAATTGAACTTGATAGAAAGGTCACCAAACAACACTAAAACAAGCATACGAATCTTGCGATTTCGAATGTTTCTCAAATTCTCAGTAATACAACCTTTCTTATTCATTGGTTTGATTTGCCTTGGCAATGGTTTGGGAACCGTTGTTTTCCATTCTTTTTCTCGTCAAAAAATCTTTAAACTAATAGAACGTGATGGAAAGATCACCAAACAACACCAACAGAAGCATACGAATCATGCGATTCCGAATGTTTCTCAAATTCTCAGTAATACAACCTTTCTTATTGATTGGTTTGATTTGCCTAGGCTATGGTTTGGGAACCGTTGGTTTCCAATCTTTTTGTCGTCCATAAATCTTTGAACTAATAGAACTTGATAGAAAGATCACCAAAGAACACAAACACAAGCATACATATCATGCGATTCCGAATGTTTCTCAAATTCTCAGTAATACAACCTTTCTTATTCATTGTTTTTAATTGCCTTGGCTATGGTTTGGGAACCGTTGTTTTCCATTCTTTTTCTCGTCAAAAAATCTTTGAACTAATAGAACTTGATAGAAAGATCACCAAACAACACAAACACAAGCATACGAATCATGCAATTCCGAATGTTTCTCAAATTCTCAATATCACAACCTTTCTTGATTCATTGGTTTGATTTGCCTTGGCTATGGTTTGGGAACCGTTGTTTTCCATTCTTTTTCTCGTCAAAAAATCTTTGAACTAATAGAACTTGATAGAAAGATCACCGAACAACACAAACACAAGCATACGAATCATGCTATTTCGAATGTTTCTCAAATTCTCAATAACACAACCTTTCTTATTGATTGGTTTGATTTGACTAGGCTATGGTTTGGGAACCGTTGGTTTCCATTCTTTTTCTCGTCCAATAATCTTTGAACTAATTGAACTTGATAGAAAGGTCACCAAACAACACTAAAACAAGCATACGAATCTTGCGATTTCGAATGTTTCTCAAATTCTCAGTAATACAACCTTTCTTATTCATTGGTTTGATTTGCCTTGGCTATGGTTTGGGAACCGTTGTTTTCCATTCTTTTTCTCGTCAAAAAATCTTTAAACTAATAGAACGTGATGGAAAGATCACCAACCAACACCAACAGAAGCATACGAATCATGCGATTCCGAATGTTTCTCAAATTCTCAGTAATACAACCTTTCTTATTGATTGGTTTGATTTGCCTAGGCTATGGTTTGGGAACCGTTGGTTTCCAATCTTTTTGTCGTCCATAAATCTTTGAACTAATAGAACTTGATAGAAAGATCACCAAAGAACACAAACACAAGCATACGAATCATGCGATTCCGAATGTTTCTCAAATTCTCAGTAATACAACCTTTCTTATTCATTGGTTTGATTTGCCTTGGCTATGGTTTGGGAACCGTTGTTTTCCATTCTTTTTCTCGTCAAAAAATCTTTGAACTAATAGAACTTGATAGAAAGATCACCAAACAACACAAACACAAGCATACGAATCATGCAATTCCGAATGTTTCTCAAATTCTCAATATCACAACCTTTCTTAATTCATTGGTTTGATTTTCCTTGGCTATGGTTTCGGAACCGTTGTTTTCCATTCTTTTTCTCGTCAAAAAATCTTTGAACTAATAGAACTTGATAGAAAGATCACCAAACAACACAAACACAAGCATACGAATGATGCTATTTCGAATGTTTCTCAAATTCGCAATAACACAACCTTTCTTATTGATTGGTTTGATTTGCCTAGGCTGTGGATTGGGAACCGTTGGTTTCCATTCTTTTTCTACTCCATAAATCTTTGAACTAATAGAACTTGATAGAAAGATCACCAAAGAACACAAACACAAGCATACGAATCATGCAATTCCGAATGTTTCTCAAATTCTCAGTAATACAACCTTTCTTATTCATTGGTTTGATTTGCCTACGCTATGGTTTGGGAACCATTGGTTTCCATTCTTTTTCTCATCCAATAATCTTTGAACTAATAGAACTTGATAGAAAGATCACCAAACAGCACCAACACAAGCATACGAATCATGCGATTCCGAATGTTTCTCAAATTCTCAGTAATACAACCTTTCTTATTGATTGGTTTGATTTGCCTAGGCTATGGTTTGGGAACCGTTGGTTTCCAATCTTTTTGTCGTCCATAAATCTTTGAACTAATAGAACTTGATAGAAAGATCACCAAAGAACACAAACACAAGCATACGAATCATGCGATTCCGAATGTTTCTCAAATTCTCAGTAATACAACCTTTCTTATTCATTGGTTTGATTTGCCTTGGCTATGGTTTCGGAACCGTTGTTTTCCATTCTTTTTCTCGTCAAAAAATGTTTGAACTAATAGAACTTGATAGAAAGATCACCAAACAACACAAACACAAGCATACGAATCATGCAATTCCGAATGTTTCTCAAATTCTCAATATCACAACCTTTCTTAATTCATTGGTTTGATTTGCCTTGGCTATGGTTTCGGAACCGTTGTTTTCCATTCTTTTTCTCGTCAAAAAATCTTTGAACTAATAGAACTTGATAGAAAGATCACCAAACAACACAAACACAAGCAAACGAATGATGCTATTTCGAATGTTTCTCAAATTCGCAATAACACAACCTTTCTTATTGATTGGTTTGATTTGCCTAGGCTGTGGATTGGGAACCGTTGGTTTCCATTCTTTTTCTAGTCCATAAATCTTTGAACTAATAGAACTTGATAGAAAGATCACCAAAGAACACAAACACAAGCATACGAATCATGCAATTCCGAATGTTTCTCAAATTCTCAGTAATACAACCTTTCTTATTCATTGGTTTGATTTGCCTAGGCTATGGTTTGGGAACCATTGGTTTCCATTCTTTTTCTCATCCAATAATCTTTGAACTAATAGAACTTGATAGAAAGATCACCAAACAGCACCAACACAAGCATACGAATCATGCGATTCCGAATGTTTCTCAAATTCTCAGTAATACAACCTTTCTTATTCATTGGTTTGATTTGCCTTGGCTATGGTTTGGGAACCGTTGTTTTACATTCTTTTTCTCGTCAAAAAATCTTTGAACTAATAGAACTTGATAGAAAGATCACCAAACAACACAAACACAAGCATATGAATCATGCGATTTCGAATGTTTCTCAAATTCTCAATAACACAACCTTTCTTATTGATTGGTTTGATTTTCCTAGGCTATGGTTTGGGAACCGTTGGTTTCCATTCTTTTTCTCGTCCAATAATCTTTGAACTAATTGAACTTGATAGAAAGATCACCAAACAACACCAACACAAGCATACGAATCATGCGATTTCGAATGTTTCTCAAATTCTCAGTAATACAACCTTTCTTATTCATTGGTTTGATTTGCCTTGGCTATGGTTTGGGAACCGTTGTTTTCCATTCTTTTTCTCGTCAAAAAATCTTTAAACTAATAGAACGTGATGGAAAGATCACCAAACAACACCAACATAAGCATACGAATCATGCGATTCCGAATGTTTCTCAAATTCTCAGTAATACAACCTTTCTTATTCATTGGTTTGGTTTGCCTTGGCTATGGTTTAGGAACCGTTGTTTTCCATTCTTTTTCTCGTCAAAAAATCTTTGAACTAATAGAACTTGATAGAAAGATCATAAAACAGCACCAACACAAGAAAACGAATAATGCGATTCCGAATGTTTCTCAAATTCTCAATAACACAACCTTTCTTATTGATTGGTTTGATTTGCCTAGGCTATGGTTTGGGAACCGTTGGTTTCCAATCTTTTTGTCGTCCATAAATCTTTGAACTAATAGAACTTGATAGAAAGATCACCAAAGAACACAAACACAAGCATACGAATCATGCGATTCCGAATGTTTCTCAAATTCTCAGTAATACAACCTTTCTTATTCATTGGTTTGATTTGCCTTGGCTATGGTTTGGGAACCGTTGTTTTCCATTCTTTTTCTCGTCAAAAAATCTTTGAACTATTAGAACTTGATAGAAAGATCACCAAACAACACAAACACAAGCATACGAATCAGGCAATTCCGAATGTTTCTCAAATTCTCAATATCACAACCTTTCTTGATTCATTGGTTTTATTTGCCTTGGCTATGGTTTGAGAACCGTTGTTTTCCATTCTTTTTCTCGTCAAAAAATCTTTGAACTAATAGAACTTGATAGAAAGATCACCAAACAACACAAACACAAGCATACGAATCATGCTATTTCGAATGTTTCTCAAATTTTCAATAACACAACCTTTCTTATTGATTGGTTTGATTTGCCTAGGCTATGGTTTGGGAACCGTTGGTGTCCATTCTTTTTCTCGTCCAATAATCTTTGAACTAATTGAACTTGATAGAAAGGTCACCAAACAACACTAAAACAAGCATACGAATCTTGCGATTTCGAATGTTTCTCAAATTCTCAGTAATACAACCTTTCTTATTCATTGGTTTGATTTGCCTTGGCTATGGTTTGGGAACCGTTGTTTTCCATTCTTTTTCTCGTCAAAAAATCTTTAAACTAATATAACGTGATGGAAAGATCACCAAACAACACCAACAGAAGCATACGAATCATGCGATTCCGAATGTTTCTCAAATTCTCAGTAATACAACATTTCTTATTGATTGGTTTGGTTGTCCTTGGCTATGGTTTAGGAACCTTTGTTTTCCATTCTTTTTCTCGTCAAAAAATCTTTGAACTAATAGAATTTGATAGAAAGATCACCAAACAACACCAACACAAGCATACGAATAATGCGATTCCGAATGTTTCTCAAATTCTCAATAACACAACCTTTCTTATTGATTGGTTTGATTTGCCTAGGCTATGGTTTGGTAACCGTTGGTTTCCATTCTTTTTGTCGTCCAAAAATCTTTGAACTAATTGAACTTGATAGAAAGATCACCAAACAACACAAACACAAGCATACGAATCATGCGATTCCGAATGTTTCTCAAATTCTCAATATCACAACCTTTCTTGATTCATTGGTTTGATTTGCCTTGGCTATGGTTTCGGAACCGTTGTTTTACATTCTTTTTCTCGTCAAAAAATCTTTAAACTAATAGAACGTGATGGAAAGATCACCAAACAACACCAACATAAGCATACGAATCATGCGATTTCGAATGTTTCTCAAATTCGCAATAACACTACCTTTCTTATTGATTGGTTTGATTTGCCTAGGCTGTGGTTTGGGAACCGTTGGTTTCCATTCTTTTTCTAGTCCATAAATCTTTGAACTAATAGAACTTGATAGAAAGATCACCAAAGAACCCAAACACAATTATACGAATCATGCGATTCCGAATGCTTCTCAAATTCTCAGTAATACAACCTTTCTTATTCATAGGTTTGATTTGCCTAGGCAATGGTTTGGGAACCATTGGTTTCCATTCTTTTTCTCGTCCAATAATCTTTGAACTACTAGAACTTGATAGAAAGATCACCAAACAACACCAACACAAGCATACGAATCATGCGATTCCGAATGTTTCTCAAATTCTCAGTAATACAACCTTTCTTATTCATTGGTTTGATTTGCCTAGGCTATGGTTTGGGAACCGTTGGTTTCCATTCTTTTTGTCGTCCAAAAATCTTTGAACTAATTGAACTTGATAGAAAGATCACCAAACAACACCAACACAAGCATACGAATAATGCGATTCCGAATGTTTCTCAAATTCTCAATAACACAACCTTTCTTATTGATTGGTTTGATTTGCCGAGGCTATGGTTTGGGAACCGTTGGTTTCCATTCTTTTTTCTCATCAAATGATCTTTGAACTAATTGAACTTGATAGAAAGGTCACAAAACAACACCAACACAAGCATAAGAATCATGCAATTTCGAATGTTTCTCAAATTCTCAGTAATACAACCTTTCTTATTCATTGGTTTGATTTGCCTTGGCTATGGTTTGGGAACCGTTGTTTTCCATTCTTTTTCTCGTCAAAAAATCTTTAAACTAATAGAACGTGATGGAAAGATCACCAAACAACACCAACATAAGCATACGAATCATGCGATTCCGAATGTTTCTCAAATTCTCAGTAATACAACCTTTCTTATTCATTGGTTCTGGTTTGCCTTGGCTATGGTTTAGGAACCGTTGTTTTCCATTCTTTTTCTCGTCAAGAACGTGGCTCTGATACCAATTCTTAACCCAGGAATTAACAGTAAAGAAGTTGAAATGAATTAGAGAGATAGTGAGAACATACTTGTTATTGATGGTAAAATATTGTTGATACAACCGCCGGTTGCTGGTACAGATTGCAAGTTACTAACTTGCTTACAGTTTGGTAGAGCTTCGTCTTACCAAAGAGAATAAAGTGTTTATAGAAATTTGAGAGATTACAAAGATAGTAGAGAGTTTCTGAGATAGTCTTGAGCTTCTTCAAATTTGCCGTGTCCCTCTTTGTCTTTGAAGGCTTGTTTATATAGAAAAGCTGGTCTTGTATTACTGTTTGTGCCGTACAACTGTTTAGGTACTGTACTTCTTTGCTGAGTCATTTGTCTTCTTTCTTGAGTTCTGTCTTGTCGCTTTGTAGATGCTGAGTCATTTTTTTCGTGGTGATGTCTTGTCTGTCTTGTGGTATTGTTTTCCAACTTGTTCTTTGCCCCCCATCTTTTCTCAAGAGGAATGGGCCACATAGTAATGGGCTTCTTATTGTGCATATGGATCTTGAGAAAAGATATCTGGATCGTCCTGAAGAGTTGGAATGGAGGAAGACTCTTCCTCTGTGACTTTAAGGGCCCAAGATTTTGGCTGACTGGGCTGAACTGGGCTAGACTGTGTTTGTGACTTTATAAATTCTTGGTATTTTTGGAATTCCTGGAATTGTTTCCATTGCTCAGGTGAAATAGTTTGTGGTGGTGTGGTAGTAGAGCTTTTTTGGGAAGTAGTTGGAATCGATTTTTGGGGGGATGGTTGAGACTTAATTCTAATGATACATTCGATTCTGTCAAGAGAGACAAAGTCTAAATCGTATTTATCCCACCAGCGAATTTTAAATCTTCTGCAAATAGAAAGAGGGAATGGTTTAGGTATGATTTGTGCAAGTTCATAGGTCCAGCAGAAGATCCATGGTACTTGAAGGTTGCTATGGAATTTAGTAGGTTTGGTGTATTCCAAATCGTTGGTATGGTTGGAGAAGAAGGTTATGGCCTTAGTAAGAGGTTCTGGATAGATTTCCGGTGTTGCACCAAAGTAGCACCACCAATTGTAAAACCAAATAGGAAAGTCGTCCTGGCATCGTTTGAAATTAAAGAACCAGGAATGGGTAAAGGGTCTCAGGTAAAAGGTTTTAAACCAGGCATCTTTGTAGTCAAAGTATGTGTATCCGGTAGGGAAGAAAGGTATAGAGAATTTTTTAAGGTCTGTTGGTTTGACCCAATCCTTTCTTTTGAGTACTTTGAGTATTGTGCATTTTGACATTGAAACATATTGGCCATTGGTTTGATCATAGGTATGGGTGATGTCAGCAGAGCCTGAATCAACTAGGATGAACTCATAAAATTTTTGGTTTTTTGTAAACTCAGAAGAGGACCAATGGAACCCTGGGGAAAAAAGGTCTCGTATATAAGGTTCAAACTCATGCTGTTTCATGGGCTGAAAGGCCGGGGAAAGATAGAGGTTTTCAAAGAAGGCTTTTGTAACGTATTTGGTAATACTTGCTGCAGGTTTGTTTTGTTTTTGTGGTCTTTTGGGAGATAGATGAGCTTGATTGTAAGGTAATGGTGGAAACTGGGAAAGTGGCTCGAACTGGTTTTGTATTGGTACCATAGAAGAACTAGAAGCATAATCTTGGGGAGTCTGCTTCTTTTCTGTCATTCTGCACATTAGTCAAGATAGATTAAACAGGAATATCTCTAATCTTGAAACGAATATAAGAGTTCGAATATTCAAGTCCGTGGTCAATCTTTTGTTGTAATTTGGAAAGGAGTTTTGTTTTCTCAGATTCTAAAAGACTCGGATCTTTAGAAATTTGTAGAAAACATTTTCTAAGAAAAGGTATTTCATAGAAACTATATGCTCGTTTTTTAAGACAATGAAGAAAATACATTGGAAAGTTTGAAATGGTCTTAAAAAGGAATTCCTTTCATAGTAAAGAGGATAAAATGATCAGCAAGCGCAATTCTTCTGGTAAGACTATCTTTAAGACTTTGTAAAAATAAATTCCTAAGAGGAGGATAAATATCTGTTTTATTTTGCAAGACTCTTATCCTTCTTTTAAGATAAAAGACATTGTATCTTTCATAAGTCTCCTGCTGAAGTCGTTTGTAAATAGGGTTCATTCAGAGGTTTTACCCTGCAAAAATTCTCTGGTTAGAAAGTCTGGTAAAGAATTGTTTTCTCCTTTAATAAACTCGATATCAAAGTCAAAAGCAGATAAAATTGCTTGCCATCTAGCAAAGATTTGTTTAGAAACAATATTTTGAACATCTTTTTGTAAAATCTCTTTAGCAGACTTACAGTCAACTCTGAGGAGGAATTTTTTATTGTAAAGATCATCTTGAAATTTTTGTATACAAGCAACTATTGAGAGTATTTCTTTTTTAACTGTACTGTAATTCTTCTGGGGTCCTGACCAGGCACCCGAATAAAACCTTACTAACTGTTCTGGACTTTGTTCACTTAGTTTTTGCTTTAGTATTCCCCCGAATCCTAATTCTGAGGCATCAGTTTCAACTATCATAAAGGCTTTTGGATCAGGTATAGTAATACAAGGTAAGGCTTTTATTTTTTCTTTGATTGTTCTAACAGTCCTAGTATGTTCATCAGTCCACGGCTTTGGGTTTTTCCTAAGCCTTTGGTAGAGGGGAATGCATAGTTGCCTTAGTTTGGGGAAAAAATCCGCTATATAGTTTAGACACCCTAAGAATCTTTGTAATTTAGTTTTGTCTTTTATTTCATCAGGGAACTTCTCAGAGAAATCAAGGCTTCTTTCAATAGGTTTTATTGTTTGCTGGCATATATGGTGCCCTAGAAATCTAATCTTTGTTTGAAATAGTTTCATTTTTGAGGCCGAAACAACAAGGCCATTCTTTTTAATGGTTTGTAGAAAAATATTTAAATGTTTAAAATGTTCATCAATTGTTTTAGAGTAGACAAGCACATCGTCTATGTAGACTATTAAAAACTTTGTAAAAGGGTTAAAGATTTCGTTCATGATATTTTGAAATTCTGATGGGGCATTTTTAAGGCCGAATGGCATTACATTCCATTCGTAGTGGCCAAAAGGGACGGTAAAGGCCGTCTTGTATCTATCTTGTTCAACGATTTGTATTTGCCAAAACCCGCTCTTCATATCAAATTTAGAAAAGATTTTGGCTTCAAATAGTCTATTGAGAAGGTCTCTTTTGTTAGGAATAGGATATCTAATCCATTATAAGGCTTTGTTGAGGGGCTTGTAGTTAATAACTAGTCTAGGGACTCCTCTTTCTTTCTCGGCTGCATTCATGACATAGAAAGCGGCACAACTCCATGGAGAGTGAGACTTTCTAATTAGTTTTTTATCTAAAAGATTTTGAATTTCTGTTTTACAAGTTTCCAATAATTCTTGATTCATCTGTATTGGTCTTGCTTTAGTAGGGATTTTGGTTTCATCAAAGTCTTTTTCGTATGGTAAAGAAACTTGATGTTTCTTTCTATCCCAAAAGGCATTAGGGAGATCCGAACAGACTTGTTTTTCAAATAGTTTTTGAAGATCAAGTATTTTGTTTTGAAGGAAAGGTTGGTTAAGTTTTTCAATAATCTTTTGATCCGATATTTCTCTTGTTAGATCATTAATAAAGGCTTGTTTATGGGAAATAAGATCAATGCGTCTAGTAATAGTATGTGCTTTAAGTAGGTCAATATCCCTTTGTTGAGTTGGTAGTAAAAAGGGGAAAATAATGTTTTTTCCTATGATTTGAGTATGCAATCCTCTATGGTCAATTTTGAAAGGATATAGTTGTGTTAAGAAGGGCGTGCCTAAAATTATTTCATGTGTAAGGTCTTGAACTAAGACAAAAGAATTTTTGAAACAATATCCTTTATTACAGACTTTAGCCTTTGTTATTTTGTAATTAACTTTCATTCTTGAGCCGCTGGCATTTGTTAATCTTTCGGTTGTTTTTTCAAAATATTTGGAAGGGATAAGGCCTTCTCTTAAGCAGTTAAGGTCTGCTCCACTGTCAAGCAAAGCTGTAGATTGTAAAGTAAAGTCTTCGATTTTTATAGTAATTGGTATATACCATTTTTGGAAATTAATTTTATCAACAGCTGTAACTAGAAAATCGTTTTCTTCATTATTATCTTGAACTGCATTTTCAACTGGTATTCTGATATTTTTTGATTCTAAGATTGCCAGTCTGGTTTTTATTTCTAAATCCTCTGTTTCTTTGAGGGAGGCGAAATTTTGTAATTCTTTGACCTCTTTTTTAAGACGATTTACTTCCGTTTGAAGTTCTTTGGTGGTAACTTGGTTTGGAAAGATATTAGAGATAGGTTGTTTTTCAAAGAGTTTGGTTAGACTAAAATGTTCTTCTATTGGTAACTTCTTTTCTTCTTTAAAGATTAAATTTTTTAGTTTTTCAAAATATTGAATTTTTGTCTGAGGATCTTGTATTTCTTCAATTAGTTGAAAGAGGGTTTCCTTCTCTTTTTCTTTGGTAATAACATTACAGGCGAGAGGAGAAGAGCTATATTCTGTTTCAGATGAGGAAGAGTTGTTTATTTCAAGGATTTCGTCTGAGCTAGAGTCTTCTTCATTAAGAAGGATTCTTGATAGTTTGTTTCTAAGATTTTCATCATCATTACAAACTTCATTAATCTTGTTCTTTAGAGGGCATTTGTTAGCTTTGTGACCAGGCTGTCTACATTTATAACAGATTATTTTTTGGTTGGATGGGCTAGTTCGGGGTTTTTTCCTTTTATAGTTTTCTGTTTCCTTTTTAGGATAGTATGGTTTCCTATTTTTATGGGTTTTCTTATTTTTCCTTTCCCTAGAGGGAGCTTTAATATCAGTCATCCCGAAGGCTTCACAAAAGGTTCCTAATTCCTTTTTAGAGGTCTCTCTGTTACTATATTTAGCTTGTAATTTTAGCTCGTTACAAAGAATTAAGCCTTCCTTTTTAATAAAAGATGCTAGTTGTCCGTAGGTAATTTTTTCCCACGGAATCTGGTCAGAAGCAGTTGCTTCTTTAAGCTTAGTAATTATTCTTTTAGAAAAGAGATTTGGTAAGCCTGTTATAAATCTTTCTTTCCAGAAAGCATTGTTACATTCTGGTCTTTTAAAAACATAGGTTATGAAAGTATCTCTGTACCATCGATAGTCACTAAGGGTAGGACACCTAAGGTTGGATAGAATTGACGCATTGGCTTGTAAATCTTCTTGAGGGTTTCCAACAAAGTGCATGCATATGGTATAGATTAGTTGAGAAACAGCGTTCTCTTCTTCTCTATCCTCATCGTTTATTCTTGTGGAATTTAGTATATCTACTCTTTCTTGGGCTGTCACTGCATTATCCCACCAACTCTTTAGTTGTCCAGTAAATCCTTGGACAATGAGAGCGGCTGTGATTTTGTCTGAGTGACCTTGTGATCGGTAGGAGGCTTTGGCCATTCCCATTTCTTGTAAAGTATTAAGTATTTCACTTTCGGATTTTCCATCTATGTTCCATTCATAGATAGATTGTCCGTTGTATTCGTTTTGTCTAAATTTAGATCTTTCTTCATATAAGATATCAGGCGGGGTAGGTCTCATGTAATAATTTCTAGTATCCATATTCCTTTTTCCAAACATTTTAGTATATCGTTGGTATATATTACCTCTTTGTCTTATTTTATTGACCTCAAATGGTTCATCTTCAAAAGCTTCTTCTATGTTTTGTATTTTTGCTTCTGATTTAGAAGAGGTTGTACTTTGTTCAGAATCGCTAGATTCTGATGTTGTGCTTTTATTATTTGGACAATTTTCGTCAACGCAAGTAATTGTAGGATTTCTTTCAGGTAAGGCTGCATTAGATTGAGAAGCTTGTAGGGTGTTAAGTCTGCTTGAAATTCTTTCAAGAATATTTGGAGGAGTTAAGGTAACTTGTGAAAGTAAATTGTTTGGAATATTATCTGGAGTAAAATGTGGTTTAGAGGTGCTGGTAGGAAATTTAGGAATAGTAGAATTATCAATTTGTTCGTGAATCATATCGATTTGGTTGGCGAGGGTATGAAGGACTTGGTTTGAATAGTTATTTTGTTCATAAAGCTTTTTAATATCTCTGAGATTAACTGTACTATTATCAGGATCAGCACGTCCTCTCTTAAGGGGTTCGGCCTTAAGATCTCCTTCAAGAGAATTGACTAAAATTCCTTGAAAGGGAGGATGTATCGATTTAGTTGTACCTCCTGAGATTAATCTCCAGGATTTTGTCAATCTAGTCTGAACGTCTATAGTTTTAATGGTAAAGGGATTTTTAATTCCCTGAGAGTTAAGGTAAAGGGGTAACCAGGTAAAGAAGGGTATGTTTGTTTTAACTTGTTTCATTTCTTCGAACCATTCTTCTCTAATTTTTTCTCTAAAAGGGTTGTCAATTAACATGAACCAAGTACGTTTTAGTTTATTCTTTTCACTAAGAAAGTCATTTTTTAGATAAACTTTGTCTATAGTAAATTCTTCTTTGGAAATTACGTTTATCGCAGAATAAACTTCACTCCTAGTTGGTGAGGTTTGTTCATTTTCTTCAACCGGTAAGGGATCTTGGTAATGAACAAAGCTGTTTCTTGAATTTCTAGTAAAGTTACTCCTAGCAGACATAAAGGGTTCACTATAAGAAGATCTAGGAGGAACGAATCTTAGTCTTTCATGAATAGAATTGTCTCGGCAAGAATTAAATCTTAGTAAAACTTTTCCCTCTGATTCTATGATTTCAGAAATTTCTTTTTGTTCAAGGTTAGGAGGCGGATTGTCATGAGAAATTTCTAAGGTTTCTGGGATTGTAATTTCGTTCCACTTGATTGTTTTAGGAGTAAAGGTACTAGATTTTTCAGCTTCTAGTTGGAGGAGAATAGTTTCTCCTTTTGGTAATTGAGGTATAATGCATTTAGGGTTTGTAAGTGAACTCATCAGTTTAAAGTGAATTCTGTAAATAATTGCAAAATTTTTTGAAAAATCTTTAAAATTGTCATTTAAAAGCTTTACATCTAATATTAAGGATTGTAAAATTCTAGGATCTGTTAAATCTAAAGAGTAGTCTAGAGAACAGTTGAAGAAGATTGGTCCATTGCAAATATTGGATTGTATTATGGCTAGTATAGAATCTTTGTATGTTCTAAGCCTATCGTCTCTAAGGGCGAGAAAGATAGGAGAATCTATTCCTTTTCTGGATAAAGGTTTGACGGCAATTTGTATAAGACCTAGGTGAATAAACCTAAATCCTTTATCTTTATAATGTCGTAAGGCTACAGAAGATAGTAAACTAAGAGTTTGTTGTTCTTTGTTAAGACTAATAGTTTCTTCATGAGTTTTGATACTTAAGCCCTGGAAGAAGCTTAAGTGTCCCTTTTTGTAAATATTACTAATATTTTCTTCAGGAATAGTCCAAGATTCTATATTATCGTCGATAGTATAAAATCTTCATTACTATGAATAACCGGGCTGCTACTAGAACCAGATCCTTGTCTAAATAAATTTCTAATATTCGTTGTCATGTTCAGTCTGAGTAAATATCCTCTATTAGTTTAAACTTAGTTCATAATAGGGGACCACCGACGAATCCGGGAACACCCTAAACACAACCACGGGCTTACCAACGGATAACCGGGAACATCCACAAGGGACTTACCAACGGTAAATTCGGCTAAACCAATCCTATACCCAGAACTGAGTTTAAATAATAATGGATTATGTTACTTAGATTGAACAAGATGATGAATAGTAGAGATTTATCAAGAACGTGGCTCTGATACCAATTCTTAACCCAGGAATTAACAGTAAAGAAGTTGAAATGAATTAGAGAGATAGTAAGAACATACTTGTTATTGATGGTAAAATATTGTTGATACAACCGCCGGTTGCTGGTACAGATTGCAAGTTACTAACTTGCTTACAGTTTGGTAGAGCATACGAATCATGCGATTTCGAATGTTTCTCAAATTCTCAGTAATACAACATATCTTATTGATTGGTTTGATTTGCCTAGGCTATGGTTTGGGAACCGTTGGTCTCCACTCTTTTTGTCGTCCAAAAATCTTTGAACTAATTGAACTTGATAGAAAGATCACCAAACAACACCAACACAAGCATACGAATCATGCGATTTCGAATGTTTCTCAAATTCTCAGTAATACAACCTTTCTTATTTATTGGTTTGATTTGCCTAGGCTATGGTTTGGGAACCGTTGGTTTCCACTCTTTTTGTCGTCCAAAAATCTTTGAACTAATTGAACTTGATAGAAAGATCACCAAACAACACAAACACAAGCATACGAATCATGCGATTTCGAATGTTTCTCAAATTCTCAGTAATACAACATTTCTTATTCATTGGTTTGATTTGCCTTGGCTATGGTTTGGGAACCGTTGTTTTCCATTCTTTTTCTCGTCAAAAAATCTTTAAACTAATAAAACGTGATGGAAAGATCTCCAAACATCACCAACGTAAGCATACGAATAATGCGATTCCGAATGTTTCTCAAATTCTCAATAATACAACCTTTCTTATTCATTGGTTTGGTTTGCCTTGGCTATGGTTTAGGAACCGTTGTTTTCCATTCTTTTTCTAGTCAAAAAATCTTTGAACTAATAGAACTTGATAGAAAGATCAACAAACAACACCAACACAAGCATACGAATAATGCGATTCCGAATGTTTATCAAATTCTCAATAACACAACCTTTCTTATTGATTGGTTTGATTTGCCTAGGCTATGGTTTGGGAACCGTTGGTTTCCATTCTTTTTGTCGTCCAAAAATCTTTGAACTAATTGAACTTGATAGAAAGATCACCAAACAACACAAACACAACCATATGAATCATGCGATTTCGAATGTTTCTCAAATTCTCAGTAATACAACCTTTCTTATTCATTGGTTTGATTTGCCTTGGCTATGGTTTGGGAACCGTTGTTGTCCATTCTTTTTCTCGTCAAAAAATCTTTAAACTAATAGAACGTGATTGAAAGATCACCAAACAACACCAACATAAGCATACGAATCATGCGATTCCGAATTTTTCTCAAATTCACAATAATAAAATCTTTCTTATACATTGGTTTGATTTGCCTTGGCTATGGTTTGGGAACCGTTGGTTTCCATTATTTTTCTCGTCCAAAAATCTTTGAAATAATAGAACTTGATAGAAAGATCACCAAACAACACCAACACAAGCATATGAATCATGCGATTTCGAATGTTTCTCAAATTCTCAGTAATACAACCTTTCTTATTGATTGGTTTGATTTGCCAAGGCTATGGTTTGGGAACCGTTGGTTTCCATTCTTTTTGTCGTCCAAAAATCTTTGAACTAATTGAACTTGATATAAAGATCACCAAACAACACAAACACAAGCATACGAATCACGATTTCGAATGTTTCTCAAATTCTCAGTAATACAACCTTTCTTATTCATTGGTTTGATTTGCCTTGGCTATGGTTTGGGAACCGTTGTTTTCCATTCTTTTTCTCGTCAAAAAATCTTTAAACTAATAGAACATGATTGAAAGATCACCAAACAACACCAACATAAGCATACCAATCATGCGATTTCGAATGTTTCTAAAATTCGCAATAACACAACCTTTCTTATTGATTGGTTTGATTTGCCTAGGCTATGGTTTGGGAACCGTTGGTTTCCATTCTTTTTCTAGTCCATAAATCTTTGAACTAATAGAACTTGATAGAAAGATCACCAAAGAACACAAACACAAGCATACGAATCATGCAATTCCGAATGTTTCTCAAATTCTCAGTAATACAACCTTTCTTCTTCATTGGTTTGATTTGCCTTGGCTATGGTTTGGGAACCGTTGTTGTCCATTCTTTTTCTCGTCAAAAATTCTTTAAACTAATAGAACGTGATTGAAAGATCACCAAACAACACCAACATAAGCATACGAATCATGCGATTCCGAATGTTTCTCAAATTCACAGTAATAAAATCTTTCTTATACATTGGTTTGATTTGCCTTGGCTATGGTTTGGGAACCGTTGGTTTCCATTATTTTTCTCGTCCAAAAATCTTTGAAATAATAGAACTTGATAGAAAGATCACCAAACAACACCAACACAAGCATACGAATCATGCGATTTCGAATGTTTCTCAAATTCTCAGTAATACAACCTTTCTTATTGATTGGTTTGATTTGCCTAGGCTATGGTTTGGGAACCGTTGGTTTCCAATCTTTTTGTCGTCCAAAAATCTTTGAACTAATTGAACTTGATAGAAAGATCACCAAACAACACACACACAAGCATACGAATCATGCGATTTCGAATGTTTCTCAAATTCTCAGTAATACAACATTTCTTATTCATTGGTTTGATTTGCCTTGGCTATGGTTTGGGAACCGTTGTTTTCCATTCTTTTTCTCGTCAAAAAATCTTTAAACTAATAAAACGTGATGGAAAGATCACCATACAACACCAACGTAAGCATACGAATCATGCGATTCCGAATGTTTCTCAAATTCTCAATAATACAACCTTTCTTATTCATTGGTTTGGTTTGCCTTGGCTATGGTTTAGGAACCGTTGTTTTCCATTCTTTTTCTCGTCAAAAAATCTTTGAACTAATAGAACTTGATAGAAAGATCACCAAACAACACCAACACAAGCGTACGAATAATGCGATTCCGAATGTTTATCAAATTCTCAATAACACAACCTTTCTTATTGATTGGTTTGATTTGCCTAGGCTATGGTTTGGGAACCGTTGTTTTCCATTCTTTTTGTCGTCCAAAAATCTTTGAACTAATTGAACTTGATAGAAAGATCACCAAACAACACAAACACAAGCATATGAATCATGCGATTTCGAATGTTACTCAAATTCTCAGTAATACAACCTTTCTTATTCATTGGTTTGATTTGCCTTGGCTATGGTTTGGGAACCGTTGTTGTCCATTCCTTTTCTCGTCAAAAAATCTTTAAACTAATAGAACGTGATTGAAAGATCACCAAACAACACCAACATAAGCATACGAATCATGCGATTCCGAATGTTTCTCGAATTCACAGTAATAGAATCTTTCTTATACATTGGTTTGATTTGCCTTGGGTATGGTTTGGGAACCGTTGGTTTCCATTATTTTTCTCGTCCAAAAATCTTTGAAATAATAGAACTTGATAGAAAGATCACCAAACAACACCAACACAAGCATACGAATCATGCGATTTCGAATGTTTCTCAAATTCTCAGTAATACAACCTTTCTTATTGATTGGTCTGATTTGCCTAGGCTATGGTTTGGGAACCGTTGGTTTCCATTCTTTTTGTCGTCCAAAAATCTTTGAACTAATTGAACTTGATAGAAAGATCACCAAACAACACAAACACAAGCATACGAATCACGATTTCGAATGTTTCTCAAATTCTCAGTAATACAACCTTTTGTTATTGATTGGTTTGATTTGCCTAGGCTATGGTTTGGGAACCGTTGTTGTCCATTCTTTTCCTCATCAAAAAATCTTTAAACTAATAGAACGTGATTGAATGATCACCAAACAACACCAACATAAGCATACGAATCATGCGATTCCGAATGTTTCTCAAATTCACAGTAATAAAATCTTTTTTATACATTGGTTTGATTTGCCTTGGCTATGGTTTGGGAACCGTTGGTTTCCATTATTTTTCTCGTCCAAAAATCTTTGAAATAATAGAACTTGATAGAAAGATCACCAAACAACACCAACACAAGTATACGAATCATGCGATTTCGAATGTTTCTCAAATTCTCAGTAATACAACCTTTCTTATTGATTGGTTTGATTTGCCTAGGCTATGGTTTGGGAACCGTCGGTCTCCATTCTTTTTGTCGTCCAAAAATCTTTGAACTAATTGAACTTGATATAAAGATCACCAAACAACACAACTTTGATACGGGGTTAGCCGTGTGGATGCCCGATCTTCGACGTTCACGACTCAACAAGGAAAACACAAGGAAACAATGGTCAGAATTGAATGGAACGACACTGGAAATGATGATCTCGACTCAACAAGAGGAAAAACGACACAACAAAGAAGCAAACTGAAATGAAGAAACGAAAAGGGAAATTGATAGAAACGACGAGAAGGATAACCCTTCGAGACAACTATTAAACCCCTGGTATGTATTTCAACCAGAATCCTAATAGAATGGACGAAGAACCAACCTTGTACAATCCTACACAACAAGGCGACACCTTGAAGCACAGGAAGGGGGCTCGTGATCGTTGATAAGCACCAAGCTTCGTAGAGGATTGACACAAATCAAACAAACCAAGCTGCGATTCACACACTCAATGAAGCAAAGCTTCAAACTCTCTCTTTTCAAGAGAAAACGATTTCTATATTCTGAATTGTCTAAGTGTTCCAAACCATCAAAACAATACTTATATGTCTCACTTCTGGAAATAAAAGAAATAATTAAAAAGTCTAATTAATTCTAAGATAAATAGGCCCAAAACAGCATAATAGGCCCAAAATGAAGCAACACACTTGGGTGCCTAAAATAGGCGTCGGTGCCCAAACGAGGCACACCCGCAGCGTCGGTGCCCCAACGCGGCACTCATGCGACGTCGCTTGTGCCTTGGCTCTCTTCATGGAGGGCGCCCACACTTGTTAGGCACACAGCCTTGGCACATGGCTCTATGCTCGCGCTCGCCTCCTTAGCACAAATGAAACACACAAAGGCATGCATTCCACTTTGTAGCTTCTTAGCTCGGGATCTAGTGATTGGCCCCTCAAAGAGTGTTGGGGCACTTGGAGGTGGCTGACTGGATGATCCTTCATCAACCTCCCCTTCTTGGAAAGGATTCGACCCCGAATCCAAGTCTTCATCAAGAGCAAGGTATGGCGTGAGATCAGCGACGTTGAAAGTTGCGCTTACACCATAATCACCGGGCAGCTCCAGCTTGTATGCATTGTCCCCGATCCTCTTAAGCACCTTGAAAGGTCCATCTCCTCGAGGGGACAGCTTGTTCTTCCTTTGCTCCGGGAATCTCTCTTTCCTCAAATGAACCCACACCAAGTCTCCGGGCTGGAAAACAACGTGGCGCCTCCCATGATTAGCTCTCCTTGCATTGTACTCGGCCTTTTGCTCCAACTTTAGTTTGGTGCGAGCATGCAGTTCCCTAATAAACTCCACATGTTTTCCTGCGTCAAAGTGCTCATTTTCCCTCATTGGAAATGGGGTAAGATCTAGTGGGGTGAGAGGGTTAGTACCATAAACACATTCAAATGGAGTCAATTTAGTAGAAGAATGAACAATCCTGTTATATGCAAACTCCACATGAGGTAAGGCCTCTTCCCACATCTTCAAGTTCTTCCTAATTATGGCCCTAAGAATCGTAGCTAGTGTCCTATTGGTGACCTCGGTTTGCCCATCAGTTTGAGGGTGACTAGAGGTAGAAAACAGCAACTTAGTTCCTAGCTTACTCCATAAGGTTCTCCAAAAGTGGCTAAGGAACTTAGTATCTCGGTCACTAACTATGGTTTTAGGAACCCCATGCAATCTGACTATCTCCCTAAAGAATAATCCAGCCACATTAGTAGCATCGTCGGTCTTATGACATGCTATAAAATGTGCCATCTTACTAAACCTATCCACTACAACCATGATTGAATCCCTCCCCTTCTTAGTCCTAGGCAATCCAACTATAAAGTCCATAGAAAGGTCCTCCCAAGGGGCTGTAGGCGTGGGCAATGGTGTGTAAAGTCCATGTGGCATAAGTCTAGATTTAGCCCTAAGACAGTCCATGCATCTTTTAACTACATTCTCAACATCCCTAAACATGTGTGGCCAATAGAAATGAGTCCTAAGAGTGTGATAAGTTTTGTCCCTCCCAAAATGCCCCATTAGGCCGCCCCTATGGGCTTCCTCAACAAGCAGCAAACGCAATGAACAACGAGGTATGCAAACTTTATCAACTCGAAAAAGAAAGCCATCATGCAAATAGTATTTTTCAGCACAATTCTTTTCAAGACAAGCCTTAAACGCATCACCAAAATCAAGATCAGTTTCATATAACTCACGAATATAAGTAAATCCTAATACTCTAGAGTCTAATGAAACAAGCAAAGTGTGGCGTCTAGACAAGGCATCAGCTACAACATTATCTTTTCCTCTTTTAAACTTAATCACATAAGGGAATGTTTCAATGAATTCCATCCATCTACCATGCCTCCTATCCATTTTATCTTGACTTTTAAAGTGTTTCAAGGATTCATGGTCAGTTTTAAGCACAAATTCCCTAGGCCAAAGATAATGCTGCCATGTTTTAAGCACTCGATACAAAGCATACAACTCTTTATCATAGGTCGAGTAGTTTAAACATGCACCTTTTAATTTCTCAGAAAAGAAGGCAATAGGTTTACCTTCTTGCATAAGCACGCCCCCTATGCCGACTCCACTTGCATCACACTCCACCTCAAACGGTCGTGTGAAGTCAGGCAACACCAATAGCGGGGCTTGCGTCAACTTCAGCTTGAGAGTCTCGAAGGCTCTCTCTTGGGCACGCCCCCACGTGAACTCACTTCTCTTCTTTGTAATTTCTGTCAATGGGGCTGCAATGGTGCTAAAATCCTTGACAAACCTCCTATAGAAGCTCGCCAGCCCATGGAAACTCCGCACCTGGCCAATAGTAGTTGGCGTGGGCCACTCGTTTATGGCCTTGATCTTGGCCTCATCCACTTGCAATCCCTGCGAGCTAACCACAAAACCAAGAAAGGTAACAGTAGTAGTACATAACTCACACTTTTTCAAATTCGCAAACAAGTGTGCAAGACGCAAGGTATTAAGCACATCTCTCAAATGACACTCATGCTCCTCTAGGGACTTACTATACACTAATATGTCATCAAAATAGACCACTACAGATTTCCCTATATAATGTCTCAATACATGGTTCATGAGACGCATGAATGTACTAGGGGCGTTCGTGAGCCCGAATGGCATAACGAGCCATTCATAGAGACCAAACTTGGTCTTGAAGGCTGTTTTCCACTCGTCCCCCTCCCTCATACGAATCTGGTGGTATCCACTTTTTAAATCAATTTTTGAGAAAATGGTGGATCCATGCAGTTCGTCTAGCATATCATCAAGACGAGGAATGGGGTGCCTATACTTTACCGTGATGTTATTAATGGCCCTGCAATCGACACACATTCTCCATGCGTTGTCTTTCTTGGGTACTAATAACACCGGTATAGCACAAGGGCTCATACTCTCCCTAATGTATCCCTTATCCAAGAGCTCTTGGACTTGGGATTGGACCTCTTGGGTCTCCTGGGGGTTCATACGGTAAGCTGGCCTGTTTGGCAAAGACGCCCCGGGAATGAGATCAATTTGATGCTCGATTCCTCTAATTGGGGGTAGGCCAGCCGGTATCTCGTCGGGGAATACGTCCTTGTACTCCTCGATGAGCCCCAAAATGCGTGGGGGCAGTGAAGCTCGAAGCTCTTCACTTAACAAGCTCAGCTCCTTGCATAAGAGCATAAGCGTTGTTTCCCCATCCAAAAACTCGTCTTCTAGCTCCCTCTTGGAAGCCAAAAGAGCGGAGGGAGGTGTAGGGCTGAGAGGTTGGCTCGTCTTACCCCGAGCTTTCCCTTCCTTCCCATTCTCTCCCTCAAGGTCAGAACATACCTTCTTACCTTGACGCTTCCGATCCCACTCCTCCGAGACCTGCGTAGGCGTCATGGGCTTAAGGACTATGGTCTGGCCGTTGTGGGTGAAGGTGTTTCGGTTGGTGAATCCATCGTGCACAACCTTCCTGTCGTATTGCCATGGACGACCTAATAGAATATGACAAGCCTGCATAGGTACTACATCACAAAGAACATTATCCTCATAACGTCCTAGTTTAATAGAAACCTTTACTTGCCTTTGCACTTTCAATTCACCACAGTCATTCATCCAATGCAACTTATAGGGTCTAGGGTGATGAGTCATAGGTAATTGCAGTTTGTTAACCATCTCTAAGCTAGCAATGTTACAACAACTACCACTATCTATGATCATGTTACAAACCTTCCCTTTAATCAAGCACCTAGTATGAAACAAGTTCTCTCTTTGATTATCATCGCATGCTTGTGGTTTAATATGCAATGTCCTCCTAGCAATAAGAGATTCACCAAATTCATACTCAATTTCATCTTCAACATTATCATTTTCATGCAAATCATCATTAGGCTCGTTTTCATGCTCACTTTCAGATTCATATTCACCTAAATGATTGATTAAAAGTGTTTTCTTGTTAGGGCAATCTCTTGCATAATGTCCTCTACCCTGGCACTTAAAGCACACAATATCTCTAGTCCTAGACGAAGAATTAGAGGTAGGATTACTCCCCTTTGGAGCTGCTGAAACTCCACTAGAATTGCCCTTGTTGTATGGTGAAGGCGTGGAGCTTGTGGGCTGTTTGGCTCGTCCAGCTTGGTCTCCTTGACCGCCGGCTGCATTGCTCCTCTCCTTTTGGTGCGAGGCCTCCTTCCCATACGATCCGCCTTGCTGGCCACGGCTCCCCCTCCATGATTGGGGCTGAGTGTTCGCGTTCCTTCCTCCCGAGTACCTAGACTTGAATTTCCTTTCTACTTTCAAAGCTAGATGGAAAAGGTCAGTCATAGTAGTGTAGGGATATAAATCAATCTCATTAGCCAAATAAGGATGCAAGATACGAAGATACCTGGCCATGGTGGTCTCTTCATCCTCAACCACATCAGCCCTTACCATCGCCACTTGCATGGCATTGTAGCACTCCTCGGCACTCATGGAACCTTGTTTCAAATTTTCCAGCCGCTGTCTTAGCTCCCGGGCGTAATGTTGAGGTATGAAACGCCCTCGCATCAACGCCTTCATTTGATCCCAGCTGGCTATGGGTGCGTCCAGATTGCGCCTCCTTTCTTTCACCAAGTTATCCCACCATATGAGGGCATAACCGGAGAACTCAAGGACAGCGAGCTGCACCTTCTTGGTCTCGGCAAAGTTGTGGCAGTTCCACACTTGCTCGATCTTGGTCTCCCATTCCATATAGACATCCGGATCACACTTGCCTTTGAAAGCAGGGATCCTCACCTTTATCTTGCCAACTCCGTCTTGCTCCTGCTCACGAGGTCTCATGGGACGCCTATCTCGACCTTCTCGGCGCTCCCTACCTCCCCTTCTTGAGAAGCGCTCCCAATTATCCTCCTCCTCACCCTCATACTCATCGTCATAAAGGTCCATATCACTTGGCGATCCTCTTTGGTCCTGAAATCCTTGAAAGCTATTAGCACGATTATGCTCATCCCGAAGGGGAGTGAGCTGGGAACCAAAAGGCACTCTTCTAGGAAGATTGCCCGAGGAATTACGCAATGGATTAGAGTTATGAGGCACTTCCCTGGTTTGGTTTTGGAAACCATGTTGCTGTGATGTGGACGCCAAGTTAGGGTCCGTGTTGTGGCCGTTTTGGTCCTGGCCATCGCCGGTGCCTTGTTGGTGTGCCGCTGAATCGGTGCCTAAGGCTACGCTTGGCACGGGTGGAGGCAACGCCAAGGCTCTCGTCTCCAAGGCCGTCATCCTAGAATTGAGGCGTGTGATGTTGCTGTTGAGTGAGGTCAACAACTTGAACACCTCGGGGTGGATTGGCTCAGGGCTCTTGGGTGTGTTGGTGTTATCACTACTTTCGTTAGACATTCTGCACAATCAGCAAAAACACTTTACAAGCAAACTTGTCAAGTTAGTTTAATCCAAATCAGCCTCTCAAGTGTTTCACTCGCTCTCACTCTCGGTGTGTGATCGAGCTCGTTGTTTCAATCTGCTTGAAATGATCAACAACTCAATTCAAAGATTAGTAAACAACAATTCACGAGAAGATGAAGGCTGGGGAAGAAACGTCCAAGAAAAGAAGACTCAATTGTGTTTAATAATGGAGATGAATAGAGAAAGAGAACAAACCTCGATTAAGCTTCTCTCACCTTGATTTCCGTAACCAAGTATGAACTTGGAGTGGTTTGTTTAGGTGAGGGTAGGCTGAAAGTGTAAGGTTCGAAAGCTTCTCCAATGGGATCGTCCAACTCAAGAGATGAAGAGGGAAGATGATGATATGTCGCACACCTTAATTACACTATGCACTAGAATAAAATGCAATGATATACTATGAATCAAATAGAAGAATAAAAACTGATTTCTGATTTTCGTTTTTTTTGATTTTTTTTTTTTAAATCAGAAATAATCAGAAAATACAAATAATTTCGAAATTGAAATAAAATGCTATTCTAAGGTGCAAAATAATTTGCTAGAAATGAGGAGAGGTGGCGATTTGAGTTTGAAATGTTGGTGGCTGAAATCCCTTGATTTTAGGAGAAGGAATAGGCTGGAGGATGGTGGTTGGGCGTGGCTTTTGAATTCAAATGAGCTGAATGGGTTCTCCTTGATATTAGGAGGTGGGTGTGGGATAATGTGGCTGGGATATGGTTTGTTGTTGGTCAACCTTAAAAATAGGAATCAGCTTAGGATTAATTCAAATTTGAATTAATTAAATCAGATTTATGACTCCAATTTAATTAAAACAAATCGGCTGACTTAATCAAGGTGGTGGTCGAATTTGTGGAGGTGGTGGGCGGATTTTGTGAAGGTGGTGGGGCGTTGGTGGTTGTGGTGGCTGAGGGGACGATTTTTCTTGGCTAAAGGTGTAATTGGCTAGGCAAAACAAACCACTGCGCAAGAACAAACCGATTAGTACTTTCAAGTTCAGATTAAAGAGAGTTGATTAATCGAACCTGATCTCCGGAGGACTCTTTTTGGTATTTTGTAGACTCTTTTGATGGGAACGAAAAGAACGTCGTCAACGCAGCTCTGATACCACTTTGATACGGGGTTAGCCGTGTGGATGCCCGATCTTCGACGTTCACGACTCAACAAGGAAAACACAAGGAAACAATGGTCAGAATTGAATGGAACGACACTGGAAATGATGAACTCGACTCAACAAGAGGAAAAACGACACAACAAAGAAGCAAACTGAAATGAAGAAACGAAAAGGGAAATTGATAGAAACGACGAGAAGGATAACCCTTCGAGACAACTATTAAACCCCTGGTATGTATTTCAACCAGAATCCTAATAGAATGGACGAAGAACCAACCTTGTACAATCCTACACAACAAGGCGACACCTTGAAGCACAGGAAGGGGGCTCGTGATCGTTGATAAGCACCAAGCTTCGTAGAGGATTGACACAAATCAAACAAACCAAGCTGCGATTCACACACTCAATGAAGCAAAGCTTCAAACTCTCTCTTTTCAAGAGAAAACGATTTCTATATTCTGAATTGTCTAAGTGTTCCAAACCATCAAAACAATACTTATATGTCTCACTTCTGGAAATAAAAGAAATAATTAAAAAGTCTAATTAATTCTAAGATAGATAGGCCCAAAACAGCATAATAGGCCCAAAATGAAGCAACACACTTGGGTGCCTAAAATAGGCGTCGGTGCCCAAACGAGGCACACCCGCAGCGTCGGTGCCCCAACGCGGCACTCATGCGACGTCGCTTGTGCCTTGGCTCTCTTCATGGAGGGCGCCCACACTTGCTAGGCACACAGCCTTGGCACATGGCTCTATGCTCGCGCTCGCCTCCTTAGCACAAATGAAACACACAAAGGCATGCATTCCACTTTGTAGCTTCTTAGCTCGGGATCTAGTGATTGGCCCCTCAAAGAGTGTTGGGGCACTTGGAGGTGGCTGACTGGATGATCCTTCATCACACAAACACAAGCATACGAATCACGATTTCGAATGTTTCTCAAATTCTCAATAATACAACCTTTCTTATTCATTGGTTTGATTTGCCTTGGCTATGGTTTGGGAACCGTTGTTTTCCATTCTTTTTCTCGTCAAAAAATCTTTAAACTAATAGAACATGATGGAAAGATCACCAAACAACACCAACATAAGCATACCAATCATGCGATTTCGAATGTTTCTCAAATTCGCAATAACACAACCTTTCTTATTGATTGGTTTGATTTGCCTAGGCTATGGTTTGGGAACCGTTGGTTTCCATTTTTTTTCTAGTCCATAAATCTTTGAACTAATAGAACTTGATAGAAAGATCACCAAAGAACACAAACACAAGCATACGAATCATGCAATTCCGAATGTTTCTCAAATTCTCAGTAATACAACCTTTCTTATTCATTGGTTTGATTTGCCTAGGCTATGGTTTGGGAACCGTTGTTGTCCATTCTTTTTCTCGTCAAAAAATCTTTAAACTAATACAACGTGATTGAAAGATCACAAACAACACCAACATAAGCATACGAATCATGCGATTCCGAATGTTTCTCAAATTCACAGTAATAAAATCTTTCTTATACATTGGTTTGATTTGCCTTGGCTATGGTTTGGGAACCGTTGGTTTCCATTATTTTTCTCGTCCAAAAATCTTTGAAATAATAGAACTTGATAGAAAGATCACCAAACAACACCAACACAAGCATACGAATCATGCGATTTCGAATGTTTCTCAAATTCTCAGTAATACAACCTTTCTTATTGATTGGTTTGATTTGCCTACTCTATGGTTTGGGAACCGTTGGTTTCCATTCTTTTTGTCGTCCAAAAATCTTTGAACTAATTGAACTTGATAGAAAGATCACCAAACAACACAAGCACAAGCATACGAATCATGCGATTTCGAATGTTTTTAAAATTCTCAGTAATACAACATTTCTTATTCATTGGTTTGATTTGACTTGGCTATGGTTTGGGAACCGTTGTTTTCCATTCTTTTCCTCGTCAAAAAATCTTTAAACTAATAAAACGTGATGGAAAGATCACCAAACAACACCAACGTAAGCATACGAATCATGCGATTCCGAATGTTTCTCAAATTCTCAATAATACAACCTTTCTTATTCATTGGTTTGGTTTGCCTTGGCTATGGTTTAGGAACCGTTGTTTTCCATTCTTTTTCTCGTCAAAAAATCTTTGAACTAATAGAACTTGATAGAAAGATCACCAAACAACACCAACACAAGCGTACGAATAATGCGATTCCGAATGTTTATCAAATTCTCAATAACACAACCTTTCTTATTGATTGGTTTGATTTGCCTAGGCTATGGTTTGGGAACCGTTGGTTTCCATTCTTTTTGTCGTCCAAAAATCTTTGAACTAATTGAACTTGATAGAAACATCACCAAACAACACAAACACAAGCATATGAATCATGCGATTTCGAATGTTTCTCAAATTCTCAGTAATACAACCTTTCTTATTCATTGGTTTGATTTGGCTTGGCTATGGTTTAGGAACCATTGTTGTCCATTCTTTTTCTCGTCAAAAAATCTTTAAACTAATACAACGTGATTGAAAGATCACCAAACAACACCAACATAAGCATACGAATCATGCGATTCCGAATGTTTCTCAAATTCACAGTAATATAATCTTTCTTATACATTGGTTTGATTTGCCTTGGCTATGGTTTGGGAACCGTTGGTTTCCATTATTTTTCTCGTCCAAAAATCTTTGAAATAATAGAACTTGATAGAAAGATCACCAAACAACACCAACACAAGCATACGAATCATGTGATTTCGAATGTTTCTCAAATTCTCAGTAATACAACCTTTCTTATTGATTGGTTTGATTTGCCTAGGCTATGGTTTGGGACCCGTTGGTTTCCATTCTTTTTGTCGTCCAAAAATCTTTGAACTAATTGAACTTGATAGAAAGATCACCAAACAACACAAACACAAGCATACGAATCACAATTTCGAATGTTTCTCAAATTCTCAGTAATACAACCTTTCTTATTCATTGGTTTGATTTGCCTTGGCTATGGTTTGGGAACCGTTGTTTTCCATTCTTTTTCTCGTCAAAATATCTTTAAACTAATAGAACATGATGGAAAGATCACCAAACAACACCAACATAAGCATACCAATCATGCGATTTCGAATGTTTCTCAAATTCGCAATAACACAACCTTTCTTATTGATTGGTTTGATTTGCCTAGGCTATGGTTTGGGAACCGTTGGTTTCCATTCTTTTTCTCGTCAAAAAATCTTTGAACTAATAGAACTTGATAGAAAGATCACCAAACAACACCAACACAAGCGTACGAATAATGCGATTCCGAATGTTTATCAAATTCTCAGTAATACAACCTTTCTTATTCATTGGTTTGATTTGCCTAGGCTATGGTTTGGGAACCGTTGGTTTCCATTCTTTTTGTCGTCCAATAATCTTTGAACTAATTGAACTTGATAGAAAGATCACCAAACAGCACCAACACAAGCATACGAATCATGCGATTTCGAATGTTTCTCAAATTCTCAATAATACAACCTTTCTTATTCATTGGTTTGATTTGCCTTGGCTATGGTTTGGGAACCGTTGTTGTCCATTCTTTTTCTCTTCAAAAGATCTTTAACCTAATACAACGTGATTGAAAGATCACCAAACAACACCAACATAAGCATACGAATCATGCGATTCCGAATGTTTCTCAAATTCTCAATAATACAACCTTTCTTATTGATTGGTTTGATTTGCCTAGACTATGGTTTGGGAACCGTTGGTTTCCATTATTTTTCTCGTCCAAAAATCTTTGAAATAATAGAACTTGATAGAAAGATCACCAAACAACACCAACACAAGTATACGAATCATGTGATTTCGAATGTTTCTCAAATTCTCAGTAATACAACCTTTCTTATTGATTGGTTTGATTTGCCTAGGCTATGGTTTGGGAACCGTTGGTTTCCATTCTTTTTGTCGTCCAAAAATCTTTGAACTAATTAAACTTGATAGAAAGATCACCAAACAACACAAACACAAGCATACGAATCACAATTCCGAATGTTTCTCAAATTCTCAGTAATACAACCTTTCTTATTCATTGGTTTGGTTTGCCTTGGCTATGGTTTGGGAACCGTTGTTTTTCATTCTTTTTCTCGTCAAAAAATCTTTAAACTAATAGAACATGATGGAAAGATCACCAAACAACACCAACATAAGCATACCAATCATGCGATTTCGAATGTTTCTCAAATTCGCAATAACACAACCTTCTTATTTATTGGTTTGATTTGCCTAGGCTATGGTTTGGGAACCGTTGGTTTCCATTCTTTTTCTAGTCCATAAATCTTTGAACTAATAGAACTTGACAGAAAGATCACCAAAGAACACAAACACAAGCATACGAATCATGCAATTCCGAATGTTTCTCAAATTCTCAGTAATACAACCTCTCTTATTCATTGGTTTGATTTGCCTAGGCTATGGTTTGGGAACCATTGGTTTCCAATCTTTCTCTCGTCTAATAATCTTTGAACTAATAGAACTTGATAGAAAGATCACCAAACAGCACCAACACAAGCATACGAATCATGCGATTCCGAATGTTTCTCAAATTCTCAGTAATACAACCTTTCTTATTCATTGGTTGTATTTGCCTAGGCTATGGTTTGGCAAGTGTTGGTTTCCATTCTTTTTCTAGTCCAAAAATCTTTGAACTAATAGAACTTGATAGAAAGATCACCAAACAAGATAAACACAAGCATACGAATCATGCGATATTGAATGTTTCTCAAATTCTCAATAATACAACCTTGCTTATTGATTGGTTTGATTTGCCTAGGCTATGGTTTGGGAACCGTTGGTTTCCATTCTTTTTGTCGTCCAAAAATCTTTGAACTAATTGAACTTGATAGAAAGATCACCAAACAACACCAACACAAGCATACGAATCATGCGATTCCGAATATTTCTCAAATTCTCAATAACACAACCTTTCTTATTCATTGGTTTGATTTGCCTTGGCTATGGTATGGGAACCGTTGGATTCCATTCTTTTTGTCGTCCAAAAATCTTTGAACTAATAGAACTTGATAGAAAGATCACCAAACAACACAAACACAAGCATACGAATCATGCGATTCCGAATGTTTCTCAAATTCTCAGTAATACAACCTTTCTTATTCATTGGTTTGGTTTGCCTTGGCTATGGTTTAGGAACCGTTGTTTTCCATTCTTTTTATCGTCAAAAAATCTTTAAACTAATAGAACGTGATGGAAAGATCACCAAACAACACCAGCATAAGCATACCAATCATGCGATTTCGAATGTTTTCAAATTCGCAATAACACAACCTTCTTATTTATTGGTTTGATTTGCCTAGGCTATGGTTTGGGAACCGTTGGTTTCCATTCTTTTTCTAGTCCATAAATCTTTGAACTAATAGAACTTGACAGAAAGATCACCAAAGAACACAAACACAAGCATACGAATCATGCAATTCCGAATGTTTCTCAAATTCTCAGTAATACAACCTCTCTTATTCATTGGTTTGATTTGCCTAGGCTATGGTTTGGGAACCATTGGTTTCCAATCTTTCTCTCGTCTAATAATCTTTGAACTAATAGAACTTGATAGAAAGATCACCAAACAGCACCAACACAAGCATACGAATCATGCGATTCCGAATGTTTCTCAAATTCTCAGTAATACAACCTTTCTTATTCATTGGTTGTATTTGCCTTGGCCATGGTTTCGGAACCGTTGATTGACATTCTTTTTCTCGTCAAAAAATCTTTGAACTAATAGAACTTGATAGAAAGATCGCCAAACAACACAAACACAAGCATACGAATCATGCGATTTCGAATGTTTCTCAAATTCTCAATAACACAACCTTTCTTATTGATTGGTTTGATTCGCCTAGGCTATGGTTTGGGAACCGTTGGTTTCCATTCTTTTTCTCGTCCAATAATCTTTGAACTAATTGAACTTGATAGAAAGATCACCAAACAACACCAACGCAAGCATACGAATCATGCGATTTCGAATGTTTCTCAAATCCTCAGTAATACAACCTTTCTTATTCATTGGTTTGATTTGCCTTGGCTATGGTTTGAGAACCGTTGTTTTGCATTGTTTTTCTCGTCAAAAAATCTTTAAACTAATAGAACTTGATGGAAAGATCACCAAACAACACCAACATAAGCATACGAATCATGCGATTCCGAATGTTTCTCAAATTCTCAGTAATACAACCTTTCTTATTCATTGGTTTGGTTTGCCTTGGCTATGGTTTAGGAACCGTTATTTTCCATTCTTTTTCTCGTCAAAAAATCATTGAACTAATAGTACTTGATAGAAAGAATAACAAACAACACCAACACAAGCATACGAATAATGCGATTTCGGAATGTTTCTCAAATTCTCAATAACACAACCTTTCTTATTGATTGGTTTGATTTTCCTAGGCTATGGTTTGGGAACCGTTGGTTTCCATTCTTTTTGTCGTCCAAAAATATTTGAACTAATTGAACTTGATAGAAAGATCAACAAACAACACCAACACAAGCATACGAATAATGCGATTCCGAATGTTTCTCAAATTCTCAATAACACAACCTTTCTTATTGATTGGTTTGATTTGCCTAGGCTATGGTTTGGGAACCGTTGGTTTCCATTCTTTTTGTCGTCCAAAAATCTTTGAACTAATTGAACTTGATAGAAAGATCACCAAACAACACAAACACAAGCATACGAATCATGCGATTTCGAATGTTTCTCAAATTCTCAGTAATACAACCTTTCGTATTCATTGGTTTGATTTGCCTAGGCTATAATTTGGGAACCATTGGTTTCCATTCTTTTTCTCGTCCAATAATCTTTGAACTAATAGAACTTGATAGAAAGATCACCAAACAGCACCAACACAAGCATATGAATCATGCGATTCCGAATGTTTCTCAAATTCTCAGTAATACAACCTTTCTTATTCATTGGTTTGATTTGCCTTAGCTATGGTTTGGGAACCCTTGATTTACATTCTTTTTCTCGTCAAAAAATCTTTGAACTAATATAACTTGATAGAAAGATCACCAAACAACAAAAACACAAGCATACGAATCATGCGATTTCGAATGTTTCTCAAATTCTCAATAACACAACCTTTCTTATTCATTGGTTTGGTTTGCCTTGGCTATGGTTTAGGAACCGTTGTTTTCCATTCTTTTTCTCGTCAAAAAATCTTTAAACTAATAGAACGTGATGGAAAGATCACCGAACAACACCAGCATAAGCATACCAATCATGCGATTTCGAATGTTTTCAAATTCGCAATAACACAACCTTTCTTATTTATTGGTTTGATTTGCCTAGGCTATGGTTTGGGAACCGTTGGTTTCCATTCTTTTTCTACTCCATAAATCTTTGAACTAATAGAACTTGACAGAAAGATCACCAAAGAACACAAACACAAGCATACGAATCATGCAATTCCGAATGTTTCTCAAATTCTCAGTAATACAACCTTTCTTATTCATTGGTTTGATTTGCCTAGGCTATGGTTTGGGAACCATTGGTTTCCAATCTTTCTCTCGTCTAATAATCTTTGAACTAATAGAACTTGATAGAAAGATCACCAAACAGCACCAACACAAGCATACGAATCATGCGATTCCGAATGTTTCTCAAATTCTCAGTAATACAACCTTTCTTATTCATTGGTTGTATTTGCCTTGGCCATGGTTTCGGAACCGTTGATTGACATTCTTTTTCTCGTCAAAAAATCTTTGAACTAATAGAACTTGATAGAAAGATCGCCAAACAACACAAACACAAGCATACGAATCATGCGATTTCGAATGTTTCTCAAATTCTCAATAACACAACCTTTCTTATTGATTGGTTTGATTTGCCTAGGCTATGGTTTGGGAACCGTTGGTTTCCATTCTTTTTCTCGTCCAATAATCTTTGAACTAATTGAACTTGATAGAAAGATCACCAAACAACACCAACGCAAGCATACGAATCATGCGATTTCGAATGTTTCTCAAATCCTCAGTAATACAACCTTTCTTATTCATTGGTTTGATTTGCCTTGGCTATGGTTTGAGAACCGTTGTTTTGCATTGTTTTTCTCGTCAAAAAATCTTTAAACTAATAGAACTTGATGGAAAGATCACCAAACAACACCAACATAAGCATACGAATCATGCGATTCCGAATGTTTCTCAAATTCTCAGTAATACAACCTTTCTTATTCATTGGTTTGGTTTGCCTTGGCAATGGTTTAGGAACCGTTATTTTCCATTCTTTTTCTCGTCAAAAAATCATTGAACTAATAGTACTTGATAGAAAGAATAACAAACAACACCAACACAAGCATACGAATAATGCGATTTCGGAATGTTTCTCAAATTCTCAATAACACAACCTTTCTTATTGATTGGTTTGATTTTCCTAGGCTATGGTTTGGGAACCGTTGGTTTCCATTCTTTTTGTCGTCCAAAAATATTTGAACTAATTGAACTTGATAGAAAGATCAACAAACAACACCAACACAAGCATACGAATAATGCGATTCCGAATGTTTCTCAAATTCTCAATAACACAACCTTTCTTATTGATTGGTTTGATTTGCCTAGGCTATGGTTTGGGAACCGTTGGTTTCCATTCTTTTTGTCGTCCAAAAATCTTTGAACTAATTGAACTTGATAGAAAGATCACCAAACAACACAAACACAAGCATACGAATCATGCGATTTCGAATGTTTCTCAAATTCTCAGTAATACAACCTTTCGTATTCATTGGTTTGATTTGCCTAGGCTATAATTTGGGAACCATTGGTTTCCATTCTTTTTCTCGTCCAATAATCTTTGAACTAATAGAACTTGATAGAAAGATCACCAAACAGCACCAACACAAGCATATGAATCATGCGATTCCGAATGTTTCTCAAATTCTCAGTAATACAACCTTTCTTATTCATTGGTTTGATTTGCCTTAGCTATGGTTTGGGAACCCTTGATTTACATTCTTTTTCTCGTCAAAAAATCTTTGAACTAATATAACTTGATAGAAAGATCACCAAACAACAAAAACACAAGCATACGAATCATGCGATTTCGAATGTTTCTCAAATTCTCAATAACACAACCTTTCTTATTGATTGGTTTGATTTGCCTAGGCTATGGTTTGGGAAACGTTTGTTTCTATTATTTTTCGCGTCCAATAATCTTTGAACTAATTGAACTTGATAGAAAGATCACCAAACAACACCAACACAAGCATACGAATCATGCGATTCCGAATGTTTCTCAAATTCTCAGTAATACAACCTTTCTTATTCATTGGTTTGATTTGCCTTGGCTATGGTTTGGGAACCGTTGTTTTCCATTCTTTTTCTCGTCAAAAAATCTTTAAACTAATAGAACATGATAGAAAGATCACCAAACAACACCAACACAAGCATACGAATCATGCGATTTCGAATGTTTCCCAAATTCGCAATAACACAACCTTTCTTATTGATTGGTTTGATTTGCCTAGGCTATGGTTTGGGAACCGTTGTTTTCCATTCTTTTTCTAGTCCAATAATCTTTGAACTAATAGAACTTGATAGAAAGATCACCAAAGAACACAAACACAAGCATACGAATCATGCAATTCCGAATGTTTCTCAAATTCTCAATAATACAACCTTTCTTATTCATTGGTTTGATTTGCCTAGGCTATGGTTTGGGAACCATTGGTTTCCATTCTTTTTCTCGTCCAATAATCTTTGAACTAATAGAACTTGATAGAAAGATCACCAAACAACACCAACACAAGCATACGAATCATGCGATTTCAAATGTTTCTCAAATCCTCAGTAATACAACCTTTCTTATTCATTGGTTTGATTTGCCTAGGCTATGGTTTGGGAACCGTTGGTTTCCATTCTTTTTCTCGTCAAAAAATCTTTGAACTAATAGAACTTGATAGAAAGATCACCAAACAACACCAACACAAGCGTACGAATAATGCGATTCCGAATGTTTATCAAATTCTCAGTAATACAACCTTTCTTATTCATTGGTTTGATTTGCCTAGGCTATGGTTTGGGAACCGTTGGTTTCCATTGTTTTTGTCGTCCAATAATCTTTGAACTAATTGAACTTGATAGAAAGATCACCAAACAGCACCAACACAAGCATACGAATCATGCGATTTCGAATGTTTCTCAAATTCTCAATAATACAACCTTTCTTATTCATTGGTTTGATTTGCCTTGGCTATGGTTTGGGAACCGTTGTTGTCCATTCTTTTTCTCGTCAAAAGATCTTTAACCTAATACAACGTGATTGAAAGATCACCAAACAACACCAACATAAGCATACGAATCATGCGATTCCGAATGTTTCTCAAATTCTCAATAATACAACCTTTCTTATTGATTGGTTTGATTTTCCTAGGCTATGGTTTGGGAACCGTTGGTTTCCATTATTTTTCTCGTCCAAAAATCTTTGAAATAATAGAACTTGATAGAAAGATCACCAAACAACACCAACACAAGCATACGAATCATGTGATTTCGAATGTTTCTCAAATTCTCAGTAATACAACCTTTCTTATTGAATGGTTTGATTTGCCTAGGCTATGGTTTGGGAACCGTTGGTTTCCATTCTTTTTGTCGTCCAAAAATCTTTGAACTAATAGAACTTGATAGAAAGATCACCAAACAACACAAACACAAGCATACGAATCATGCGATTCCGAATGTTTCTCAAATTCTCAGTAATACAACCTTTCTTATTCATTGGTTTGGTTTGCCTTGGCTATGGTTTAGGAACCGTTGTTTTCCATTCTTTTTCTCGTCAAAAAATCTTTAAACTAATAGAACGTGATGGAAAGATCACCAAACAACACCAGCATAAGCATACCAATCATGCAATTTCGAATGTTTTCAAATTCGCAATAACACAACCTTTCTTATTTATTGGTTTGATTTGCCTAGGCTATGGTTTGGGAACCGTTGGTTTCCATTCTTTTTCTAGTCCATAAATCTTTGAACTAATAGAACTTGACAGAAAGATCACCAAAGAACACAAACACAAGCATACGAATCATGCAATTCCGAATGTTTCTCAAATTCTCAGTAATACAACCTTTCTTATTCATTGGTTTGATTTGCCTAGGCTATGGTTTGGGAACCATTGGTTTCCAATCTTTCTCTCGTCTAATAATCTTTGAACTAATAGAACTTGATAGAAAGATCACCAAACAGCACCAACACAAGCATACGAATCATGCGATTCCGAATGTTTCTCAAATTCTCAGTAATACAACCTTTCTTATTCATTGGTTGTATTTGCCTTGGCCATGGTTTCGGAACCGTTGATTGACATTCTTTTTCTCGTAAAAAAATCTTTGAACTAATAGAACTTGATAGAAAGATCGCCAAACAACACAAACACAAGCATACGAATCATGCGATTTCGAATGTTTCTCAAATTCTCAATAACACAACCTTTCTTATTGATTGGTTTGATTTGCCTAGGCTATGGTTTGGGAACCGTTGGTTTCCATTCTTTTTCTCGTCCAATAATCTTTGAACTAATTGAACTTGATAGAAAGATCACCAAACAACACCAACGCAAGCATACGAATCATGCGATTTCGAATGTTTCTCAAATCCTCAGTAATACAACCTTTCTTATTCATTGGTTTGATTTGCCTTGGCTATGGTTTGAGAACCGTTGTTTTGCATTGTTTTTCTCGTCAAAAAATCTTTAAACTAATAGAACTTGATGGAAAGATCACCAAACAACACCAACATAAGCATACGAATCATGCGATTCCGAATGTTTCTCAAATTCTCAGTAATACAACCTTTCTTATTCATTGGTTTGGTTTGCCTTGGCTATGGTTTAGGAACCGTTATTTTCCATTCTTTTTCTCGTCAAAAAATCATTGAACTAATAGTACTTGATAGAAAGAATAACAAACAACACCAACACAAGCATACGAATAATGCGATTTCGGAATGTTTCTCAAATTCTCAATAACACAACCTTTCTTATTGATTGGTTTGATTTTCCTAGGCTATGGTTTGGGAACCATTGGTTTCCATTCTTTTTGTCGTCCAAAAATATTTGAACTAATTGAACTTGATAGAAAGATCAACAAACAACACCAACACAAGCATACGAATAATGCGATTCCGAATGTTTCTCAAATTCTCAATAACACAACCTTTCTTATTGATTGGTTTGATTTGCCTAGGCTATGGTTTGGGAACCGTTGGTTTCCATTCTTTTTGTCGTCCAAAAATCTTTGAACTAATTGAACTTGATAGAAAGATCACCAAACAACACAAACACAAGCATACGAATCATGCGATTTCGAATGTTTCTCAAATTCTCAGTAATACAACCTTTCGTATTCATTGGTTTGATTTGCCTAGGCTATAATTTGGGAACCATTGGTTTCCATTCTTTTTCTCGTCCAATAATCTTTGAACTAATAGAACTTGATAGAAAGATCACCAAACAGCACCAACACAAGCATATGAATCATGCGATTCCGAATGTTTCTCAAATTCTCAATAATACAACCTTTCTTATTCATTGGTTTGATTTGCCTTAGCTATGGTTTGGGAACCCTTGATTTACATTCTTTTTCTCGTCAAAAAATCTTTGAACTAATATAACTTGATAGAAAGATCACCAAACAACAAAAACACAAGCATACGAATCATGCGATTTCGAATGTTTCTCAAATTCTCAATAACACAACCTTTCTTATTGATTGGTTTGATTTGCCTAGGCTATGGTTTGGGAACCGTTTGTTTCTATTATTTTTCGCGTCCAATAATCTTTGAACTAATTGAACTTGATAGAAAGATCACCAAACAACACCAACACAAGCATACGAATCATGCGTTTCCGAATGTTTCTCAAATTCTCAGTAATACAACCTTTCTTATTCATTGGTTTGATTTGCCTTGGCTATGGTTTGGGAACCGTTGTTTTCCATTCTTTTTCTCGTCAAAAAATCTTTAAACTAATAGAACATGATAGAAAGATCACCAAACAACACCAACACAAGCATACGAATCATGCGATTTCGAATGTTTCCCAAATTCGCAATAACACAACCTTTCTTATTGATTGGTTTGATTTGCCTAGGCTATGGTTTGGGAACCGTTGTTTTCCATTCTTTTTCTAGTCCAATAATCTTTGAACTAATAGAACTTGATAGAAAGATCACCAAAGAACACAAACACAAGCATACGAATCATGCAATTCCGAATGTTTCTCAAATTCTCAATAATACAACCTTTCTTATTCATTGGTTTGATTTGCCTAGGCTATGGTTTGGGAACCATTGGTTTCCATTCTTTTTCTCGTCCAATAATCTTTGAACTAATAGAACTTGATATAAAGATCACCAAACAACACCAACACAAGCATACGAATCATGCGATTTCAAATGTTTCTCAAATCCTCAGTAATACAACCTTTCTTATTCATTGGTTTGATTTGCCTAGGCTATGGTTTGGGAACCGTTGGTTTCCATTCTTTTTCTCGTCAAAAAATCTTTGAACTAATAGAACTAGATAGAAAGATCACCAAACAACACCAACACAAGCGTACGAATAATGCGATTCCGAATGTTTATCAAATTCTCAGTAATACAACCTTTCTTATTCATTGGTTTGATTTGCCTAGGCTATGGTTTGGGAACCGTTGGTTTCCATTCTTTTTGTCGTCCAATAATCTTTGAACTAATTGAACTTGATAGAAAGATCACCAAACAGCACCAACACAAGCATACGAATCATGCGATTTCGAATGTTTCTCAAATTCTCAATAATACAACCTTTCTTATTCATTGGTTTGATTTGCCTTGGCTATGGTTTGGGAACCGTTGTTGTCCATTATTTTTCTCGTCAAAAGATCTTTAACCTAATACAACGTGATTGAAAGATCACCAAACAACACCAACATAAGCATACGAATCATGCGATTCCGAATGTTTCTCAAATTCTCAATAATACAACCTTTCTTATTGATTGGTTTGATTTGCCTAGGCTATGGTTTGGGAACCGTTGGTTTCCATTATTTTTCTCGTCCAAAAATCTTTGAAATAATAGAACTTGATAGAAAGATCACAAAACAACACCAACACAAGCATACGAATCATGTGATTTCGAATGTTTCTCAAATTCTCAGTAATACAACCTTTCTTATTGATTGGTTTGATTTGCCTAGGCTATGGTTTGGGAACCGTTGGTTTCCATTCTTTTTGTCGTCCAAAAATCTTTGAACTAATTGAACTTGATAGAAAGATCACCAAACAACACAAACACAAGCATACGAATCACAATTCCGAATGTTTCTCAAATTCTCAGTAATACAACCTTTCTTATTCATTGGTTTGGTTTGCCTTGGCTATGGTTTGGGAACCGTTGTTTTCCATTCTTTTTCTCGTCAAAAAATCTTTAAACTAATAGAACATGATGGAAAGATCACCAAACAACACCAACATAAGCATACCAATCATGCGATTTCGAATGTTTCTCAAATTCGCAATAACACAACCTTTCTTATTGATTGGTTTGATTTGCCTAGGCTATGGTTTGGGAACCGTTGGTTTCCATTATTTTTCTAGTCCATAAATCTTTGAACTAATAGAACTTGATAGAAAGATCACCAAAGAACACAAACACAAGCATACGAATCATGCAATTCCGAATGTTTCTCAAATTCTCAGTAATACAACCTTTCTTATTCATTGGTTTGATTTGCCTAGGCTATGGTTTGGGAACCATTGGTTTCCAATCTTTCTCTCGTCTAATAATCTTTGAACTAATAGAACTTGATAGAAAGATCACCAAACAGCACCAACACAAGCATACGAATCATGCGATTCCGAATGTTTCTCAAATTCTCAGTAATACAACCTTTCTTATTCATTGGTTGTATTTGCCTTGGCCATGGTTTCGGAACCGTTGATTTACATTCTTTTTCTTGTCAAAAAATCTTTGAACTAATAGAACTTGATAGAAAGATCGCCAAACAACACAAACACAAGCATACGAATCATGCGATTTCGAATGTTTCTCAAATTCTCAATAACACAACCTTTCTTATTGATTGGTTTGATTTGCCTAGGCTATGGTTTGGGAACCGTTGGTTTCCATTCTTTTTCTCGTCCAATAATCTTTGAACTAATTGAACTTCATAGAAAGATCACCAAACAACACCAACACAAGCATACGAATCATGCGATTTCGAATGTTTCTCAAATCCTCAGTAATACAACCTTTCTTATTCATTGGTTTGATTTGCCTTGGCTATGGTTTGAGAACCGTTGTTTTCCATTGTTTTTCTCGTCAAAAAATCTTTAAACTAATAGAACTTGATGGAAAGATCACCAAACAACACCAACATAAGCATACGAATCATGCGATTCCGAATGTTTCTCAAATTCTCAGTAATACAACCTTTCTTATTCATTGGTTTGGTTTGCCTTGGCTATGGTTTAGGAACCGTTATTTTCCATTCTTTTTCTCGTCAAAAAATCATTGAACTAATAGTACTTGATAGAAAGAATAACAAACAACACCAACACAAGCATACGAATAATGTGATTTCGGAATGTTTCTCAAATTCTCAATAACACAACCTTTCTTATTGATTGGTTTTATTTTCCTAGGCTATGGTTTGGGAACCGTTGGTTTCCATTCTTTTTGTCGTCCAAAAATATTTGAACTAATTGAACTTGATAGAAAGATCAACAAACAACACCAACACAAGCATACGAATAATGCGATTCCGAATGTTTCTCAAATTCTCAATAACACAACCTTTCTTATTGATTGGTTTGATTTGCCTAGGCTATGGTTTGGGAACCGTTGGTTTCCATTCTTTTTGTCGTCCAAAAATCTTTGAACTAATTGAACTTGATAGAAAGATCACCAAACAACACAAACACAAGCATACGAATCATGCGATTTCGAATGTTTCTCAAATTCTCAGTAATACAACCTTTCGTATTCATTGGTTTGATTTGCCTAGGCTATAATTTGGGAACCATTGGTTTCCATTCTTTTTCTCGTCCAATAATCTTTGAACTAATAGAACTTGATAGAAAGATCACCAAACAGCACCAACACAAGCATATGAATCATGCGATTCCGAATGTTTCTCAAATTCTCAGTAATACAACCTTTCTTATTCATTGGTTTGATTTGCCTTAGCTATGGTTTGGGAACCCTTGATTTACATTCTTTTTCTCGTCAAAAAATCTTTGAACTAATAGAACTTGATAGAAAGATCACCAAACAACAAAAACACAAGCATACGAATCATGCGATTTCGAATGTTTCTCAAATTCTCAATAACACAACCTTTCTTATTGATTGGTTTGATTTGCCTAGGCTATGGTTTGGGAAACGTTTGTTTCTATTATTCTTCGCGTCCAATAATCTTTGAAGTAATTGAACTTTATAGAAAGATCACCAAACAACACCAACACAAGCATACGAATCATGCGATTCCGAATGTTTCTCAAATTCTCAGTAATACAACCTTTCTTATTCATTGGTTTGATTTGCCTTGGCTATGGTTTGGGAACCGTTGTTTTCCATTCTTTTTCTCGTCAAAAAATCTTTAAACTAATAGAACATGATAGAAAGATCACCAAACAACACCAACACAAGCATACGAATCATGCGATTTCGAATGTTTCCCAAATTCGCAATAACACAACTTTTCTTATTGATTGGTTTGATTTGCCTAGGCTATGGTTTGGGAACCGTTGGTTTCCATTCTTTTTGTCATCCAAAAATCTTTGAACTAATTGAACTTGATAGAAAGATCACCAAACAGCACCAACACAAGCATACGAATCATGCGATTCCGAATGTTTCTCAAATTCTCAGTAATACAACCTTTCTTATTCATTGGTTTGATTTGCCTTGGCTATGGTTTGGGAACCGTTGTTTTACATTCTTTTTCTCGTCAAAAAATCTTTAAACTAATAGAACTTTATAGAAAGATCACCAAACAACACCAACATAAGCATACGAATCATGCGATTTCGAATGTTTCTCAAATTCTCAATAACACAACCTTTCTTATTGATTGGTTTGATTTGCCTAGGCTGTGGATTGGGAACCGTTGGTTTCCATTCTTTTTCTAGTCCATAAATTTTGAACTAATAGAACTTGATAGAAAGATCACCAAAGAACACAAACATAAGCATACGAATCATGCAATTCCGAATGTTTCTCAAATTCTCAGTAATACAACCTTTCTTATTCATTGGTTTGATTTGCCTAGGCTATGGTTTGGGAACCATTGGTTTCCATTCTTTTTCTCATCCAATAATCTTTGAACTAATAGAACTTGATAGAAAGATCACCAAACAGCACCAACACAAGCATACGAATCATGCGATTCCGAATGTTTCTCAAATTCTCAGTAATACAACCTTTCTTATTCATTGGTTTGATTTGTCTTGGCTATGGTTTGGGAACCGTTGTTTTACATTCTTTTTCTCGTCAAAAAATCTTTGAACTAATAGAACTTGATAGAAAGATCACCAAACAACACAAACACAAGCATACGAATCATGCAATTCCGAATGTTTCTCAAATTCTCAATATCACAACCTTTCTTGATTCATTGGTTTGATTTGCCTTGGCTATGGTTTGAGAACCGTTGTTTTCCATTATTTTTCTCGTCCAAAAATCTTTGAAATAATAGAACTTGATAGAAAGATCACCAAACAACACAAACACAAGCATACGAATCATGCTATTTCGAATGTTTCTCAAATTCTCAGTAATACAACCTTTCTTATTGATTGGTTTGATTTGCCTAGGCTATGGTTTGGGAACCGTTGGTTTCCACTCTTTTTGTCGTCCAAAAATCTTTGAACTAATTGAACTTGATTGAAAGATCACCAAACAACACCAACATAAGCATACGAATCATGCGATTCCGAATGTTTCTCAAATTCACAGTAATAAAATCTTTCTTATACATTGGTTTGATTTGCCTTGGCTATGGTTTGGGAACCGTTGGTTTCCATTATTTTTCTCGTCCAAAAATCTTTGAAATAACAGAACTTGATAGAAAGATCACAAAACAACACCAACACAAGCATACGAATCATGCGATTTCGAATGTTTCTCAAATTCTCAATAATACAACCTTTCTTATTGATTGGTTTGATTTGCCTAGGCTATGGTTTGGGAACCGTTGGTTTCCATTCTTTTTCTAGTCCATAAATCTTTGAACTAATAGAACTTGATAGAAAGATCACCAAAGAACACAAACACAAGCATACGAATCATGCAATTCCGAATGTTTCTCAAATTCTCAGTAATACAACCTTTCTTATTCATTGGTTTGATTTGCCTTGGCTATGGTTTGGGAACCGTTGTTGTCCATTCTTTTTCTCGTCAAAAAATCTTTAAACTAATAGAACGTGATTGAAAGATCACCAAACAACACCAACATAAGCATATGAATCATGCGATTCCGAATGTTTCTCAAATTCTCAGTAATACAACCTTTCTTATTGATTGGTGTGATTTGCCTTGGCTATGGTTTGGGAACCGTTGGTTTCCATTCTTTTTCTCGTCCAATAATCTTTGAACTAATTGAACTTGATAGAAAGATCACCAAACAACACCAACACAAGCATACGAATCATTCGATTTCGAATGTTTCTCAAATTCTCAGTAATACAACCTTTCTTATTCATTGGTTTGATTTGCCTTGGCTATGGTTTGGGAACCGTTGTTTTCCATTCTTTTTCTCGTCAAAAAATCTTTAAACTAATAGAACGTGATAGAAAGATCACCAAACAACACCAACATAAGCATACGAATCATGCGATTCCGAATGTTTCTCAAATTCTCAGTAATACAACCTTTCTTATTCATTGGTTTGATTTGCCTTGGCTATGGTTTGGGAACCGTTGTTTTCCATTCTTTTTCTCGTCAAAAAGTATTTGAACTATTAGAACTTGATAGAAAGATCACCAAACAACACAAACACAAGCATACGAATCATGCAATTCCGAATGTTTCTCAAATTCTCAATATCACAACCTTTCTTGATTCATTGGTTTGATTTGCCTTGGCTATGGTTTGAGAACTGTTGTTTTCCATTATTTTTCTCGTCCAAAAATCTTTGAAATAATAGAACTTGATAGAAAGATCACCAAACAACACAAACACAAGCATACGAATCATGCTATTTCGAATGTTTCTCAAATTCTCAGTAATACAACCTTTCTTATTGATTGGTTTGATTTGCCTAGGCTATGGTTTGGGAACCGTTGGTTTCCACTCTTTTTGTCGTCCAAAAATCTTTGAACTAATTGAACTTGATTGAAAGATCACCAAACAACACCAACATAAGCATACGAATCATGCGATTCCGAATGTTTCTCAAATTCACAGTAATAAACTTTCTTATACATTGGTTTGATTTGCCTTGGCTATGGTTTGGGAACCGTTGGTTTCCATTATTTTTCTCGTCCAAAAATCTTTGAAATAATAGAACTTGATAGAAAGATCACCAAACAACACCAACACAAGCATACGAATCATGCGATTTCGAATGTTTCTCAAATTCTCAGTAATACAACCTTTCTTATTGATTGGTTTGATTTGCCTAGGCTATGGTTTGGGAACCGTTGGTTTCCATTCTTTTTCTAGTCCATAAATCTTTGAACTAATAGAACTTGATAGAAAGATCACCAAAGAACACAAACACAAGCATACGAATCATGCAATTCCGAATGTTTCTCAAATTCTCAGTAATACAACCTTTCTTATTCATTGGTTTGATTTGCCTTGGCTATGGTTTAGGAACCGTTGTTGTCCATTCTTTTTCTCGTCAAAAAATCTTTAAACTAATAGAACGTGATTGAAAGATCACCAAACAACACCAACATAAGCATACGAATCATGTGATTCCGAATGTTTCTCAAATTCTCAGTAATACAACCTTTCTTATTGATTGGTTTGATTTGCCTTGGCTATGGTTTGGGAACCGTTGGTTTCCATTATTTTTCTCGTCCAAAAATCTTTGAAATAATAGAACTTGATAGAAAGATCACCAAACAACACCAACACAAGCATACGAATCATGCGATTTCGAATGTTTCTCAAATTCTCAGTAATACAACCTTTCTTATTGATTGGTTTCATTTGCCTAGGCTATGGTTTGGGAACCGTTGGTCTCCATTCTTTTTGTCGTCCAAAAATCTTTGAACAAATTGAACTTGATAGAAAGATCACCAAACAACACAAACACAAGCATACGAATCATGCGATTTCGAATGTTTCTCAAATTCTTAGTAAGACAACATTTCTTATTCATTGGTTTGATTTGCCTTGGCTATGGTTTGGGAACCTTTGTTTTCCATTCTTTTTCTCGTCAAAAAATCTTTAAACTAATAAAACGTGATGGAAAGATCACCAAACAACACCAACGTAAGCATAGGAATCATGCGATTCCGAATGTTTCTCAAATTCTCAATAATACAACCTTTCTTATTCATTGGTTTGGTTTGCCTTGGCTATGGTTTAGGAACCGTTGTTTTCCATTCTTTTTCTCGTCAAAAAGTCTTTGAACTAATAGAACTTGATAGAAAGATCACCAAACAACACCAACACAAGCGTACGAATAATGCGATTCCGAATGTTTATCAAATTCTCAATAACACAACCTTTCTTAGAATTTGAGAAACATTCGAAATCGTGATTCGTATGCTTGTGTTTGTGTTGTTTGGTGATCTTTCTATCAAATTCAATTAGTTCAAAGATTTTTGGACGACAAAAAGAATGGAAACCAACGGTTCCCAAACCATAGCTAGGCAAATCAAACCAATCAATAAGAAAGGTTGTTTTATTGAGAATTTGAGAAACATTCGAAATCGCATGATTCGTATGCTTGTGTTTGTGTTGTTTGGTGATCTTTCTATTAAGTTCAATTAGTTCAAAGATTTTTGGACGACAAAAAGAATGGAAACCAACGGTTCCCAAACCATAGCCTAGGAAAATCAAACCAATCAATAAGAAAGGTTGTGTTATTGAGAATTTGAGAAACATTCGGAATCGCATTATTCGTATGCTTGTGTTGGTGTTGTTTGGTGATCTTTCTATCAAGTTCAATTAGTTCAAAGATTTTTGGACGACAAAAAGAATGGAAACCAACGGTTCCCAAACCATAGCGTAGGCAAACCAAACCAATGAATAAGAAAGGTTGTGATATTGAGAATTTGAGAAACATTCGGAATCGCATGATTCGTATGCTTGTGTTTGTGTTGTTTGGTGATCTTTCTATCAAGTTCTATTAGTTCAAAGATTTTTTGACGAGAAAAAGAATGGAAAACAACGGTTCCCTAACCTTAGCCAAGGCAAATCAAACCAATGAATAAGAAAGGTTGTATTACTGAGAATTTGAGAAACATTCGAAATCGTGATTCGTATGCTTGTGTTTGTGTTGTTTGGTGATCTTTCTATCAAGTTCAATTAGTTCAAAGATTTTTGGACGACAAAAAGAATGGAAACCAACGGTTCCCAAACCATAGCTAGGCAAATCAAACCAATCAATAAGAAAGGTTGTATTACTGAGAATTTGAGAAACATTCGAAATTGCATGATTCGTATGCTTGTGTTTGTGTTGTTTGGTGATCTTTCTATCAAGTTCAATTAGTTCAAAGATTTTTGGACGACAAAAAGAATGGAAACCAACGGTTCCCAAACCATAGCCTAGGCAAATCAAACCAATCAATAAGAAAGGTTGTGTTATTGAGAATTTGAGAAACATTCGGAATCGCATTATTCGTATGCTTGTGTTGGTGTTGTTTGGTGATCTTTCTATCAAGTTCAATTAGTTCAAAGATTTTTGGACGACAAAAAGAATGGAAACCAACGGTTCCCAAACCATAGCCTAGGCAAACCAACCCAATGAATAAGAAAGGTTGTGATATTGAGAATTTGAGAAACATTCGGAATCGCATGATTCGTATGCTTGTGTTTGTGTTGTTTGGTGATCTTTCTATCAAGTTCTATTAGTTCAAAGATTTTTTGACGAGAAAAGGAATGGAAAACAACGGTTCCCAAACCATAGCCAAGGCAAATCAAACCAATGAATAAGAAAGGTTGTATTACTGAGAATTTGAGAAACATTCGGAATCGCATGATTCGTATGCTTGAGTTGGTCTTGTTTGGTGATCTTTCTATCAATTTCAATTAGTTCAAAGATTATTGGACGAGAAAAAGAATGGAAACCAACGGTTCCCAAACCATAGTCTAGGCAAATCAAACCAATCAATAAGAAAGGTTGTGTTATTGAGAATTTGAGAAACATTCGAAATCGCATGATTCGTATGCTTGTGTTTGTGTTGTTTGGTGATCTTTCTATCAAGTTCTATTAGTTCAAAGATTTATGGACTAGAAAAAGAATGGAAACCAACGGTTCCCAAACCATAGCCTAGGCAAATCAAACCAATCAATAAGAAAGGTTGTGTTATTGCGAATTTGAGAAACATTCGAAATCGCATGATTGGTATGCTTATGGTGGTGTTGTTTGGTGATCTTTCCATCATGTTCTATTAGTTTAAAGATTTTTTGACGAGAAAAAGAATGGAAAACAACGGTTCCTAAACCATAGCCAAGGCAAATCAAACCAATGAATAAGAAAGGTTGTGATATTGAGAATTTGAGAAACATTCGGAATCGAATGATTCGTATGCTTGTGTTTGTGTTGTTTGGTGATCTTTCTATCAAGTTCTATTAGTTCAAAGATTTTTTGACGAGAAAAAGAATGGAAAACAACGGTTCCCAAACCATAGCCAAGGAAAATCAAACCAATGAATAAGAAAGGTTGTATTACTGAGAATTTGAGAAACATTCGGAATCGCATGATTCGTATGCTTGTGTTTGTGTTCTTTGGTGATCTTTCTATCAAGTTCTATTAGTTCAAAGATTTATGGACTAGAAAAAGAATGGAAACCAACGGTTCCCAAACCATAGCCTAGGCAAATCAAACCAATCAATAAGAAAGGTTGTGTTATTGCGGATTTGAGAAACATTCGAAATCGCATGATTGGTATGCTTATGTTGGTGTTGTTTGGTGATCTTTCCATCATGTTCTATTAGTTTAAAGATTTTTTGACGAGAAAAAGAATGGAAAACAACGGTTCCCAAACCATAGCAAAGGCAAATCAAACCAATGAATAAGAAAGGTTGTATTACTGAGAATTTGAGAAACATTCGAAATCGTGATTCGTATGCTTGTGTTTTCGTTGTTTAGTGATCTTTCTATCAAGTTCAATTAGTTCAAAGATTTTTGGACGACCAAAAGAATGGAAACCAACGGTTCCCAAACCATAGCTAGGCAAATCAAACCAATCAATAAGAAAGGTTGTATTACTGAGAATTTGAGAAACATTCGAAATCGCATGATTCGTATGCTTGTGTTGGTGTTGTTTGGTGATCTTTCTATCAAGTTCTATTATTTCAAAGATTTTTGGACGAGAAAAATAATGGAAACCAACGGTTCCCAAACGATAGCCAAGGCAAATCAAACCAATGTATAAGAAAGATTTTATTACTGTGAATTTGAGAAACATTCGGAATCGCATGATTCGTATGCTTATGTTGGTGTTGTTTGGTGATCTTTCAATCACGTTCTATTATTTTAAAGATTTTTTGACGAGAAAAAGAATGGACAACAATGGTTCCCAAACCATAGCCAAGGCAAATCAAACCAATGAATAAGAAAGGTTGTATTACTGAGAATTTGAGAAACATTCGAAATCGCATGATTCGTATGCTTGTGTTTGTGTTGTTTGGTGATCTTTCTATCAAGTTCAATTAGTTCAAACATTTTTGGACGACAAAAAGAATGGAAACCAACGGTTCCCAAACCATAGCCTAGGCAAATCAAACCAATCAATAAGAAAGGTTGTGTTATTGAGAATTTGATAAACATTCAGAATTGCATTATTCGTACGCTTGTGTTGGTGTTGTTTGGTGATCTTTCTATCAAGTTCTATTAGTTCAAAGATTTTTTGACGAGAAAAAGAATGGAAAACAACGGTTCCCAAACCATAGCCAAGGCAAATCAAACCAATGAATAAGAAAGGTTGTATTACTGAGAATTTGAGAAACATTCGGAATCGCATGATTCGTATGCTTGTGTTGGTGTTTTTTGGTGACCTTTCTATCAAGTTCAATTAGTTCAAAGATTATTGGATGAGAAAAAGAATGGAAACCAACGGTTCCCAAACCATAGCCTAGGCAAATCAAACTAATCAATAAGAAAGGTTGTGTTATTGAGAATTTGAGAAACATTCGAAATCGCATGATTCGTATGCTTGTGTTTATGTTGTTTGGTGATCTTTCCATCACGTTCTATTAGTTCAAAGATTTTTTGACGAGAAAAAGAATGGAAAACAACGGTTCCCAAAGCATAGCCAAGGCAAATCAAACCAATGAATAAGAAAGGTTGTGATATTGAGAATTTGAGAAACATTCGGAATCGCATGATTCGTATGCTTGTGTTTGTGTTGTTTGGTGATCTTTCTATCAAGTTCTATTAGTTCAAAGATTTTTTGACGAGAAAAAGAATGGAAAACAACGGTTCCCAAACCATAGCCAAGGCAAATCAAACCAATGAATAAGAAACGTTGTATTACTGAGAATTTGAGAAACATTCGGAATCGCATGATTCGTATGCTTGTATTTGTGTTCTTTGGTGATCTTTCTATCAAGTTCTATTAGTTCAAAGATTTATGGACGAAAAAAAGATTGGAAACCAACAGTTCCCAAACCATAGCCTAGGCAAATCAAACCAATCAATAAGAAAGGTTGTGTTATTGAGAATTTGAGAAACATGCGGAATCGCATTATTCGTATGATTGTGTTGGTGGTGTTTGGTGATCTTTCTATCAAGTTCAATTAGTTCAAAGATTTTTGGACGACAAAAAGAATGGAAACCAACGGTTCCCAAACCATAGCCTAGGCAAATCAAACCAATCAATAAGAAAGGTTGTGTTATTGAGAATTTGAGAAACATTCGGAATCGCATTATTCGTATTCTTGTGTTGGTGCTGTTTTATGATCTTTCTATCAAGTTCTATTAGTTCAAAGATTTTTTGACGAGAAAAAGAATGGAAAACAACGGTTCCTAAACCATAGCCAAGGCAAACCAAACCAATGAATAAGAAAGGTTGTATTACTGAGAATTTGAGAAACATTCGGAATCGCATGATTCGTATGCTTATGTTGGTTTTGTTTGGTGATCTTTCCATCACGTTCTATTAGTTTAAAGATTTTTTGACCAGAAAAAGAATGGAAAACAACGGTTCCCAAACCATAGCCAAGGCAAATAAAACCAATGAATAAGAAAGGTTGTATGACTTAGAATTTGAGAAACATTCGAAATCGCATGATTCGTATGCTTGTATTTGTGTTCTTTGGTGATCTTTCTATCAAGTTCTATTAGCTCAAAGATTTATGGACTAGAAAAAGAATGGAAACTAACGGTTCCCAAACCATAGCCTAGGCAAATCAAACCAATCAATAAGAAAGGTTGTGTTATTGCGAATTTGAGAAACATTCGAAATCGCATGATTGGTATGCTTATGTTGGTGATGTTTGGTGATCTTTCCATCACGTTCTATTAGTTTAAAGATTTTTTGACGAGAAAAAGAATGGAAAACAGCGGTTCCCAAACCATAGCCAACGCAAATCAAACCAATGAATAAGAAAGGTTGTATTACTGAGAATTTGAGAAACATTCGAAATCGCATGATTCGTATGCTTGTGTTTGTGTTGTATGGTGATCTTTCTATCAAGTTCAATTAGTTCAAAGATTTAATGACGACAAAAAGAATGGAAACCAACGGTTCCCAAACCATAGCCTAGGCAAATCAAACCAATCAATAAGAAAGGTTGTGTTATTGAGAATTTGAGAAACATTCGGAATCGCATTATTCGTATGCTTGTGTTGGTGTTGTTTGGTGATCTTTCTATCAAGTTCTAATAGTTCAAAGATTTTTTGACGAGAAAAAGAATGGAAAACAACGGTTCCTAAACCATAGCCAAGGCAAACCAAACCAATGAATAAGAAAGGTTGCATTATTGAGAATTTGAGAAACATTCGGAATCGCATGATTCGTATGCTTATGTTGGTGTTGTTTGGTGATCTTTCCATCACGTTCTATTAGTTTAAAGATTTTTTGACGAGAAAAAGAATGGAAAACAACGGTTCCTAAACCATAGCCAAGGCAAATCAAACCAATGAATAAGAAAGGTTGTGATATTGAGAATTTGAGAAACATTCGAAATCGCATGATTCGTATGCTTGTGTTTGTGTTGTTTGGTGATCTTTCTATCAAGTTATATTAGTTCAAAGATTTATGGACTAGAAAAAGAATGGAAACCGACGGTTCCCAAACTACAGCCTAGGCAAATCAAACCAATCAATAAGAAAGGTTGTATTATTGCGAATTTAAGAAACATTCGAAATCGCATGATTCGTATGCTTATGTTCGTGTTGTTTGGTGATCTTTCCATCACGTTCTATTAGTTTAAAGATTTTTTGACGAGAAAAAGAATGTGAAACAACGGTTCCCAAACCATAGCCAGGGCAAATCAAACCAATGAATAAGAAAGGTTGTATTACTGAGAATTTGAGAAACATTCGAAATTGCATGATTCGTATGCTTGTGTTTGTGGTGTTTTGGTGATCTTTCTATCAAGTTCAATTAGTTCAAAGATTTTTGGACGACAAAAACAATGGAAACCAACGGTTCCCAAACCATAGCCTAGGAAAATCAAACCAATCAATAAGAAAGGTTGTGTTATTGAGAATTTGAGAAACATTCGGAATCGCATTATTCGTACGCTTGTGTTCGTGTTGTTTGGTGATCTTTCTCTCAAGTTCTATTAGTTCAAAGATTTTTTGACGAGAAAAATAATGGAAAATAACGGTTCATAAACCATAGCCAAGGCAAACCAGACCAATGAATAAAAAATGTTGTATTACTGAGAATTTGAGAAACATTCGGAATCGCATGATTCGTATGCTTATGTTGGTGTTGTTTGGTGATCTTTCCATCATGTTCTATTAGTTTAATGATTTTTTGACGAGAAAAAGAATAGAAACCAACGGTTCCCAAACCATAGCCAAGGCAAATCAAACCAATGAATAAGAAAGGTTGTATTACTGAGAATTTGAGAAACAGTCGAAATCGCATGATTCGTATGCATGTGTTGGTGTTGTTTGGTGACCTTTCTATCAAGTTAAATTAGTTCAATGATTTTTGGACGACAAAAAGAATGGAAACCAACGGTTCCCAAACCATAGCCAAGGCAAATCAAACCAATGAATAAGAAAGGTTGTGTTATTGAGAATTTGAGAAACATTCGAAATCGCATGATTCGTATGCTTGTGTTTGTGTTGTTTGGTGATCTTTCTATCAAGTTCTATTAGTTCAGAGATTTTTTGACGAGAAAAAGAATGGAAAACAACAGTTCCCAAACCATAGCCAAGGCAAATCAAACCAATGAATAAGAAAGGTTGTGATATTGAGAATTTGAGAAACATTCGAAATCGCATGATTCGTATGCTTGTGTTTGTGTTGTTTGGTGATCTTTCTATCAAGTTCTATTAGTTCAAAGATTTTTTGACGAGAAAAAGAATGGAAAACAACGGTTCCCAAACCATAGCCAAGGCAAATCAAACCAATGAATAAGAAAGGTTGTATTACTGAGAATTTGAGAAACATTCGGAATCGCATGATTCGTATGCTTGTGTTTGTGTTCTTTGGTGATCTTTCTATCAAGTTCTATTAGTTCAAAGATTTATGGACGACAAAAAGAATGGAAACCAACGGTTCCCAAACCATAGCCTAGGCAAATCAAACCAATCAATAAGAAAGGTTGTGTTGTTGAGAATTTGAGAATCATTCGGAATCGCATTATTCGTATGATTGTGTTGGTGTTGTTTGGTGATCTTTCTATCAAGTTCAATTAGTTCAAAGATTTTTGGACGACAAAAAGAAAGGAAACCAACGGTTCCCAAACCATAGCCTAGGCAAATCAAACCAATCAATTAGAAAGGTTGTGTTATTGAGAATTTGAGAAACATTCGGAATCGCATTATTCGTATTCTTGTGTTGGTGTTGTTTTATGATCTTTCTATCAAGTTCCATTAGTTCAAAGATTTTTTGACGAGAAAAAGAATGGAAAACAACGGTTCCTAAACCATAGCCAAGGCAAACAAAACCAATGAATAAGAAAGGTTGTATTACTGAGAATTTGAGAATCATTCGGAATCGCATGATCCGTATGCTTATGTTGGTGTTGTTTGGTGATCTTTCCATCACGTTCTATTAGTTTAAAGATTTTTTGACGAGAAAAAGAATGGAAAACAACGGTTCCCAAACCATAGCCAAGGCAAATCAAACTAATCAATTAGAAAGGTTGTGTTATTGAGAATTTGAGAAACATTCGGAATCGCATTATTCGTATTCTTGTGTTGGTGTTGTTTTCTGATCTTTCTATCAAGTTCTATTAGTTCAAAGATTTTTTGATGAGAAAAAGAATGGAAAACAACGGTTCCTAAACCATAGCCAAGGCAAACCAAACCAATGAATAAGAAAGGTTGTATTACTGAGAATTTGAGAAACATTCGGAATCGCGTGATTCGTATGCTTATGTTGGTGTTGTTTGGTGATCTTTCCATAACGTTCTATTAGTTTAAAGATTTTTTGACGAGAAAAAGAATGGAAAACAACGGTTCCCAAACCATAGCCAAGGCAAATCAAACCAATGAATAAGAAAGGTTGTATTACTGAGAATTTGAGAAACATTCGAAATCGCATGATTCGTATGCTTGTGTTGGTGTTGTTTGGTTTTCTTTCTATCAAGTTCAATTAGTTCAAAGATTATTGGACGAGAAAAAGAATGGAAACCAACGGTTCCCAAACCATAGTCTAGGCAAATCAAACCAATCAATAAGAAAGGTTGTGTTATTGAGAATTTGAGAAACATTCGAAATCGCATGATTCGTATGCTTGTGTTTGTGTTGTTTGGTGATCTTTCTATCAAGTTCTATTAGTTCAAAGATTTATGGACTAGAAAAAGAATGGAAACCAACGGTTCCCAAACCATAGCCTAGGCAAATCAAACCAATCAATAAGAAAGGTTGTGTTATTGCGAATTTGAGACATATTCGAAATCGCATGATAGGTATGCTTATGTTGGTGTTGTTTGGTGATCTTTCCATCATGTTCTATTAGTTTAAAGATTTTTTGACGAGAAAAAGAATGGAAAACAACGGTTTCTAAACCATAGCCAAGGCAAATCAAACCAATGAATAAGAAAGGTTGTGATATTGAGAATTTGAGAAACATTCGGAATCGAATGATTCGTATGCTTGTGTTTGTGTTGTTTGGTGATCTTTCTATCAAGTTCTATTAGTTCAAAGATTTTTTGACGAGAAAAAGAATGGAAAACAACGGTTCCCAAACCATAGCCAAGGAAAATCAAACCAATGAATAAGAAAGGTTGTATTACTGAGAATTTGAGAAACATTCGGAATCGCATGATTCGTATGCTTGTGTTTGTGTTCTTTGGTGATCTTTCTATCAAGTTCTATTAGTTCAAAGATTTATGGACTAGAAAAAGAATGGAAACCAACGGTTCCCAAACCATAGCCTAGGCAAATCAAACCAATCAATAAGAAAGGTTGTGTTATTGCGAATTTGAGAAACATTCGAAATCGCATGATTGGTATGCTTATGTTGGTGTTGTTTGGTGATCTTTCCATCATGTTCTATTAGTTTAAAGATTTTTTGACGAGAAAAAGAATGGAAAACAACGGTTCCCAAACCATAGCCAAGGCAAATCAAACCAATGAATAAGAAAGGTTGTATTACTGAGAATTTGAGAAACATTCGAAATCGTGATTCGTATGCTTGTGTTTCTGTTGTTTGGTGATCTTTCTATCAAGTTCAATTAGTTCAAAGATTTTTGGACGACAAAAAGAATGGAAACCAACGGTTCCCAAACCATAGCTAGGCAAATCAAACCAATCAATAAGAAAGGTTGTATTACTGAGAATTTGAGAAACATTCGAAATCGCATGATTCGTATGCTTGTGTTGGTGTTGTTTGGTGATCTTTCTATCAAGTTCTATTATTTCAAAGATTTTTGGACGAGAAAAATAATGGAAACCAACGGTTCCCAAACCATAGCCAAGGCAAATCAAACCAATGTATAAGAAAGATTTTATTATTGTGAATTTGAGAAACATTCGGAATCGCATGATTCGTATGCTTATGTTGGTGTTGTTTGGTGATCTTTCAATCACGTTCTATTATTTTAAAGATTTTTTGACGAGAAAAAGAATGGACAACAACGGTTCCCAAACCATAGCCAAGGCAAATCAAACCAATGAATAAGAAAGGTTGTATTACTGAGAATTTGAGAAACATTCGAAATCGCATGATTCGTATGCTTGTGTTTGTGTTGTTTGGTGATCTTTCTATCAAGTTCAATTAGTTCAAACATTTATGGACGACAAAAAGAATGGAAACTAACGGTTCCCAAACCATAGCCTAGGCAAATCAAACCAATCAATAAGAAAGGTTGTGTTATTGCGAATTTGAGAAACATTCGAAATCGCATGATTGGTATGCTTATGTTGGTGATGTTTGGTGATCTTTCCATCACGTTCTATTAGTTTAAAGATTTTTTGACGAGAAAAAGAATGGAAAACAGCGGTTCCCAAACCATAGCCAAGGCAAATCAAACCAATGAATAAGAAAGGTTGTATTACTGAGAATTTGAGAAACATTCGAAATCGCATGATTCGTATGCTTGTGTTTCTGTTGTATGGTGATCTTTCTATCAAGTTCAATTAGTTCAAAGATTTTATGACGACAAAAAGAATGGAAACCAACGGTTCCCAAACCATAGCCTAGGCAAATCAAACCAATCAATAAGAAAGGTTGTGTTATTGAGAATTTGAGAAACATTCGGAATCGCATTATTCGTATGCTTGTGTTGGTGTTGTTTGGTGATCTTTCTATCAAGTTCTAATAGTTTAAAGGTTTTTTGACGAGAAAAAGAATGGAAAACAACGGTTCCTAAACCATAGCCAAGGCAAACCAAACCAATGAATAAGAAAGGTTGTATTATTGAGAATTTGAGAAACATTCGGAATCGCATGATTCGTATGCTTATGTTGGTGTTGTTTGGTGATCTTTCCATCACGTTCTATTAGTTTAAAGATTTTTTGACGAGAAAAAGAATGGAAAACAACGGTTCCCAAACCATAGCCAAGGCAAATCAAACTAATCAATTAGAAAGGTTGTGTTATTGAGAATTTGAGAAACATTCGGAATCGCATTATTCGTATTCTTGTGTTGGTGTTGTTTTCTGATCTCTCTATCAAGTTCTATTAGTTCAAAGATTTTTTGATGAAAAAAAGAATGGAAAACAACGGTTCCTAAACCATAGCCAAGGCAAACCAAACCAATGAATAAGAAAGGTTGTATTACTGAGAATTTGAGAAACATTCGGAATCGCGTGATTCGTATGCTTATGTTGGTGTTGTTTGGTGATCTTTCCATAACGTTCTATTAGTTTAAAGATTTTTTGACGAGAAAAAGAATGGAAAACAACGGTTCCCAAACCATAGCCAAGGCAAATCAAACCAATGAATAAGAAAGGTTGTATTACTGAGAATTTGAGAAACATTCGAAATCGCATGATTCGTATGCTTGTGTTGGTGTTGTTTGGTGATCTTTCTATCAAGTTCAATTAGTTCAAAGATTATTGGACGAGAAAAAGAATGGAAACCAACGGTTCCCAAACCATAGCCTAGGCAAATCAAACCAATCAATAAGAAAGGTTGTGTTATTGAGAATTTGAGAAACATTCGAAATCGCATGATTCGTATGCCTGTGTTTGTGTTGTTTGGTGATCTTTCTATCAAGTTCTATTAGTTCAAAGATTTTTTGACGAGAAAAAGAATGTAAATCAACGGTTCCCAAACCATAGCCAAGGGAAATCAAACCAATGAATAAGAAAGGTTGTATTACTGAGAATTTGAGAAACATTCGGAATCGCATGATTCGTATGCTTGTGTTGGTGCTGTTTGGTGATCTTTCTATCAAGTTCTATTAGTTCAAAGATTATTGGACGAGAAAAAGAATGGAAACCAATGGTTCCCAAACCATAGCCTAGGCAAATCAAACCAATGAATAAGAAAGGTTGTATTACTGAGAATTTGAGAAACATTCGGAATTGCATGATTCGTATGCTTGTGTTTGTGTTCTTTGGTGATCTTTCTATCAAGTTCTATTAGTTCAAAGATTTATGGACTAGAAAAAGAATGGAAACCAACGGTTCCCAAACCATAGCCTAGGGAAATCAAACCAATCAATAAGAAAGGTTGTGTTATTGCGAATTTGAGAAACATTCGAAATCGCATGATTGGTATGCTTATGTTGGTGTTGTTTGGTGATCTTTCCATCATGTTCTATTAGTTTAAAGATTTTTTGACGAGAAAAAGAATGGAAAGCAACGGTTCCCAAACCATAGCCAAGGCAAATCAAACCAATGAATAAGAAAGGTTGTATTACTGAGAATTTGAGAAACATTCGAAATCGTGATTCGTATGCTTGTGTTTCTGTTGTTTGGTGATCTTTCTATCAAGTTCAATTAGTTCAAAGATTTTTGGACGACAAAAAGAATGGAAACCAACGGTTCCCAAACCATAGCTAGGCAAATCAAACCAATCAATAAGAAAGGTTGTATTACTGAGAATTTGAGAAACATTCGAAATCGCATGATTCGTATGCTTGTGTTGGTGTTGTTTGGTGATCTTTCTATCAAGTTCTATTATTTCAAAGATTTTTGGACGAGAAAAATAATGGAAACCAACGGTTCCCAAACCATAGCCAAGGCAAATCAAACCAATGTATAAGAAAGATTTTATTACTGTGAATTTGAGAAACATTCGGAATCGCATGATTCGTATGCTTATGTTGGTGTTGTTTGGTGATCATTCAATCACGTTCTATTATTTTAAAGATTTTTTGACGAGAAAAAGAATGGACAACAATGGTTCCCAAACCATAGCCAAGGCAAATGAAACCAATGAATAAGAAAGGTTGTATTACTGAGAATTTGAGAAACATTCGAAATCGCATGATTCGTATGCTTGTGTTTGTGTTGTTTGGTGATCTTTCTATCAAGTTCAATTAGTTCAAACATTTTTGGACGACAAAAAGAATGGAAACCAACGGTTCCCAAACCATAGCCTAGGCAAATCAAACCAATCAATAAGAAAGGTTGTATTACAGAGAATTTGAGAAACATTCGGAATCGCATGATTCGTATGCTTGTGTTTGTGTTCATTGGTGATCTTTCTATCAAGTTCTATTAGTTCAAAGATTTTTTGACAAGAAAAAGAATGTAAATCAGCGGTTCCCAAACCATAGCCAAGGAGGCAAATCAAACCAATGAATAAGAAAGGTTGTATTACTGAGAATTTGAGAAACATTCAGAATCGCATGATTCGTATGCTTGTGTTGGTGCTGTTTGGTGATCTTTCTATCAAGTTCTATTAGTTCAAAGATTATTGGACGAGAAAAAGAATGGAAACCAATGGTTCCCAAATTATAGCCTAGGCAAATTAAACCAATGAATAAGAAAGGTTGTATTACTGAGAATTTGAGAGACATTCGGAATTGCATGATTCGTATGCTTGTGTTTGTGTTCTTTGGTGATCTTTCTAACAAGTTCTATTAGTTCAAAGATTTTTTGACGAGAAAAAGAATGTAAATCAACGGTTCCCAAACCATAGCCAAGGCAAATCAAACCAATGAATAAGAAAGGTTGTATTACTGAGAATTTGAGAAACATTCGGAATCGCATGATTCGTATGCTTGTGTTGGTGCTGTTTGGTGATCTTTCTATCAAGTTCTATTAGTTCAAAGATTATTGGACGAGAAAAAGAATGGAAACCAATGGTTTCCAAACCATAGTCTAGGCAAATCAAACCAATGAATAAGAAAGGTTGTATTACTGAGAATTTGAGAAACATTCGGAATTGCACGATTCGTATGCTTGTGTTTGTGTTCTTTGGTGATCTTTCTATCAAGTTCTATTAGTTCAAAGATTTATGGACTAGAAAAAGAATGGAAACCAACGGTTCCCAAACCATAGCCTAGGCAAATCAAACCAATCAATAAGAAAGGTTGTGTTATTGCGAATTTGAGAAACATTCGAAATCGCATGATTCGTATGCTTATGTTGGTGTTGTTTGGTGATCTTTCCATCAGGTTCTATTAGTTTAAAGATATTTGGATGACAAAGAATGGAAACCAACGGTTCCCAAACCATAGCCTAGGAAAATCAAACCAATCAATAAGAAAGGTTGTGTTATTGAGAATTTGAGAAACATTCGGAATCGCATTATTCATATGCTTGTGTTGGTGTTGTTTGTTGATCTTTCTATCAAGTTCTATTAGTTCAAAGATTTTTTGATGAGAAAAAGAATGGAAAACAACGGTTCCTAAACCATAGCCAAGGCAAATCAAACCAATGAATAAGAAAGGCTGTGATATTGAGAATTTGAGAAACATTCGGAATCGCATGATTCGTATGCTTGTGTTTGTGTTGTTTGGTGATCTTTCTATCAAGTTCTATTAGTTCAAAGATTTATGGACTAGAAAAAGAATGGAAACCAACGGTTCCCAAACCATAGCCTAGGCAAATCAAACCAATCAATAAGAAAGGTTGTGTTATTGCGAATTTGAGAAACATTCGAAATCGCATCATTGGTATGCTTATGTTGGTGTTGTTTGGTGATCTTTCAATCACGTTCTATTAGTTTAAAGATTTTTTGACGAGAAAAAGAATGGACAACAAGGGTTCCCAAACCATAGCTAAGGCAAATCAAACCAATGAATAAGAAAGGTTGTATTACTGAGAATTTGAGTAACATTCGAAATCGCATGATTCATATGCTTGTGTTTGTGTTGTTTGGTGATCTTTCTATCAAGTTCAATTAGTTCAAAGATTTTTGGACGACAAAAAGAATGGAAACCAACGGTTCCCAAACCATAGCCTAGGCAAATCAAACCAATCAATAAGAAAGGTTGTGTTATTGAGAATTTGATAAACATTCGGAATCGCATTATTCGTACGCTTGTGTTGGTGTTGTTTGGTGATCTTTCTATCAAGTTCTATTAGTTCAAAGACTTTTTGACGAGAAAAAGAATGGAAAACAACGGTTCCTAAACCATAGCCAAGGCAAACCAAACCAATGAATAAGAAAGGTTGTATTATTGAGAATTTGAGAAACATTCGGAATCGCATGATTCCTATGCTTACGTTGGTGTTGTTTGGTGATCTTTCCATCACGTTTTATTAGTTTAAAGATTTTTTGACGAGAAAAAGAATGGAAAACAACGGTTCCCAAACCATAGCCAAGGCAAATCAAACCAATGAATAAGAAATGTTGTCTTACTGAGAATTTGAGAAACATTCGAAATCGCATGATTCGTATGCTTGTGTTTGTGTTGTTTGGTGATCTTTCTATCAAGTTCAATTTGTTCAAAGATTTTTGGACGACAAAAAGAATGGAAACCAACGGTTCCCAAACCATAGCCTAGGCAAATCAAACCAATCAATAAGAAAGGTTGTATTACTGAGAATTTGAGAAACATTCGAAATCGCATGATTCGTATGCTTGTGTTGGTGTTGTTTGGTGATCTTTCTATCAAGTTCTATTATTTCAAAGATTTTTGGACGAGAAAAATAATGGAAACCAACGGTTCCCAAACCATAGCCAAGGCAAATCAAACCAATGTATAAGAAAGATTTTATTACTGTGAATTTGAGAAACATTCGGAATCGCATGATTCGTATGCTTATGTTGGTGTTGTTTGGTGATCTTTCAATCACGTTCTATTAGTTTAAAGATTTTTTGACGAGAAAAAGAATGGACAACAACGGTTCCCAAACCATAGCCAAGGCAAATCAAACCAATGAATAAGAAAGGTTGTATTACTGAGAATTTGAGAAACATTCGGAATTGCATGATTCGTATGCTTGTGTTTGTGTTCTTTGGTGATCTTTCTATCAAGTTCTATTAGTTCAAAGATTTATGGACTAGAAAAAGAATGGAAACCAACAGTTCCCAAACCATAGCCTAGGCAAATGAAACCAATCAATAAGAAAGGTTGTGTTATTGCGAATTTGAGAAACATTCGAAATCGCATGATTGGTATGCTTATGTTGGTGTTGTTTGGTGATCTTTCCATCATGTTCTATTAGTTTAAAGATTTTTTGACGAGAAAAAGAATGGAAAACAAAGGTTCCCAAACCATAGCCAAGGCAAATCAAACCAATGAATAAGAAAGGTTGTATTATTGAGAATTTGAGAAACATTCGAAATCGTGATTCGTATGCTTGTGTTTGTGTTGTTTGGTGATCTTTATATCAAGTTCAATTAGTTCAAAGATTTTTGGACGACAAAAAGAATGGAAACCAACGGTTCCCAAACCATAGCCTAGGCAAATCAAACCAATCAATAAGAAAGGTTGTATTACTGAGAATTTGAGAAACATTCGAAATCGCATGATTCGTATGCTTGTGTTGGTGTTGTTTGGTGATCTTTCTATCAAGTTCTATTATTTCAAAGATTTTTGGACGAGAAAAATAATGGAAACCAAAGGTTCCCAAACCATAGCTAAGGCAAATCAAACCAATGTATAAGAAAGATTTTATTACTGTGAATTTGAGAAACATTCGGAATCGCATGATTCGTATGCTTATGTTGGTGTTGTTTGGTGATCTTTCAATCACGTTCTATTAGTTTAAAGATTTTTTGACGAGAAAAAGAATGGACAACAACGGTTCCCAAACCATAGCCAAGGCAAATCAAACCATTGAATAAGAAAGGTTGTATTACTGAGAATTTGAGAAACATTCGGAATTGCATGATTCGTATGCTTGTGTTTGTGTTCTTTGGTGATCTTTCTATCAAGTTCTATTAGTTCAAAGATTTATGGACTAGAAAAAGAATGGAAACCAACGGTTCCCAAACCATAGCCTAGGCAAATCAAACCAATCAATAAGAAAGGTTGTATTACTGAGAATTTGAGAAACATTCGAAATCGCATGATTCGTATGCTTGTGTTGGTGTTGTTTGGTGATCTTTCTATCAAGTTCTATTATTTCAAAGATTTTTGGACGAGAAAAATAATGGAAATCAACGGTTCCCAAACCATAGCCAAGACAAATCAAACCAATGTATAAGAAAGATTTTATTACTGTGAATTTGAGAAACATTCGGAATCACATGATTCGTATGCTTATGTTGGTGTTGTTTGGTGATCTTTCAATCACGTTCTATTAGTTTAAAGATTTTTTGACGAGAAAAAGAATGGACAACAACGGTTCCCAAACCATAGCCAAGGCAAATCAAACCAATGAATAAGAAAGGTTGTATTACTGAGAATTTGAGAAACATTCGAAATCGCATGATTCATATGCTTGTGTTTGTGTTGTTTGGTGATCTTTCTATCAAGTTCAATTAGTTCAAAGATTTTTGGACGACAAAAAGAATGGAAACCAACGGTTCCCAAACCATAGGCTAGGCAAATCAAACCAATCAATAAGAAAGGTTGTGTTATTGAGAATTTGATAAACATTCGGAATCGCATTATTCGTACGCTTATGTTGGTGTTGTTTGGTGATCTTTCTATCAAGTTCTATTAGTTCAAAGATTTTTTGACGAGAAAAAGAATGGAAAACAACGGTTCCTAAACCATAGCCAAGGCAAACCAAACCAATGAATAAGAAAGGTTGTATTATTGAGAATTTGAGGAACATTCAGAATCGCATGATTCGCATGCTTATGTTGGTGTTGTTTGGTGATCTTTCCATCACGTTCTATTAGTTTAAAGATTTTTTGACGAGAAAAAGAATGGAAAACAACGGTTCCCAAACCATAGCCAAGGCAAATCAAACCAATGAATAAGAAATGTTGTATTACTGAGAATTTGAGAAACATTCGAAATCGCATGATTCGTATGCTTGTGTTTGTGTTGTTTGGTGATCTTTCTATCAAGTTCAATTAGTTCAAAGATTTTTGGACGACAAAAAGAGTGGAAACCAACGGTTCCCAAACCATAGCCTAGGCAAATCAAACCAATCAATAAGAAAGGTTGTATTACTGAGAATTTGAGAAACATTCGAAATCGCATGATTCGTATGCTTGTGTTGGTGTTGTTTGGTGATCTTTCTATCAAGTTCTATTATTTCAAAGATTTTTGGACGAGAAAAATAATGGAAACCAACGGTTCCCAAACCATAGCCAAGGCAAATCAAACAAATGTATAAGAAAGATTTTATTACTGTGAATTTGAGAAACATTCGGAATCGCATGATTCGTATGCTTATGTTGGTGTTGTTTGCTGATCTTTCAATCACGTTCTATTAGTTTAAAGATTTTTTGACGAGAAAAAGAATGGACAACAACGGTTCCCAAACCATAGCCAAGGCAAATCAAACCAATGAATAAGAAAGGTTGTATTACTGAGAATTTGAGTAACATTCGAAATCGCATGATTCATATGCTTGTGTTTGTGTTGTTTGGTGATCTTTCTATCAAGTTCAATTAGTTCAAAGATTTTTGGACGACAAAAAGAATGGAAACCAACGGTTCCCAAACCATAGCCTAGGCAAATCAAACCAATCAATAAGAAAGGTTGTGTTATTGAGAATTTGATAAACATTCGGAATCGCATTATTCGTACTCTTGTGTTGGTGTTGTTTGGTGATCTTTCTATCAAGTTCTATTAGTTCAAAGATTTTTTGACGAGAAAAAGAATGGAAAACAACAGTTCCTAAACCATAGCCAAGGCAAACCAAACCGATGAATAAGAAAGGTTGTATTATTGAGAATTTGAGAAACATTCGGAATCGCATGATTCCTATGCTTACGTTGGTGTTGTTTGGTGATCTTTCCATCAAGTTTTATTAGTTTAAAGATTTTTTGACGAGAAAAAGAATGGAAAACAACGGTTCCCAAACCATAGCCAAGGCAAATCAAACCAATGAATAAGAAATGTTGTCTTACTGAGAATTTGAGAAACATTCGAAATCGCATGATTCGTATGCTTGTGTTTGTGTTATTTGGTGATCTTTCTATCAAGTTCAATTTGTTCAAACATTTTTCGACGACAAAAAGAATGGAAACCAACGGTTCCCAGACCATAGCCTAGGCAAATCAAACCAATCAATAAGAAAGGTTGTATTACTGAGAATTTGAGAAACATTCGAAATCGAATGATTCGTATGCTTATGTTGGTGTTGTTTGGTGATCTTTCTATCAAGTTCTATTATTTCAAAGATTTTTGGACGAGAAAAATAATGGAAACCAACGGTTCCCAAACCATAGCCAAGGCAAATCAAACCAATGTATAAGAAAGATTTTATTACTGTGAATTTGAGAAACATTCGGAATCGCATGATTCGTATGCTTATGTTGGTGTTGTTTGGTGATCTTTCAATCACGTTCTATTAGTTTAAAGATTTTTTGACGAGAAAAAGAATGGACAACAACGGTTCCCAAACCATAGCCAAGGCAAATCAAACCAATGAATAAGAAAGGTTGTATTACTGAGAATTTGAGAAACATTCGAAATCGCATGATTCATATGCTTGTGTTTGTGTTGTTTGGTGATCTTTCTATCAAGTTCAATTAGTTCAAAGATTTTTGGACGACAAAAAGAATGGAAACCAACGGTTCCCAAACCATAGCCTAGGCAAATCAAACCAATCAATAAGAAAGGTTGTGTTATTGAGAATTTGATAAACATTCGGAATCGCATTATTCGTACGCTTGTGTTGGTGTTGTTTGTTGATCTTTCTATCAAGTTCTATTAGTTCAAAGATTTTTTGACGAGAAAAATAATGGAAAACAGCGGTCCCTAAACCATAGTCAAGGCAAACCAAACCAATGAATAAGAAAGGTTGTATTATTGAGAATTTGAGAAACATTCGGAATCGCATGATTCGTATGCTTACGTTGGTGATGTTTGTAGATCTTTCCATCACGTTTTATTAGTTTAAAGATTTTTTGACGAGAAAAAGAATGGAAAACAACGGTTCCCAAACCATAGCCAAGGCAAATCAAACCAATGAATAAGAAATGTTGTATTACTGAGAATTTGAGAAACATTCGAAATCGCATGATTCGTATGCTTGTGTTTGTGTTGTTTGGTGATCTTTCTATCAAGTTCAATTAGTTCAAAGATTTTTGGACGACAAAAAGAGTGGAAACCAACATTTCCCAAACCATAGCCTAGGCAAATCAAACCAATCAATAAGAAAGGTTGTATTACTGAGAATTTGAGAAACATTCGAAATCGCATGATTCGTACGCTTGTGTTGGTGTTGTTTGGTGATCTTTCTATCAAGTTCTATCATTTCAAAGATTTTTGGACGAGAAAAATAATGGAAACCAACGGTTCCCAAACCATAGCCAAGGCAAATCAAACCAATGTATAAGAAAGATTTTATTACTGTGAATTTGAGAAACATTCGGAATCGCATGATTCGTATGCTTATGTTGGTGTTGTTTGCTGATCTTTCAATCACGTTCTATTAGTTTAAAGATTTTTTGACGAGAAAAAGAATGGACAACAACGGTTCCCAAACCATAGCCAAGGCAAATCAAACCAATGAATAAGAAAGGTTGTATTACTGAGAATTTGAGTAACATTCGAAATCGCATGATTCATATGCTTGTGTTTGTCTTGTTTGGTGATCTTTCTATCAAGTTCAATTAGTTCAAAGATTTTTGGACGACAAAAAGAATGGAAACCAACGATTCCCAAACCATAGCCTAGGCAAATCAAACCAATCAATAAGAAAGGTTGTATTACTGAGAATTTGAGAAACATTCGAAATCGCATGATTCGTATGCTTGTGTTGGTGTTGTTTGGTGATCTTTCTATCAAGTTCTATTATTTCAAAGATTTTTGGACGAGAAAAATAATGGAAACCAACGGTTCCCAAACCATAGCCAAGGCAAATCAAACCAATGTATAAGAAAGATTTTATTACTGTGAATTTGAGAAACATTCGGAATCGCATGATTCGTATGCTTATGTTGGTGTTGTTTGGTGATCTTTCAATCACGTTCTATTAGTTCAAAGATTTTTTGACGAGAAAAAGAATGGACAACAACGGTTCCCAAACCATAGCCAAGGCAAATCAAACCAATGAATAAGAAAGGTTGTATTACTGAGAATTTGAGAAACATTCGAAATCGCATGATTCATATGCTTGTGTTTGTGTTGTTTGGTGATCTTTCTATCAAGTTCAATTAGTTTAAAGATTTTTGGACGACAAAAAGAATGGAAACCAACGGTTCCCAAACCATAGCCTAGGCAAATCAAACCAATCAATAAGAAAGGTTGTGTTATTGAGAATTTGATAAACATTCGGAATCGCATTATTCGTACGGTTGTGTTGGTGTTGTTTGTTGATCTTTCTATCAAGTTCTATTAGTTCAAAGATTTTTTGACGAGAAAAATAATGGAAAACAGCGGTTCCTAAACCATAGCCAAGGCAAACCAAACCAATGAATAAGAAAGGTTGTATTATTGAGAATTTGAGAAACATTCGGAATCGCATGATTCGTATGCTTACGTTGGTGATGTTTGGAGATCTTTCCATCACGTTCTATTAGTTTAAAGATTTTTTGACGAGAAAAAGAATGGAAAACAACGGTTCCCAAACCATAGCCAAGGCAAATCAAACCAATGAATAAGAAATGTTGTATTACTGAGAATTTGAGAAACATTCGAAATCGCATGATTCGTATGCTTGTGTTTGTGTTGTTTGGTGATCTTTCTATCAAGTTCAATTAGTTCAAAGATTTTTGGACGACAAAAAGAGTGGAAACCAACGGTTCCCAAACCATAGCCTAGGCAAATCAAACCAATCAATAAGAAAGGTTGTATTACTGAGAATTTGAGAAACATTCGAAATCGCATGATTCGTATGCTTGTGTTGGTGTTGTTTGGTGATCTTTCTATCAAGTTCTATCATTTCAAAGATTTTTGGACGAGAAAAATAATGGAAACCAACGGTTCCCAAACCATAGCCAAGGCAAATCAAACCAATGTATAAGAAGGATTTTATTACTGTGAATTTGAGAAACATTCGGAATCGCATGATTCGTATGCTTATGTTGGTGTTGTTTGCTGATCTTTCAATCACGTTCTATTAGTTTAAAGATTTTTTGACGAGAAAAAGAATGGACAACAACGGTTCCCAAACCATAGCCAAGGCAAATCAAACCAATGAATAAGAAAGGTTGTATTACTGAGAATTTGAGTAACATTCGAAATCGCATGATTCATATGCTTGTGTTTGTCTTGTTTGGTGATCTTTCTATGAAGTTCAATTAGTTCAAAGATTTTTGGACGACAAAAAGAATGGAAACCAACGGTTCCCAAACCATAGCCTAGGCAAATCAAACCAATCAATAAGAAAGGTTGTGTTATTGAGAATTTGATAAACATTCGGAATCGCATTATTCGTACGCTTGTGTTGGTGTTGTTTGGTGATCTTTCTATCAAGTTCTATTAGTTCAAAGATTTTTTGACGAGAAAAAGAATGGAAAACAACGGTTCCTAAACCATAGCCAAGGCAAACCAAACCGATGAATAAGAAAGGTTGTATTATTGAGAATTTGAGAAACATTCGGAATCGCATGATTCCTATGCTTACGTTGGTGTTGTTTGGTGATCTTTCCATCACGTTTTATTAGTTCAAATATTTTTTGACGAGAAAAAGAATGGAAAACAACGGTTCCCAAACCATAGCCAAGGCAAATCAAACCAATGAATAAGAAATGTTGTCTTACTGAGAATTTGAGAAACATTCGAAATCGCATGATTCGTATGCTTGTGTTGGTGTTGTTTGGTGATCTTTCTATCAAGTTCAATTTGTTCAAACATTTTTGGACGACAAAAAGAATGGAAATCAACGGTTCCCAAACCATAGCCTAGGCAAATCAAACCAATCAATAAGAAAGGTTGTATTACTGAGAATTTGAGAAACATTCGAAATCGCATGATTCGTATGCTTGTGTTGGTGTTGTTTGGTGATCTTTCTATCAATTTCTATTATTTCAAAGATTTTTGGACGAGAAAAATAATGGAAACCAACGGTTCCCAAACCATAGCCAAGGCAAATCAAACCAATGTATAAGAAAGATTTTATTACTGTGAATTTCAGAAACATTCGAAATCGCATGATTCGTATGCTTATGTTGGTGTTGTTTGGTGATCTTTCGATCAAGTTCAATTAGTTTAAAGATTTTTTGACGAGAAAAAGAGTGGAAACCAACGGTTCCCAAACCATAGCCTAGGCAAATCAAACCAATCAATAAGAAAGGTTGTATTACTGAGAATTTGAGAAACATTCGGAATTGCATGATTCGTATGCTTGTGTTGGTGTTCTTTGGTGATCTTTCTATCAAGTTCTATTAGTTCAAAGATTTATGGACTAGAAAAAGAATGGAAACCAATGGTTCCCAAACCATAGCCTAGGCAAATGAAACCAATCAATAAGAAAGGTTGTGTTATTGCGAATTTGAGAAACATTCGAAATCGCATGATTGGTATGCTTATGTTGGTGTTGTTTGGTGATCTTTCCATCATGTTTTATTAGTTTAAAGATTTTTTGACGAGAAAAAGAATGGACAACAAAGGTTCCCAAACCATAGCCAAGGTAAATCAAACCAATGAATAAGAAAGGTTGTATTATTCAGAATTTGAGAAACATTCGAAATCGTGATTCGTATGCTTGTGTTTGTGTTGTTTGGTGATCTTTATATCAAGTTCAATTAGTTCAAAGATTTTTGGACGACAAAAAGAATGGAAACCAACGGTTCCCAAACCATAGCCTAGACAAATCAAACCAATCAATAAGAAAGGTTGTATTACTGAGAATTTGAGAAACATTCGAAATCGCATGATTCGTATGCTTGTGTTGGTGTTGTTTGGTGATGTTTCTATCAAGTTCTATTATTTCAAAGATTTTTGGACGATAAAAATAATGGAAAGCAACGGTTCCCAAACCATAGCCAAGGCAAATCAAACCAATGTATAAGAAAGATTTTATTACTGTGAATTTGAGAAACATTCGGAATCGCATGATTCGTATGCTTATGTTGGTGTTGTTTGGTGATCTTTCAATCACGTTCTATTAGTTTAAAGATTTTTTGACGAGAAAAAGAATGGACAACAACGGTTCCCAAACCATAGCCAAGGCAAATCAAACCAATGAATAAGAAAGTTTGTATTACTGAGAATTTGAGAAACATTCGAAATCGCATGATTCATATGCTTGTGTTTGTGTTGTTTGGTGATCTTTCTATCAAGTTCAATTAGTTCAAAGATTTTTGGACGACAAAAAGAATGGAAACCAACGGTTCCCAAACCATAGCCTAGGCAAATCAAACCAATCAATAAGAAAGGTTGTGTTATTGAGAATTTGATAAACATTCGGAATCGCATTATTCGTACGCTTGTGTTGGTGTTGTTTGGTGATCTTTCTATCAAGTTCTATTTGTTCAAAGATTTTTTGACGAGAAAAAGAATGGAAAACAACGGTTCCTAAACCATAGCCAAGGCAAACCAAACCAATGAATAAGAAAGGTTGTATTATTGAGAATTTGAGAAACATTCGGAATCGCATGATTCGTATGCTTATGTTGGTGTTGTTTGGTGATCTTTCCATCACGTTCTATTAGTTTAAAGATTTTTTGACGAGAAAAATGATGGAAAACAACGGTTCCCAAACCATAGCCAAGGCAAATCAAACCAATGAATAAGAAATGTTGTATTACTGAGAATTTGAGAAACATTCGAAATCGCATGATTCGTATGCTTGTGTTTGTGTTGTTTGGTGATCTTTCTATCAAGTTCAATTAGTTCAAAGATTTTTGGACGACAAAAAGAATGGAAACCAACGGTTCCCAAACCATAGCCTAGGCAAATCAAACCAATCAATAAGAAAGGTTGTATTACTGAGAATTTGAGAAACATTCGAAATCGCATGATTCGTATGCTTGTGTTGGTGTTGTTTGGTGATGTTTCTATCAAGTTCTATTATTTCAAAGATTTTTGGACGAGAAAAATAATGGAAACCAACGGTTCCCAAACCATAGCCAAGGCAAATCAAACCAATGTATACGAAAGATTTTATTACTGTGAATTTGAGAAACATTCGGAATCGCATGATTCGTATGCTTACGTTGGTGTTGTTTGGTGATCTTTCAATCACGTTCTATTAGTTTATAGATTTTTTGACGAGAAAAAGAATGGACAACAAAGGTTCCCAAACCATAGCCTAGGCAAATCAAACCAATCAATAAGAAAGGTTGTGTTATTGAGAATTTGATAAACATTCGGAATCGCATTATTCGTACGCTTGTGTTGGTGTTGTTTGGTGATCTTTCTATCAAGTTCTATTTGTTCAAAGATTTTTTGACTAGAAAAAGAATGGAAAACAACGGTTCCTAAACCATAGCCAAGGCAAACCAAACCAATGAATAAGAAAGGTTGTATTATTGAGAATTTGAGAAACATTCGGAATCGCATGATTCGTATGCTTATGTTGGTGTTGTTTGGTGATCTTTCCATCACGTTCTATTAGTTTAAAGATTTTTTGACGAGAAAAATGATGGAAAACAACGGTTCCCAAACCATAGCCAAGGCAAATCAAACCAATGAATAAGAAAGGTTGTATTACTGAGAATTTGAGAAACATTCGGAATCGCATGATTCGTATGCTTATGTTGGTGTTGTTTGGTGATCTTTCCATCACGTTCTATTAGTTTAAAGATTTTTTGACGAGAAAAAGAATGGACAACAACGGTTCCCAAACCATAGCCAAGGCAAATCAAACCAATGAATAAGAAAGGTTGTATTAATGAGAATTTGAGAAACATTCGGAATTGCATGATTCGTATGCTTGTGTTTGTGTTCTTTGGTGATCTTTCTATCAAGTTCTATTAGTTCAAAGATTTATGGACTAGAAAAAGAATGGAAACCAACGGTTCCCAAACCATAGCCTAGGCAAATCAAACCAATCAATAAGAAAGGTTGTGTTATTGCGAATTTGAGAAACATTCGAAATCGCATGATTGGTATGCTTATGTTGGTGTTGTTTGGTGATCTTTCCATCATGTTCTATTAGTTTAAAGATTTTTTGACGAGAAAAAGAATGGAAAACAACGGTTCCCAAACCATAGCCAAGGCAAATCAAACCAATGAATAAGAAAGTTTGTATTATTGAGAATTTGAGAAACATTCGAAATCGTGATTCGTATGCTTGTGTCTGTGTTGTTTGGTGATCTTTATATCAAGTTCAATTAGTTCAAAGATTTTTGGACGACAAAAAGAATGGAAACCAACGGTTCCCAAACCATAGCCTAGGCAAATCAAACCAATCAATAAGAAAGGTTGTGTTATTGAGAATTTGATAAAGATTCGGAATCGCATTATTCGTACGCTTGTGTTGGTGTTGTTTGGTGATCTTTCTATCAAGTTCTATTATTTCAAAGATTTTTGGACGAGAAAAATAATGGAAACCAACGGTTCCCAAACCATAGCCAAGGCAAATCAAACCAATGTATAAGAAATGTTGTATTACTGAGAATTTGAGAAACATTCGAAATCGCATGATTCGTATGCTTGTGTTTGTGTTGTTTGGTGATCTTTCTATCAAGTTCAATTAGTTCAAAGATTTTTGGACGACAAAAAGAATGGAAATCAACGGTTCCCAAACCATAGCCTAGGCAAATCAAACCAATCAATAAGAAAGGTTGTATTACTGAGAATTTGAGAAACATTCGAAATCGCATGATTCGTATGCTTGTGTTGGTGTTGTTTGGTGATCTTTCTATCAAGTTCTATTATTTCAAAGATTTTTGGACGAGAAAAATAATGGAAACCAACGGTTCCCAAACCATAGCCAAGGCAAATCAAACCAATGTATAAGAAAGATTTTATTACTGTGAATTTGAGAAACATTCGGAATCGCATGATTCGTATGCTTATGTTGGTGTTGTTTGGTGATCTTTCCATCACGTTCTATTAGTTTAAAGATTTTTTGACGAGAAAAAGAATGGAAAACAACGGTTCCCAAACCATAGCCAAGGCAAATCAAACCAATGAATAAGAAAGGTTGTATTACTGAGAATTTGAGAAACACTCGAAATCGCATGATTCGTATGCTTGTGTTTATGTTGTTTGGTGATCTTTCTATCAAGTTCAGTTAGTTCAAAGATTTTTGGACGACAAAAAGAATGGAAACCAACGGTTCCCAAACCATAGCCTAGGAAAATCAAACCAATCAATAAGAAAGGTTGTGTTATTGAGAATTTGATAAACATTCGGAATCGCATTATTCGTACGCTTGTGTTGGTGTTGTTTGGTGATCTTTCTATCAAGTTCTATTTGTTCAAAGATTTTTTGACGAGAAAAAGAATGGAAAACAACGGTTCCTAAACCATACCCAAGGCAAACCAAACCAATGAATAAGAAAGGTTGTATTATTGAGAATTTGAGAAACATTCGGAATCGCATGATTCGTATGCTTATGTTGGTGTTGTTTGGTGATCTTTCCATCACGTTCTATTAGTTTAAAGATTTTTTGACGAGAAAAAGGATGGAAAACAACGGTTCCCAAACCATAGCCAAGGCAAATCAAACCAATGAATAAGAAATGTTGTATTACTGAGAATTTGAGAAACATTCGAAATCGCATGATTCGTATGCTTGTGTTTGTGTTGTTTGGTGATCTTTCTATCAAGTTCAATTAGTTCAAAGATTTTTGGACGACAAAAAGAATGGAAACCAACGGTTCCCAAACCATAGCCTAGGCAAATCAAACCAATCAATAAGAAAGGTTGGATTACTGAGAATTTGAGAAACATTCGAAATCGCATGATTCGTATGCTTGTGTTGGTGTTGTTTGGTGATCTTTCTATCAAGTTCTATTATTTCAAAGATTTTTGGACGAGAAAAATAATGGAAACCAACGGTTCCCAAACCATAGCCAAGGCAAATCAAACCAATGTATAAGAAAGATTTTATTACTGTGAATTTGAGAAACATTCGGAATCGCATGATTCGTATGCTTATGTTGGTGTTGTTTGGTGATCTTTCCATCACGTTCTATTAGTTTAAAGATTTTTTGACGAGAAAAAGAATGGAAAACAACGGTTCCCAAACCATAGCCAAGGCAAATCAAACCAATGAATAAGAAAGGTTGTATTACTGAGAATTTGAGAAACATTCGAAATCGCATGATTCGTATGCTTGTGTTTATGTTGTTTGGTGATCTTTCTATCAAGTTCAGTTAGTTCAAAGATTTTTGGACGACAAAAAGAATGGAAACCAACGGTTCCCAAACCATAGCCTAGGCAAATCAAACCAATCAATAAGAAAGGTTGTGTTATTGAGAATTTGATAAACATTCGGAATCGCATTATTCGTACGCTTGTGTTGGTGTTGTTTGGTGATCTTTCTATCAAGTTCTATTTGTTCAAAGATTTTTTGACGAGAAAAAGAATGGAAAACAACGGTTCCTAAACCATACCCAAGGCAAACCAAACCAATGAATAAGAAAGGTTGTATTATTGAGAATTTGAGAAACATTTGGAATCGCATGATTCGTATGCTTATGTTGGTGTTGTTTGGTGATGTTTCCATCACGTTCTATTAGTTTAAAGATTTTTTGACGAGAAAAAGGATGGAAAACAACGGTTCCCAAACCATAGCCAAGGCAAATCAAACCAATGAATAAGAAAGGTTGTATTACTGAGAATTTGAGAAACATTCGAAATCGCATGATTCGTATGCTTGTGTTGGTGTTGTTTGGTGATCTTTCTATCAAGTTCTATTGTTTCAAAGATTGTTGGACGAGAAAAGTAATGGAAACCAACGGTTCCCAAACCATAGCCAAGGCAAATCAAACCAATGTATAAGAAAGATTTATTACTGTGAATTTGAGAAACTGTTGGATCGTTAGTACTGAGGGTTGTCCTTTACTTTGGTAAAGGCGTCCTTAGATTAGGCGTCCCTACGAGGAGTAGGGGCGTCCTTGAGTAATGCAGCGGAAATAAAGTACTAAACAGATAAAGAATGAACGCAGTGAATTATAGAGGAACCACTCAAGACCAAGTAGTCCTTTAGTGTAAACCTCTACCTCCTTGGAGGATTTTTGAATAGTTCTTTCCTTTATATTGAACGTCCTTACAGTTGTACTGGCGAGTCTTTACAGTTCTCTGGTACTTAGCTTTTCCCTAAGTCCACTAGTAAAGGACTCCTCTAAGCCTACAACTTAAGTTGGTTCAATCCACTAAAGGACTCTTGTTGGATCGTTAGTCAAAAATACAAGGACGTCCTTAACAGGGTTAAGGTCGTTCTTTACCAGGATGTCCTTAATAAAGCTTAAGGACTTCCTTAGCTCGCAGCGGAAATCAAAAGACTAAACAAGTAAAGACAATAAGTAAGGAACGCTTTTGATTTATAGAGGAACCACTCAAGTACCAACTAGTCCTTGAGTGTAAACCTCTACCTCCTTGGAGGATTTTGTAATAGCTTCTTTCCTTTCTTATTAAGTTTCCTTACAATACACTGGCGAGTAGTTACACTTCTCTGGCACTTAGAAGGGCGTCCCTAAGTCCACTAGTAACGACTCCTTTAAGCCTGTAGAGTAACCTAACTTAATCTCTCTAAAGGACGCTATCACCTTTTCCTTACAGTTCGTCGTAAGGACTCTCTCACTATTTTTGTTCTTTTCTGTTACAAACACTTTGTGGTTTTGTGGTACGCTTCTCGCTCGATCTAACACCTAGTTCTCACTTGTTCTTGAGCTTGTTCTTGGTGTTCTTGAGCGACTGACAAATTCCCTGAATATTCTCTGAAGCGTCACATCACAATAAATGCTCTGGACGAGTATTTATAGTGACATTGGGAAAGGGCGACTTTCTCTGACGATCATGCCCTTTGGGGACGTTGCAACAGTAATCAGCTTCCACGTGTCTCTGTGATGATCAAGGAAGCTTACTGGCAATTCCGTTAGACTTGGATGAGGGATCTTCTTCCACGTGGAGATCATGATCAAAGCTTGTCTGGTGATGTCACTTTGTCGGCCAGCTTTGAAGGACTCCAGTGTAAAGGTTACGGACGGTGTCCTTGTGTATGATCTTGCCAAGCCGTTCACTGAGAGACGCAACGTCCTTACTCCTTAAGGACGACTACATGTTTATCAACTTGTTGTCCTTTTCAACGTGCGTCCCTGAAACACTTGGACAACTTATTAGATCAAGGCGAGTTTGTCATATCAAAACTAAGGGACGCCAGGCACAATGTTAATTACTGAAGGCGTCCTTAACATTGTCCCAACAACTCTATTCCTACGTTCTGCAGTACTTCGCAGAACTCTCTTTCTCTCTTTTTGGGTTTTCTCTTACAAACTGTTTTTGTGATTTGGTTACAAGTCTCACTCGATCTAACACAAGTTCTAGCACTGTTCTTGAGTTCTTGAGTTAGTTCTTCGTGTTCTTGAGTGAGTCGCTTTCTCTTTGATTCTCTCTGAATATTCCTGAAAGCGTTGGCGTCACAATAAATGCCTTGGGGCTATTTATAGGATTTGGGGAAGGGCGTCTTTTCTCTGGGACGATCATGCCCTTCATGGACGTGGCTACAGGATCTTCCTCCACGTAGTAGGGCGGTGATGAGGAAGCTTCCTGTATCCAGCTGTGTATGATGAACTCCGCTACAGGATCGGCCGCCACGTGTTGATGGACTCTGCAACAGGATCGTCAGCCACGTAGTGTTGGACTCCGCTACAGGATCGGTCTCCACGTGTCCTTGGATGATCAAACATTGTCGAGTGATGTCATCCTGTCGGCTAGTGAGTAAGGACTCCTTTCTTGCGTTCCTACTTGCTTGGGACTCCGTCCTTGCTCAAGTAGTCTCTAGCTGGTCCTTACTTCCTGTTAGCTAGCGTCCCTGAGCTTATGGGACGCTCATACACACTAGTTGTCCTTTTGGTCACTGGCGTTCCTGAACACTTGGACAACTTTATTAGAATCAAAGTGAGTTTGTCATATCAAAACTAAGGGACGGTTGTGTGGAACACTAACAAGTACGCAAGCGTTCTTGATAGCGTCCCAACAATTTCCCCCTTTTTGATGATGACAAACTCTTCAGCAAAACAGTTTTGACATTGGAACTTAGCATGCATGAAAACTTAGAGGCGTCCTCTAATACTTAGAGAGATTTTGATAAGCACAAGTTTTAGGTTTTGGATCTTAAGGAGAGAGTCGCGTCCTAGAAAAGTTTCTAAGCGTCCTCTTTTATTCTAGCATGGGCGTTCCTTAGACCTTTCACTTAATAGTTCCCCCTTAACACTTGCTTATTCTAGATAACTATTTTATAGCGCATCTCTGCAAAACCACACTTCCCCCTTTTGGCATCATCGAAAAGGATAACAATTGATAAGGACGTTAGCACAAACACGTAACTAAAAGCAGTGGAACGCTTAAACAAACACATGCAAGCAAACAGTGGAATTGCCATTCAAACAAAATTAGAGTTATTACAGACCAAGGTCATAAGTTTGAAGTTCAAAAGAAGCAAAGGCAATTTAATAGGGGATGAAAGGGGTGGTGGCAATCACTGAGAGCGGCGCTGGTCTTGATAAAACTGGAGCAATTGTTCTTGAAGTTCAGCAGCCTTGGAGAACGCAGATGATAAGTCCTTTAAGGTAGAGAAAATGAGGCATTGATTGTCCATTATTGCACCCATGAGTTCTGCTGGAGGGTACTGAGCTATGTTTGCAGGAGCAGAACGGGGCAGAGGACCTGAACTCGAAGACGGAGCGTCCATTGGAATAGCTGGAGGAGAAGAAGGCCCTAAGAGCATTTGATCAAGTGTTGTAAGATCTACTGCGGGCTCTTGATCTTGAGGAGACTCTTGAGACGTAGGAGCCAGCCTTGCGGCCTCAGCCTCAGCAGCTAGGCGTTCTTCCTCGGCTTTCAGTCGTGCTTCCTCAGCCTCAGCTTCTAACTGTTTCAGAACAGACGGCGGCTCTTCATTATGCCTTATCTCGACAAGTCCCTTCTTGGCATTCCATTTTAAGCCAAGTTCTTCAGAGGGAGCGCTCTCATCATAAGCGTCCTGGGACTACAAGATTGCCTTTACGACTCCAGGGTAGGGTAAGGCGTGCCTCTTCCTTCCACACTTGGCCATGTGTTGCATAGCAATTCTGGCTAAGTTGATTGGGCGGCGTTCAAGGATTACATCAATTAGGATTATGTCGTGAGTTTGCACAATTGAACGCTTCTCCTGCCTTGGAAGAATGGCGCGACAGATGAAGTAGTGAACGATTGTGCCAACTTTGCTTAGAACGTGAGCTACCCTGTCGAGTCCCATCGGCCTTTTACCCTGAAAGATGTGCTCAACCAGAGGCAGTTCTTGATCAGTCGTTTCAAAGCCGCCTTCAGGAAGTGAGCTAAGAGCATCGGACGGTGGCTTGCGTGGACTGAGACCAAGGAAGGAGCGCATTTGGCGTTCTGTCACTGAAGCTTTCTCACCTTCAATTTTGAAGTGGAGGGAGCCATCTTTTGCCTTGTAGCGCAAATCCCTGTAGAACGCCTTCACCTGTTCTTTGTCAACAGTTGTCGGCGCTGGTCCAACGTTCTGCCATCCTTGAAATTTCAGAAGTTCAAGAAACTCCTAAACTGATTCATCGTCGAAGGAGGCTAGCCACTCTTCAGAGTAAATGAGAGGGCTCAGGACTTTAACGGGCACATCAGCGTTCTTCCTTTTGCGCTTGCCCTTGGGGGACTCAGAGTCCTCATCATCATCATCTGACTCGTCTTCAGCTTTCTCCGAGTCAATGTCAGAAGCGTCCTTTGAAGGAGCGTCCGCTGTGCCTTGTTCTTTTTCTGCATCGCCACCAGCTGTGGCTTGATCAGCATCAGAAGTCTGTCCTTGGGACGCGCTCTCAGCGTCCTGAGCCTCTGTCTGTTGTTCTGTTGTTGTTGGCTCAGCGTTCGCTGGGAATTGGGATTCTGTTTGGATTGAGGGGGAGGGGTTTTCTTGTGGAGCTTGGGAGGGGTTGAGGATTGGGAGGGATTGGTCATATGGAGGGACCTCCTGGGTATCACGCGTGAGCTCTTCAGAAAGAGTTGGCTCGGCGTTCTCTTGAGGTACCTGGTGCTCGCCAGCGTCCTCAGCTACTTGTGTTTCAGCGGGAGCATTCTCAACTCCTTCAGCCTCGTCGTCGGAGTCCCCAACAACGTCAATGATAGGGGAAACTCCTTCAGCATTGGCTTGAGGCGTTCCTCTGTTGCTCTCAGATGAGCTAGAGGAGGAGGAGGAGATGTGCTCGGGCTCTGGAGCAGCTTGAACCATGAGCACCTTGGGAGATTCACCGGCTTTGCGGCGTTTGAAGGTGCGCTCAAGGGCTGGACGCTTCTCAACGTCCTCTGGTCCACTTTCGGAGGAGGGACGGCGAGATTTGGGGGTTTCGGGATCTTTTGAGGGCGAGATATGAGCCGGAGCTGTTGGGAAGTTTGCAAGGTTTAGAGGAGAGTAGGGTTTGGGAGGGAAGGGTATGAGAGCATTTTTCTTGGAAGGTTGGGGGGACGGAGGAGGGGTGGGGAGTTGAACGATTGAGATTTGTTGAGGGGGAGGAGTGGATTCCTTGGAGAGGTTAGAAGGCCTTTTTGTGGTGCTTGGCCTTTTTGTGGGGGGTTTGGAGGATGGGACGCTAGAAGTCTTGGCCTTTTTGAGGGGCCTAGGGTCGTGAACTTTCTTTGAGCGTCCCTCCTTGAAATGGGAAGGAAACTTATCTACAATCTCCGTTGGTTTTGACGTGGAGAAGGGTTGGGAAGATTTTGAGAGGGGAGAGGATGGTGCAGGACGCTTCATCAAATTTTTGGTGGTAAGGGTAGGAACGGCAGGAGGAGGTGGAGAGGGACTTGGCACTTTTGCTTTGAGCATTTTGTAGGCCAGGGAGTCCCTAGGATACATGGGAAAGTCGGGAAGGACAGCGTTGTGGAGGTCAGGAATAAGTTCAAGTAAGGGACCCAGATTCTCACCTCCAAATTGAGAGCAGAAGAGAACGTCGTCCATCCGTCCTGGCAAGTCTTTGTAGTTGGTTTTGTGAAGACTTGGCATGACGAAGCGTTCAATGAACCTTTCATAGTTCTTAGTCTTCGTTGCATCATTCTTGATCTCTGGCAAGTCCATGCGTTCCCTTATTAAATTGTAGAGAGTTCTCGGCTTCCTGTTGATGAAGTCCACTAGAGACTTATTGAGAACGATAGGTTTGGGCTTCTCTATATAATGGGACTTCACCAGCTTTCTTCGCTTCCCGCCGGTAGAAGATCCGGCCACGTTCAACTGTCTTTGAGACATGTTTTCAGATGAAGTGTAAAGAGAGAAAGTCGCCGGAGTTCTAGAGAGAAGTCAGAGCAATTTTGAGAGCGAGAAAGTGGTTGAGCGTAATAAATTTGATTGCGACTGTTCTGGCCTTATATAGAGGAAGCGGTGGCACAAATGGTAATTAACACTGTTTTACTGTGCGACACGTGGCAAAACTTCCCCCTTAAGATTTGAGCAAAAGCAACGGTCACTGTTCACACTTTCAAAAGTTAAAAATTCTGACTCTTCAACTGCTCCTCAACAACTAAACTGGCGTTCTTACCAACAAACACTGAGCGTCCTCTCCAACTTAGCAAAAATAACCTCTTCAAGCAAACTTCTTTAAGCAAACCAACAACCAACTTACCGTTCTTGTGATTACCTTTCGAACCAGTTGAGAACAACGCAAGTACGTCCCGTAAAAGAAAATATGAAGCTCATAGGACGCTTTTGCAGAGTTCTCGGCTAGGGTAAGCTTAGAGTTCCCATCATTTCGGCTTATAATGAGGGTTGGGTGATCAGGGATACTCTTTTCAAAACAAAATAGAGAAAATTTGAATGGCGTTCCAAAGTAGCAAACACATGAAGTTTTAGACTAGCGTCCTTGCAAATATGAATTCAATGCATAACAGTCCTTAAACACTTAGAATCTACAAAACATAGCCAATCATTGAGGGAATAGTAGAACGGGACTTGCTACTTAAAAGTTATCATCCCTAAGAGCAACCTGAGATGCTCAAAGGGACGTCTATCAAGCGCCTTAGTGAAAATATCAGCTATTTGGTCTTCAGTCCTTACATGCTCCATACTAATGAGTCCTAGTTCAACATTATCACGCAAGAAATGATGCCTTATATGAATATGCTTTGTGCGTGAATGAAAAACAGGATTCTTTGAAACTTCAATAGCACTTGTGTTATCACAACGAATGGGAATAGTTTCAAGAGTGATACCGTAGTCCTCTAGTTGATATTTGATCCAGATAACTTGTGAACAGCACGAAGCAGCAGCAACGTACTCGGCTTCTGCAGTTGAAAGCGCCACAGAGTTCTGTTTCTTAGATCCCCAAGAGACTAAGCATGAACCAAGGAACTGCGTCATTCCTGAAGTGCTTTTCCGATCAATTACATGACCCGCATAATCAGCGTCCGAGTAGCCAACTAGCTTGAAGGACGTCTTCCTGGGGTACCAAAGGCAAAGATCGTCGCGTCCTTTGAGGTAGCGAAAGATCCTCTTGACTTCTTGCATGTGGGACTCATTTGGATTTGCCTGGAAACGTGCACACAAGCAAACGGCAAACTTAATATCGGGACGGCTTGCGGTCAAGTAGAGCAAAGAACCAATCATCCCTCTGTAAAGTTTTTGATCAACGTCCTTTCCCTGTTCATCTGCGTAAAGACGCGAGGTTTGGAGAACATGGGGTTGCAACAGGTTTGGACGTGTTCATCCCGTACTTCTCAAGCATTTCACGGACATATTTTTGTTGGTGAATGCGCGTCCCTTCCTTGAGTTGATTGATTTGAAGTCCCAAGAAGAAATTGAGTTCTCCAATGAGGGACATCTCAAACTCACTACTCATTAAGGACTTGAACTCATCTACAAGCTTCATGTTAGTACTACCAAAAAACTATATCATCAACATAGACTTGGGCAATCAAAATGTCCTTGTGAACTTTCTTTATGAACAAAGTTTTATCAATTGAACCTCTAGTGTATCCATGAGACAAAAAAAAGGACGCAAACCTGTCGTACCATGCACGAGGGGCTTGCTTGAGTCCATAGAGCGCTTTGTCCAAGTAGTACACATGATCTGGGTGAGAGGCGTCCTCAAAGCCAGGCGGCTGAGCAACGTACACTTCCTCCTTTAGCTTTCCATTGAGAAAGGCAGTCTTGACGTCCATCTGAAATAACTTGAATCCTTTGTGAGCGGCGAAGGCAATAAGGAGACGAACGGCTTCAATTCTAGCAACAGGAGCAAAGGTCTCATCATAGTCTATGCCTTCCTCTTGCTTGAATCCTTGAGCCACCAGTCTTGCCTTGTTTCTTGACACACGTCCACTCTCATCAAGCTTATTTCTGAACACCCATCGTGTCCCTATGATATTTTTGCCTTTGGGACGTGGGACGAGAGTCCAAACTTTGTTCCTTTCAAACTGGTTGAGTTCTTCTTGCATTGCTTGAATCCAGTCAGCGTCCTGGAGTGCTTCTTTGATATTCTTTGGCTCCACCATAGAGACAAAGGCATTGAATGCACAAAAAGCCAATTTGCACTCTGGGACTTGCTTGCAGCTGACCTTGTTTGAACGCCTTGAGAAGGATCTGAGACAATTTGAGAAGTTGGGTGATCCCTAGAGAAGCGGGACTCCCTTTGAAACAAATGAGCAAATCTTGGATCAATGTCACCATCTGAATCATCACTATCACTTTGAGCATCGTCCTCAATGTGTTCCCCTTCAGAGAGAGCGTCCACACCTTGACGTTGCTCGCCTTGTTGACTTGATTCAGCTACATCTTGTTGAACTGGAGATTCACTATAAGATGGAACTCCTTGAACAACACTGGGAGCGTCCACTAAGACTTCTTCAGGATTTGGAGACGCATCCTTAGAGACATAGTATTTTCCAGAGGTCCAATCTTCAGCTTCATCTTCAGAGTCGTCCTGTTGTTGTAACGCAGAGCGTTCTTTCTTACTTGGCTTTTCTTTGTGAGAAGAACGTTCCTTGAACACAACATGAATACTCTCCTCAAGCTTTAGAGTCCTTTTGTTGAACACTCTATATGCTTTGCTGGTAAGAGAGTACCCAAGGAATATGGCTTCATCACTCCTTGCATCAAACTTTCCAAGTTTTTCTTTATCATTGTTGTGAACGAAGCATTTGCAACCAAAGACTCTGAGATAATCAATGCGAGGCTTCTTTCCATTCAACAGCTCATAGGACGTCTTCTTTAGCAAAGGACGGATCATGGCACGATTGATGATGTAACACGTTGTAGCAATAGCTTCCGCCCAGAAGTACTTGGGAACGCTATTTGCCAATAGCATAGTTCTTGCCATATCCTCTAGCGTCCTATTCTTTCTTTCCACAACTCCATTTTGTTGAGGCGTTCTTGGAGCTGAGAAATTGTGAGAGACTCCATGTTGATCACAGTATGCCAGGAACTCTGAATTTTGGAACTCCGTTCCATGGTCTGATCTTATGGCTTTGAGAGGCGTCTCAAGAGCAACTTCCACTTGTTTGATGAATACTTTGAACGCATTGAAACAATCTGCTTTTGACACCAAGAAAAGAACCCAAGTGAATCGAGAAAAATCATCTACAAGAACGTAAATGTACCTCTTTCCACCGTAGCTCAACGTCTTCATTGGTCCGCAAAGATCCATATGGAGCAGTTCCAAAGGCTTCTTTGTACTGACTTCGTTCTTGGATTTGAAGGACGTTCTTGTTTGCTTCCCTTTGATGCAAGCTTCACACTGTTCAACTTTCTCAGGATCAATTCGGGGAAGTCCTTTCACAAGATTTCGCTGGTGTAGCTTAAGGATTGTGCTTGGTCCAGCATGGCCAAGTCGGCGATGCCAGAGATCAGCGTCCTCCCTTGAAGCAGATAGACACAACTCTGATTTGGGCTTGAATTCTTGATTGAAGATGTAGATATTGTTCTTGCGAACTCCTTTGAGAACAACTTTGTTGGACTTCTTGTTAATAACTAAGCACTCCTTTGAGTCAAATGTGACTAGATTTTCACCTTGATCACACATCTGAGAGACGCTAAGAAGATTGAAGCCAAGTCCTTCAACAAGACTGACATTTGTTGCTTTAATGGACGGGTTGAGAATAGCAGTTCCCGTTCCTTTGATCTTTCCTTTGCCCTTGTTGCCAAACGAGACAGTTCCTCCCGTGGCACTACTTTGGATAGAAGTGAGATGGATCTGGCTTCCTGTCATATGATTTGAGGCGCCACTATCAATGATCCATGGGCGTCCCCTCACTTCCACCTGCCATAACAACGTTAGTGTTTGGCGACCCAGGCAAGGTGTTCCTTACCTGGTTCGTTACAGAAATAGAACTCTGGTTCTGGCATGTTGTCATTAATATTCACATCATTTGAAATAGCATGCTTGCGGAAAGAGTTCCTAGAGCGTCTAGAACGCCTAGGATTAGCCTTAGGAACGGACTTAGCATTTTCGTTGTTAGTCCTAGCAGCTTTTCCATTTTCAACATCTTCTTTGAGTTTTAAGCAATCATATTTGAAGTGATCTCCTTGTCCACAGTACCAACACGTCCTATAGTAAGTACCAAGATAGTACTTCTTATTGGGACGCTGAATCTTATTTTCTTTCATCTTTTGAGGATTACAAACTTTTGAACCGTCCCCTTTAGCAATCTTCTTGTAAATCTTATGACTAGTGGAGTTAGTATAGTAGTCTTCCTTTCCTAATTCCCCACTCTCTAGAACTCTAATTCTTTCAAGAAGATTTTTGGTTTTCTCCCGTTCAAGTTCAAGTTCTGAAGTTTTACTGGCCTCAAAATCACTAGGAAGAGAGTTCTTAGTGTTAGATTCATAACCAAGACCTCTCTTAGCTGGGACGAAGACCATTGGTCTCACTTCTTCAACTATGGGACTCTTACCCATCACTTTCACTTCTTCCCTAAGCTTAGAGTTCTCAAGTTTGAGACACATGATTTCAGTTTTTAGGGACTTAGTTTCTTCACATGAGGACTCTAGTTGAATGGTCATGGAACTACAGTTTTCACATTCAACCACTATATTTTCATTTTCAAGTTCAAGTTCATCCATTCTATGTTGCATGACAACACTTTCTTCCATGATTCTTCCAATAAGTTTAATGAGCTTGGATTTAGAACAATTTTCTAATGAACTCATCATAGACTCACGGGTTACCTCATTTTCAAATTTCGAAGCGTTCTGTTCAACAACGGTAACGTCCTCCATAGCCATGAAAGCTACTTGCTCACCATCAGATGCGTCCTCAAGGGCTATGTATGCTTGTTCATCGGGTTCATCATCATCATCATCATCATCATCGGAGGAAGAACTCCCATTGTCCCATGCAGAGGCGAACGCTCCAATGAGAGCTTTTGTCTTCATTTCCTTTGCAGACATTCTTGTTGTGCATTTCTTAGCAAAGTGCCCTTTTCTGTTACACTTGTAACATGTGAGTTCCTTCATTTCTGCCTCAGTGTACTTGCGGCTTTCCTTCTTGGGCATCTTGTGTTTATTGACATGTTTGTTCCTTTTGCCAAAAACACGGAGAACTTTGTTAAAGAGAGCAACTTCTTCTTCTGCATCCAGTTGCTCTTTAGACTTGCTTTCTCTTTCCTTTAAGGCTTGAACGCGCATCTTCTCGCGGTTCTCAGCTTTGTTGGCTTCCACCATTACAGCGATTTCCTGTTGACGCCGAAGGTACTCAGCGTACTCTGGTGTTGTGGACGCCAAGGCAAGATCAGTTTGAGGATTCTGTCCAAGCTGAGCCATATCAGAAATTCTTCTTTCCTCGTACTGCCTGAGCTTCCCATAGATTTCTTCCATATCTAGAGTTTTGTTGGCTGTATTTTCTTTGAACGTTGTCCTGTCAAAGTTCCAGACTCCGGTCAAACCATCAATGACCACTTGAACTCTATTCCTCATGGAGATTTCTGTTTCTGGGATGCCCAAGTTCCTCATCTTGGTGACAAGGGCCTCAAAACGATACGAGTAGTCGTTCACCGTCTCATTTGGCAGCATGCTAAAAGCATAGAACTCCTTCTTGATTTTCAGCTGGACGTCCTCCTTCATTTCAGCGGTTCCCACATGGAACTTCTCAAGAGCTTCCCACTGTTGTTTCGCTGTTGACAAATTGCTGACCCGAGTGGTGTCCCTCTCGCATAAGGACGCTTGAAGAAAACAAATAGCTTTTGCGTTGGTTTCCATCAGCTTGAACTCGTCAGGACCCCACTCGTCCTCCTTATCAGCTTTGTCAGCAGGAACTTTGAGATCTCCTTTCATGATAACCTTCCAGCATTGATAATTTTGACTTCTGCAGAAGTTTTCGAACCTGGTCTTCCAGCGATTGAAATTGCCGTCCGTTAGGCGCGGAGGCTTCACAAAAGAAATTCCAATGGGTTCCATGTCCATCTTTACCTGCAACTCAGTAAGAATCTAGAGCGCCTGCTCTGATACCAATTGTTGGATCGTTAGTACTGAGGGACGTCCTTTACTTTGGTAAAGGCGTCCTTAGATTAGGCGTCCCTACGAGGAGTAGGGGCATCCTTGAGTAATGCAGCGGAAATAAAGTACTAAACAGATAAAGAATGAACGCAGTGAATTATAGAGGAACCACTCAAGACCAAGTAGTCCTTGAGTGTAAACCTCTACCTCCTTGGAGGATTTTTGAATAGTTCTTTCCTTTGTATTGAACGTCCTTACAGTTGTACTGGCGAGTCTTTACAGTTCTCTGGTACTTAGCTTTTCCCTAAGTCCACTAGTAAAGGACTCCTCTAAGCCTACAACTTAAGCTGGTTCAATCCACTAAAGGACTCTATTCCTACGTTCTGCAGTACTTCACAGAACTCTCTTTCTCTCTTTTTGGGTTTTCTCTTACAAACTGTTTTTGTGATTTGGTTACAAGTCTCACTCGATCTAACACAAGTTCTAGCACTGTTCTTGAGTTCTTGAGTTAGTTCTTCGTGTTCTTGAGTGAGTCGCTTTCTCTTGGATTCTCTCTGAATATTCCTGAAAGCGTTGGCGTCACAATAAATGCCTTGGGGCTATTTATAGGACTTGGGGAAGGGCGTCTTTTCTCTGGGACGATCATGCCCTTCATGGACGTGGCTACAAGATCTTCCTCCACGTAGTAGGGCGGTGATGAGGAAGCTTCCCGTATCCAGCTGTGTATGATGAACTCCGCTACAGGATCGGCCGCCACGTGTTGATGGACTCTGCAACAGGATCGTCCGCCACGTAGTGTTGGACTCCGCTACAGGATCGGTCTCCACGTGTCTTGGATGATCAAACATTGTCGAGTGATGTCATCCTGTCGGCTAGTGAGTAAGGACTCCTTTCTTGCGTTCCTACTTGCTTGGGACTCCGTCCTTGCTCAAGTAGTCTCTAGCTGGTCCTTACTTCCTGTTAGCTAGCGTCCCTGAGCTTATGGGACGCTCATACACACTAGTTGTCCTTTTGGTCACTGGCGTTCCTGAACACTTGGACAACTTTATTAGAATCAAAGTGAGTTTGTCATATCAAAACTAAGGGACGGTTGTGTGGAACACTAACAAGTACGCAAGCGTTCTTGATAGCGTCCCAACAGAAACATTCGGAATCGCATGATTCGTATGCTTATGTTGGTGTTGTTTGGTGATCTTTCAATCACGTTCTATTAGTTTAAAGATTTTTTGACGAGAAAAAGAATGGACAACAACGGTTCCTAAACCATAGCCAAGGCAAATCAAACCAATGAATAAGAAAGGTTGTATTACTGAGAATTTGAGAAACATTCAAAATCGCATGATTCGTATGCTTGTGTTTGTGTTGTTTGGTGATCTTTCTATCAAGTTCTATTAGTTCAAAGATTTTTTGACGAGAAAAAGAATGGAAAACAACGGTTCCCAAACCATAGCCAAGGCAAATTAAAACCAATGAATAAGAAAGGTTGTATTATAGAGAATTTGAGAAACATTCGGAATCGCATGATTCGTATGCTTGTGTTGGTGCTGTTTGGTGATCTTTCTATCAAGTTATATTAGTTCAAAGATTATTGGACGAGAAAAAGAATGGAAACCAATGGTTCCCAAACCATAGCCTAGGCAACTCAAACCAATGAATAAGAAAGCTTGTATTATTGAGAATTTGAGAAACATTCGGAATCGCATGATTCGTATGCTTGTGTTTGTGTTCATTGGTGATCTTTCTATCAAGTTCTATTAGTTCAAAGATTTATGGACTAGAAAAAGAATGGAAACCAACGGTTCCCAAACCATAGCCAAGGCAAATCAAACCAATGAATAAGAAAGGTTGTGTTATTGAGAATTTGAGAAACATTCGGAATCGCATTATTCGTATGCTTGTGTTGGTGTTGTTTGGTGATCTTTCTATCAAGTTCTATTAGTTTAAAGATTTTTTGACGAGAAAAAGAATGGAAAATAACTGTTCCTAAACCATAGCCAATGCAAACCAAACCAATGATTAAGAAAGGTTGTATTACTGAGAATTTGAGAAACATTCGGAATCGCATGATTCGTATGCTTGTGTTTGTGTTCTTTGGTGATCTTTCTATCAAGTTCTATTAGTTCAAATGATTATGGACTAGAAAAAGAATGGAAACCAACGGTTCCCAAACCATAGCCTAGGAAAATCATACCAATCAATAAGAAAGGTTGTGGTATTGCGAATTTGAGAAACATTCGAAATCGCATGATTCGTATCCTTATGTTTGTGTTGTTTGGTGATCTTTCTATCAAGTTCTATTAATTCAAAGATTTTTTGATAAGAAAAAGAATGGAAACAACGTTTCCCAAACCATAGCCAAGGCAAATCAAACCAATGAATAAGAAAGGTTGTATTACTGAGAGCTTGAGAAACATTCGAAATCTCATGATTCGTATGCTTGTGTTGGTGTTGTTTGGTGATCTTTCTATCACGTTCTATTAGTTTAAAGATTTTTTGACGATAAAAAGAATGGACAACAACGGTTCCTAAACCATAGCCAAGGCAAATCAAACCAATGAATAAGAAAGGTTGTATTACTGAGAATTTGAGAAACATTCGAAATCGCATGATTCGTATGCTTGTGTTTGTGTTGTTTGGTGATCTTTCTATCAAGTTCTATTAGTTCAAAGATTTTTTGACGAGAAAAAGAATGGAAAACAACGGTTCCCAAACCATAGCCAAGGCAAATCAAACCAATGAATAAGAAAGGTTGTATTACAGAGAATTTGAGAAACATTCGGAATCGCATGATTCGTATGCTTGTGTTGGTGCTGTTTGGTGATCTTTCTATCAAGTTATATTAGTTCAAATATTATTGGACGAGAAAAAGAATGGAAACCAATGGTTCCCAAACCATAGCCTAGGCAAATCAAACCAATGAATAAGAAAGGTTGTATTACTGAGAATTTGAGAAACATTCGGAATCGCATGATTCGTATGCTTGTGTTTGTGTTCATTGGTGATCTTTCTATCAAGTTCTATTAGTTCAAAGATTTATGGACTAGAAAAAGAATGGAAACCAACGGTTCCCAAACCATAGCCAAGGCAAATCAAACCAATGAATAAGAAAGGTTGTGTTATTGAGAATTTGAGAAACATTCGGAATCGCATTATTCGTATGCTTGTGTTGGTGTTGTTTGGTGATCTTTCTATCAACTTCTATTAGTTTAAAGATTTTTTGACGAGAAAAAGAATGGAAAATAACGGTTCCTAAACCATAGCCAGTGCAAACCAAACCAATGATTAAGAAAGGTTGTATTACTGAGAATTTGAGAAACATTCGGAATCGCATGATTCGTATGCTTGTGTTTGTGTTCTTTGGTGATCTTTCTATCAAGTTCTATTAGTTCAAACATTTATGGACTAGAAAAAGAACGGAAACCAACGGTTCCCAAACCATAGCCTAGGAAAATCAAACCAATCAATAAGAAAGGTTGTGTTATTGCGAATTTGAGAAACATTCGAAATCGCATGATTCGTATGCTTATGTTTGTGTTGTTTGGTGATCTTTCTATCAAGTTCCATTAATTCAAAGAGTTTTTGATGAGAAAAAGAATGGAAAACAACGTTTCCCAAACCATAGCCAAGGCAAATCAAACCAATGAATAAGAAAGGTTGTATTACTGAGAGTTTGAGAAACATTCGAAATCTCATGATTCGTATGCTTGTGTTGGTGTTGTTTGGTTATCTTTCTATCAAGTTCAATTAGTTCAAAGATTATTGGACGAGAAATTGAATGGAAACCAACGGTTCCCAAACCATAGCCTAGGCAAATCAAACCAATCAATAAAAAGGTTGTATTACTGAGAATTTGAGAAACATTCGGAATCGCATGATTCGTATGCTTGTGTTTGTGTTCTTTGGCGATCTTTCTATCAAGTTCTATTAGTTAAAAGATTTTTGGACGAGAAAAAGAATGGAAACCAACGGTTCCCAAACCATATCCTAGGCAAATCAAACCAATGAATAAGAAAGGTTGTGTTATTGAGAATTTGAGAAACATTCGGAATCGCATTATTCGTATGCTTGTGTTTGTGTTGTTTGGTGATCTTTCTATCAAGTTCTATTAGTCCAAAGATTTTTTGACGAGGAAAAGAATGGAAAACAACGGTTCCCAAACCATAGCCAAGGCAAATCTAACCAATGAATATGAAAGGTTGTATTATTGAGAATTTGAGAAACATTCGATATCGCATGATTCGTTTGCTTGTGTTTGTGTTGTTTGGTGATCTTTCTGTCAAGTTCATTTAGTTCAAAGATTTTTGGACGACAAAACGAATGGAAACCAACGGTTCCCAAACCATAGCCTAGGCAAATCAAACCAATCAATAAGAAAGGTTGTGTTATTGAGAATTTGAGAAACATTCCTATGATTCGTATGCTTGTGTTTGTGTTGTTTGGTGACCTTTCTATCAAGTTCAATTAGTTCAAAGATTTTTGGACGATAAAAAGAATGGAAACCAACGGTTCCCAAACCATACCCTAGGCAAATCAAACCAATCAATAAGAAAGGTTGTGTTATTGAGAATTTGAGAAACATTCGGAATCGCATTATTCGTATGCTTGTGTTGGTGTTGTTTGGTGATCTTTCTATCAAGTTCTATTAGTTCAAAGATTTTTGGACTAGAAAAAAAATGGAAACCAACGGTTCCCAAACCATAGCCTAGGCAAATCAAACCAATGAATAAGAAAGGTTGTGTTAATTAGAATTTGAGAAACATTCGGAATCGCATGATTCGTATCGTTGTGTTGGTGTTGTTTGGTGATCTTTCTATCAAGTTCAATTAGTTCAAAGATTATTGGAAGAGAAAAAGAATGGAAACCAACGGTTCCCAAACCATAGCCTAAGAAAATCAATCCAATCAATAACAAAGGTTGTGTTATTGAGAATTTGAGAAACATTCGAAATCGCATGATTCGTATACCTGTGTTTGTGTTGTTTGGTGATCTTTCTATCAAGTTCTATTAGTTCAAAGATTTTTTGACAAGAAAAAGAATGGAAAACAACGGTTCCCAAACCATAGCCAAGGCAAATCAAACCAATGAATAAGAAAGGTTGTATTATAGAGAATTTGAGAAACATTCGGAATCGCATGATTCGTATGCTTGTGTTGGTGCTGTTTGGTGATCTTTCTATCAAGTTATATTATTTCAAAGATTATTGGACGAGAAAAAGAATGGAAACCAATGGTTCCCAAACCATAGCCTAGGCAAATCAAACCAATGAATAAGAAAGCTTGTATTACTGAGAATTTGAGAAACATTCGGAATCGCATGATTCGTATGCTTGTGTTTGTGTTCATTGGTGATCTTTCTATCAAGTTCTATTATTTCAAAGATTTTTTGACGAGAAAAAGAATGGAAAACAACGGTTCCCAAACCATAGCCAAGGCAAATCAAACCAATGAATAAGAAAGGTTGTATTACTGAGAATTTGAGAAACATTCGGAATCGCATGATTTGTATGCTTGTGTTTGTGTTCTTTGGTGATCTTTCTATCAAGTTCTATTAGTTCAAAGATTTATGGACGACAAAAAGATTGGAAACCAACGGTTCCCAAACCATAGCCTAGGCAAATGAAACCAATCAATAAGAAAGGTTGTATTACTGAGAATTTGAGAAACATTCGGAATCGCATGATTCGTATGCTTCTGTTGGTGTTGTTTGGTGATCTTTCCATCACGTTCTATTAGTTTAAAGATTTTTTGACGAGAAAATGAATGGAAAACAACGGTTCCCAAACCATAGCCAAGGCAAATCAAACCAATGAATAAGAAAGGTTGTATTACTGAGAATTTGAGAAACATTCGAAATCGCAAGATTCATATGCTTGTTTTAGTGTTGTTTGGTGACCTTTCTATCAAGTTCAATTAGTTCAAAGATTATTGGACGAGAAAAAGAATGGAAATCAACGGTTCCCAAACCATAGCCTAGGCAAATCAAACCAATCAATAAGAAAGGTTGTGTTATTGAGAATTTGAGAAACATTCGAAATAGCATGATTCGTATGCTTGTGTTTGTGTTGTTTGGTGATCTTTCTATCAAGTTCTATTAGTTCAAAGATTTTTTGACGAGAAAAAGAATGGAAAACAACGGTTCTCAAACCATAGCCAAGGCAAATCAAACCAATGAATCAAGAAAGGTTGTGATATTGAGAATTTGAGAAACATTCGGAATCGCATGATTCGTATGCTTGTGTTTGTGTTGTTTGGTGATCTTTCTATCAAATTCTATTAGTTCAAAGATTTTTTGACGAGAAAAAGAATGGAAAACAACGGTTCCCAAACCATAGCCAAGGCAAATCAAACCAATGAATAAGAAAGGTTGTATTACTGAGAATTTGAGAAACATTCGGAATCGCATGATTCGTATGTTTGTGTTTGTGTTCTTTGGTGATCTTTCTATCAAGTTCTATTAGTTCAAAGATTTTTGGACGAGAAAAAGAATGGAAAACAACGGTTCCTAAACCATAGCCAAGGCAAATCAAACCAATGAATAAGAAAGGTTGTATTATTGAGAATTTGAGAAACATTCGGAATCGCATGATTCGTATGCTTGTGTTTGTGTTCTTTGGTGATCATTCTATCAAGTTCTATAAGTTCAAAGATTTATGGACGACAAAAAGATTGGAAACCAACGGTTCCCAAACCATAGCCTAGGCAAATCAAACCAATCAATAAGAAAGGTTGTATTATTGAGAATTTGAGAAACATTCGGAATCGCATTATTCGTATGCTTGTGTTGATGTTGTTTGGTGATCTTTCTATCAAGTTCAATTAGTTCAAAGATTTTTGGATGACAAAAAGAACGGAAACCAACGGTTCCCAAACCATAGCCTAGGCAAATCAAACCAATCAATAAGAAAGGTTGTGTTATTGAGAATTTGAGAAACATTCGAAATCGCATTATTCGTATTCTTGTGTTGGTGCTGTTTTATGATCTTTCTATCAAGTTCTATTAGTTCAAAGATTTTTTGACGAGAAAAAGAATGGAAAACAACGGTTCCTAAACCATAGCCAAGGCAAACCAGAACCAATGAATAAGAAAGGTTGTATTACTGAGAATTTGAGAAACATTCGAAATCGCAAGATTCATATGCTTGTTTTAGTGTTGTTTGGTGACCTTTCTATCAAGTTCAATTAGTTCAAAGATTATTGGACGAGAAAAAGAATGGAAATCAACGGTTCCCAAACCATAGCCTAGGCAAATCAAACCAATCAATAAGAAAGGTTGTGTTATTGAGAATTTGAGAAACATTCGAAATAGCATGATTCGTATGCTTGTGTTTGTGTTGTTTGGTGATCTTTCTATCAAGTTCTATTAGTTCAAAGATTTTTTGACGAGAAAAAGAATGGAAAACAACGGTTCTCAAACCATAGCCAAGGCAAATCAAACCAATGAATCAAGAAAGGTTGTGATATTGAGAATTTGAGAAACATTCGGAATCGCATGATTCGTATGCTTGTGTTTGTGTTGTTTGGTGATCTTTCTATCAAGTTCTATTAGTTCAAAGATTTTTTGACGAGAAAAAGAATGGAAAACAACGGTTCCCAAACCATAGCCAAGGCAAATCAAACCAATGAATAAGAAAGGTTGTATTACTGAGAATTTGAGAAACATTCGGAATCGCATGATTCGTATGTTTGTGTTTGTGTTCTTTGGTGATCTTTCTATCAAGTTCTTTTAGTTCAAAGATTTATGGACGACAAAAAGATAGGAAACCAACGGTTCCCAAACCATAGCCTAGGCAAATCAAACCAATCAATAAGAAAGGTTGTGTTATTGAGAATTTGAGAAACATTCGGAATCGCATTATTCGTATGCTTGTGTTGATGTTGTTTGGTGATCTTTCTATCAAGTTCAATTAGTTCAAAGATTTTTGGATGACAAAAAGAACGGAAACCAACGGTTCCCAAACCATAGCCTAGGAAAATCAAACCAATCAATAATAAATGTTGTGTTATTGAGAATTTGAGAAACATTCGAAATCGCATTATTCGTATTCTTGTGTTGGTGCTGTTTTATGATCTTTCTATCAAGTTCTATTAGTTCAAAGATTTTTTGACGAGAAAAAGAATGGAAAACAACGGTTCCTAAACCATAGCCAAGGCAAACCAGAACCAATGAATAAGAAAGGTTGTATTACTGAGAATTTGAGAAACATTCGGAATCGCATGATTCGTATGCTTATGTTGGTGTTGTTTGGTGATCTTTCCATCACGTTCTATTAGTTTAAAGATTTTTTGACGAGAAAAAGAATGGAAAACAACGGTTCCCAAACCATAGCCAAGGCAAATCAAACCAATGAATAAGAAAGGTTGTATTACTGAGAATTTGAGAAACATTCGAAATCGCATGATTCTTATGCTTGTGTTGGTGTTGTTTGGTGACCTTTCTATCAAGTTCAATTAGTTCAAAAATCATTTGATGAGAAAAAGAATGGAAACCAACGGTTCCCAAACCATAGCCTCGGCAAATCAAACCAATCAATAAGAAAGGTTGTGTTATTGAGAATTTGAGAAACATTCGGAATCGCATTATTCGTATGCTTGTGTTGGTGTTGTTTGGTGATCTTTCTATCAAGTTCAATTAGTTCAAAGATTTTTGGACGACAAAAAGAATGGAAACCAACGGTTCCCAAACCATAGCCAAGGCAAACCAAACCAATGAATAAGAAAGGTTGTATTACTGAGAATTTGAGAAACATTCGGAATCGCATTATTCGTATGCTTGTGTTGGTGTTGTTTGGTGATCTTTCTATCAAGTTCAATTAGTTTAAAGATTTTTTGACGAGAAAAAGAATGGAAAACAACGGTTCCCAAACCATAGCCAAGGCAAATCAAACCAATGAATAAGAAAGGTTGTATGACTTAGAATTTGAGAAACATTCGAAATCGCATGATTCGTATGCTTGTATTTGTGTTCTTTTGTGATCTTTCTATCAAGTTCTATTAGCTCAAAGATTTATGGACTAGAAAAAGAATGGAAACTAACGGTTTCCAAACCATAGCCTAGGCAAATCAAAACAATCAATAAGAAAGGTTGTGTTATTGCGAATTTGAGAAACATTCGAAATCGCATGATTGGTATGCTTATGTTGGTGATGTTTGGTGATCTTTCCATCACGTTCTATTAGTTTAAAGATTTTTTGACGAGAAAAAGAATGGAAAACAGCGGTTCCCAAACCATAGCCAAGGCAAATCAAACCAATGAATAAGAAAGGTTGTATTACTGAGAATTTGAGAAACATTCGAAATCGCATGATTCGTATGCTTGTGTTTGTGTTGTATGGTGATCTTTCTATCAAGTTCAATTAGTTCAAAGATTTTTGGACGACAAAAAGAATGGAAACCAACGGTCCCCAAACCATAGCCTAGGCAAATCATACCAATCAATAAGAAAGGTTGTGTTATTGAGAATTTGAGAAACATTCGGAATCGCATTATTCGTATGCTTGTGTTGGTGTTGTTTGGTGATCTTTCTATCAAGTTCTAATAGTTCAAAGATTTTTTGACGAGAAAAAGAATGGAAAACAACGGTTCCTAAACCATAGCCAAGGCAAACCAAACCAATGAATAAGAAAGGTTGTATTATTGAGAATTTGAGAAACATTCGGAATCGCATGATTCGTATGCTTATGTTGGTGTTGTTTGGTGATCTTTCCATCACGTTCTATTAGTTTAAAGATTTTTTGACGAGAAAAAGAATGGAAAACAACGGTTCCCAAACCATAGCCAAGGCAAATCAAACCAATGAATAAGAAAGGTTGTGATATTGAGAATTTGATAAAAACTTTCGAAATCGCATGATTCGTATGCTTGTGTTTGTGTTGTTTGGTGATCTTTCTATCAAGTTATATTAGTTCAAAGATTTATGGACTAGAAAAAGAATGGAAACCAACGGTTCCCAAACTACAGCCTAGGCAAATCAAACCAATCAATAAGAAAGGTTGTGTTATTGCGAATTTAAGAAACATTCGAAATCGCATGATTCGTACGCTTATGTTGGTGTTGTTTGGTGATCTTTCCATCACGTTCTATTAGTTTAAAGATTTTTTGACGAGAAAAAGAATGTAAAACAACGGTTCCCAAACAATAGCCAAGGCAAATCAAACCAATGAATAAGAAAGGTTGTATTACTGAGAATTTGAGAAACATTCGAAATTGCATGATTCGTATGCTTGTGTTTGTGTTGTTTGGTGATCTTTCTATCAAGTTCAATTAGTTCAAAGATTTTTGGACGACAAAAAGAATGGAAACCAACGGTTCCGAAACCATAGCCTAGGCAAATCAAACCAATCAATAAGAAAGGTTGTGTTATTGAGAATTTGAGAAACATTCGAAATCGCAAGATTCATATGCTTGTGTTTGTGTTGTTTGGTGATCTTTCTATCAAGTTCTATTAGTTCAAAGATTTTTTGACGAGAAAAAGAATGGAAAACAACGGTTCCCAAACCATAGCCAAGGCAAATCAAACCAATGAATAAGAAAGGTTGTATTACTGAGAATTTGAGAAACATTCGGAATCGCATGATTCGTATGCTTGTGTTTGTGTTGTTTGGTGATCTTTCTATCAAGTTCAATTAGTTCAAAGATTTTTGGACGACAAAAAGAATGGAAACCAACGGTTCCGAAACCATAGCCTAGGCAAATCAAACCAATCAATAAGAAAGGTTGTGTTATTGAGAATTTGAGAAACATTCGAAATCGCAAGATTCATATGCTTGTGTTTGTGTTGTTTGGTGATCTTTCTATCAAGTTCTATTAGTTCAAAGATTTTTTGACGAGAAAAAGAATGGAAAACAACGGTTCCCAAACCATAGCCAAGGCAAATCAAACCAATGAATAAGAAAGGTTGTATTATTGAGAATTTGAGAAACATTCGGAATCGCATGATTCGTATGCTTGTGTTTGTGTTCTTTGGTGATCTTTCTATCAAGTTCTATTAGTTCAAAGATTTATGGACGACAAAAAGAATGGAAACCAACGGTTCCCAAACCATAGCCTAGGCAAATCAAACCAATCTATAAGAAAGGTTGTGTTATTGAGAATTTGAGAATCATTCGGAATCGCATTATTCGTATGATTGTGTTGGTGTTGTTTGGTGATCTTTCTATCAAGTTCAATTAGTTCAAAGATTTTTGGACGACAAAAAGAAAGGAAACCAACGGTTCCCAAACCATAGCCTAGGCAAATCAAACCAATCAATTAGAAAGGTTGTGTTATTGAGAATTTGAGAAACATTCGGAATCGCATTATTCGTATTCTTGTGTTGGTGTTGTTTTATGATCTTTCTATCAAGTTCTATTAGTTCAAAGATTTTTTGACGAGAAAAAGAATGGAAAACAACGGTTCCTAAACCATAGCCAAGGCAAACCAAACCAATGAATAAGAAAGGTTGTATTACTGAGAATTTGAGAAACATTCGGAATCGCATGATCCGTATGCTTATGTTGGTGTTGTTTGGTGATCTTTCCATCACGTTCTATTAGTTTAAAGATTTTTTGACGAGAAAAAGAATGGAAAACAACGGTTCCCAAACCATAGCCAAGGCAAATCAAACCAATGAATAAGAAAGGTTGTATTACTGATAATTTGAGAAACATTCGAAATCGCATGATTCGTATGCTTGTGTTGGTGTTGTTTGGTGATCTTTCTATCAAGTGTAATTAGTTCAAAGATTATTGGACGAGAAAAAAGAATGGAAACCAACGGTTCCCAGACCATAGCCTAGGCAAATCAAACCAATCAATAATAAAGGTTGTGTTATTGAGAATTTGAGAAACATTCGAAATCGCATGATTCGTACGCTTGTGTTTGTGTTGTTTGGTGATCTTTCTATCAAGTTCTATTAGTTCAAAGATTTTTTGATGAGAAAAAGAATGTAAAACAACGGTTCCCAAACCATAGCCAAGGCAAATCAAACCAATGAATAAGAAAGGTTGTATTACTAAGAATTTGAGAAACATTCGGAATCGCATGATTCGTATGCTTGTGTTGGTGCTGTTTGGTGATCTTTCTATCAAGTTCTATTAGTTCAAAGATTATTGGACGAGAAAAAGAATGGAAACCAATGGTTCCCAAACCATAGCCTAGGCAAATCAAACCAATGAATAAGAAAGGTTGTATTACTGAGAATTTGAGAAGCATTCGGAATTGCATGATTCGTATGCTTGTGTTTGTGTTCTTTGGTGATCTTTCTATCAAGTTCTATTAGTTCAAAGATTTATGGACGACAAAAAGAATGGAAACCAACGGTTCCCAAACCATAGCCTAGGCAAATCAAACCAATCAATAAGAAAGGTTGTGTTATTACGAATTTGAGAAACATTCGAAATCGCATGATTGGTATGCTTATGTTGGTGTTGTTTGGTGATCTTTCCATCACGTTTTATTAGTTTAAAGATTTTTTGACGAGAAAAAGAATGGAAAACAACGGTTCCCAAACCATAGCCAAGGCAAATCAAACCAATGAATAAGAAAGGTTGTATTACTGATAATTTGAGAAACATTCGAAATCGCATGATTCGTATGCTTGTGTTTGTGTTGTATGGTGATCTTTCTATCAAGTTCAATTAGTTCAAAGAGTTTTGGACGACAAAAAGAATGGAAACCAACGGTTCCCAAACCATAGCCTAGGCAAATCAAACCAATCAATAAGAAAGGTTGTGTTATTGAGAATTTGAGAAACATTCGGAATCGCATTATTCGTATGCTTGTGTTGGTGTTGTTTGGTGATCTTTCTATGAAGTTCTAATAGTTCAAAGATTTTTTGACGAGAAAAAGAATGGAAAACAACGGTTCCTAAACCATAGCCAAGGCAAACCAAACCAATGAATAAGAAAGGTTGTATTATTGAGAATTTGAGAAACATTCGGAATCGCATTATTCGTATGCTTGTGTTGGTGTTGTTTGGTGATCTTTCTATCAAGTTCAATTAGTTTAAAGATTTTTTGACGAGAAAAAGAATGGAAAACAACGGTTCCCAAACCATAGCCAAGGCAAATCAAACCAATGAATAAGAAAGGTTGTATGACTTAGAATTTGAGAAACATTCGAAATCGCATGATTCGTATGCTTGTATTTGTGTTCTTTTGTGATCTTTCTATCAAGTTCTATTAGCTCAAAGATTTATGGACTAGAAAAAGAATGGAAACTAACGGTTTCCAAACCATAGCCTAGGCAAATCAAAACAATCAATAAGAAAGGTTGTGTTATTGCGAATTTGAGAAACATTCGAAATCGCATGATTGGTATGCTTATGTTGGTGATGTTTGGTGATCTTTCCATCACGTTCTATTAGTTTAAAGATTTTTTGACGAGAAAAAGAATGGAAAACAGCGGTTCCCAAACCATAGCCAAGGCAAATCAAACCAATGAATAAGAAAGGTTGTATTACTGAGAATTTGAGAAACATTCGAAATCGCATGATTCGTATGCTTGTGTTTGTGTTGTATGGTGATCTTTCTATCAAGTTCAATTAGTTCAAAGATTTTTGGACGACAAAAAGAATGGAAACCAACGGTCCCCAAACCATAGCCTAGGCAAATCATACCAATCAATAAGAAAGGTTGTGTTATTGAGAATTTGAGAAACATTCGGAATCGCATTATTCGTATGCTTGTGTTGGTGTTGTTTGGTGATCTTTCTATCAAGTTCTAATAGTTCAAAGATTTTTTGACGAGAAAAAGAATGGAAAACAACGGTTCCTAAACCATAGCCAAGGCAAACCAAACCAATGAATAAGAAAGGTTGTATTATTGAGAATTTGAGAAACATTCGGAATCGCATGATTCGTATGCTTATGTTGGTGTTGTTTGGTGATCTTTCCATCACGTTCTATTAGTTTAAAGATTTTTTGACGAGAAAAAGAATGGAAAACAACGGTTCCCAAACCATAGCCAAGGCAAATCAAACCAATGAATAAGAAAGGTTGTGATATTGAGAATTTGATAAAAACTTTCGAAATCGCATGATTCGTATGCTTGTGTTTGTGTTGTTTGGTGATCTTTCTATCAAGTTATATTAGTTCAAAGATTTATGGACTAGAAAAAGAATGGAAACCAACGGTTCCCAAACTACAGCCTAGGCAAATCAAACCAATCAATAAGAAAGGTTGTGTTATTGCGAATTTAAGAAACATTCGAAATCGCATGATTCGTACGCTTATGTTGGTGTTGTTTGGTGATCTTTCCATCACGTTCTATTAGTTTAAAGATTTTTTGACGAGAAAAAGAATGTAAAACAACGGTTCCCAAACAATAGCCAAGGCAAATCAAACCAATGAATAAGAAAGGTTGTATTACTGAGAATTTGAGAAACATTCGAAATTGCATGATTCGTATGCTTGTGTTTGTGTTGTTTGGTGATCTTTCTATCAAGTTCAATTAGTTCAAAGATTTTTGGACGACAAAAAGAATGGAAACCAACGGTTCCGAAACCATAGCCTAGGCAAATCAAACCAATCAATAAGAAAGGTTGTGTTATTGAGAATTTGAGAAACATTCGAAATCGCAAGATTCATATGCTTGTGTTTGTGTTGTTTGGTGATCTTTCTATCAAGTTCTATTAGTTCAAAGATTTTTTGACGAGAAAAAGAATGGAAAACAACGGTTCCCAAACCATAGCCAAGGCAAATCAAACCAATGAATAAGAAAGGTTGTATTACTGAGAATTTGAGAAACATTCGGAATCGCATGATTCGTATGCTTGTGTTTGTGTTGTTTGGTGATCTTTCTATCAAGTTCAATTAGTTCAAAGATTTTTGGACGACAAAAAGAATGGAAACCAACGGTTCCGAAACCATAGCCTAGGCAAATCAAACCAATCAATAAGAAAGGTTGTGTTATTGAGAATTTGAGAAACATTCGAAATCGCAAGATTCATATGCTTGTGTTTGTGTTGTTTGGTGATCTTTCTATCAAGTTCTATTAGTTCAAAGATTTTTTGACGAGAAAAAGAATGGAAAACAACGGTTCCCAAACCATAGCCAAGGCAAATCAAACCAATGAATAAGAAAGGTTGTATTATTGAGAATTTGAGAAACATTCGGAATCGCATGATTCGTATGCTTGTGTTTGTGTTCTTTGGTGATCTTTCTATCAAGTTCTATTAGTTCAAAGATTTATGGACGACAAAAAGAATGGAAACCAACGGTTCCCAAACCATAGCCTAGGCAAATCAAACCAATCTATAAGAAAGGTTGTGTTATTGAGAATTTGAGAATCATTCGGAATCGCATTATTCGTATGATTGTGTTGGTGTTGTTTGGTGATCTTTCTATCAAGTTCAATTAGTTCAAAGATTTTTGGACGACAAAAAGAAAGGAAACCAACGGTTCCCAAACCATAGCCTAGGCAAATCAAACCAATCAATTAGAAAGGTTGTGTTATTGAGAATTTGAGAAACATTCGGAATCGCATTATTCGTATTCTTGTGTTGGTGTTGTTTTATGATCTTTCTATCAAGTTCTATTAGTTCAAAGATTTTTTGACGAGAAAAAGAATGGAAAACAACGGTTCCTAAACCATAGCCAAGGCAAACCAAACCAATGAATAAGAAAGGTTGTATTACTGAGAATTTGAGAAACATTCGGAATCGCATGATCCGTATGCTTATGTTGGTGTTGTTTGGTGATCTTTCCATCACGTTCTATTAGTTTAAAGATTTTTTGACGAGAAAAAGAATGGAAAACAACGGTTCCCAAACCATAGCCAAGGCAAATCAAACCAATGAATAAGAAAGGTTGTATTACTGATAATTTGAGAAACATTCGAAATCGCATGATTCGTATGCTTGTGTTGGTGTTGTTTGGTGATCTTTCTATCAAGTGTAATTAGTTCAAAGATTATTGGACGAGAAAAAAGAATGGAAACCAACGGTTCCCAGACCATAGCCTAGGCAAATCAAACCAATCAATAATAAAGGTTGTGTTATTGAGAATTTGAGAAACATTCGAAATCGCATGATTCGTACGCTTGTGTTTGTGTTGTTTGGTGATCTTTCTATCAAGTTCTATTAGTTCAAAGATTTTTTGATGAGAAAAAGAATGTAAAACAACGGTTCCCAAACCATAGCCAAGGCAAATCAAACCAATGAATAAGAAAGGTTGTATTACTAAGAATTTGAGAAACATTCGGAATCGCATGATTCGTATGCTTGTGTTGGTGCTGTTTGGTGATCTTTCTATCAAGTTCTATTAGTTCAAAGATTATTGGACGAGAAAAAGAATGGAAACCAATGGTTCCCAAACCATAGCCTAGGCAAATCAAACCAATGAATAAGAAAGGTTGTATTACTGAGAATTTGAGAAGCATTCGGAATTGCATGATTCGTATGCTTGTGTTTGTGTTCTTTGGTGATCTTTCTATCAAGTTCTATTAGTTCAAAGATTTATGGACGACAAAAAGAATGGAAACCAACGGTTCCCAAACCATAGCCTAGGCAAATCAAACCAATCAATAAGAAAGGTTGTGTTATTACGAATTTGAGAAACATTCGAAATCGCATGATTGGTATGCTTATGTTGGTGTTGTTTGGTGATCTTTCCATCACGTTTTATTAGTTTAAAGATTTTTTGACGAGAAAAAGAATGGAAAACAACGGTTCCCAAACCATAGCCAAGGCAAATCAAACCAATGAATAAGAAAGGTTGTATTACTGATAATTTGAGAAACATTCGAAATCGCATGATTCGTATGCTTGTGTTTGTGTTGTATGGTGATCTTTCTATCAAGTTCAATTAGTTCAAAGAGTTTTGGACGACAAAAAGAATGGAAACCAACGGTTCCCAAACCATAGCCTAGGCAAATCAAACCAATCAATAAGAAAGGTTGTGTTATTGAGAATTTGAGAAACATTCGGAATCGCATTATTCGTATGCTTGTGTTGGTGTTGTTTGGTGATCTTTCTATGAAGTTCTAATAGTTCAAAGATTTTTTGACGAGAAAAAGAATGGAAAACAACGGTTCCTAAACCATAGCCAAGGCAAACCAAACCAATGAATAAGAAAGGTTGTATTATTGAGAATTTGAGAAACATTCGGAATCGCATGATTCGTATGCTTATGTTGGTGTTGTTTGGTGATCCTTCCATCACGTTCTATTAGTTTAAAGATTTTTTGACGAGAAAAAGAATGGAAAACAACGGTTCCCAAATCATAGCCAAGGCAAATCAAACCAATGAATAAGAAAGGTTGTATTATTGAGAATTTGAGAAACATTCGAAATCGCATGATTCGTATGCTTGTGTTTGTGTTGTTTGGTGATCTTTCTATCAAGTTATATTAGTTCAAAGATTATTGGACGAGAAAAAAGAATGGAAACCAACGGTTCCCAGACCATAGCCTAGGCAAATCAAACCAATCAATAATAAAGGTTGTGTTATTGAGAATTTGAGAAACATTCGAAATCGCATGATTCGTACGCTTGTGTTTGTGTTGTTTGGTGATCTTTCTATCAAGTTCTATTAGTTCAAAGATTTTTTGATGAGAAAAAGAATGTAAAACAACGGTTCCCAAACCATAGCCAAGGCAAATCAAACCAATGAATAAGAAAGGTTGTATTACTAAGAATTTGAGAAACATTCGGAATCGCATGATTCGTATGCTTGTGTTGGTGCTGTTTGGTGATCTTTCTATCAAGTTCTATTAGTTCAAAGATTATTGGACGAGAAAAAGAATGGAAACCAATGGTTCCCAAACCATAGCCTAGGCAAATCAAACCAATGAATAAGAAAGGTTGTATTACTGAGAATTTGAGAAGCATTCGGAATTGCATGATTCGTATGCTTGTGTTTGTGTTCTTTGGTGATCTTTCTATCAAGTTCTATTAGTTCAAAGATTTATGGAGTAGAAACAGAATGGAAACCAACGGTTCCCAAACCATAGCCTAGGCAAATCAAACCAATCAATAAGAAAGGTTGTGTTATTACGAATTTGAGAAACATTCGAAATCGCATGATTGGTATGCTTATGTTGGTGTTGTTCGGTGATCTTTCCATCACGTTTTATTAGTTTAAAGATTTTTTGACGAGAAAAAGAATGGAAAACAACGGTTCCCAAACCATAGCCAAGGCAAATCAAACCAATGAATAAGAAAGGTTGTATTACTGATAATTTGAGAAACATTCGAAATCGCATGATTCGTATGCTTGTGTTTGTGTTGTATGGTGATCTTTCTATCAAGTTCAATTAGTTCAAAGAGTTTTGGACGACAAAAAGAATGGAAACCAACGGTTCCCAAACCATAGCCTAGGCAAATCAAACCAATCAATAAGAAAGGTTGTGTTATTGAGAATTTGAGAAACATTCGGAATCGCATTATTCGTATGCTTGTGTTGGTGTTGTTTGGTGATCTTTCTATGAAGTTCTAATAGTTCAAAGATTTTTTGACGAGAAAAAGAATGGAAAACAACGGTTCCTAAACCATAGCCAAGGCAAACCAAACCAATGAATAAGAAAGGTTGTATTATTGAGAATTTGAGAAACATTCGGAATCGCATGATTCGTATGCTTATGTTGGTGTTGTTTGGTGATCCTTCCATCACGTTCTATTAGTTTAAAGATTTTTTGACGAGAAAAAGAATGGAAAACAACGGTTCCCAAATCATAGCCAAGGCAAATCAAACCAATGAATAAGAAAGGTTGTATTATTGAGAATTTGAGAAACATTCGAAATCGCATGATTCGTATGCTTGTGTTTGTGTTGTTTGGTGATCTTTCTATCAAGTTATATTAGTTCAAATATTTATGGACTAGAAAAAGAATGGAAACCAACGGTTCCCAAACCACAGCCTAGGCAAATCAAAGCAATCAATAAGAAAGGTTGTGTTATTGCGAATTTGAGAAACATTCGAAATCGAATGATTCGTATGCTTATGTTGGTGTTGTTTGGTGATCTCTCCATCACGTTCTATTAGTTTAAAGATTTTTTGACGAGAAAAAGAATTTAAAACAACGGTTCCCAAACCATAGCCAAGGCAAATCAAACCAATGAATAAGAAAGGTTGTATTACTGAGAATTTGAGAAACATTCGAAATTGCATGATTCGTATGCTTGTGTTTGTGTTGTTTGGTGATCTTTCTATCAAGTTCAATTAGTTCAAAGATTTTTGGACGACAAAAAGAATGGAAACCAACGGTTCCCAAACCATAGCCTAGGCAAATCAAACCAATCAATAAGAAAGGTTGTGTTATGGAGAATTTGAGAAACATTCGAAATCGCGTGATTCGTATGCTTGTGTTGGTGTTGTTTGGTGATCTTTCTATCAAGTTGATTAGTTCAAAGATTATAGGACGAGAAAAAGAATGGAAACCTACGGTTCCCAAACCATAGCCTAGGCAAATCAAACCAATCAATAAGAAAGGTTGTGTTATTGAGAATTTGAGAAACATTCGAAATCGCAAGATTCATATGCTTGTGTTTGTGTTGTTTGGTGATCTTTCTATCAAGTTCTATTAGTTCAAAGATTTTTTGACGAGAAAAAGAATGGAAAACAACGGTTCCCAAACCATAGCCAAGGCAAATCAAACCAATGAATAAGAAAGGTTGTATTACTGAGAATTTGAGAAACATTCGGAATCGCATGATTCGTATGCTTGTGTTTGTGTTCTTTGGTGATCTTTCTATCAAGTTCTATTAGTTCAAAGATTTATGGACGACAAAAAGAATGGAAACCAACGGTTCCCAAACCATAGCCTAGGCAAATCAAACCAATCAATAAGAAAGGTTGTGTTATTGAGAATTTGAGAAACATTCGAAATCGCAAGATTCATATGCTTGTGTTTGTGTTGTTTGGTGATCTTTCTATCAAGTTCTATTAGTTCAAAGATTTTTTGACGAGAAAAAGAATGGAAAACAACGGTTCCCAAACCATAGCCAAGGCAAATCAAACCAATGAATAAGAAAGGTTGTATTACTGAGAATTTGAGAAACATTCGGAATCGCATGATTCATATGCTTGTGTTTGTGTTCTTTGGTGATCTTTCTATCAAGTTCTATTAGTTCAAAGATTTATGGAGTAGAAACAGAATGGAAACCAACGGTTCCCAAACCATAGCCTAGGCAAATCAAACCAATCAATAAGAAAGGTTGTGTTATTACGAATTTGAGAAACATTCGAAATCGCATGATTGGTATGCTTATGTTGGTGTTGTTTGGTGATCTTTCCATCACGTTTTATTAGTTTAAAGATTTTTTGACGAGAAAAAGAATGGAAAACAACGGTTACCAAACCATAGCCAAGGCAAATCAAACCAATGAATAAGAAAGGTTGTATTACTGAGAATTTGAGAAACATTCGGAATCGCATGATTCGTATGCTTGTGTTTGTGTTCTTTGGTGATCTTTCTATCAAGTTCTATTAGTTCAAAGATTTATGGACGACAAAAAGAATGGAAACCAACGGTTCCCAAACCATAGCCTAGGCAAATCAAACCAATCAATAAGAAAGGTTGTGTTATTGAGAATTTGAGAATCATTCGGAATCGCATTATTCGTATGATTGTGTTGGTGTTGTTTGGTGATCTTTCTATCAAGTTCAATTAGTTCAGAGATTTTTGGACGACAAAAAGAAAGGAAACCAACGGTTCCCAAACCATAGCCTAGGCAAATCAAACCAATCAATTAGAAAGGTTGTGTTATTGAGAATTTGAGAAACATTCGGAATCGCATTATTCGTATTCTTGTGTTGGTGTTGTTTTATGATCTTTCTATCAAGTTCTATTAGTTCAAAGATTTATGGACGACAAAAAGAATGGAAACCAACGGTTCCCAAACCATAGCCTAGGCAAATCAAACCAATCAATAAGAAAGGTTGTGTTATTGAGAATTTGAGAATCATTCGGAATCGCATTATTCGTATGATTGTGTTGGTGTTGTTTGGTGATCTTTCTATCAAGTTCAATTAGTTCAAAGATTTTTGGACGACAAAAAGAAAGGAAACCAACGGTTCCCAAACCATAGCCTAGGCAAATCAAACCAATCAATTAGAAAGGTTGTGTTATTGAGAATTTGAGAAACATTCGGAATCGCATTATTCGTATTCTTGTGTTGGTGTTGTTTTATGATCTTTCTATCAAGTTCTATTAGTTCAAAGATTTTTTGACGAGAAAAAGAGTGGAAAACAACGGTTCCTAAACCATAGCCAAGGCAAACCAAACCAATGAATAAGAAAGGTTGTATTACTGAGAATTTGAGAAACATTCGGAATCGCATGATCCGTATGCTTATGTTGGTGTTGTTTGGTGATCTTTCCATCACGTTCTATTAGTTTAAAGATTTTTTGACGAGAAAAAGAATGGAAAACAACGGTTCCCAAACCATAGCCAAGGCAAATCAAACCAATGAATAAGAAAGGTTGTATTACTGATAATTTGAGAAACATTCGAAATCGCATGATTCGTATGCTTGTGTTGGTGTTGTTTGGTGATCTTTCTATCAAGTGTAATTAGTTCAAAGATTATTGGACGAGAAAAAAGAATGGAAACCAACGGTTCCCAGACCATAGCCTAGGCAAATCAAACCAATCAATAATAAAGGTTGTGTTATTGAGAATTTGAGAAACATTCGAAATCGCATGATTCGTACGCTTGTGTTTGTGTTGTTTGGTGATCTTTCTATCAAGTTCTATTAGTTCAAAGATTTTTTGATGAGAAAAAGAATGTAAAACAACGGTTCCCAAACCATAGCCAAGGCAAATCAAACCAATGAATAAGAAAGGTTGTATTACTAAGAATTTGAGAAACATTCGGAATCGCATGATTCGTATGCTTGTGTTGGTGCTGTTTGGTGATCTTTCTATCAAGTTCTATTAGTTCAAAGATTATTGGACGAGAAAAAGAATGGAAACCAATGGTTCCCAAACCATAGCCTAGGCAAATCAAACCAATGAATAAGAAAGGTTGTATTACTGAGAATTTGAGAAGCATTCGGAATTGCATGATTCGTATGCTTGTGTTTGTGTTCTTTGGTGATCTTTCTATCAAGTTCTATTAGTTCAAAGATTTATGGAGTAGAAACAGAATGGAAACCAACGGTTCCCAAACCATAGCCTAGGCAAATCAAACCAATCAATAAGAAAGGTTGTGTTATTACGAATTTGAGAAACATTCGAAATCGCATGATTGGTATGCTTATGTTGGTGTTGTTTGGTGATCTTTCCATCACGTTTTATTAGTTTAAAGATTTTTTGACGAGAAAAAGAATGGAAAACAACGGTTCCCAAACCATAGCCAAGGCAAATCAAACCAATGAATAAGAAAGGTTGTATTACTGATAATTTGAGAAACATTCGAAATCGCATGATTCGTATGCTTGTGTTTGTGTTGTATGGTGATCTTTCTATCAAGTTCAATTAGTTCAAAGAGTTTTGGACGACAAAAAGAATGGAAACCAACGGTTCCCAAACCATAGCCTAGGCAAATCAAACCAATCAATAAGAAAGGTTGTGTTATTGAGAATTTGAGAAACATTCGGAATCGCATTATTCGTATGCTTGTGTTGGTGTTGTTTGGTGATCTTTCTATGAAGTTCTAATAGTTCAAAGATTTTTTGACGAGAAAAAGAATGGAAAACAACGGTTCCTAAACCATAGCCAAGGCAAACCAAACCAATGAATAAGAAAGGTTGTATTATTGAGAATTTGAGAAACATTCGGAATCGCATGATTCGTATGCTTATGTTGGTGTTGTTTGGTGATCCTTCCATCACGTTCTATTAGTTTAAAGATTTTTTGACGAGAAAAAGAATGGAAAACAACGGTTCCCAAATCATAGCCAAGGCAAATCAAACCAATGAATAAGAAAGGTTGTATTATTGAGAATTTGAGAAACATTCGAAATCGCATGATTCGTATGCTTGTGTTTGTGTTGTTTGGTGATCTTTCTATCAAGTTATATTAGTTCAAAGATTTATGGACTAGAAAAAGAATGGAAACCAACGGTTCCCAAACCACAGCCTAGGCAAATCAAAGCAATCAATAAGAAAGGTTGTGTTATTGCGAATTTGAGAAACATTCGAAATCGAATGATTCGTATGCTTATGTTGGTGTTGTTTGGTGATCTCTCCATCACGTTCTATTAGTTTAAAGATTTTTTGACGAGAAAAAGAATTTAAAACAACGGTTCCCAAACCATAGCCAAGGCAAATCAAACCAATGAATAAGAAAGGTTGTATTACTGAGAATTTGAGAAACATTCGAAATTGCATGATTCGTATGCTTGTGTTTGTGTTGTTTGGTGATCTTTCTATCAAGTTCAATTAGTTCAAAGATTTTTGGACGACAAAAAGAATGGAAACCAACGGTTCCCAAACCATAGCCTAGGCAAATCAAACCAATCAATAAGAAAGGTTGTGTTATTGAGAATTTGAGAATCATTCGGAATCGCATTATTCGTATGATTGTGTTGGTGTTGTTTGGTGATCTTTCTATCAAGTTCAATTAGTTCAAAGATTTTTGGACGACAAAAAGAAAGGAAACCAACGGTTCCCAAACCATAGCCTAGGCAAATCAAACCAATCAATTAGAAAGGTTGTGTTATTGAGAATTTGAGAAACATTCGGAATCGCATTATTCGTATTCTTGTGTTGGTGTTGTTTTATGATCTTTCTATCAAGTTCTATTAGTTCAAAGATTTTTTGACGAGAAAAAGAATGGAAAACAACGGTTCCTAAACCATAGCCAAGGCAAACCAAACCAATGAATAAGAAAGGTTGTATTATTGAGAATTTGAGAAACATTCGGAATCGCATGATCCGTATGCTTATGTTGGTGTTGTTTGGTGATCTTTCCATCACGTTCTATTAGTTTAAAGATTTTTTGACGAGAAAAAGAATGGAAAACAACGGTTCCCAAACCATAGCCAAGGCAAATCAAACCAATGAATAAGAAAGGTTGTATTACTGAGAATTTGAGAAACATTCGAAATCGCATGATTCGTATGCTTGTGTTGGTGTTGTTTGGTGATCTTTCTATCAAGATCAATTAGTTCAAAGATTATTGGACGAGAAAAAAGAATGGAAACCAACGGTTCCCAGACCATAGCCTAGGCAAATCAAACCAATCAATAATAAAGGTTGTGTTATTGAGAATTTGAGAAACATTCGGAATCGCATTATTCGTATTCTTGTGTTGGTGTTGTTTTATGATCTTTCTATCAAGTTCTATTAGTTCAAAGATTTTTTGACGAGAAAAAGAATGGAAAACAACGGTTCCTAAACCATAGCCAAGGCAAACCAAACCAATGAATAAGAAAGGTTGTATTACTGAGAATTTGAGAAACATTCGGAATCGCATGATCCGTATGCTTATGTTGGTGTTGTTTGGTGACCTTTCCATCACGTTCTATTAGTTTAAAGATTTTTTGACGAGAAAAAGAATGGAAAACAACGGTTCCCAAACCATAGCCAAGGCAAATCAAACCAATGAATAAGAAAGGTTGTATTACTGAGAATTTGAGAAACATTCGAAATCGCATGATTCGTATGCTTGTGTTGGTGTTGTTTGGTGATCTTTCTATCAAGTTCAATTAGTTCAAAGATTATTGGACGAGAAAAAAGAATGGAAACCAACGGTTCCCAGACCATAGCCTAGGCAAATCAAACCAATCAATAATAAAGGTTGTGTTATTGAGAATTTGAGAAACATTCGAAATCGCATGATTCGTACGCTTGTGTTTGTGTTGTTTGGTGATCTTTCTATCAAGTTCTATTAGTTCAAAGATTTTTTGATGAGAAAAAGAATGTAAAACAACGGTTCCCAAACCATAGCCAAGGCAAATCAAACCAATGAATAAGAAAGGTTGTATTACTAAGAATTTGAGAAACATTCGGAATCGCATGATTCGTATGCTTGTGGTGGTGCTGTTTGGTGATCTTTCTATCAAGTTCTATTAGTTCAAAGATTATTGGACGAGAAAAAGAATGGAAACCAATGGTTCCCAAACCATAGCCTAGGCAAATCAAACCAATGAATAAGAAAGGTTGTATTACTGAGAATTTGAGAAGCATTCGGAATTGCATGATTCGTATGCTTGTGTTTGTGTTCTTTGGTGATCTTTCTATCAAGTTCTATTAGTTCAAAGATTTATGGAGTAGAAACAGAATGGAAACCAACGGTTCCCAAACCATAGCCTAGGCAAATCAAACCAATCAATAAGAAAGGTTGTGTTATTACGAATTTGAGAAACATTCGAAATCGCATGATTGGTATGCTTATGTTGGTGTTGTTTGGTGATCTTTCCATCACGTTTTATTAGTTTAAAGATTTTTTGACGAGAAAAAGAATGGAAAACAACGGTTCCCAAACCATAGCCAAGGCAAATCAAACCAATGAATAAGAAAGGTTGTATTACTGATAATTTGAGAAACATTCGAAATCGCATGATTCGTATGCTTGTGTTTGTGTTGTATGGTGATCTTTCTATGAAGTTCAATTAGTTCAAAGATTTTTGGACGACAAAAAGAATGGAAACCAACGGTTCCCAAACCATAGCCTAGGCAAATCAAACCAATCCATAAGAAAGGTTGTGTTATGGAGAATTTGAGAAACATTCGAAATCGCGTGATTCGTATGCTTGTGTTGGTGTTGTTTGGTGATCTTTCTATCAAGTTGATTAGTTCAAAGATTATAGGACGAGAAAAAGAATGGAAACCTACGGTTCCCAAACCATAGCCTAGGCAAATCAAACCAATCAATAAGAAAGGTTGTGTTATTGAGAATTTGAGAAACATTCGAAATCGCAAGATTCATATGCTTGTGTTTGTGTTGTTTGGTGATCTTTCTATCAAGTTCTATTAGTTCAAAGATTTTTTGACGAGAAAAAGAATGGAAAACAACGGTTCCCAAACCATAGCCAAGGCAAATCAAACCAATGAATAAGAAAGGTTGTATTACTGAGAATTTGAGAAACATTCGGAATCGCATGATTCGTATGCTTGTGTTTGTGTTCTTTGGTGATCTTTCTATCAAGTTCTATTAGTTCAAAGATTTATGGACGACAAAAAGAATGGAAACCAACGGTTCCCAAACCATAGCCTAGGCAAATCAAACCAATCAATAAGAAAGGTTGTGTTATTGAGAATTTGAGAAACATTCGAAATCGCAAGATTCATATGCTTGTGTTTGTGTTGTTTGGTGATCTTTCTATCAAGTTCTATTAGTTCAAAGATTTTTTGACGAGAAAAAGAATGGAAAACAACGGTTCCCAAACCATAGCCAAGGCAAATCAAACCAATGAATAAGAAAGGTTGTATTACTGAGAATTTGAGAAACATTCGGAATCGCATGATTCGTATGCTTGTGTTTGTGTTCTTTGGTGATCTTTCTATCAAGTTCTATTAGTTCAAAGATTTATGGACGACAAAAAGAATGGAAACCAACGGTTCCCAAACCATAGCCTAGGCAAATCAAACCAATCAATAAGAAAGGTTGTGTTATTGAGAATTTGAGAATCATTCGGAATCGCATTATTCGTATGATTGTGTTGGTTTTGTTTGGTGATCTTTCTATCAAGTTCAATTAGTTCAAAGATTTTTGGACGACAAAAAGAAAGGAAACCAACGGTTCCCAAACCATAGCCTAGGCAAATCAAACCAATCAATTAGAAAGGTTGTGTTATTGAGAATTTGAGAAACATTCGGAATCGCATTATTCGTATTCTTGTGTTGGTGTTGTTTTATGATCTTTCTATCAAGTTCTATTAGTTCAAAGATTTTTTGACGAGAAAAAGAATGGAAAACAACGGTTCCTAAACCATAGCCAAGGCAAACCAAACCAATGAATAAGAAAGGTTGTATTACTGAGAATTTGAGAAACATTCGGAATCGCATGATCCGTATGCTTATGTTGGTGTTGTTTGGTTATCTTTCCATCACGTTCTATTAGTTTAAAGATTTTTTGACAAGAAAAAGAATGGAAAACAACGGTTCCCAAACCATAGCCAAGGCAAATCAAACCAATGAATAAGAAAGGTTGTATTACTGAGAATTTGAGAAACATTCGAAATCGCATGATTCGTATGCTTGTGTTGGTGTTGTTTGGTGATCTTTCTATCAAGTTCAATTAGTTCAAAGATTATTGGACGAGAAAAAAGAATGGAAACCAACGGTTCCCAGACCATAGCCTAGGCAAATCAAACCAATCAATAATAAAGGTTGTGTTATTGAGAATTTGAGAAACATTCGAAATCGCATGATTCGTACGCTTGTGTTTGTGTTGTTTGGTGATCTTTCTATCAAGTTCTATTAGTTCAAAGATTTTTTGATGAGAAAAAGAATGTAAAACAACGGTTCCCAAACCATAGCCAAGGCAAATCAAACCAATGAATAAGAAAGGTTGTATTACTAAGAATTTGAGAAACATTCGGAATCGCATGATTCGTATGCTTGTGTTGGTGCTGTTTGGTGATCTTTCTATCAAGTTCTATTAGTTCAAAGATTATTGGACGAGAAAAAGAATGGAAACCAATGGTTCCCAAACCATAGCCTAGGCAAATCAAACCAATGAATAAGAAAGGTTGTATTACTGAGAATTTGAGAAGCATTCGGAATTGCATGATTCGTATGCTTGTGTTTGTGTTCTTTGGTGATCTTTCTATCAAGTTCTATTAGTTCAAAGATTTATGGAGTAGAAACAGAATGGAAACCAACGGTTCCCAAACCATAGCCTAGGCAAATCAAACCAATCAATAAGAAAGGTTGTGTTATTACGAATTTGAGAAACATTCGAAATCGCATGATTGGTATGCTTATGTTGGTGTTGTTTGGTGATCTTTCCATCACGTTTTATTAGTTTAAAGATTTTTTGACGAGAAAAAGAATGGAAAACAACGGTTCCCAAACCATAGCCAAGGCAAATCAAACCAATGAATAAGAAAGGTTGTATTACTGATAATTTGAGAAACATTCGAAATCGCATGATTCGTATGCTTGTGTTTGTGTTGTATGGTGATCTTTCTATCAAGTTCAATTAGTTCAAAGAGTTTTGGATGACAAAAAGAATGGAAACCAACGGTTCCCAAACCATAGCCTAGGCAAATCAAACCAATCAATAAGAAAGGTTGTGTTATTGAGAATTTGAGAAACATTCGGAATCGCATTATTCGTATGCTTGTGTTGGTGTTGTTTGGTGATCTTTCTATGAAGTTCTAATAGTTCAAAGATTTTTTGACGAGAAAAAGAATGGAAAACAACGGTTCCTAAACCATAGCCAAGGCAAACCAAACCAATGAATAAGAAAGGTTGTATTATTGAGAATTTGAGAAACATTCGGAATCGCATGATTCGTATGCTTATGTTGGTGTTGTTTGGTGATCTTTCCATCACGTTCTATTAGTTTAAAGATTTTTTGACGAGAAAAAGAATGGAAAACAACGGTTCCCAAACCATAGCCAAGGCAAATCAAACCAATGAATAAGAAAGGTTGTATTATTGAGAATTTGAGAAACATTCGAAATCGCATGATTCGTATGCTTGTGTTTGTGTTGTTTGGTGATCTTTCTATCAAGTTATATTAGTTCAAAGATTTATGGACTAGAAAAAGAATGGAAACCAACGGTTCCTAAACCACAGCCTAAGCAAATCAAACCAATCAATAAGAAAGGTTGTGTTATTGCGAATTTGAGAAACATTCGAAATCGCATGATTCGTATGCTTATGTTGGTGTTGTTTGGTGATCTTTCCATCACGTTCTATTAGTTTAAAGATTTTTTGACGAGAAAAAGAATTTAAAACAACGGTTCCCAAACCATAGCCAAGGCAAATCAAACCAATGAATAAGAAAGGTTGTATTACTGAGAATTTGAGAAACATTCGAAATTGCATGATTCGTATGCTTGTGTTTGTGTTGTTTGGTGATCTTTCTATCAAGTTCAATTAGTTCAAAGATTTTTTGACGACAAAAAGAATGGAAACCAACGGTTCCCAAACCATAGCCTAGGCAAATCAAACCATTCAATAAGAAAGGTTGTGTTATGGAGAATTTGAGAAACATTCGAAATCGCGTGATTCGTATGCTTGTGTTGGTGTTGTTTGGTGATCTTTCTATCAAGTTGATTAGTTCAAAGATTATAGGACGAGAAAAAGAATGGAAACCTACGGTTCCCAAACCATAGCCTAGGCAAATCAAACCAATCAATAAGAAAGGTTGTGTTATTGTGAATTTGAGAAACATTCGAAATCGCAAGATTCATATGCTTGTGTTTGTGTTGTTTGGTGATCTTTCTATTAAGTTCTATTAGTTCAAAGATTTTTTGACGAGAAAAAGAATGGAAAACAACGGTTCCCAAACCATAGCCAAGGAAAATCAAACCAATGAATAAGAAAGGTTGTATTACTGAGAATTTGAGAAACATTCGGAATCGCATGATTCGTATGCTTGTGTTTGTGTTCTTTGGTGATCTTTCTATCAAGTTCTATTAGTTCAGAGATTTATGGACGACAAAAAGAATGGAAACCAACGGTTCCCAAACCATAGCCTAGGCAAATCAAACCAATCAATAAGAAAGGTTGTGTTATTGAGAATTTGAGAATCATTCGGAATCGCATTATTCATATGATTGTGTTGGTGTTGTTTGGCGATCTTTCTATCAAGTTCAATTAGTTCAAAGATTTTTGGACGACAAAAAGAAAGGAAACCAACGGTTCCCAAACCATAGCCTAGGCAAATCAAACCAATCAATTAGAAAGGTTGTGTTATTGAGAATTTGAGAAACATTCGGAATCGCATTATTCGTATTCTTGTGTTGGTGTTGTTTTATGATCTTTCTATCAAGTTCTATTAGTTCAAAGATTTTTTGACGAGAAAAAGAATGGAAAACAACGGTTCCTAAACCATAGCCAAGGCAAACCAAACCAATGAATAAGAAAGGTTGTATTACTGAGAATTTGAGAAACATTCGGAATCGCATGATCCGTATGCTTATGTTGGTGTTGTTTGGTGATCTTTCCATCACGTTCTATTAGTTTAAAGATTTTTTGACGAGAAAAAGAATGGAAAACAACGGTTCCCAAACCATAGCTAAGGCAAATCAAACCAATGAATAAGAAAGGTTGTATTACTGAGAATTTGAGAAACATTCGAAATCGCATGATTCGTATGCTTGTGTTGGTGTTGTTTGGTGATCTTTCTATCAAGTTCAATTAGTTCAAAGATTATTGGACGAGAAAAAAGAATGGAAACCAACGGTTCCCAGACCATAGCCTAGGCAAATCAAACCAATCAATAATAAAGGTTGTGTTATTGAGAATTTGAGAAACATTCGAAATCGCATGATTCGTACGCTTGTGTTTGTGTTGTTTGGTGATCTTTCTATCAAGTTCTATTAGTTCAAAGATTTTTTGATGAGAAAAAGAATGTAAAACAACGGTTCCCAAACCATAGCCAAGGCAAATCAAACCAATGAATAAGAAAGGTTGTATTACTAAGAATTTGAGAAACATTCGGAATCGCATGATTCGTATGCTTGTGGTGGTGCTGTTTGGTGATCTTTCTATCAAGTTCTATTAGTTCAAAGATTATTGGACGAGAAAAAGAATGGAAACCAATGGTTCCCAAACCATAGCCTAGGCAAATCAAACCAATGAATAAGAAAGGTTGTATTACTGAGAATTTGAGAAGCATTCGGAATTGCATGATTCGTATGCTTGTGTTTGTGTTCTTTGGTGATCTTTCTATCAAGTTCTATTAGTTCAAAGATTTATGGAGTAGAAACAGAATGGAAACCAACGGTTCCCAAACCATAGCCTAGGCAAATCAAACCAATCAATAAGAAAGGTTGTGTTATTACGAATTTGAGAAACATTCGAAATCGCATGATTGGTATGCTTATGTTGGTGTTGTTTGGTGATCTTTCCATCACGTTTTATTAGTTTAAAGATTTTTTGACGAGAAAAAGAATGGAAAACAACGGTTCCCAAACCATAGCCAAGGCAAATCAAACCAATGAATAAGAAAGGTTGTATTACTGATAATTTGAGAAACATTCGAAATCGCATGATTCGTATGCTTGTGTTTGTGTTGTATGGTGATCTTTCTATCAAGTTCAATTAGTTCAAAGAGTTTTGGACGACAAAAAGAATGGAAACCAACGGTTCCCAAACCATAGCCTAGGCAAATCAAACCAATCAATAAGAAAGGTTGTGTTATTGAGAATTTGAGAAACATTCGGAATCGCATTATTCGTATGCTTGTGTTGGTGTTGTTTGGTGATCTTTCTATGAAGTTCTAATAGTTCAAAGATTTTTTGACGAGAAAAAGAATGGAAAACAACGGTTCCTAAACCATAGCCAAGGCAAACCAAACCAATGAATAAGAAAGGTTGTATTATTGAGAATTTGAGAAACATTCGGAATCGCATGATTCGTATGCTTATGTTGGTGTTGTTTGGTGATCTTTCCATCACGTTCTATTAGTTTAAAGATTTTTTGACGAGAAAAAGAATGGAAAACAACGGTTCCCAAACCATAGCCAAGGCAAATCAAACCAATGAATAAGAAAGGTTGTATTATTGAGAATTTGAGAAACATTCGAAATCGCATGATTCGTATGCTTGTGTTTGTGTTGTTTGGTGATCTTTCTATCAAGTTATATTAGTTCAAAGATTTATGGACTAGAAAAAGAATGGAAACCAACGGTTCCCAAACCACAGCCTAGGCAAATCAAACCAATCAATAAGAAAGGTTGTGTTATTGCGAATTTGAGAAACATTCGAAATCGCATGATTCGTATGCTTATGTTGGTGTTGTTTGGTGATCTTTCCATCACGTTCTATTAGTTTAAAGATTTTTTGACGAGAAAAAGAATTTAAAACAACGGTTCCCAAACCATAGCCAAGGCAAATCAAACCAATGAATAAGAAAGGTTGTATTACTGAGAATTTGAGAAACATTCGAAATCGCATGATTCGTATGCTTGTGTTGGTGTTGTTTGGTGATCTTTCTATCAAGTTCAATTAGTTCAAAGATTATTGGACGAGAAAAAAGAATGGAAACCAACGGTTCCCAGACCATAGCCTAGGCAAATCAAACCAATCAATAATAAAGGTTGTGTTATTGAGAATTTGAGAAACATTCGAAATCGCATGATTCGTACGCTTGTGTTTGTGTTGTTTGGTGATCTTTCTATCAAGTTCTATTAGTTCAAAGATTTTTTGATGAGAAAAAGAATGTAAAACAACGGTTCCCAAACCATAGCCAAGGCAAATCAAACCAATGAATAAGAAAGGTTGTATTACTAAGAATTTGAGAAACATTCGGAATCGCATGATTCGTATGCTTGTGGTGGTGCTGTTTGGTGATCTTTCTATCAAGTTCTATTAGTTCAAAGATTATTGGACGAGAAAAAGAATGGAAACCAATGGTTCCCAAACCATAGCCTAGGCAAATCAAACCAATGAATAAGAAAGGTTGTATTACTGAGAATTTGAGAAGCATTCGGAATTGCATGATTCGTATGCTTGTGTTTGTGTTCTTTGGTGATCTTTCTATCAAGTTCTATTAGTTCAAAGATTTATGGAGTAGAAACAGAATGGAAACCAACGGTTCCCAAACCATAGCCTAGGCAAATCAAACCAATCAATAAGAAAGGTTGTGTTATTACGAATTTGAGAAACATTCGAAATCGCATGATTGGTATGCTTATGTTGGTGTTGTTTGGTGATCTTTCCATCACGTTTTATTAGTTTAAAGATTTTTTGACGAGAAAAAGAATGGAAAACAACGGTTCCCAAACCATAGCCAAGGCAAATCAAACCAATGAATAAGAAAGGTTGTATTACTGATAATTTGAGAAACATTCGAAATCGCATGATTCGTATGCTTGTGTTTGTGTTGTATGGTGATCTTTCTATCAAGTTCAATTAGTTCAAAGAGTTTTGGACGACAAAAAGAATGGAAACCAACGGTTCCCAAACCATAGCCTAGGCAAATCAAACCAATCAATAAGAAAGGTTGTGTTATTGAGAATTTGAGAAACATTCGGAATCGCATTATTCGTATGCTTGTGTTGGTGTTGTTTGGTGATCTTTCTATGAAGTTCTAATAGTTCAAAGATTTTTTGACGAGAAAAAGAATGGAAAACAACGGTTCCTAAACCATAGCCAAGGCAAACCAAACCAATGAATAAGAAAGGTTGTATTATTGAGAATTTGAGAAACATTCGGAATCGCATGATTCGTATGCTTATGTTGGTGTTGTTTGGTGATCTTTCCATCACGTTCTATTAGTTTAAAGATTTTTTGACGAGAAAAAGAATGGAAAACAACGGTTCCCAAACCATAGCCAAGGCAAATCAAACCAATGAATAAGAAAGGTTGTATTATTGAGAATTTGAGAAACATTCGAAATCGCATGATTCGTATGCTTGTGTTTGTGTTGTTTGGTGATCTTTCTATCAAGTTATATTAGTTCAAAGATTTATGGACTAGAAAAAGAATGGAAACCAACGGTTCCCAAACCACAGCCTAGCCAAATCAAACCAATCAATAAGAAAGGTTGTGTTATTGCGAATTTGAGAAACATTCGAAATCGCATGATTCGTATGCTTATGTTGGTGTTGTTTGGTGATCTTTCCATCACGTTCTATTAGTTTAAAGATTTTTTGACGAGAAAAAGAATTTAAAACAACGGTTCCCAAACCATAGCCAAGGCAAATCAAACCAATGAATAAGAAAGGTTGTATTACTGAGAATTTGAGAAACATTCGAAATTGCATGATTCGTATGCTTGTGTTTGTGTTGTTTGGTGATCTTTCTATCAAGTTCAATTAGTTCAAAGATTTTTGGACGACAAAAAGAATGGAAACCAACGGTTCCCAAACCATAGCCTAGGCAAATCAAACCAATCAATAAGAAAGGTTGTGTTATGGAGAATTTGAGAAACATTCGAAATCGCGTGATTCGTATGCTTGTGTTGGTGTTGTTTGGTGATCTTTCTATCAAGTTGATTAGTTCAAAGATTATAGGACGAGAAAAAGAATGGAAACCTACGGTTCCCAAACCATAGCCTAGGCAAATCAAACCAATCAATAAGAAAGGTTGTGTTATTGAGAATTTGAGAAACATTCGAAATCGCAAGATTCATATGCTTGTGTTTGTGTTGTTTGGTGATCTTTCTATCAAGTTCTATTAGTTCAAAGATTTTTTGACGAGAAAAAGAATGCAAAACAACGGTTCCCAAACCATAGCCAAGGCAAATCAAACCAATGAATAAGAAAGGTTGTATTACTGAGAATTTGAGAAACATTCGGAATCGCATGATTCGTATGCTTGTGTTTGTGTTCTTTGGTGATCTTTCTATCAAGTTCTATTAGTTCAAAGATTTATGGACGACAAAAAGAATGGAAACCAACGGTTCCTAAACCATAGCCTAGGCAAATCAAACCAATCAATTAGAAAGGTTGTGTTATTGAGAATTTGAGAAACATTCGGAATCGCATTATTCGTATTCTTGTGTTGTTGTTGTTTTATGATCTTTCTATCAAGTTCTATTAGTTCAAAGATTTTTTGACGAGAAAAAGAATGGAAAACAACGGTTCCTAAACCATAGCCAAGGCAAACCAAACCAATGAATAAGAAAGGTTGTATTACTGAGAATTTGAGAAACATTCGGAATCGCATGATCCGTATGCTTATGTTGGTGTTGTTTGGTGATCTTTCCATCACGTTCTATTAGTTTAAAGATTTTTTTACGAGAAAAAGAATGGAAAACAACGGTTCCCAAACCATAGCCAAGGCAAATCAAACCAATGAATAAGAAAGGTTGTATTACTGAGAATTTGAGAAACATTCGAAATCGCATGATTCGTATGCTTGTGTTGGTGTTGTTTGGTGATCTTTCTATCAAGTTCAATTAGTTCAAAGATTATTGGACGAGAAAAAAGAATGGAAACCAACGGTTCCCAGACCATAGCCTAGGCAAATCAAACCAATCAATAATAAAGGTTGTGTTATTGAGAATTTGAGAAACATTCGAAATCGCATGATTCGTACGCTTGTGTTTGTGTTGTTTGGTGATCTTTCTATCAAGTTCTATTAGTTCAAAGATTTTTTGATGAGAAAAAGAATGTAAAACAACGGTTCCCAAACCATAGCCAAGGCAAATCAAACCAATGAATAAGAAAGGTTGTATTACTAAGAATTTGAGAAACATTCGGAATCGCATGATTCGTATGCTTGTGTTTGTGTTCTTTGGTGATCTTTCTATCAAGTTCTATTAGTTCAAAGATTTATGGAGTAGAAACAGAATGGAAACCAACGGTTCCCAAACCATAGCCTAGGCAAATCAAACCAATCAATAAGAAAGGTTGTGTTATTACGAATTTGAGAAACATTCGAAATCGCATGATTGGTATGCTTATGTTGGTGTTGTTTGGTGATCTTTCCATCACGTTTTATTAGTTTAAAGATTTTTTGACGAGAAAAAGAATGGAAAACAACGGTTCCCAAACCATAGCCAAGGCAAATCAAACCAATGAATAAGAAAGGTTGTATTACTGATAATTTGAGAAACATTCGAAATCGCATGATTCGTATGCTTGTGTTTGTGTTGTATGGTGATCTTTCTATCAAGTTCAATTAGTTCAAAGAGTTTTGGACGACAAAAAGAATGGAAACCAACGGTTCCCAAACCATAGCCTAGGCAAATCAAACCAATCAATAAGAAAGGTTGTGTTATTGAGAATTTGAGAAACATTCGGAATCGCATTATTCGTATGCTTGTGTTGGTGTTGTTTGGTGATCTTTCTATCAAGTTCTAATAGTTCAAAGATTTTTTGATGAGAAAAAGAATGGAAAACAACGGTTCCTAAACCATAGCCAAGGCAAACCAAAACAATGAATAAGAAAGGTTGTATTATTGAGAATTTGAGAAACATTCGGAATCGCATGATTCGTATGCTTATGTTGGTGTTGTTTGGTGATCTTTCCATCACGTTCTATTAGTTTAAAGATTTTTTGACGAGAAAAAGAATGGAAAACAACGGTTCCCAAACCATAGCCAAGGCAAATCAAACCAATGAATAAGAAAGGTTGTATTATTGAGAATTTGAGAAACATTCGAAATCGCATGATTCGTATGCTTGTGTTTGTGTTGTTTGGTGATCTTTCTATCAAGTTATATTAGTTCAAAGATTTATGGACTAGAAAAAGAATCGAAACCAACGGTTCCCAACCCACAGCCTAGGCAAATCAAACCAATCAATAAGAAAGGTTGTGTTATTGCGAATTTGAGAAACATTCGAAATCGCATGATTCGTATGCTTATGTTGGTGTTGTTTGGTGATCTTTCCATCACGTTCTATTAGTTTAAAGATTTTTTGACGAGAAAAAGAATGTAAAACAACGGTTCCCAAACCATAGCCAAGGCAAATCAAACCAATGAATAAGAAAGGTTGTATTACTGAGAATTTGAGAAACATTCGAAATTGCATGATTCGTATGCTTGTGTTTGTGTTGTTTGGTGATCTTTCTATCAAGTTCAATTAGTTCAAAGATTTTTGGACGACAAAAAGAGTGGAAACCAACGGTTCCCAAACCATAGCCTAGGCATATCAAACCAATCAATAAGAAAGGTTGTGTTATGGAGAATTTGAGAAACATTCGAAATCGCGTGATTCGTATGCTTGTGTTGGTGTTGTTTGGTGATCTTTCTATCAAGTTGATTAGTTCAAAGATTATAGGACGAGAAAAAGAATGGAAACCTACGGTTCCCAAACCATAGCCTAGGCAAATCAAACCAATCAATAAGAAAGGTTGTGTTATTGAGAATTTGAGAAACATTCGAAATCGCATGATTCGTATGCTTGTGTTTGTGTTGTTTGGTGATGTTTCTATCAAGTTATATTAGTTCAAATATTTGTGGACTAGAAAAAGAATGGAAACCAACGGTTCCCAAACCACAGCCTAGGCAAATCAAACCAATCAATAAGAAAGGTTGTGTTATTGCGAATTTGAGAAACATTCGAAATCGCATGATTCGTATGCTTATGTTGATGTTGTTTGGTGATCTTTCCATCACGTTCTATTAGTTTAAAGATTTTTTGACGAGAAAAAGAATGTAAAACAACGGTTCCCAAACCATAGCCAAGGCAAATCAAACCAATGAATAAGAAAGGTTGTATTACTGAGAATTTGAGAAACAGTCGAAATCGTATGATTCGTATGCATGTGTTGGTGTTGTTTGGTGACCTTTCTATCAAGTTCAATTAGTTCAAAGATTATTGGACGAGAAAAAGAATGGAAACTAACGATTCCCAAACCATAGCCTAGGCAAATAAAACCAATCAATAAGAAAGGTTGTGTTATGGAGAATTTGAGAAACATTCGAAATAGCATGATTCGCATGCTTGTGTTTGTGTTGTTTGGTGATCTTTCTATCAAGTTCTATTAGTTCAAAGATTATTGGACGAGAAAAAGAATGGAAACCAATGGTTCCCAAACCATAGCCTAGGCAAATCAAACCAATGAATAAGAAAGGTTGTATTACCGAGAATTTGAGAAACATTCGGAATTGCATGATTCGTATGCTTGTGTTTGTGTTCTTTGGTGAACTTTCTATCAAGTTCTATTAGTTCAAAGATTTATGGACTAGAAACAGAATGGAAACCAACGGTTCCCAAACTATAGCCTAGGCAAATCAAACCAATCAATAAGAAAGATTGTGTTATTGCGAATTTGAGAAACATTCGAAATCGCATGATTCGTATGCTTGTGTTGGTGTTATTTGGTGATCTTTCCATCACGTTCTATTACTTTAAAGATTTATGGACTAGAAAAAGAATGGAACCCAACGGTTCCCAAACCATAGCCTAGGCAAATCAAACCAATCAATAAGAAAGGTTGTGTTATTGAGAATTTGAGAAACATTCGAAATCGCATGATTCGTATGCTTGTTTTTGTGTTGTTTGGTGATATTTCTATCAAGTTCTATTAGTTCAAAGATTATTGGACGAGAAAAAGAATGGAAACCAATGGTTCCCAAACCATAGCCTAGGAAAATCAAACCAATCAATAAGAAAGGTTGTGTTATTGAGAATTTGAGAAACATTCGAAATCGCATGATTCGTATGCTTGTGTTTGTGTTGTTTGGTGATCTTTCTATCAAGTTCTATTAGTTCAAAGATTTTTTGACGAGAAAACGAATGTAAAACAACGGTTCCTAAACCATAGCCAAGGCAAACCAAACCAATGAATAAGAAAGGTTGTATTACTGAGAATTTGAGAAACATTCGAAATCGCATGATTCGTATGCTTGTGTTTGTGTTGTTTGGTGATCTTTCTATCAAGTTCTATTAGTTCAAAGATTTTTTGACGAGAAAAAGAATGTAAAACAACGGTTCCCAAACCATAGCCAAGGCAAATCAAACCAATGAATAAGAAAGGTTGTATTACTAAGAATTTGAGAAACATTCGGAATCGCATGATTCGTATGCTTGTGTTGGTGCTGTTTGGTGATCTTTCTATCAAGTTCTATTAGTTCAAAGATTATTGGACGAGAAAAAGAATGGAAACCAATGGTTCCCAAACCATAGCCTAGGCAAATCAAACCAATGAATAAGAAAGGTTGTATTACTGAGAATTTGAGAAGCATTCGGAATTGCATGATTCGTATGCTTGTGTTTGTTCTTTGGTGATCTTTCTATCAAGTTCTATTAGTTCAAAGATTTATGGACTAGAAACAGAATGGAAACCAACGGTTCCCAAACCATAGCCTAGGCAAATCAAACCAATCAATAAGAAAGATTGTGTTATTGCGAATTTGAGAAACATTCGAAATCGCATGATTGGTATGCTTATGTTGGTGTTGTTTGGTGATCTTTCCATCACGTTCTATTACTTTAAAGATTTTTTGACGAGAAAAAGAATGGAAAACAACGGTTCCCAAACCATAGCCAAGGCAACTCAAACCATTGAATAAGAAAGGTTGTATTACTGAGAATTTGAGAAACATTCGAAATCGCATGATTCGTATGCTTGTGTTTGTGTTGTTTGGTGATCTTTTTATCAAGTTCAATTAGTTCAAAGATTTTTGGATGACAAAAAGAATGGAAACCAACGGTTCCCAAACCATAGCCTAGGCAAATCAAACCAATCAATAAGAAAGGTTGTGTTATTGAGAATTTGAGAAACATTCGGAATCGCATTATTCGTATGCTTGTGTTGGTGTTGTTTGGTGATCTTTCTATCAAGTTCTATTAGTTCAAAGATTTTTTGACGAGAAAAAGAATGGAAAACAACGGTTCCTAAGCCATAGCCAAGGCAAACCAAACCAATGAATAAGAAAGGTTGTATTACTGAGAATTTGAGAAACATTCGGAATCGCATGATTCGTATGCTTATGTTAGTGTTGTTTGGTGATCTTTCCATCACGCTCTATTAGTTTAAAGATTTTTTGACGAGAAAAAGAATGGAAAACAACGGTTTCCAAACCATAACCAAGGCAAATCAAACCAATGAATAAGAAAGGTTGTATTACTGAGAATTGAGAAACATTCGAAATCGCATGATTCGTATGCTTGTGTTGGTGTTGTTTGGTGATATTTCTATCAAGTTCTATTAGTTCAGAAATTTTTTGACGAGAAAAAGAATGGAAAACAACGGTTCCCAAACCATAGCCAAGGCAAATCAAACCAATGAATAAGAAAGGTTGTGATATTGAGAATTTGAGAAAAATTTGAAATCGCATGATTCGTATGCTTGTCTTTGTGTTGTTTGGTGATCTTTCTATCAAGTTCTATTAGTTCAAAGATTTTTTGACGAGAAAAAGAATGGAAAACAACGGTTCCTAAACCATAGCCAAGGCAAACCAAACCAATGAATAAGAAAGGTTGTATTACTGAGAATTTGAGAAACATTCGGAATCGCATGATCCGTATGCTTATGTTGGTGTTGTTTGGTGATCTTTCCATCACGTTCTATTAGTTTAAAGAGTTTTTGACGAGAAAAAGAATGGACAACAACGGTTCCCAAACCATAGCCAAGGCAAATCAAACCAATGAATAAGAAAGGTTGTATTATTGAGAATTTGAGAAACATTCGAAATCGCATGATTCGTATGCTTGTGTTGGTGTTGTTTGGTGATCTTTCTATCAAATTCAATTAGTTCAAAGATTATTGGACGATAAAAAGAATAGAAACCAACGGTTCCCAAACCATAGCCTAGGCAAATCAAACCAATCAATAAGAAAGGTTGTGTTATTGAGAATTCGAGAAACATTCGAAATCGCATGATTCGTATGCTTGTGTTTGTGTTGTTTGGTGATCTTTCTATCAAGTTCTATTAGTTCAAAGATTTTTTGACGAGAAAAAGAATGTAAAAGAACGGTTCCCAAACCATAGCCAAGGCAAATCAAACCAATGAATAAGAAAGGTTGTATTACTGAGAATTGGAGAAACATTCGGAATCGCATGATTCGTATGCTTGTGTTGGTGCTGTTTGGTGATCTTTCTATCAAGTTCTATTAGTTCAAGGATTATTGGACGAGAAAAAGAATGGAAACCAATGGTTCCCAAACCATAGCCTAGGCAAATCAAACCAATCAATAAGAAAGGTTGTGTTATTGAGAATTTGAGAAACATTCGAAATCGCATGATTCGTATGCTTGTGTTTGTGTTGTTTGGTGATCTTTCTATCAAGTTCTATTAGTTCAAAGATTTTTTGACGAGAAAAAGAATGTAACAACGGTTCCTAAACCATAGCCAAGGCAAACCAAACCAATGAATAAGAAAGGTTGTATTACTGAGAATTTGAGAAACATTCGAAATCGCATGATTCGTATGCTTGTGTTTGTGTTGTTTGGTGATCTTTCTATCAAGTTTTATTAGTTCAAAGATTTTTTGACGAGAAAAAGAATGTAAAACAACGGTTCCCAAACCATAGCCAAGGCAAATCAAACCAATGAATAAGAAAGGTTGTATTACTAAGAATTTGAGAAACATTCGGAATCGCATGATTCGTATGCTTGTGTTGGTGCTGTTTGGTGATCTTTCTATCAAGTTCTATTAGTTCAAAGATTATTGGACGAGAAAAAGAATGGAAACCAATGGTTCCCAAACCATAGCCTAGGCAAATCAAACCAATGAATAAGAAAGGTTGTATTACTGAGAATTTGAGAAGCATTCGGTATTGCATGATTCGTGTGCTTGTGTTTGTGTTCATTGGTGATCTTTCTATCAAGTTCTATTAGTTCAAAGATTTATGGACTAGAAACACAATGGAAACCAACGGTTCCCAAACCATAGCCTAGGCAAATCAAACCAATCAATAAGAAAGATTGTGTTATTGCGAATTTGAGAAACATTCGAAATCGCATGATTGGTATGCTTATGTTGGTGTTGTTTGGTGATCTTTCCATCACGTTCTATTACTTTAAAGATTTTTTGACAAGAAAAAGAATGGAAAACAACGGTTCCCAAACCATAGCCAAGGCAAATCAAACCATTGAATAAGAAAGGTTGTATTACTGAGAATTTGAGAAACATTCGAAATCGCATGATTCGTATGCTTGTGTTTGTGTTGTTTGGTGATCTTTTTATCAAGTTCAATTAGTTCAAAGATTTTTGGATGACAAAAAGAATGGAAACCAACGGTTCCCAAACCATAGCCTAGGCAAATCAAACCAATCAATAAGAAAGGTTGTGTTATTGAGAATTTGAGAAACATTCGAAATAGCATGATTCGTATGCTTGTGTTTGTGTTGTTTGGTGATCTTTCTATCAAGTTCTATTAGTTCAAAGATTTTTTGACGAGAAAAAGAATGTAAAACAACGGATCCCAAACCATAGCCAAGGCAAATCAAACCAATGAATAAGAAAGGTTGTATTACTGAGAATTTGAGAAACATTCGAAATCGCATGATTCGTATGCTTGTGTTGGTGTTGTTTGGTGATCTTTCTATCAAATTCAATTAGTTCAAAGATTATTGGACGATAAAAAGAATGGAAACCAACGGTTCCCAAACCATAGCCTAGGCAAATCAAACCAATCAATAAGAAAGGTTGTGTTATTGGGAATTCGAGAAACATTCGAAATCGCATGATTCGTATGCTTGTGTTTGTGTTGTTTGGTGATCTTTCTATCAAGTTCTATTAGTTCAAAGATTTTTTGACGAGAAAAAGAATGTAAAACAACGGTTCCCAAACTATAGCCAAGGCAAATCAAACCAATGAATAAGAAAGGTTGTATTACTGAGAATTGGAGAAACATTCGGAATCGCATGATTCGTATGCTTGTGTTGGTGCTGTTTGGTGATCTTTCTATCAAGTTCTATTAGTTCAAGGATTATTGGACGAGAAAAAGAATGGAAACCAATGGTTCCCAAACCATAGCCTAGGCAAATCAAACCAATCAATAAGAAAGGTTGTGTTATTGAGAATTTGAGAAACATTCGAAATCGCATGATTCGTATGCTTGTGTTTGTGTTGTTTGGTGATCTTTCTATCAAGTTCTATTAGTTCAATGATTTTTTGACGAGAAAAAGAATGTAACAACGGTTCCTAAACCATAGCCAAGGCAAACCAAACCAATGAATAAGAAAGGTTGTATTACTGAGAATTGGAGAAACATTCGGAATCGCATGATTCGTATGCTTGTGTTGGTGCTGTTTGGTGATCTTTCTATCAAGTACTATTAGTTCAAGGATTATTGGACGAGAAAAAGAATGGAAACCAATGGTTCCCAAACCATAGCCTAGGCAAATCAAACCAATCAATAAGAAAGGTTGTGTTATTGAGAATTTGAGAAACATTCGAAATCGCATGATTCGTATGCTTGTGTTTGTGTTGTTTGGTGATCTTTCTATCAAGTTCTATTAGTTCAAAGATTTTTTGACGAGAAAAAGAATGTAAAACAACGGTTCCTAAACCATAGCCAAGGCAAACCAAACCAATGAATAAGAAAGGTTGTATTACTGAGAATTTGAGAAACATTCGAAATCGCATGATTCGTATGCTTGTGTTTGTGTTGTTTGGTGATCTTTCTATCAAGTTCTATTAGTTCAAAGATTTTTTGACGAGAAAAAGAATGTAAAACAACGGTTTCCAAACCATAGCCAAGGCAAATCAAACCAATGAATAAGAAAGGTTGTATTACTAAGAATTTGAGAAACAGTCGGAATCGCATGATTCGTATGCTTGTGTTGGTGCTGTTTGGTGATCTTTCTATCAAGTTCTATTAGTTCAAAGATTATTGGACGAGAAAAAGAATGGAAACCAATGGTTCCCAAACCATAGCCTAGGCAAATCAAACCAATGAATAAGAAAGGTTGTATTACTGAGAATTTGAGAAGCATTCGGAATTGCATGATTCGTATGCTTGTGTTTGTGTTCTTTGGTGATCTTTCTATCAAGTTCTATTAGTTCAAAGATTTATGGACTAGAAACAGAATGGAAACCAACGGTTCCCAAACCATAGCCTAGGCAAATCAAACCAATCAATAAGAAAGATTGTGTTATTGCGAATTTGAGAAACATTCGAAATCGCATGATTGGTATGCTTATGTTGGTGTTGTTTGGTGATCTTTCCATCACGTTCTATTACTTTAAAGATTTTTTGACGAGAAAAAGAATGGAAAACAACGGTTCCCAAACCATAGCCAAGGCAACTCAAACCATTGAATAAGAAAGGTTGTATTACTGAGAATTTGAGAAACATTCGAAATCGCATGATTCGTATGCTTGTGTTTGTGTTGTTTGGTGATCTTTTTATCAAGTTCAATTAGTTCAAAGATTTTTGGATGACAAAAAGAATGGAAACCAACGGTTCCCAAACCATAGCCTAGGCAAATCAAACCAATCAATAAGAAAGGTTGTGTTATTGAGAATTTGAGAAACATTCGGAATCGCATTATTCGTATGCTTGTGTTGGTGTTGTTTGGTGATCTTTCTATCAAGTTCTATTAGTTCAAAGATTTTTTGACGAGAAAAAGAATGGAAAAGAACGGTTCCTAAGCCATAGCCAAGGCAAACCAAACCAATGAATAAGAAAGGTTGTATTACTGAGAATTTGAGAAACATTCGGAATCGCATGATTCGTATGCTTATGTTGGTGTTGTTTGGTGATCTTTCCATCACGCTCTATTAGTTTAAAGATTTTTTGATGAGAAAAAGAATGGAAAACAACGGTTTCCAAACCATAACCAAGGCAAATCAAACCAATGAATAAGAAAGGTTGTATTACTGAGAATTTGAGAAACATTCGAAATCGCATGATTCGTATGCTTGTGTTGGTGTTGTTTGGTGATATTTCTATCAAGTTCTATTAGTTCAGAAATTTTTTGACGAGAAAAAGAATGGAAAACAACGGTTCCCAAACCATAGCCAAGGCAAATCAAACCAATGAATAAGAAAGGTTGTGATATTGAGAAATTGAGAAACATTCGAAATCGCATGATTCGTATGCTTGTGTTTGTGTTGTTTGGTGATCTTTCTATCAAGTTCTATTAGTTCAAAGATTTTTTGACGAGAAAAAGAATGTAACAACGGTTCCTAAGCCATAGCCAAGGCAAACCAAACCAATGAATAAGAAAGGTTGTATTACTGAGAATTTGAGAAACATTCGGAATCGCATGATTCGTATGCTTATGTTAGTGTTGTTTGGTGATCTTTCCATCACGCTCTATTAGTTTAAAGATTTTTTGACGAGAAAAAGAATGGAAAACAACGGTTTCCAAACCATAACCAAGGCAAATCAAACCAATGAATAAGAAAGGTTGTATTACTGAGAATTGAGAAACATTCGAAATCGCATGATTCGTATGCTTGTGTTGGTGTTGTTTGGTGATATTTCTATCAAGTTCTATTAGTTCAGAAATTTTTTGACGAGAAAAAGAATGGAAAACAACGGTTCCCAAACCATAGCCAAGGCAAATCAAACCAATGAATAAGAAAGGTTGTGATATTGAGAATTTGAGAAACATTTGAAATCGCATGATTCGTATGCTTGTGTTTGTGTTGTTTGGTGATCTTTCTCTCAAGTTCTATTAGTTCAAAGATTTTTTGACGAGAAAAAGAATGGAAAACAACGGTTCCTAAACCATAGCCAAGGCAAACCAAACCAATGAATAAGAAAGGTTGTATTACTGAGAATTTGAGAAACATTCGGAATCGCATGATCCGTATGCTTATGTTGGTGTTGTTTGGTGATCTTTCCATCACGTTCTATTAGTTTAAAGAGTTTTTGACGAGAAAAAGAATGGAAAACAACGGTTCCCAAACCATAGCCAAGGCAAATCAAACCAATGAATAAGAAAGGTTGTGATATTGAGAAATTGAGAAACATTCGAAATCGCATGATTCGTATGCTTGTGTTTGTGTTGTTTGGTGATCTTTCTATCAAGTTCTATTAGTTCAAAGATTTTTTGACGAGAAAAAGAATGTAACAACGGTTCCTAAGCCATAGCCAAGGCAAACCAAACCAATGAATAAGAAAGGTTGTATTACTGAGAATTTGAGAAACATTCGGAATCGCATGATTCGTATGCTTATGTTAGTGTTGTTTGGTGATCTTTCCATCACGCTCTATTAGTTTAAAGATTTTTTGACGAGAAAAAGAATGGAAAACAACGGTTTCCAAACCATAACCAAGGCAAATCAAACCAATGAATAAGAAAGGTTGTATTACTGAGAATTGAGAAACATTCGAAATCGCATGATTCGTATGCTTGTGTTGGTGTTGTTTGGTGATATTTCTATCAAGTTCTATTAGTTCAGAAATTTTTTGACGAGAAAAAGAATGGAAAACAACGGTTCCCAAACCATAGCCAAGGCAAATCAAACCAATGAATAAGAAAGGTTGTGATATTGAGAATTTGAGAAACATTTGAAATCGCATGATTCGTATGCTTGTGTTTGTGTTGTTTGGTGATCTTTCTCTCAAGTTCTATTAGTTCAAAGATTTTTTGACGAGAAAAAGAATGGAAAACAACGGTTCCTAAACCATAGCCAAGGCAAACCAAACCAATGAATAAGAAAGGTTGTATTACTGAGAATTTGAGAAACATTCGGAATCGCATGATCCGTATGCTTATGTTGGTGTTGTTTGGTGATCTTTCCATCACGTTCTATTAGTTTAAAGAGTTTTTGACGAGAAAAAGAATGGAAAACAACGGTTCCCAAACCATAGCCAAGGCAAATCAAACCAATGAATAAGAAAGGTTGTATTATTGAGAATTTGAGAAACATTCGAAATCGCATGATTCGTATGCTTGTGTTGGTGTTGTTTGGTGATCTTTCTATCAAATTCAATTAGTTCAAAGATTATTGGACGATAAAAAGAATGGAAACCAACGGTTCCCAAACCATAGCCTAGGCAAATCAAACCAATCAATAAGAAAGGTTGTGTTATTGAGAATTCGAGAAACATTCGAAATCGCATGATTCGTATGCTTGTGTTTGTGTTGTTTGGTGATCTTTCTATCAAGTTCTATTAGTTCAAAGATTTTTTGACGAGAAAAAGAATGTAAAAGAACGGTTCCCAAACCATAGCCAAGGCAAATCAAACCAATGAATAAGAAAGGTTGTATTACTGAGAATTGGAGAAACATTCGGAATCGCATGATTCGTATGCTTGTGTTGGTGCTGTTTGGTGATCTTTCTATCAAGTTCTATTAGTTCAAGGATTATTGGACGAGAAAAAGAATGGAAACCAATGGTTCCCAAACCATAGCCTAGGCAAATCAAACCAATCAATAAGAAAGGTTGTGTTATTGAGAATTTGAGAAACATTCGAAATCGCATGATTCGTATGCTTGTGTTTGTGTTGTTTGGTGATCTTTCTATCAAGTTCTATTAGTTCAAAGATTTTTTGACGAGAAAAAGAATGTAACAACGGTTCCTAAACCATAGCCAAGGCAAACCAAACCAATGAATAAGAAAGGTTGTATTACTGAGAATTTGAGAAACATTCGAAATCGCATGATTCGTATGCTTGTGTTTGTGTTGTTTGGTGATCTTTCTATCAAGTTTTATTAGTTCAAAGATTTTTTGACGAGAAAAAGAATGTAAAACAACGGTTCCCAAACCATAGCCAAGGCAAATCAAACCAATGAATAAGAAAGGTTATATTACTAAGAATTTGAGAAACATTCGGAATCGCATGATTCGTATGCTTGTGTTGGTGCTGTTTGGTGATCTTTCTATCAAGTTCTATTAGTTCAAAGATTATTGGACGAGAAAAAGAATGGAAACCAATGGTTCCCAAACCATAGCCTAGGCAAATCAAACCAATGAATAAGAAAGGTTGTATTACTGAGAATTTGAGAAGCATTCGGTATTGCATGATTCGTGTGCTTGTGTTTGTGTTCATTGGTGATCTTTCTATCAAGTTCTATTAGTTCAAAGATTTATGGACTAGAAACACAATGGAAACCAACGGTTCCCAAACCATAGCCTAGGCAAATCAAACCAATCAATAAGAAAGATTGTGTTATTGCGAATTTGAGAAACATTCGAAATCGCATGATTGGTATGCTTATGTTGGTGTTGTTTGGTGATCTTTCCATCACGTTCTATTACTTTAAAGATTTTTTGACAAGAAAAAGAATGGAAAACAACGGTTCCCAAACCATAGCCAAGGCAAATCAAACCATTGAATAAGAAAGGTTGTATTACTGAGAATTTGAGAAACATTCGAAATCGCATGATTCGTATGCTTGTGTTTGTGTTGTTTGGTGATCTTTTTATCAAGTTCAATTAGTTCAAAGATTTTTGGATGACAAAAAGAATGGAAACCAACGGTTCCCAAACCATAGCCTAGGCAAATCAAACCAATCAATAAGAAAGGTTGTGTTATTGAGAATTTGAGAAACATTCGAAATAGCATGATTCGTATGCTTGTGTTTGTGTTGTTTGGTGATCTTTCTATCAAGTTCTATTAGTTCAAAGATTTTTTGACGAGAAAAAGAATGTAAAACAACGGATCCCAAACCATAGCCAAGGCAAATCAAACCAATGAATAAGAAAGGTTGTATTACTGAGAATTTGAGAAACATTCGAAATCGCATGATTCGTATGCTTGTGTTGGTGTTGTTTGGTGATCTTTCTATCAAATTCAATTAGTTCAAAGATTATTGGACGATAAAAAGAATGGAAACCAACGGTTCCCAAACCATAGCCTAGGCAAATCAAACCAATCAATAAGAAAGGTTGTGTTATTGAGAATTCGAGAAACATTCGAAATCGCATGATTCGTATGCTTGTGTTTGTGTTGTTTGGTGATCTTTCTATCAAGTTCTATTAGTTCAAAGATTTTTTGACGAGAAAAAGAATGTAAAACAACGGTTCCCAAACTATAGCCAAGGCAAATCAAACCAATGAATAAGAAAGGTTGTATTACTGAGAATTGGAGAAACATTCGGAATCGCATGATTCGTATGCTTGTGTTGGTGCTGTTTGGTGATCTTTCTATCAAGTTCTATTAGTTCAAGGATTATTGGACGAGAAAAAGAATGGAAACCAATGGTTCCCAAACCATAGCCTAGGCAAATCAAACCAATCAATAAGAAAGGTTGTGTTATTGAGAATTTGAGAAACATTCGAAATCGCATGATTCGTATGCTTGTGTTTGTGTTGTTTGGTGATCTTTCTATCAAGTTCTATTAGTTCAATGATTTTTTGACGAGAAAAAGAATGTAACAACGGTTCCTAAACCATAGCCAAGGCAAACCAAACCAATGAATAAGAAAGGTTGTATTACTGAGAATTGGAGAAACATTCGGAATCGCATGATTCGTATGCTTGTGTTGGTGCTGTTTGGTGATCTTTCTATCAAGTTCTATTAGTTCAAGGATTATTGGACGAGAAAAAGAATGGAAACCAATGGTTCCCAAACCATAGCCTAGGCAAATCAAACCAATCAATAAGAAAGGTTGTGTTATTGAGAATTTGAGAAACATTCGAAATCACATGATTCGTATGCTTGTGTTTGTGTTGTTTGGTGATCTTTCTATCAAGTTCTATTAGTTCAAAGATTTTTTGACGAGAAAAAGAATGTAAAACAACGGTTCCTAAACCATAGCCAAGGCAAACCAAACCAATGAATAAGAAAGGTTGTATTACTGAGAATTTGAGAAACATTCGAAATCGCATGATTCGTATGCTTGTGTTTGTGTTGTTTGGTGATCTTTCTATCAAGTTCTATTAGTTCAAAGATTTTTTGACGAGAAAAAGAATGTAAAACAACGGTTTCCAAACCATAGCCAAGGCAAATCAAACCAATGAATAAGAAAGGTTGTGATATTGAGAATTTGAGAAACATTTGAAATCGCATGATTCGTATGCTTGTGTTTGTGTTGTTTGGTGATCTTTCTCTCAAGTTCTATTAGTTCAAAGATTTTTTGACGAGAAAAAGAATGGAAAACAACGGTTCCTAAACCATAGCCAAGGCAAACCAAACCAATGAATAAGAAAGGTTGTATTACTGAGAATTTGAGAAACATTCGGAATCGCATGATCCGTATGCTTATGTTGGTGTTGTTTGGTGATCTTTCCATCACGTTCTATTAGTTTAAAGAGTTTTTGACGAGAAAAAGAATGGAAAACAACGGTTCCCAAACCATAGCCAAGGCAAATCAAACCAATGAATAAGAAAGGTTGTGATATTGAGAAATTGAGAAACATTCGAAATCGCATGATTCGTATGCTTGTGTTTGTGTTGTTTGGTGATCTTTCTATCAAGTTCTATTAGTTCAAAGATTTTTTGACGAGAAAAAGAATGTAACAACGGTTCCTAAGCCATAGCCAAGGCAAACCAAACCAATGAATAAGAAAGGTTGTATTACTGAGAATTTGAGAAACATTCGGAATCGCATGATTCGTATGCTTATGTTAGTGTTGTTTGGTGATCTTTCCATCACGCTCTATTAGTTTAAAGATTTTTTGACGAGAAAAAGAATGGAAAACAACGGTTTCCAAACCATAAGCAAGGCAAATCAAACCAATGAATAAGAAAGGTTGTATTACTGAGAATTGAGAAACATTCGAAATCGCATGATTCGTATGCTTGTGTTGGTGTTGTTTGGTGATATTTCTATCAAGTTCTATTAGTTCAGAAATTTTTTGACGAGAAAAAGAATGGAAAACAACGGTTCCCAAACCATAGCCAAGGCAAATCAAACCAATGAATAAGAAAGGTTGTGATATTGAGAATTTGAGAAACATTTGAAATCGCATGATTCGTATGCTTGTGTTTGTGTTGTTTGGTGATCTTTCTCTCAAGTTCTATTAGTTCAAAGATTTTTTGACGAGAAAAAGAATGGAAAACAACGGTTCCTAAACCATAGCCAAGGCAAACCAAACCAATGAATAAGAAAGGTTGTATTACTGAGAATTTGAGAAACATTCGGAATCGCATGATCCGTATGCTTATGTTGGTGTTGTTTGGTGATCTTTCCATCACGTTCTATTAGTTTAAAGAGTTTTTGACGAGAAAAAGAATGGAAAACAACGGTTCCCAAACCATAGCCAAGGCAAATCAAACCAATGAATAAGAAAGGTTGTATTATTGAGAATTTGAGAAACATTCGAAATCGCATGATTCGTATGCTTGTGTTGGTGTTGTTTGGTGATCTTTCTATCAAATTCAATTAGTTCAAAGATTATTGGACGATAAAAAGAATGGAAACCAACGGTTCCCAAACCATAGCCTAGGCAAATCAAACCAATCAATAAGAAAGGTTGTGTTATTGAGAATTCGAGAAACATTCGAAATCGCATGATTCGTATGCTTGTGTTTGTGTTGTTTGGTGATCTTTCTATCAAGTTCTATTAGTTCAAAGATTTTTTGACGAGAAAAAGAATGTAAAAGAACGGTTCCCAAACCATAGCCAAGGCAAATCAAACCAATGAATAAGAAAGGTTGTATTACTGAGAATTGGAGAAACATTCGGAATCGCATGATTCGTATGCTTGTGTTGGTGCTGTTTGGTGATCTTTCTATCAAGTTCTATTAGTTCAAGGATTATTGGACGAGAAAAAGAATGGAAACCAATGGTTCCCAAACCATAGCCTAGGCAAATCAAACCAATCAATAAGAAAGGTTGTGTTATTGAGAATTTGAGAAACATTCGAAATCGCATGATTCGTATGCTTGTGTTTGTGTTGTTTGGTGATCTTTCTATCAAGTTCTATTAGTTCAAAGATTTTTTGACGAGAAAAAGAATGTAACAACGGTTCCTAAACCATAGCCAAGGCAAACCAAACCAATGAATAAGAAAGGTTGTATTACTGAGAATTTGAGAAACATTCGAAATCGCATGATTCGTATGCTTGTGTTTGTGTTGTTTGGTGATCTTTCTATCAAGTTTTATTAGTTCAAAGATTTTTTGACGAGAAAAAGAATGTAAAACAACGGTTCCCAAACCATAGCCAAGGCAAATCAAACCAATGAATAAGAAAGGTTATATTACTAAGAATTTGAGAAACATTCGGAATCGCATGATTCGTATGCTTGTGTTGGTGCTGTTTGGTGATCTTTCTATCAAGTTCTATTAGTTCAAAGATTATTGGACGAGAAAAAGAATGGAAACCAATGGTTCCCAAACCATAGCCTAGGCAAATCAAACCAATGAATAAGAAAGGTTGTATTACTGAGAATTTGAGAAGCATTCGGTATTGCATGATTCGTGTGCTTGTGTTTGTGTTCATTGGTGATCTTTCTATCAAGTTCTATTAGTTCAAAGATTTATGGACTAGAAACACAATGGAAACCAACGGTTCCCAAACCATAGCCTAGGCAAATCAAACCAATCAATAAGAAAGATTGTGTTATTGCGAATTTGAGAAACATTCGAAATCGCATGATTGGTATGCTTATGTTGGTGTTGTTTGGTGATCTTTCCATCACGTTCTATTACTTTAAAGATTTTTTGACAAGAAAAAGAATGGAAAACAACGGTTCCCAAACCATAGCCAAGGCAAATCAAACCATTGAATAAGAAAGGTTGTATTACTGAGAATTTGAGAAACATTCGAAATCGCATGATTCGTATGCTTGTGTTTGTGTTGTTTGGTGATCTTTTTATCAAGTTCAATTAGTTCAAAGATTTTTGGATGACAAAAAGAATGGAAACCAACGGTTCCCAAACCATAGCCTAGGCAAATCAAACCAATCAATAAGAAAGGTTGTGTTATTGAGAATTTGAGAAACATTCGAAATAGCATGATTCGTATGCTTGTGTTTGTGTTGTTTGGTGATCTTTCTATCAAGTTCTATTAGTTCAAAGATTTTTTGACGAGAAAAAGAATGTAAAACAACGGATCCCAAACCATAGCCAAGGCAAATCAAACCAATGAATAAGAAAGGTTGTATTACTGAGAATTTGAGAAACATTCGAAATCGCATGATTCGTATGCTTGTGTTGGTGTTGTTTGGTGATCTTTCTATCAAATTCAATTAGTTCAAAGATTATTGGACGATAAAAAGAATGGAAACCAACGGTTCCCAAACCATAGCCTAGGCAAATCAAACCAATCAATAAGAAAGGTTGTGTTATTGAGAATTCGAGAAACATTCGAAATCGCATGATTCGTATGCTTGTGTTTGTGTTGTTTGGTGATCTTTCTATCAAGTTCTATTAGTTCAAAGATTTTTTGACGAGAAAAAGAATGTAAAACAACGGTTCCCAAACTATAGCCAAGGCAAATCAAACCAATGAATAAGAAAGGTTGTATTACTGAGAATTGGAGAAACATTCGGAATCGCATGATTCGTATGCTTGTGTTGGTGCTGTTTGGTGATCTTTCTATCAAGTTCTATTAGTTCAAGGATTATTGGACGAGAAAAAGAATGGAAACCAATGGTTCCCAAACCATAGCCTAGGCAAATCAAACCAATCAATAAGAAAGGTTGTGTTATTGAGAATTTGAGAAACATTCGAAATCGCATGATTCGTATGCTTGTGTTTGTGTTGTTTGGTGATCTTTCTATCAAGTTCTATTAGTTCAATGATTTTTTGACGAGAAAAAGAATGTAACAACGGTTCCTAAACCATAGCCAAGGCAAACCAAACCAATGAATAAGAAAGGTTGTATTACTGAGAATTGGAGAAACATTTGGAATCGCATGATTCGTATGCTTGTGTTGGTGCTGTTTGGTGATCTTTCTATCAAGTTCTATTAGTTCAAGGATTATTGGACGAGAAAAAGAATGGAAACCAATGGTTCCCAAACCATAGCCTAGGCAAATCAAACCAATCAATAAGAAAGGTTGTGTTATTGAGAATTTGAGAAACATTCGAAATCGCATGATTCGTATGCTTGTGTTTGTGTTGTTTGGTGATCTTTCTATCAAGTTCTATTAGTTCAAAGATTTTTTGACGAGAAAAAGAATGTAAAACAACGGTTCCTAAACCATAGCCAAGGCAAACCAAACCAATGAATAAGAAAGGTTGTATTACTGAGAATTTGAGAAACATTCGAAATCGCATGATTCGTATGCTTGTGTTTGTGTTGTTTGGTGATCTTTCTATCAAGTTCTATTAGTTCAAAGATTTTTTGACGAGAAAAAGAATGTAAAACAACGGTTTCCAAACCATAGCCAAGGCAAATCAAACCAATGAATAAGAAAGGTTGTATTACTAAGAATTTGAGAAACAGTCGGAATCGCATGATTCGTATGCTTGTGTTGGTGCTGTTTGGTGATCTTTCTATCAAGTTCTATTAGTTCAAAGATTATTGGACGAGAAAAAGAATGGAAACCAATGGTTCCCAAACCATAGCCTAGGCAAATCAAACCAATGAATAAGAAAGGTTGTATTACTGAGAATTTGAGAAGCATTCGGAATTGCATGATTCGTATGCTTGTGTTTGTGTTCTTTGGTGATCTTTCTATCAAGTTCTATTAGTTCAAAGATTTATGGACTAGAAACAGAATGGAAACCAACGGTTCCCAAACCATAGCCTAGGCAAATCAAACCAATCAATAAGAAAGATTGTGTTATTGCGAATTTGAGAAACATTCGAAATCGCATGATTGGTATGCTTATGTTGGTGTTGTTTGGTGATCTTTCCATCACGTTCTATTACTTTAAAGATTTTTTGACGAGAAAAAGAATGGAAAACAACGGTTCCCAAACCATAGCCAAGGCAACTCAAACCATTGAATAAGAAAGGTTGTATTACTGAGAATTTGAGAAACATTCGAAATCGCATGATTCGTATGCTTGTGTTTGTGTTGTTTGGTGATCTTTTTATCAAGTTCAATTAGTTCAAAGATTTTTGGATGACAAAAAGAATGGAAACCAACGGTTCCCAAACCATAGCCTAGGCAAATCAAACCAATCAATAAGAAAGGTTGTGTTATTGAGAATTTGAGAAACATTCGGAATCGCATTATTCGTATGCTTGTGTTGGTGTTGTTTGGTGATCTTTCTATCAAGTTCTATTAGTTCAAAGATTTTTTGACGAGAAAAAGAATGGAAAAGAACGGTTCCTAAGCCATAGCCAAGGCAAACCAAACCAATGAATAAGAAAGGTTGTATTACTGAGAATTTGAGAAACATTCGGAATCGCATGATTCGTTTGCTTATGTTGGTGTTCTTTGGTGATCTTTCCATCACGCTCTATTAGTTTAAAGATTTTTTGACGAGAAAAAGAATGGAAAACAACGGTTTCCAAACCATAACCAAGGCAAATCAAACCAATGAATAAGAAAGGTTGTATTACTGAGAATTTGAGAAACATTCGAAATCGCATGATTCGTATGCTTGTGTTGGTGTTGTTTGGTGATATTTCTATCAAGTTCTATTAGTTCAGAAATTTTTTGACGAGAAAAAGAATGGAAAACAACGGTTCCCAAACCATAGCCAAGGCAAATCAAACCAATGAATAAGAAAGGTTGTGATATTGAGAAATTGAGAAACATTCGAAATCGCATGATTCGTATGCTTGTGTTTGTGTTGTTTGGTGATCTTTCTATCAAGTTCCATTAGTTCAAAGATTTTTTGACGAGAAAAAGAATGGAAAACAACGGTTCCTAAACCATAGCCAAGGCAAACCAAACCAATGAATAAGAAAGGTTGTATTACTGAGAATTTGAGAAACATTCGGAATCGCATGATCCGTATGCTTATGTTGGTGTTGTTTGGTGATTTTTCCATCACGTTCTATTAGTTTAAAGATTTTTTGACGAGAAAAAGAATGGAAAACAACGGTTCCCAAACCATAGCCAAGGCAAATCAAACCAATGAATAAGAAAGGTTGTATTACTGAGAATTTGAGAAACATTCGAAATCGCATGATTCGTATGCTTGTGTTGGTGTTGTTTGGTGATCTTTCTATCAAATTCAATTAGTTCAAAGATTATTGGACGATAAAAAGAATGGAAACCAACGGTTCCCAAACCATAGCCTAGGCAAATCAAACCAATCAATAAGAAAGGTTGTGTTATTGAGAATTCGAGAAACATTCGAAATCGCATGATTCGTATGCTTGTGTTTGTGTTGTTTGGTGATCTTTCTATCAAGTTCTATTAGTTCAAAGATTTTTTGATGAGAAAAAGAATGTAAAACAACGGTTCCCAAACCATAGCCAAGGCAAATCAAACCAATGAATAAGAAAGGTTGTATTACTGAGAATTGGAGAAACATTCGGAATCGCATGATTCGTATGCTTGTGTTGGTGCTGTTTGGTGATCTTTCTATCAAGTTCTATTAGTTCAAGGATTATTGGACGAGAAAAAGAATGGAAACCAATGGTTCCCAAACCATAGCCTAGGCAAATCAAACCAATCAATAAGAAAGGTTGTGTTATTGAGAATTTGAGAAACATTCGAAATCGCATGATTCGTATGCTTGTGTTTGTGTTGTTTGGTGATCTTTGTATCAAGTTCTATTAGTTCAAAGATTTTTTGACGAGAAAAAGAATGTAACAACGGTTCCTAAACCATAGCCAAGGCAAACCAAACCAATGAATAAGAAAGGTTGTATTACTGAGAATTTGAGAAACATTCGAAATCGCATGATTCGTATGCTTGTGTTTGTGTTGTTTGGTGATCTTTCTATCAAGTTTTATTAGTTCAAAGATTTTTTGACGAGAAAAAGAATGTAAAACAACGGTTCCCAAACCATAGCCAAGGCAAATCAAACCAATGAATAAGAAAGGTTGTATTACTAAGAATTTGAGAAACATTCGGAATCGCATGATTCGTATGCTTGTGTTGGTGCTGTTTGGTGATCTTTCTATCAAGTTCTATTAGTTCAAAGATTATTGGACGAGAAAAAGAATGGAAACCAATGGTTCCCAAACCATAGCCTAGGCAAATCAAACCAATGAATAAGAAAGGTTGTATTATTGAGAATTTGAGAAGCATTCGGTATTGCATGATTCGTATGCTTGTGTTTGTGTTCTTTGGTGATCTTTCTATCAAGTTCTATTAGTTCAAAGATTTATGGACTAGAAACACAATGGAAACCAACGGTTCCCAAACCATAGCCTAGGCAAATCAAACCAATCAATAAGAAAGATTGTGTTATTGCGAATTTGAGAAACATTCGAAATCGCATGATTGGTATGCTTATGTTGGTGTTGTTTGGTGATCTTTCCATCACGTTCTATTACTTTAAAGATTTTTTGACGAGAAAAAGAATGGAAAACAACGGTTCCCAAACCATAGCCAAGGCAAATCAAACCATTGAATAAGAAAGGTTGTATTACTGAGAATTTGAGAAACATTCGAAATCGCATGATTCGTATGCTTGTGTTTGTGTTGTTTGGTGATCTTTTTATCAAGTTCAATTAGTTCAAAGATTTTTGGATGACAAAAAGAATGGAAACCAACGGTTCCCAAACCATAGCCTAGGAAAATCAAACCAATCAATAAGAAAGGTTGTGTTATTGAGAATTTGAGAAACATTCGAAATAGCATGATTCGTATGCTTGTGTTGGTGTTGTTTGGTGATCTTTCTATCAAGTTCTATTAGTTCAAAGATTTTTTGACGAGAAAAAGAATGTAAAACAACGGTTCCCAAACCATAGCCAAGGCAAATCAAACCAATGAATAAGAAAGGTTGTATTACTGAGAATTTGAGAAACATTCGAAATCGCATGATTCGTATGCTTGTGTTGGTGTTGTTTGGTGATCTTTCTATCAAATTCAATTAGTTCAAAGATTATTGGATGATAAAAAGAATGGAAACCAACGGTTCCCAAACCATAGCCAAGGCAAATCAAACCAATGAATAAGAAAGGTTGTATTACTGAGAATTGGAGAAACATTCGGAATCGCATGATTCGTATGCTTGTGTTGGTGCTGTTTGGTGATCTTTCTATCAAGTTCTATTAGTTCAAGGATTATTGGACGAGAAAAAGAATGGAAACCAATGGTTCCCAAACCATAGCCTAGGCAAATCAAACCAATCAATAAGAAAGGTTGTGTTATTGAGAATTTGAGAAACATTCGAAATCGCATGATTCGTATGCTTGTGTTTGTGTTGTTTGGTGATCTTTGTATCAAGTTCTATTAGTTCAAAGATTTTTTGACGAGAAAAAGAATGTAACAACGGTTCCTAAACCATAGCCAAGGCAAACCAAACCAATGAATAAGAAAGGTTGTATTACTGAGAATTTGAGAAACATTCGAAATCGCATGATTCGTATGCTTGTGTTTGTGTTGTTTGGTGATCTTTCTATCAAGTTTTATTAGTTCAAAGATTTTTTGACGAGAAAAAGAATGTAAAACAACGGTTCCCAAACCATAGCCAAGGCAAATCAAACCAATGAATAAGAAAGGTTGTATTACTAAGAATTTGAGAAACATTCGGAATCGCATGATTCGTATGCTTGTGTTGGTGCTGTTTGGTGATCTTTCTATCAAGTTCTATTAGTTCAAAGATTATTGGACGAGAAAAAGAATGGAAACCAATGGTTCCTAAACCATAGCCTAGGCAAATCAAACCAATGAATAAGAAAGGTTGTATTACTGAGAATTTGAGAAGCATTCGGTATTGCATGATTCGTATGCTTGTGTTTGTGTTCTTTGGTGATCTTTCTATCAAGTTCTATTAGTTCAAAGATTTATGGACTAGAAACACAATGGAAACCAACGGTTCCCAAACCATAGCCTAGGCAAATCAAACCAATCAATAAGAAAGATTGTGTTATTGCGAATTTGAGAAACATTCGAAATCGCATGATTGGTATGCTTATGTTGGTGTTGTTTGGTGATCTTTCCATCACGTTCTATTACTTTAAAGATTTTTTGACGAGAAAAAGAATGGAAAACAACGGTTCCCAAACCATAGCCAAGGCAAATCAAACCATTGAATAAGAAAGGTTGTATTACTGAGAATTTGAGAAACATTCGAAATCGCATGATTCGTATGCTTGTGTTTGTGTTGTTTGGTGATCTTTTTATCAAGTTCAATTAGTTCAAAGATTTTTGGATGACAAAAAGAATGGAAACCAACGGTTCCCAAACCATAGCCTAGGCAAATCAAACCAATCAATAAGAAAGGTTGTGTTATTGAGAATTTGAGAAACATTCGAAATAGCATGATTCCTATGCTTGTGTTTGTGTTGTTTGGTGATCTTTCTATCAAGTTCTATTAGTTCAAAGATTTTTTGACGAGAAAAAGAATGTAAAACAACGGTTCCCAAACCATAGCCAAGGCAAATCAAACCAATGAATAAGAAAGGTTGTATTACTGAGAATTTGAGAAACATTCGAAATCGCATGATTCGTATGCTTGTGTTGGTGTTGTTTGGTGATCTTTCTATCAAATTCAATTAGTTCAAAGATTATTGGATGATAAAAAGAATGGAAACCAACGGTTCCCAAACCATAGCCTAGGCAAATCAAACCAATCAATAAGAAAGGTTGTGTTATTGAGAATTCGAGAAACATTCGAAATCGCATGATTCGTATGCTTGTGTTTGTGTTGTTTGGTGATCTTTCTATCAAGTTCTATTAGTTCAAAGATTTTTTGACGAGAAAAAGAATGTAAAACAACGGTTCCCAAACCATAGCCAAGGCAAATCAAACCAATGAATAAGAAAGGTTGTATTACTGAGAATTGGAGAAACATTCGGAATCGCATGATTCGTATGCTTGTGTTGGTGCTGTTTGGTGATCTTTCTATCAAGTTCTATTAGTTCAAGGATTATTGGACGAGAAAAAGAATGGAAACCAATGGTTCCCAAACCATAGCCTAGGCAAATCAAACCAATCAATAAGAAAGGTTGTGTTATTGAGAATTTGAGAAACATTCGAAATCGCATGATTCGTATGCTTGTGTTTGTGTTGTTTGGTGATCTTTCTATCAAGTTCTATTAGTTCAAAGATTTTTTGACGAGAAAAAGAATGTAACAACGGTTCCTAAACCATAGCCAAGGCAAACCAAACCAATGAATAAGAAAGGTTGTATTACTGAGAATTTGAGAAACATTCGAAATCGCATGATTCGTATGCTTGTGTTTGTGTTGTTTGGTGATCTTTCTATCAAGTTTTATTAGTTCAAAGATTTTTTGACGAGAAAAAGAATGTAAAACAACGGTTCCCAAACCATAGCCAAGGCAAATCAAACCAATGAATAAGAAAGGTTGTATTACTAAGAATTTGAGAAACATTCGGAATCGCATGATTCGTATGCTTGTGTTGGTGCTGTTTGGTGATCTTTCTATCAAGTTCTATTAGTTCAAAGATTATTGGACGAGAAAAAGAATGGAAACCAATGGTTCCCAAACCATAGCCTAGGCAAATCAAACCAATGAATAAGAAAGGTTGTATTACTGAGAATTTGAGAAGCATTCGGTATTGCATGATTCGTATGCTTGTGTTTGTGTTCTTTGGTGATCTTTCTATCAAGTTCTATTAGTTCAAAGATTTATGGACTAGAAACACAATGGAAACCAACGGTTCCCAAACCATAGCCTAGGCAAATCAAACCAATCAATAAGAAAGATTGTGTTATTGCGAATTTGAGAAACATTCGAAATCGCATGATTGGTATGCTTATGTTGGTGTTGTTTGGTGATCTTTCCATCACGTTCTATTACTTTAAAGATTTTTTGACGAGAAAAATAATGGAAAACAACGGTTCCCAAACCATAGCCAAGGCAAATCAAACCATTGAATAAGAAAGGTTGTATTACTGAGAATTTGAGAAACATTCGAAATCGCATGATTCGTATGCTTGTGTTTGTGTTGTTTGGTGATCTTTTTATCAAGTTCAATTAGTTCAAAGATTTTTGGATGACAAAAAGAATGGAAACCAACGGTTCCCAAACCATAGCCTAGGCAAATCAAACCAATCAATAAGAAAGGTTGTGTTATTGAGAATTTGAGAAACATTCGAAATAGCATGATTCGTATGCTTGTGTTTGTGTTGTTTGGTGATCTTTCTATCAAGTTCTATTAGTTCAAAGATTTTTTGACGAGAAAAAGAATGTAAAACAACGGTTCCCAAACCATAGCCAAGGCAAATCAAACCAATGAATAAGAAAGGTTGTATTATTGAGAATTTGAGAAACATTCGAAATCGCATGATTCGTATGCTTGTGTTGGTGTTGTTTGGTGATCTTTCTATCAAATTCAATTAGTTCAAAGATTATTGGATGATAAAAAGAATGGAAACCAACGGTTCCCAAACCATAGCCTAGGCAAATCAAACCAATCAATAAGAAAGGTTGTGTTATTGAGAATTCGAGAAACATTCGAAATCGCATGATTCGTATGCTTGTGTTTGTGTTGTTTGGTGATCTTTCTATCAAGTTCTATTAGTTCAAAGATTTTTTGACGAGAAAAAGAATGTAAAACAACGGTTCCCAAACCATAGCCAAGGCAAATCAAACCAATGAATAAGAAAGGTTGTATTACTGAGAATTGGAGAAACATTCGGAATCGCATGATTCGTATGCTTGTGTTGGTGCTGTTTGGTGATCTTTCTATCAAGTTCTATTAGTTCAAGGATTATTGGACGAGAAAAAGAATGGAAACCAATGGTTCCCAAACCATAGCCTAGGCAAATCAAACCAATCAATAAGAAAGGTTGTATTACTGAGAATTGGAGAAACATTCGGAATCGCATGATTCGTATGCTTGTGTTGGTGCTGTTTGGTGATCTTTCTATCAAGTACTATTAGTTCAAGGATTATTGGACGAGAAAAAGAATGGAAACCAATGGTTCCCAAACCATAGCCTAGGCAAATCAAACCAATCAATAAGAAAGGTTGTGTTATTGAGAATTTGAGAAACATTCGAAATCGCATGATTCGTATGCTTGTGTTTGTGTTGTTTGGTGATCTTTCTATCAAGTTCTATTAGTTCAAAGATTTTTTGACGAGAAAAAGAATGTAAAACAACGGTTCCCAAACCATAGCCAAGGCAAATCAAACCAATGAATAAGAAAGGTTGTATTACTAAGAATTTGAGAAACATTCGGAATCGCATGATTCGTATGCTTGTGTTGGTGCTGTTTGGTGATCTTTCTATCAAGTTCTATTAGTTCAAAGATTATTGGACGAGAAAAAGAATGGAAACCAATGGTTCCCAAACCATAGCCTAGGCAAATCAAACCAATGAATAAGAAAGGTTGTATTACTGAGAATTTGAGAAGCATTCGGTATTGCATGATTCGTATGCTTGTGTTTGTGTTCTTTGGTGATCTTTCTATCAAGTTCTATTAGTTCAAAGATTTATGGACTAGAAACACAATGGAAACCAACGGTTCCCAAACCATAGCCTAGGCAAATCAAACCAATCAATAAGAAAGATTGTGTTATTGCGAATTTGAGAAACATTCGAAATCGCATGATTGGTATGCTTATGTTGGTGTTGTTTGGTGATCTTTCCATCACGTTCTATTACTTTAAAGATTTTTTGACGAGAAAAAGAATGGAAAACAACGGTTCCCAAACCATAGCCAAGGCAAATCAAACCATTGAATAAGAAAGGTTGTATTACTGAGAATTTGAGAAACATTCGAAATCGCATGATTCGTATGCTTGTGTTTGTGTTGTTTGGTGATCTTTTTATCAAGTTCAATTAGTTCAAAGATTTTTGGATGACAAAAAGAATGGAAACCAACGGTTCCCAAACCATAGCCTAGGCAAATCAAACCAATCAATAAGAAAGGTTGTGTTATTGAGAATTTGAGAAACATTCGAAATAGCATGATTCGTATGCTTGTGTTGGTGTTGTTTGGTGATCTTTCTATCAAGTTCTATTAGTTCAAAGATTTTTTGACGAGAAAAAGAATGTAAAACAACGGTTCCCAAACCATAGCCAAGGCAAATCAAACCAATGAATAAGAAAGGTTGTATTACTGAGAATTTGAGAAACATTCGAAATCGCATGATTCGTATGCTTGTGTTGGTGTTGTTTGGTGATCTTTCTATCAAATTCAATTAGTTCAAAGATTATTGGATGATAAAAAGAATGGAAACCAACGGTTCCCAAACCATAGCCTAGGCAAATCAAACCAATCAATAAGAAAGGTTGTGTTATTGAGAATTCGAGAAACATTCGAAATCGCATGATTCGTATGCTTGTGTTTGTGTTGTTTGGTGATCTTTCTATCAAGTTCTATTAGTTCAAAGATTTTTTGACGAGAAAAAGAATGTAAAACAACGGTTCCCAAACCATAGCCAAGGCAAATCAAACCAATGAATAAGAAAGGTTGTATTACTGAGAATTGGAGAAACATTCGGAATCGCATGATTCGTATGCTTGTGTTGGTGCTGTTTGGTGATCTTTCTATCAAGTTCTATTAGTTCAAGGATTATTGGACGAGAAAAAGAATGGAAACCAATGGTTCCCAAACCATAGCCTAGGCAAATCAAACCAATCAATAAGAAAGGTTGTGTTATTGAGAATTTGAGAAACATTCGAAATCGCATGATTCGTATGCTTGTGTTTGTGTTGTTTGGTGATCTTTGTATCAAGTTCTATTAGTTCAAAGATTTTTTGACGAGAAAAAGAATGTAACAACGGTTCCTAAACCATAGCCAAGGAAAACCAAACCAATGAATAAGAAAGGTTGTATTACTGAGAATTTGAGAAACATTCGAAATCGCATGATTCGTATGCTTGTGTTTGTGTTGTTTGGTGATCTTTCTATCAAGTTTTATTAGTTCAAAGATTTTTTGACGAGAAAAAGAATGTAAAACAACGGTTCCCAAACCATAGCCAAGGCAAATCAAACCAATGAATAAGAAAGGTTGTATTACTAAGAATTTGAGAAACATTCGGAATCGCATGATTCGTATGCTTGTGTTGGTGCTGTTTGGTGATCTTTCTATCAAGTTCTATTAGTTCAAAGATTATTGGACGAGAAAAAGAATGGAAACCAATGGTTCCTAAACCATAGCCTAGGCAAATCAAACCAATGAATAAGAAAGGTTGTATTACTGAGAATTTGAGAAGCATTCGGTATTGCATGATTCGTATGCTTGTGTTTGTGTTCTTTGGTGATCTTTCTATCAAGTTCTATTAGTTCAAAGATTTATGGACTAGAAACACAATGGAAACCAACGGTTCCCAAACCATAGCCTAGGCAAATCAAACCAATCAATAAGAAAGATTGTGTTATTGCGAATTTGAGAAACATTCGAAATCGCATGATTGGTATGCTTATGTTGGTGTTGTTTGGTGATCTTTCCATCACGTTCTATTACTTTAAAGATTTTTTGACGAGAAAAAGAATGGAAAACAACGGTTCCCAAACCATAGCCAAGGCAAATCAAACCATTGAATAAGAAAGGTTGTATTACTGAGAATTTGAGAAACATTCGAAATCGCATGATTCGTATGCTTGTGTTTGTGTTGTTTGGTGATCTTTTTATCAAGTTCAATTAGTTCAAAGATTTTTGGATGACAAAAAGAATGGAAACCAACGGTTCCCAAACCATAGCCTAGGCAAATCAAACCAATCAATAAGAAAGGTTGTGTTATTGAGAATTTGAGAAACATTCGAAATAGCATGATTCGTATGCTTGTGTTTGTGTTGTTTGGTGATCTTTCTATCAAGTTCTATTAGTTCAAAGATTTTTTGACGAGAAAAAGAATGTAAAACAACGGTTCCCAAACCATAGCCAAGGCAAATCAAACCAATGAATAAGAAAGGTTGTATTACTGAGAATTTGAGAAACATTCGAAATCGCATGATTCGTATGCTTGTGTTGGTGTTGTTTGGTGATCTTTCTATCAAATTCAATTAGTTCAAAGATTATTGGATGATAAAAAGAATGGAAACCAACGGTTCCCAAACCATAGCCTAGGCAAATCAAACCAATCAATAAGAAAGGTTGTGTTATTGAGAATTCGAGAAACATTCGAAATCGCATGATTCGTATGCTTGTGTTTGTGTTGTTTGGTGATCTTTCTATCAAGTTCTATTAGTTCAAAGATTTTTTGACGAGAAAAAGAATGTAAAACAACGGTTCCCAAACCATAGCCAAGGCAAATCAAACCAATGAATAAGAAAGGTTGTATTACTGAGAATTGGAGAAACATTCGGAATCGCATGATTCGTATGCTTGTGTTGGTGCTGTTTGGTGATCTTTCTATCAAGTTCTATTAGTTCAAGGATTATTGGACGAGAAAAAGAATGGAAACCAATGGTTCCCAAACCATAGCCTAGGCAAATCAAACCAATCAATAAGAAAGGTTGTGTTATTGAGAATTTGAGAAACATTCGAAATCGCATGATTCGTATGCTTGTGTTTGTGTTGTTTGGTGATCTTTGTATCAAGTTCTATTAGTTCAAAGATTTTTTGACGAGAAAAAGAATGTAACAACGGTTCCTAAACCATAGCCAAGGCAAACCAAACCAATGAATAAGAAAGGTTGTATTACTGAGAATTTGAGAAACATTCGAAATCGCATGATTCGTATGCTTGTGTTTGTGTTGTTTGGTGATCTTTCTATCAAGTTTTATTAGTTCAAAGATTTTTTGACGAGAAAAAGAATGTAAAACAACGGTTCCCAAACCATAGCCAAGGCAAATCAAACCAATGAATAAGAAAGGTTGTATTACTAAGAATTTGAGAAACATTCGGAATCGCATGATTCGTATGCTTGTGTTGGTGCTGTTTGGTGATCTTTCTATCAAGTTCTATTAGTTCAAAGATTATTGGACGAGAAAAAGAATGGAAACCAATGGTTCCCAAACCATAGCCTAGGCAAATCAAACCAATGAATAAGAAAGGTTGTATTACTGAGAATTTGAGAAGCATTCGGTATTGCATGATTCGTATGCTTGTGTTTGTGTTCTTTGGTGATCTTTCTATCAAGTTCTATTAGTTCAAAGATTTATGGACTAGAAACACAATGGAAACCAACGGTTCCCAAACCATAGCCTAGGCAAATCAAACCAATCAATAAGAAAGATTGTGTTATTGCGAATTTGAGAAACATTCGAAATCGCATGATTGGTATGCTTATGTTGGTGTTGTTTGGTGATCTTTCCATCACGTTCTATTACTTTAAAGATTTTTTGACGAGAAAAAGAATGGAAAACAACGGTTCCCAAACCATAGCCAAGGCAAATCAAACCATTGAATAAGAAAGGTTGTATTACTGAGAATTTGAGAAACATTCGAAATCGCATGATTCGTATGCTTGTGTTTGTGTTGTTTGGTGATCTTTTTATCAAGTTCAATTAGTTCAAAGATTTTTGGATGACAAAAAGAATGGAAACCAACGGTTCCCAAACCATAGCCTAGGCAAATCAAACCAATCAATAAGAAAGGTTGTGTTATTGAGAATTTGAGAAACATTCGAAATAGCATGATTCGTATGCTTGTGTTTGTGTTGTTTGGTGATCTTTCTATCAAGTTCTATTAGTTCAAAGATTTTTTGACGAGAAAAAGAATGTAAAACAACGGTTCCCAAACCATAGCCAAGGCAAATCAAACCAATGAATAAGAAAGGTTGTATTACTGAGAATTTGAGAAACATTCGAAATCGCATGATTCGTATGCTTGTGTTGGTGTTGTTTGGTGATCTTTCTATCAAATTCAATTAGTTCAAAGATTATTGGATGATAAAAAGAATGGAAACCAACGGTTCCCAAACCATAGCCTAGGCAAATCAAACCAATCAATAAGAAAGGTTGTGTTATTGAGAATTCGAGAAACATTCGAAATCGCATGATTCGTATGCTTGTGTTTGTGTTGTTTGGTGATCTTTCTATCAAGTTCTATTAGTTCAAAGATTTTTTGACGCGAAAAAGAATGTAAAACAACGGTTCCCAAACCATAGCCAAGGCAAATCAAACCAATGAATAAGAAAGGTTGTATTACTGAGAATTGGAGAAACATTCGGAATCGCATGATTCGTATGCTTGTGTTGGTGCTGTTTGGTGATCTTTCTATCAAGTTCTATTAGTTCAAGGATTATTGGACGAGAAAAAGAATGGAAACCAATGGTTCCCAAACCATAGCCTAGGCAAATCAAACCAATCAATAAGAAAGGTTGTGTTATTGAGAATTTGAGAAACATTCGAAATCGCATGATTCGTATGCTTGTGTTTGTGTTGTTTGGTGATCTTTGTATCAAGTTCTATTAGTTCAAAGATTTTTTGACGAGAAAAAGAATGTAACAACGGTTCCTAAACCATAGCCAAGGCAAACCAAACCAATGAATAAGAAAGGTTGTATTACTGAGAATTTGAGAAACATTCGAAATCGCATGATTCGTATGCTTGTGTTTGTGTTGTTTGGTGATCTTTCTATCAAGTTTTATTAGTTCAAAGATTTTTTGACGAGAAAAAGATTGTAAAACAACGGTTCCCAAACCATAGCCAAGGCAAATCAAACCAATGAATAAGAAAGGTTGTATTACTAAGAATTTGAGAAACATTCGGAATCGCATGATTCGTATGCTTGTGTTGGTGCTGTTTGGTGATCTTTCTATCAAGTTCTATTAGTTCAAAGATTATTGGACGAGAAAAAGAATGGAAACCAATGGTTCCCAAACCATAGCCTAGGCAAATCAAACCAATGAATAAGAAAGGTTGTATTACTGAGAATTTGAGAAGCATTCGGTATTGCATGATTCGTATGCTTGTGTTTGTGTTCTTTGGTGATCTTTCTATCAAGTTCTATTAGTTCAAAGATTTATGGACTAGAAACACAATGGAAACCAACGGTTCCCAAACCATAGCCTAGGCAAATCAAACCAATCAATAAGAAAGATTGTGTTATTGCGAATTTGAGAAACATTCGAAATCGCATGATTGGTATGCTTATGTTGGTGTTGTTTGGTGATCTTTCCATCACGTTCTATTACTTTAAAGATTTTTTGACGAGAAAAAGAATGGAAAACAACGGTTCCCAAACCATAGCCAAGGCAAATCAAACCATAGCCAAGGCAAATCAAACCATTGAATAAGAAAGGTTGTATTACTGAGAATTTGAGAAACATTCGAAATCGCATGATTCGTATGCTTGTGTTTGTGTTGTTTGGTGATCTTTTTATCAAGTTCAATTAGTTCAAAGATTTTTGGATGACAAAAAGAATGGAAACCAACGGTTCCCAAACCATAGCCTAGGCAAATCAAACCAATCAATAAGAAAGGTTGTGTTATTGAGAATTTGAGAAACATTCGAAATAGCATGATTCGTATGCTTGTGTTTGTGTTGTTTGGTGATCTTTCTATCAAGTTCTATTAGTTCAAAGATTTTTTGACGAGAAAAAGAATGTAAAACAACGGTTCCCAAACCATAGCCAAGGCAAATCAAACCAATGAATAAGAAAGGTTGTATTACTGAGAATTTGAGAAACATTCGAAATCGCATGATTCGTATGCTTGTGTTGGTGTTGTTTGGTGATCTTTCTATCAAATTCAATTAGTTCAAAGATTATTGGATGATAAAAAGAATGGAAACCAACGGTTCCCAAACCATAGCCTAGGCAAATCAAACCAATCAATAAGAAAGGTTGTGTTATTGAGAATTCGAGAAACATTCGAAATCGCATGATTCGTATGCTTGTGTTTGTGTTGTTTGGTGATCTTTCTATCAAGTTCTATTAGTTCAAAGATTTTTTGACGAGAAAAAGAATGTAAAACAACGGTTCCCAAACCATAGCCAAGGCAAATCAAACCAATGAATAAGAAAGGTTGTATTACTGAGAATTTGAGAAACATTCGGAATCGCATGATTCGTATGCTTGTGTTGGTGCTGTTTGGTGATCTTTCTATCAAGTTCTATTAGTTCAAGGATTATTGGACGAGAAAAAGAATGGAAACCAATGGTTCCCAAACCATAGCCTAGGCAAATCAAACCAATCAATAAGAAAGGTTGTGTTATTGAGAATTTGAGAAACATTCGAAATCGCATGATTCGTATGCTTGTGTTTGTGTTGTTTGGTGATCTTTGTATCAAGTTCTATTAGTTCAAAGATTTTTTGACGAGAAAAAGAATGTAACAACGGTTCCTAAACCATAGCCAAGGCAAACCAAACCAATGAATAAGAAAGGTTGTATTACTGAGAATTTGAGAAACATTCGAAATCGCATGATTCGTATGCTTGTGTTTGTGTTGTTTGGTGATCTTTCTATCAAGTTTTATTAGTTCAAAGATTTTTTGACGAGAAAAAGAATGTAAAACAACGGTTCCCAAACCATAGCCAAGGCAAATCAAACCAATGAATAAGAAAGGTTGTATTACTAAGAATTTGAGAAACATTCGGAATCGCATGATTCGTATGCTTGTGTTGGTGCTGTTTGGTGATCTTTCTATCAAGTTCTATTAGTTCAAAGATTATTGGACGAGAAAAAGAATGGAAACCAATGGTTCCCAAACCATAGCCTAGGCAAATCAAACCAATGAATAAGAAAGGTTGTATTACTGAGAATTTGAGAAGCATTCGGTATTGCATGATTCGTATGCTTGTGTTTGTGTTCTTTGGTGATCTTTCTATCAAGTTCTATTAGTTCAAAGATTTATGGACTAGAAACACAATGGAAACCAACGGTTCCCAAACCATAGCCTAGGCAAATCAAACCAATCAATAAGAAAGATTGTGTTATTGCGAATTTGAGAAACATTCGAAATCGCATGATTGGTATGCTTATGTTGGTGTTGTTTGGTGATCTTTCCATCACGTTCTATTACTTTAAAGATTTTTTGACGAGAAAAAGAATGGAAAACAACGGTTCCCAAACCATAGCCAAGGCAAATCAAACCATTGAATAAGAAAGGTTGTATTACTGAGAATTTGAGAAACATTCGAAATCGCATGATTCGTATGCTTGTGTTTGTGTTGTTTGGTGATCTTTTTATCAAGTTCAATTAGTTCAAAGATTTTTGGATGACAAAAAGAATGGAAACCAACGGTTCCCAAACCATAGCCTAGGCAAATCAAACCAATCAATAAGAAAGGTTGTGTTATTGAGAATTTGAGAAACATTCGAAATAGCATGATTCGTATGCTTGTGTTTGTGTTGTTTGGTGATCTTTCTATCAAGTTCTATTAGTTCAAAGATTTTTTGACGAGAAAAAGAATGTAAAACAACGGTTCCCAAACCATAGCCAAGGCAAATCAAACCAATGAATAAGAAAGGTTGTATTACTGAGAATTTGAGAAACATTCGAAATCGCATGATTCGTATGCTTGTGTTGGTGTTGTTTGGTGATCTTTCTATCAAATTCAATTAGTTCAAAGATTATTGGATGATAAAAAGAATGGAAACCAACGGTTCCCAAACCATAGCCTAGGCAAATCAAACCAATCAATAAGAAAGGTTGTGTTATTGAGAATTCGAGAAACATTCGAAATCGCATGATTCGTATGCTTGTGTTTGTGTTGTTTGGTGATCTTTCTATCAAGTTCTATTAGTTCAAAGATTTTTTGACGAGAAAAAGAATGTAAAACAACGGTTCCCAAACCATAGCCAAGGCAAATCAAACCAATGAATAAGAAAGGTTGTATTACTGAGAATTGGAGAAACATTCGGAATCGCATGATTCGTATGCTTGTGTTGGTGCTGTTTGGTGATCTTTCTATCAAGTTCTATTAGTTCAAGGATTATTGGACGAGAAAAAGAATGGAAACCAATGGTTCCCAAACCATAGCCTAGGCAAATCAAACCAATCAATAAGAAAGGTTGTGTTATTGAGAATTTGAGAAACATTCGAAATCGCATGATTCGTATGCTTGTGTTTGTGTTGTTTGGTGATCTTTGTATCAAGTTCTATTAGTTCAAAGATTTTTTGACGAGAAAAAGAATGTAACAACGGTTCCTAAACCATAGCCAAGGCAAACCAAACCAATGAATAAGAAAGGTTGTATTACTGAGAATTTGAGAAACATTCGAAATCGCATGATTCGTATGCTTGTGTTTGTGTTGTTTGGTGATCTTTCTATCAAGTTTTATTAGTTCAAAGATTTTTTGACGAGAAAAAGAATGTAAAACAACGGTTCCCAAACCATAGCCAAGGCAAATCAAACCAATGAATAAGAAAGGTTGTATTACTAAGAATTTGAGAAACATTCGGAATCGCATGATTCGTATGCTTGTGTTGGTGCTGTTTGGTGATCTTTCTATCAAGTTCTATTAGTTCAAAGATTATTGGACGAGAAAAAGAATGGAAACCAATGGTTCCCAAACCATAGCCTAGGCAAATCAAACCAATGAATAAGAAAGGTTGTATTACTGAGAATTTGAGAAGCATTCGGTATTGCATGATTCGTATGCTTGTGTTTGTGTTCTTTGGTGATCTTTCTATCAAGTTCTATTAGTTCAAAGATTTATGGACTAGAAACACAATGGAAACCAACGGTTCCCAAACCATAGCCTAGGCAAATCAAACCAATCAATAAGAAAGATTGTGTTATTGCGAATTTGAGAAACATTCGAAATCGCATGATTGGTATGCTTATGTTGGTGTTGTTTGGTGATCTTTCCATCACGTTCTATTACTTTAAAGATTTTTTGACGAGAAAAAGAATGGAAAACAACGGTTCCCAAACCATAGCCAAGGCAAATCAAACCATTGAATAAGAAAGGTTGTATTACTGAGAATTTGAGAAACATTCGAAATCGCATGATTCGTATGCTTGTGTTTGTGTTGTTTGGTGATCTTTTTATCAAGTTCAATTAGTTCAAAGATTTTTGGATGACAAAAAGAATGGAAACCAACGGTTCCCAAACCATAGCCTAGGCAAATCAAACCAATCAATAAGAAAGGTTGTGTTATTGAGAATTTGAGAAACATTCGAAATAGCATGATTCGTATGCTTGTGTTTGTGTTGTTTGGTGATCTTTCTATCAAGTTCTATTAGTTCAAAGATTTTTTGACGAGAAAAAGAATGTAAAACAACGGTTCCCAAACCATAGCCAAGGCAAATCAAACCAATGAATAAGAAAGGTTGTATTACTGAGAATTTGAGAAACATTCGAAATCGCATGATTCGTATGCTTGTGTTGGTGTTGTTTGGTGATCTTTCTATCAAATTCAATTAGTTCAAAGATTATTGGATGATAAAAAGAATGGAAACCAACGGTTCCCAAACCATAGCCTAGGCAAATCAAACCAATCAATAAGAAAGGTTGTGTTATTGAGAATTCGAGAAACATTCGAAATCGCATGATTCGTATGCTTGTGTTTGTGTTGTTTGGTGATCTTTCTATCAAGTTCTATTAGTTCAAAGATTTTTTGACGAGAAAAAGAATGTAAAACAACGGTTCCCAAACCATAGCCAAGGCAAATCAAACCAATGAATAAGAAAGGTTGTATTACTGAGAATTGGAGAAACATTCGGAATCGCATGATTCGTATGCTTGTGTTGGTGCTGTTTGGTGATCTTTCTATCAAGTTCTATTAGTTCAAGGATTATTGGACGAGAAAAAGAATGGAAACCAATGGTTCCCAAACCATAGCCTAGGCAAATCAAACCAATCAATAAGAAAGGTTGTGTTATTGAGAATTTGAGAAACATTCGAAATCGCATGATTCGTATGCTTGTGTTTGTGTTGTTTGGTGATCTTTGTATCAAGTTCTATTAGTTCAAAGATTTTTTGACGAGAAAAAGAATGTAACAACGGTTCCTAAACCATAGCCAAGGCAAACCAAACCAATGAATAAGAAAGGTTGTATTACTGAGAATTTGAGAAACATTCGAAATCGCATGATTCGTATGCTTGTGTTTGTGTTGTTTGGTGATCTTTCTATCAAGTTTTATTAGTTCAAAGATTTTTTGACGAGAAAAAGAATGTAAAACAACGGTTCCCAAACCATAGCCAAGGCAAATCAAACCAATGAATAAGAAAGGTTGTATTACTAAGAATTTGAGAAACATTCGGAATCGCATGATTCGAATGCTTGTGTTGGTACTGTTTGGTGATCTTTCTATCAAGTTCTATTAGTTCAAAGATTATTGGACGAGAAAAAGAATGGAAACCAATGGTTCCCAAACCATAGCCTAGGCAAATCAAACCAATGAATAAGAAAGGTTGTATTACTGAGAATTTGAGAAGCATTCGGTATTGCATGATTCGTATGCTTGTGTTTGTGTTCTTTGGTGATCTTTCTATCAAGTTCTATTAGTTCAAAGATTTATGGACTAGAAACACAATGGAAACCAACGGTTCCCAAACCATAGCCTAGGCAAATCAAACCAATCAATAAGAAAGATTGTGTTATTGCGAATTTGAGAAACATTCGAAATCGCATGATTGGTATGCTTATGTTGGTGTTGTTTGGTGATCTTTCCATCACGTTCTATTACTTTAAAGATTTTTTGACGAGAAAAAGAATGGAAAACAACGGTTCCCAAACCATAGCCAAGGCAAATCAAACCATTGAATAAGAAAGGTTGTATTACTGAGAATTTGAGAAACATTCGAAATCGCATGATTCGTATGCTTGTGTTTGTGTTGTTTGGTGATCTTTTTATCAAGTTCAATTAGTTCAAAGATTTTTGGATGACAAAAAGAATGGAAACCAATGGTTCCCAAACCATAGCCTAGGCAAATCAAACCAATCAATAAGAAAGGTTGTGTTATTGAGAATTTGAGAAACATTCGAAATAGCATGATTCGTATGCTTGTGTTTGTGTTGTTTGGTGATCTTTCTATCAAGTTCTATTAGTTCAAAGATTTTTTGACGAGAAAAAGAATGTAAAACAACGGTTCCCAAACCATAGCCAAGGCAAATCAAACCAATGAATAAGAAAGGTTGTATTACTGAGAATTTGAGAAACATTCGAAATCGCATGATTCGTATGCTTGTGTTGGTGTTGTTTGGTGATCTTTCTATCAAATTCAATTAGTTCAAAGATTATTGGATGATAAAAAGAATGGAAACCAACGGTTCCCAAACCATAGCCTAGGCAAATCAAACCAATCAATAAGAAAGGTTGTGTAATTGAGAATTCGAGAAACATTCGAAATCGCATGATTCATATGCTTGTGTTTGTGTTGTTTGGTGATCTTTCTATCAAGTTCTATTAGTTCAAAGATTTTTTGACGAGAAAAAGAATGTAAAACAACGGTTCCCAAACCATAGCCAAGGCAAATCAAACCAATGAATAAGAAAGGTTGTATTACTGAGAATTGGAGAAACATTCGGAATCGCATGATTCGTATGCTTGTGTTGGTGCTGTTTGGTGATCTTTCTATCAAGTTCTATTAGTTCAAGGATTATTGGACGAGAAAAAGAATGGAAACCAATGGTTCCCAAACCATAGCCTAGGCAAATCAAACCAATCAATAAGAAAGGTTGTGTTATTGAGAATTTGAGAAACATTCGAAATCGCATGATTCGTATGCTTGTGTTTGTGTTGTTTGGTGATCTTTGTATCAAGTTCTATTAGTTCAAAGATTTTTTGACGAGAAAAAGAATGTAACAACGGTTCCTAAACCATAGCCAAGGCAAACCAAACCAATGAATAAGAAAGGTTGTATTACTGAGAATTTGAGAAACATTCGAAATCGCATGATTCGTATGCTTGTGTTTGTGTTGTTTGGTGATCTTTCTATCAAGTTTTATTAGTTCAAAGATTTTTTGACGAGAAAAAGAATGTAAAACAACGGTTCCCAAACCATAGCCAAGGCAAATCAAACCAATGAATAAGAAAGGTTGTATTACTAAGAATTTGAGAAACATTCGGAATCGCATGATTCGTATGCTTGTGTTGGTGCTGTTTGGTGATCTTTCTATCAAGTTCTATTAGTTCAAAGATTATTGGACGAGAAAAAGAATGGAAACCAATGGTTCCCAAACCATAGCCTAGGCAAATCAAACCAATGAATAAGAAAGGTTGTATTACTGAGAATTTGAGAAGCATTCGGTATTGCATGATTCGTATGCTTGTGTTTGTGTTCTTTGGTGATCTTTCTATCAAGTTCTATTAGTTCAAAGATTTATGGACTAGAAACACAATGGAAACCAACGGTTCCCAAACCATAGCCTAGGCAAATCAAACCAATCAATAAGAAAGATTGTGTTATTGCGAATTTGAGAAACATTCGAAATCGCATGATTGGTATGCTTATGTTGGTGTTGTTTGGTGATCTTTCCATCACGTTCTATTACTTTAAAGATTTTTTGACGAGAAAAAGAATGGAAAACAACGGTTCCCAAACCATAGCCAAGGCAAATCAAACCATTGAATAAGAAAGGTTGTATTACTGAGAATTTGAGAAACATTCGAAATCGCATGATTCGTATGCTTGTGTTTGTGTTGTTTGGTGATCTTTCTATCAAGTTTTATTAGTTCAAAGATTTTTTGACGAGAAAAAGAATGTAAAACAACGGTTCCCAAACCATAGCCAAGGCAAATCAAACCAATGAATAAGAAAGGTTGTATTACTAAGAATTTGAGAAACATTCGGAATCGCATGATTCGTATGCTTGTGTTGGTGCTGTTTGGTGATCTTTCTATCAAGTTCTATTAGTTCAAAGATTATTGGACGAGAAAAAGAATGGAAACCAATGGTTCCCAAACCATAGCCTAGGCAAATCAAACCAATGAATAAGAAAGGTTGTATTACTGAGAATTTGAGAAGCATTCGGTATTGCATGATTCGTATGCTTGTGTTTGTGTTCTTTGGTGATCTTTCTATCAAGTTCTATTAGTTCAAAGATTTATGGACTAGAAACACAATGGAAACCAACGGTTCCCAAACCATAGCCTAGGCAAATCAAACCAATCAATAAGAAAGATTGTGTTATTGCGAATTTGAGAAACATTCGAAATCGCATGATTGGTATGCTTATGTTGGTGTTGTTTGGTGATCTTTCCATCACGTTCTATTACTTTAAAGATTTTTTGACGAGAAAAAGAATGGAAAACAACGGTTCCCAAACCATAGCCAAGGCAAATCAAACCATTGAATAAGAAAGGTTGTATTACTGAGAATTTGAGAAACATTCGAAATCGCATGATTCGTATGCTTGTGTTTGTGTTGTTTGGTGATCTTTTTATCAAGTTCAATTAGTTCAAAGATTTTTGGATGACAAAAAGAATGGAAACCAACGGTTCCCAAACCATAGCCTAGGCAAATCAAACCAATCAATAAGAAAGGTTGTGTTATTGAGAATTTGAGAAACATTCGAAATAGCATGATTCGTATGCTTGTGTTTGTGTTGTTTGGTGATCTTTCTATCAAGTTCTATTAGTTCAAAGATTTTTTGACGAGAAAAAGAATGTAAAACAACGGTTCCCAAACCATAGCCAAGGCAAATCAAACCAATGAATAAGAAAGGTTGTATTACTGAGAATTTGAGAAACATTCGAAATCGCATGATTCGTATGCTTGTGTTGGTGTTGTTTGGTGATCTTTCTATCAAATTCAATTAGTTCAAAGATTATTGGATGATAAAAAGAATGGAAACCAACGGTTCCCAAACCATAGCCTAGGCAAATCAAACCAATCAATAAGAAAGGTTGTGTTATTGAGAATTCGAGAAACATTCGAAATCGCATGATTCGTATGCTTGTGTTTGTGTTGTTTGGTGATCTTTCTATCAAGTTCTATTAGTTCAAAGATTTTTTGACGAGAAAAAGAATGTAAAACAACGGTTCCCAAACCATAGCCAAGGCAAATCAAACCAATGAATAAGAAAGGTTGTATTACTGAGAATTGGAGAAACATTCGGAATCGCATGATTCGTATGCTTGTGTTGGTGCTGTTTGGTGATCTTTCTATCAAGTTCTATTAGTTCAAGGATTATTGGACGAGAAAAAGAATGGAAACCAATGGTTCCCAAACCATAGCCTAGGCAAATCAAACCAATCAATAAGAAAGGTTGTGTTATTGAGAATTTGAGAAACATTCGAAATCGCATGATTCGTATGCTTGTGTTTGTGTTGTTTGGTGATCTTTGTATCAAGTTCTATTAGTTCAAAGATTTTTTGACGAGAAAAAGAATGTAACAACGGTTCCTAAACCATAGCCAAGGCAAACCAAACCAATGAATAAGAAAGGTTGTATTACTGAGAATTTGAGAAACATTCGAAATCGCATGATTCGTATGCTTGTGTTTGTGTTGTTTGGTGATCTTTCTATCAAGTTTTATTAGTTCAAAGATTTTTTGACGAGAAAAAGAATGTAAAACAACGGTTCCCAAACCATAGCCAAGGCAAATCAAACCAATGAATAAGAAAGGTTGTATTACTAAGAATTTGAGAAACATTCGGAATCGCATGATTCGTATGCTTGTGTTGGTGCTGTTTGGTGATCTTTCTATCAAGTTCTATTAGTTCAAAGATTATTGGACGAGAAAAAGAATGGAAACCAATGGTTCCCAAACCATAGCCTAGGCAAATCAAACCAATGAATAAGAAAGGTTGTATTACTGAGAATTTGAGAAGCATTCGGTATTGCATGATTCGTATGCTTGTGTTTGTGTTCTTTGGTGATCTTTCTATCAAGTTCTATTAGTTCAAAGATTTATGGACTAGAAACACAATGGAAACCAACGGTTCCCAAACCATAGCCTAGGCAAATCAAACCAATCAATAAGAAAGATTGTGTTATTGCGAATTTGAGAAACATTCGAAATCGCATGATTGGTATGCTTATGTTGGTGTTGTTTGGTGATCTTTCCATCACGTTCTATTACTTTAAAGATTTTTTGACGAGAAAAAGAATGGAAAACAACGGTTCCCAAACCATAGCCAAGGCAAATCAAACCATTGAATAAGAAAGGTTGTATTACTGAGAATTTGAGAAACATTCGAAATCGCATGATTCGTATGCTTGTGTTTGTGTTGTTTGGTGATCTTTTTATCAAGTTCAATTAGTTCAAAGATTTTTGGATGACAAAAAGAATGGAAACCAACGGTTCCCAAACCATATCCTAGGCAAATCAAACCAATCAATAAGAAAGGTTGTGTTATTGAGAATTTGAGAAACATTCGGAATCGAATTATTCGTATGCTTGTGTTGGTGTTGTTTGGTGATCTTTCTATCAAGTTCTATTAGTTCAAAGATTTTTTGACGAGAAAAAGAATGGAAAACAACGGTTCCTAAGCCATAGCCAAGGCAAACCAAACCAATGAATAAGAAAGGTTGTATTACTGAGAATTTGAGAAACATTCGGAATCGCATGATTCGTATGCTTATGTTGGTGTTGTTTGGTGATCTTTCCATCACGTTCTATTAGTTTAAAGATTTTTTGACGAGAAAAAGAATGGAAAACAACGGTTCCCAAACCATAACCAAGGCAAATCAAACCAATGAATAAGAAAGGTTGTATTATTGAGAATTTGAGAAACATTCGAAATCGCATGATTCGTATGCTTGTGTTGGTGTTGTTTGGTGATCTTTCTATCAAGTTCAATTTGTTCAAAGATTATTGGACGAGAAAAAGAATGGAAACCAACGGTTCCCAAACCATAGCCTAGGCAAATCAAAGCAATCAATAAGAAAGGTTGTGTTATTGAAAATTTGAGAAACATTCGAAATCGCATGATTCGTATGCTTGTGTTGGTGCTGTTTGGTGATCTTTCTATCAAGTTCTATTAGTTCAAAGATTTTTTGACGAGAAAAAGAATGGAAAACAACGGTTCCCAAACTATAGCCAAGGCAAATCAAACCAATGAATAAGAAAGGTTGTGATATTGAGAATTTGAGAAACATTCGGAATCGCATGATTCGTATGCTTGTGTTTGTGTTGTTTGGTGATCTTTCTATCAAGTTCTATTCGTTCAAAGATTTTTGACGAGAAAAAGAATGGAAAACAACGGTTCTCAAACCATAGCCAAGGCAAATCAAACCAATGAATCAAGAAAGGTTGTGATATTGAGAATTTGAGAAACATTCGGAATCGCATGATCCGTATGCTTGTGTTTGTGTTGTTTGGTGATCTTTCTATCAAGTTCTATTAGTTCAAAGATTTTTTGACGAGAAAAAGAATGGAAAACAACCGTTCCCAAACCATAGCCAAGGCAAATCAAACCAATGAATAAGAAAGGTTGTATTACTGAGAATTTGAGAAACATTCGGAATCGAATGATTCGTATGCTTGTGTTTGTGTTCTTTGGTGATCTTTCTATCAAGTTCTTTTAGTTCAAAGATTTATGGACGACAAAAAGATTGGAAACCAACGGTTTCCAAACCATAGCCTAGGCAAATCAAACCGATCAATAAGAAAGGTTGTGTTATTGAGAATTTGAGAAACATTCGGAATCGCATTATTCGTATGCTTGTGTTGATGTTGTTTGGTGATCTTTCTATCAAGTTCAATTAGTTCAAAGATTTTTGGATGACAAAAGGAATGGAAACCAACGGTTCCCAAACCATAGCCTAGGCAAATCAAACCAATCAATAAGAAAGGTTGTGTTATTGAGAATTTGAGAAACATTCGGAATCGCATTATTCGTATTCTTGTGTTGGTGCTGTTTTATGATCTTTCTACCAAGTTCTATTAGTTCAAAGATTTTTTGACGAGAAAAAGAATGGAAAACAACGGTTCCTAAACCATAGCCAAGGCAAACCAAACCAATGAATAAGAAAGGTTGTATTACTGAGAATTTGAGAAACATTCGGAATCGCATGATCCGTATGCTTATGTTGGTGTTGTTTGGTGATCTTTCCATCACGTTCTATTAGTTTAAAGATTTTTTGACGAGAAAAAGAATGGAAAACAACGGTTCCCAAACCATAGCCAAGGCAAATCAAACCAATGAATAAGAAAGGTTGTATTACTAAGAATTTGAGAAACATTCGGAATCGCATGATTCGTATGCTTGTGTTGGTGCTGTTTGGTGATCTTTCTATCAAGTTCTATTAGTTCAAGGATTATTGGACGAGAAAAAGAATGGAAACCAATGGTTCCCAAACCATAGCCTAGGCAAATCAAACCAATCAATAAGAAAGGTTGTGTTATTGAGAATTTGAGAAACATTCGAAATCGCATGATTCGTATGCTTGTGTTTGTGTTGTTTGGTGATCTTTCTATCAAGTTCTATTAGTTCAAAGATTTTTTGACGAGAAAAAGAATGTAACAACGGTTCCTAAACCATAGCCAAGGCAAACCAAACCAATGAATAAGAAAGGTTGTATTACTGAGAATTTGAGAAACATTCGAAATCGCATGATTCGTATGCTTGTGTTTGTGTTGTTTGGTGATCTTTCTATCAAGTTTTATTAGTTCAAAGATTTTTTGACGAGAAAAAGAATGTAAAACAACGGTTCCCAAACCATAGCCAAGGCAAATCAAACCAATGAATAAGAAAGGTTGTATTACTAAGAATTTGAGAAACATTCGGAATCGCATGATTCGTATGCTTGTGTTGGTGCTGTTTGGTGATCTTTCTATCAAGTTCTATTAGTTCAAAGATTATTGGACGAGAAAAAGAATGGAAACCAATGGTTCCCAAACCATAGCCTAGGCAAATCAAACCAATGAATAAGAAAGGTTGTATTACTGAGAATTTGAGAAGCATTCGGTATTGCATGATTCGTATGCTTGTGTTTGTGTTCCTTGGTGATCTTTCTATCAAGTTCTATTAGTTCAAAGATTTATGGACTAGAAACACAATGGAAACCAACGGTTCCCAAACCATAGCCTAGGCAAATCAAACCAATCAATAAGAAAGATTGTGTTATTGCGAATTTGAGAAACATTCGAAATCGCATGATTGGTATGCTTATGTTGGTGTTGTTTGGTGATCTTTCCATCACGTTCTATTACTTTAAAGATTTTTTGACGAGAAAAAGAATGGAAAACAACGGTTCCCAAACCATAGCCAAGGCAAATCAAACCATTGAATAAGAAAGGTTGTATTACTGAGAATTTGAGAAACATTCGAAATCGCATGATTCGTATGCTTGTGTTTGTGTTGTTTGGTGATCTTTTTATCAAGTTCAATTAGTTCAAAGATTTTTGGATGACAAAAAGAATGGAAACCAACGGTTCCCAAACCATAGCCTAGGCAAATCAAACCAATCAATAAGAAAGGTTGTGTTATTGAGAATTTGAGAAACATTCGAAATACATGATTCGTATGCTTGTGTTTGTGTTGTTTGGTGATCTTTCTATTAAGTTCTATTAGTTCAAAGATTTTTTGACGAGAAAAAGAATGTAAAACAACGGTTCCCAAACCATAGCCAAGGCAAATCAAACCAATGAATAAGAAAGGTTGTATTACTGAGAATTTGAGAAACATTCGAAATCGCATGATTCGTATGCTTGTGTTGGTGTTGTTTGGTGATCTTTCTATCAAATTCAATTAGTTCAAAGATTATTGGATGATAAAAAGAATGGAAACCAACGGTTCCCAAACCATAGCCTAGGCAAATCAAACCAATCAATAAGAAAGGTTGTGTTATTGAGAATTCGAGAAACATTCGAAATCGCATGATTCGTATGCTTGTGTTTGTGTTGTTTGGTGATCTTTCTATCAAGCTCTATTAGTTCAAAGATTTTTTGACGAGAAAAAGAATGTAAAACAACGGTTCCCAAACCATAGCCAAGGCAAATCAAACCAATGAATAAGAAAGGTTGTATTACTGAGAATTGGAGAAACATTCGGAATCGCATGATTCGTATGCTTGTGTTGGTGCTGTTTGGTGATCTTTCTATCAAGTTCTATTAGTTCAAGGATTATTGGACGAGAAAAAGAATGGAAACCAATGGTTCCCAAACCATAGCCTAGGCAAATCAAACCAATCAATAAGAAAGGTTGTGTTATTGAGAATTTGAGAAACATTCGAAATCGCATGATTCGTATGCTTGTGTTTGTGTTGTTTGGTGATCTTTTTATCAAGTTCTATTAGTTCAAAGATTTTTTGACGAGAAAAAGAATGTAACAACGGTTCCTAAACCATAGCCAAGGCAAACCAAAACAATGAATAAGAAAGGTTGTATTACTGAGAATTTGAGAAACATTCGAAATCGCATGATTCGTATGCTTGTGTTTGTGTTGTTTGGTGATCTTTCTATCAAGTTTTATTAGTTCAAAGAATTTTTGACGAGAAAAAGAATGTAAAACAACGGTTCCCAAACCATAGCCAAGGCAAATCAAACCAATGAATAAGAAAGGTTGTATTACTAAGAATTTGAGAAACATTCGGAATCGCATGATTCGTATGCTTGTGTTGGTGCTGTTTGGTGATCTTTCTATCAAGTTCTATTAGTTCAAAGATTATTGGACGAGAAAAAGAATGGAAACCAATGGTTCCCAAACCATAGCCTAGGCAAATCAAACCAATGAATAAGAAAGGTTGTATTACTGAGAATTTGAGAAGCATTCGGTATTGCATGATTCGTATGCTTGTGTTTGTGTTCTTTGGTAATCTTTCTATCAAGTTCTATTAGTTCAAAGATTTATGGACTAGAAACACAATGGAAACCAACGGTTCCCAAACCATAGCCTAGGCAAATCAAACCAATCAATAAGAAAGATTGTGTTATTGCGAATTTGAGAAACATTCGAAATCGCATGATTGGTATGCTTATGTTGGTGTTGTTTGGTGATCTTTCCATCACGTTCTATTACTTTAAAGATTTTTTGACGAGAAAAAGAATGGAAAACAACGGTTTCCAAACCATAGCCAAGGCAAATCAAACCATTGAATAAGAAAGGTTGTATTACTGAGAATTTGAGAAACATTCGAAATCGCATAATTCGTATGCTTGTGTTTGTGTTGTTTGGTGATCTTTTTATCAAGTTCAATTAGTTCAAAGATTTTTGGATGACAAAAAGAATGGAAACCAACGGTTCCCAAACCATAGCCTAGGCAAATCAAACCAATCAATAAGAAAGGTTGTGTTATTGAGAATTTGAGAAACATTCGGAATCGAATTATTCGTATGCTTGTGTTGGTGTTGTTTGGTGATCTTTCTATCAAGTTCTATTAGTTCAAAGATTTTTTGACGAGAAAAAGAATGGAAAACAACGGTTCCTAAGCCATAGCCAAGGCAAACCAAACCAATGAATAAGAAAGGTTGTATTACTGAGAATTTGAGAAACATTCGGAATCGCATGATTCGTATGCTTAAGTTGGTGTTGTTTGGTGATCTTTCCATCACGTTCTATTAGTTTAAAGATTTTTTGACGAGAAAAAGAATAGAAAATAACGGTTCCCAAACCATAACCAAGGCAAATCAAACCAATGAATAAGAAAGGTTGTATTACTGAGAATTTGAGAAACATTCGAAATCGCATGATTCGTATGCTTGTGTTGGTGTTGTTTGGTGATCTTTCTATCAAGTTCAATTTGTTCAAAGATTATTGGACGAGAAAAAGAATGGAAACCAACGGTTCCCAAACCATAGCCTAGGCAAATCAAAGCAATCAATAAGAAAGGTTGTGTTATTGAAAATTTGAGAAACATCCGAAATCGCATGATTCGTATGCTTGTGTTTGTGTTGTTTTGTGATCTTTCTATCAAGTTCTATTAGTTCAAAGATTTTTTGACGAGAAAAAGAATGGAAAACAACGGTTCCCAAACTATAGCCAAGGCAAATCAAACCAATGAATAAGAAAGGTTGTGATATTGAGAATTTGAGAAACATTCGGAATCGCATGATTCGTATGCTTGTGTTTGTGTTGTTTGGTGATCTTTCTATCAAGTTCTATTCGTTCAAAGATTTTTGACGAGAAAAAGAATGGAAAACAACGGTTCTCAAACCATAGCCAAGGCAAATCAAACCAATGAATCAAGAAAGGTTGTGATATTGAGAATTTGAGAAACATTCGGAATCGCATGATCCGTATGCTTGTGTTTGTGTTGTTTGGTGATCTTTCTATCAAGTTCTATTAGTTCAAAGATTTTTTGACGAGAAAAAGAATGGAAAACAACCGTTCCCAAACCATAGCCAAGGCAAATCAAACCAATGAATAAGAAAGGTTGTATTACTGAGAATTTGAGAAACATTCGAAATCGCATGATTCGTATGCTTGTGTTTGTGTTGTTTGGTGATCTTTTTATCAAGTTCAATTAGTTCAAAGATTTTTGGATGACAAAAAGAATGGAAACCAACGGTTCCCAAACCATAGCCTAGGCAAATCAAACCAATCAATAAGAAAGGTTGTGTTATTGAGAATTTGAGAAACATTCGAAATAGCATGATTCGTATGCTTGTGTTTGTGTTGTTTGGTGATCTTTCTATCAAGTTCTATTAGTTCAAAGATTTTTTGACGAGAAAAAGAATGTAAAACAACGGTTCCCAAACCATAGCCAAGGCAAATCAAACCAATGAATAAGAAAGGTTGTATTACTGAGAATTTGAGAAACATTCGAAATCGCATGATTCGTATGCTTGTGTTGGTGTTGTTTGGTGATCTTTCTATCAAATTCAATTAGTTCAAAGATTATTGGATGATAAAAAGAATGGAAACCAACGGTTCCCAAACCATAGCCTAGGCAAATCAAACCAATCAATAAGAAAGGTTGTGTTATTGAGAATTCGAGAAACATTCGAAATCGCATGATTCGTATGCTTGTGTTTGTGTTGTTTGGTGATCTTTCTATCAAGTTCTATTAGTTCAAAGATTTTTTGACGAGAAAAAGAATGTAAAACAACGGTTCCCAAACCATAGCCAAGGCAAATCAAACCAATGAATAAGAAAGGTTGTATTACTGAGAATTTGAGAAACATTCGGAATCGCATGATTCGTATGCTTGTGTTGGTGCTGTTTGGTGATCTTTCTATCAAGTTCTATTAGTTCAAGGATTATTGGACGAGAAAAAGAATGGAAAGCAATGGTTCCCAAACCATAGCCTAGGCAAATCAAACCAATCAATAAGAAAGGTTGTGTTATTGAGAATTTGAGAAACATTCGAAATCGCATGATTCGTATGCTTGTGTTTGTGTTGTTTGGTGATCTTTGTATCAAGTTCTATTAGTTCAAAGATTTTTTGACGAGAAAAAGAATGTAACAACGGTTCCTAAACCATAGCCAAGGCAAACCAAACCAATGAATAAGAAAGGTTGTATTATTGAGAATTTGAGAAACATTCGAAATCGCATGATTCGTATGCTTGTGTTTGTGTTGTTTGGTGATCTTTCTATCAAGTTTTATTAGTTCAAAGATTTTTTGACGAGAAAAAGAATGTAAAACAACGGTTCCCAAACCATAGCCAAGGCAAATCAAACCAATGAATAAGAAAGGTTGTATTACTAAGAATTTGAGAAACATTCGGAATCGCATGATTCGTATGCTTGTGTTGGTGCTGTTTGGTGATCTTTCTATCAAGGTCTATTAGTTCAAAGATTATTGGACGAGAAAAAGAATGGAAACCAATGGTTCCCAAACCATAGCCTAGGCAAATCAAACCAATGAATAAGAAAGGTTGTATTACTGAGAATTTGAGAAGCATTCGGTATTGCATGATTCGTATGCTTGTGTTTGTGTTCTTTGGTGATCTTTCTATCAAGTTCTATTAGTTCAAAGATTTATGGACTAGAAACACAATGGAAACCAACGGTTCCCAAACCATAGCCTAGGCAAATCAAACCAATCAATAAGAAAGATTGTGTTATTGCGAATTTGAGAAACATTCGAAATCGCATGATTGGTATGCTTATGTTGGTGTTGTTTGGTGATCTTTCCATCACGTTCTATTACTTTAAAGATTTTTTGACGAGAAAAAGAATGGAAAACAACGGTTCCCAAACCATAGCCAAGGCAAATCAAACCATTGAATAAGAAAGGTTGTATTACTGAGAATTTGAGAAACATTCGAAATCGCATGATTCGTATGCTTGTGTTTGTGTTGTTTGGTGATCTTTTTATCAAGTTCAATTAGTTCAAAGATTTTTGGATGACAAAAAGAATGGAAACCAACGGTTCCCAAACCATAGCCTAGGCAAATCAAACCAATCAATAAGAAAGGTTGTGTTATTGAGAATTTGAGAAACATTCGAAATAGCATGATTCGTATGCTTGTGTTTGTGTTGTTTGGTGATCTTTCTATCAAGTTCTATTAGTTCAAAGATTTTTTGACGAGAAAAAGAATGTAAAACAACGGTTCCCAAACCATAGCCAACGCAAATCAAACCAATGAATAAGAAAGGTTGTATTACTGAGAATTTGAGAAACATTCGAAATCGCATGATTCGTATGCTTGTGTTGGTGTTGTTTGGTGATCTTTCTATCAAATTCAATTAGTTCAAAGATTATTGGATGATAAAAAGAATGGAAACCAACGGTTCCCAAACCATAGCCTAGGCAAATCAAACCAATCAATAAGAAAGGTTGTGTTATTGAGAATTCGAGAAACATTCGAAATCGCATGATTCGTATGCTTGTGTTTGTGTTGTTTGGTGATCTTTCTATCAAGTTCTATTAGTTCAAAGATTTTTTGACGAGAAAAAGAATGTAAAACAACGGTTCCCAAACCATACCCAAGGCAAATCAAACCAATGAATAAGAAAGGTTGTATTACTGAGAATTGGAGAAACATTCGGAATCGCATGATTCGTATGCTTGTGTTGGTGCTGTTTGGTGATCTTTCTATCAAGTTCTATTAGTTCAAGGATTATTGGACGAGAAAAAGAATGGAAACCAATGGTTCCCAAACCATAGCCTAGGCAAATCAAACCAATCAATAAGAAAGGTTGTGTTATTGAGAATTTGAGAAACATTCGAAATCGCATGATTCGTATGCTTGTGTTTGTGTTGTTTGGTGATCTTTGTATCAAGTTCTATTAGTTCAAAGATTTTTTGACGAGAAAAAGAATGTAACAACGGTTCCTAAACCATAGCCAAGGCAAACCAAACCAATGAATAAGAAAGGTTGTATTACTGAGAATTTGAGAAACATTCGAAATCGCATGATTTGTATGCTTGTGTTTGTGTTGTTTGGTGATCTTTCTATCAAGTTTTATTAGTTCAAAGATTTTTTGACGAGAAAAAGAATGTAAAACAACGGTTCCCAAACCATAGCCAAGGCAAATCAAACCAATGAATAAGAAAGGTTGTATTACTAAGAATTTGAGAAACATTCGGAATCGCATGATTCGTATGCTTGTGTTGGTGCTGTTTGGTGATCTTTCTATCAAGTTCTATTAGTTCAAAGATTATTGGACGAGAAAAAGAATGGAAACCAATGGTTCCCAAACCATAGCCTAGGCAAATCAAACCAATGAATAAGAAAGGTTGTATTACTGAGAATTTGAGAAGCATTCGGTATTGCATGATTCGTATGCTTGTGTTTGTGTTCTTTGGTGATCTTTCTATCAAGTTCTATTAGTTCAAAGATTTATGGACTAGAAACACAATGGAAACCAACGGTTCCCAAACCATAGCCTAGGCAAATCAAACCAATCAATAAGAAAGATTGTGTTATTGCGAATTTGAGAAACATTCGAAATCGCATGATTGGTATGCTTATGTTGGTGTTGTTTGGTGATCTTTCCATCACGTTCTATTACTTTAAAGATTTTTTGACGAGAAAAAGAATGGAAAACAACGGTTCCCAAACCATAGCCAAGGCAAATCAAACCATTGAATAAGAAAGGTTGTATTACTGAGAATTTGAGAAACATTCGAAATCGCATGATTCGTATGCTTGTGTTTGTGTTGTTTGGTGATCTTTTTATCAAGTTCAATTAGTTCAAAGATTTTTGGATGACAAAAAGAATGGAAACCAACGGTTCCCAAACCATAGCCTAGGCAAATCAAACCAATCAATAAGAAAGGTTGTGTTATTGAGAATTTGAGAAACATTCGAAATAGCATGATTCGTATGCTTGTGTTTGTGTTGTTTGGTGATCTTTCTATCAAGTTCTATTAGTTCAAAGATTTTTTGACGAGAAAAAGAATGTAAAACAACGGTTCCCAAACCATAGCCAAGGCAAATCAAACCAATGAATAAGAAAGGTTGTATTACTGAGAATTTGAGAAACATTCGAAATCGCATGATTCGTATGCTTGTGTTGGTGTTGTTTGGTGATCTTTCTATCAAATTCAATTAGTTCAAAGATTATTGGATGATAAAAAGAATGGAAACCAACGGTTCCCAAACCATAGCCTAGGCAAATCAAACCAATCAATAAGAAAGGTTGTGTTATTGAGAATTCGAGAAACATTCGAAATCGCATGATTCGTATGCTTGTGTTTGTGTTGTTTGGTGATCTTTCTATCAAGTTCTATTAGTTCAAAGATTTTTTGACGAGAAAAAGAATGTAAAACAACGGTTCCCAAACCATACCCAAGGCAAATCAAACCAATGAATAAGAAAGGTTGTATTACTGAGAATTGGAGAAACATTCGGAATCGCATGATTCGTATGCTTGTGTTGGTGCTGTTTGGTGATCTTTCTATCAAGTTCTATTAGTTCAAGGATTATTGGACGAGAAAAAGAATGGAAACCAATGGTTCCCAAACCATAGCCTAGGCAAATCAAACCAATCAATAAGAAAGGTTGTGTTATTGAGAATTTGAGAAACATTCGAAATCGCATGATTCGTATGCTTGTGTTTGTGTTGTTTGGTGATCTTTGTATCAAGTTCTATTAGTTCAAAGATTTTTTGACGAGAAAAAGAATGTAACAACGGTTCCTAAACCATAGCCAAGGCAAACCAAACCAATGAATAAGAAAGGTTGTATTACTGAGAATTTGAGAAACATTCGAAATCGCATGATTCGTATGCTTGTGTTTGTGTTGTTTGGTGATCTTTCTATCAAGTTTTATTAGTTCAAAGATTTTTTGACGAGAAAAAGAATGTAAAACAACGGTTCCCAAACCATAGCCAAGGCAAATCAAACCAATGAATAAGAAAGGTTGTATTACTAAGAATTTGAGAAACATTCGGAATCGCATGATTCGTATGCTTGTGTTGGTGCTGTTTGGTGATCTTTCTATCAAGTTCTATTAGTTCAAAGATTATTGGACGAGAAAAAGAATGGAAACCAATGGTTCCCAAACCATAGCCTAGGCAAATCAAACCAATGAATAAGAAAGGTTGTATTACTGAGAATTTGAGAAGCATTCGGTATTGCATGATTCGTATGCTTGTGTTTGTGTTCTTTGGTGATCTTTCTATCAAGTTCTATTAGTTCAAAGATTTATGGACTAGAAACACAATGGAAACCAACGGTTCCCAAACCATAGCCTAGGCAAATCAAACCAATCAATAAGAAAGATTGTGTTATTGCGAATTTGAGAAACATTCGAAATCGCATGATTGGTATGCTTATGTTGGTGTTGTTTGGTGATCTTTCCATCACGTTCTATTACTTTAAAGATTTTTTGACGAGAAAAAGAATGGAAAACAACGGTTCCCAAACCATAGCCAAGGCAAATCAAACCATTGAATAAGAAAGGTTGTATTACTGAGAATTTGAGAAACATTCGAAATCGCATGATTCGTATGCTTGTGTTTGTGTTGTTTGGTGATCTTTTTATCAAGTTCAATTAGTTCAAAGATTTTTGGATGACAAAAAGAATGGAAACCAACGGTTCCCAAACCATAGCCTAGGCAAATCAAACCAATCAATAAGAAAGGTTGTGTTATTGAGAATTTGAGAAACATTCGAAATAGCATGATTCGTATGCTTGTGTTTGTGTTGTTTGGTGATCTTTCTATCAAGTTCTATTAGTTCAAAGATTTTTTGACGAGAAAAAGAATGTAAAACAACGGTTCCCAAACCATAGCCAAGGCAAATCAAACCAATGAATAAGAAAGGTTGTATTACTGAGAATTTGAGAAACATTCGAAATCGCATGATTCGTATGCTTGTGTTGGTGTTGTTTGGTGATCTTTCTATCAAATTCAATTAGTTCAAAGATTATTGGATGATAAAAAGAATGGAAACCAATGGTTCCCAAACCATAGCCTAGGCAAATCAAACCAATCAATAAGAAAGGTTGTGTTATTGAGAATTTGAGAAACATTCGAAATCGCATGATTCGTATGCTTGTGTTTGTGTTGTTTGGTGATCTTTGTATCAAGTTCTATTAGTTCAAAGATTTTTTGACGAGAAAAAGAATGTAACAACGGTTCCTAAACCATAGCCAAGGCAAACCAAACCAATGAATAAGAAAGGTTGTATTACTGAGAATTTGAGAAACATTCGAAATCGCATGATTCGTATGCTTGTGTTTGTGTTGTTTGGTGATCTTTCTATCAAGTTTTATTAGTTCAAAGATTTTTTGACGAGAAAAAGAATGTAAAACAACGGTTCCCAAACCATAGCCAAGGCAAATCAAACCAATGAATAAGAAAGGTTGTATTACTAAGAATTTGAGAAACATTCGGAATCGCATGATTCGTATGCTTGTGTTGGTGCTGTTTGGTGATCTTTCTATCAAGTTCTATTAGTTCAAAGATTATTGGACGAGAAAAAGAATGGAAACCAATGGTTCCCAAACCATAGCCTAGGCAAATCAAACCAATGAATAAGAAAGGTTGTATTACTGAGAATTTGAGAAGCATTCGGTATTGCATGATTCGTATGCTTGTGTTTGTGTTCTTTGGTGATCTTTCTATCAAGTTCTATTAGTTCAAAGATTTATGGACTAGAAACACAATGGAAACCAACGGTTCCCAAACCATAGCCTAGGCAAATCAAACCAATCAATAAGAAAGATTGTGTTATTGCGAATTTGAGAAACATTCGAAATCGCATGATTGGTATGCTTATGTTGGTGTTGTTTGGTGATCTTTCCATCACGTTCTATTACTTTAAAGATTTTTTGACGAGAAAAAGAATGGAAAACAACGGTTCCCAAACCATAGCCAAGGCAAATCAAACCATTGAATAAGAAAGGTTGTATTACTGAGAATTTGAGAAACATTCGAAATCGCATGATTCGTATGCTTGTGTTTGTGTTGTTTGGTGATCTTTTTATCAAGTTCAATTAGTTCAAAGATTTTTGGATGACAAAAAGAATGGAAACCAACGGTTCCCAAACCATAGCCTAGGCAAATCAAACCAATCAATAAGAAAGGTTGTGTTATTGAGAATTTGAGAAACATTCGAAATAGCATGATTCGTATGCTTGTGTTTGTGTTGTTTGGTGATCTTTCTATCAAGTTCTATTAGTTCAAAGATTTTTTGACGAGAAAAAGAATGTAAAACAACGGTTCCCAAACCATAGCCAAGGCAAATCAAACCAATGAATAAGAAAGGTTGTATTACTGAGAATTTGAGAAACATTCGAAATCGCATGATTCGTATGCTTGTGTTGGTGTTGTTTGGTGATCTTTCTATCAAATTCAATTAGTTCAAAGATTATTGGATGATAAAAAGAATGGAAACCAACGGTTCCCAAACCATAGCCTAGGCAAATCAAACCAATCAATAAGAAAGGTTGTGTTATTGAGAATTCGAGAAACATTCGAAATCGCATGATTCGTATGCTTGTGTTTGTGTTGTTTGGTGATCTTTCTATCAAGTTCTATTAGTTCAAAGATTTTTTGACGAGAAAAAGAATGTAAAACAACGGTTCCCAAACCATACCCAAGGCAAATCAAACCAATGAATAAGAAAGGTTGTATTACTGAGAATTGGAGAAACATTCGGAATCGCATGATTCGTATGCTTGTGTTGGTGCTGTTTGGTGATCTTTCTATCAAGTTCTATTAGTTCAAGGATTATTGGACGAGAAAAAGAATGGAAACCAATGGTTCCCAAACCATAGCCTAGGCAAATCAAACCAATCAATAAGAAAGGTTGTGTTATTGAGAATTTGAGAAACATTCGAAATCGCATGATTCGTATGCTTGTGTTTGTGTTGTTTGGTGATCTTTGTATCAAGTTCTATTAGTTCAAAGATTTTTTGACGAGAAAAAGAATGTAACAACGGTTCCTAAACCATAGCCAAGGCAAACCAAACCAATGAATAAGAAAGGTTGTATTACTGAGAATTTGAGAAACATTCGAAATCGCATGATTCGTATGCTTGTGTTTGTGTTGTTTGGTGATCTTTCTATCAAGTTTTATTAGTTCAAAGATTTTTTGACGAGAAAAAGAATGTAAAACAACGGTTCCCAAACCATAGCCAAGGCAAATCAAACCAATGAATAAGAAAGGTTGTATTACTAAGAATTTGAGAAACATTCGGAATCGCATGATTCGTATGCTTGTGTTGGTGCTGTTTGGTGATCTTTCTATCAAGTTCTATTAGTTCAAAGATTATTGGACGAGAAAAAGAATGGAAACCAATGGTTCCCAAACCATAGCCTAGGCAAATCAAACCAATGAATAAGAAAGGTTGTATTACTGAGAATTTGAGAAGCATTCGGTATTGCATGATTCGTATGCTTGTGTTTGTGTTCTTTGGTGATCTTTCTATCAAGTTCTATTAGTTCAAAGATTTATGGACTAGAAACACAATGGAAACCAACGGTTCCCAAACCATAGCCTAGGCAAATCAAACCAATCAATAAGAAAGATTGTGTTATTGCGAATTTGAGAAACATTCGAAATCGCATGATTGGTATGCTTATGTTGGTGTTGTTTGGTGATCTTTCCATCACGTTCTATTACTTTAAAGATTTTTTGACGAGAAAAAGAATGGAAAACAACGGTTCCCAAACCATAGCCAAGGCAAATCAAACCATTGAATAAGAAAGGTTGTATTACTGAGAATTTGAGAAACATTCGAAATCGCATGATTCGTATGCTTGTGTTTGTGTTGTTTGGTGATCTTTTTATCAAGTTCAATTAGTTCAAAGATTTTTGGATGACAAAAAGAATGGAAACCAACGGTTCCCAAACCATAGCCTAGGCAAATCAAACCAATCAATAAGAAAGGTTGTGTTATTGAGAATTTGAGAAACATTCGAAATAGCATGATTCGTATGCTTGTGTTTGTGTTGTTTGGTGATCTTTCTATCAAGTTCTATTAGTTCAAAGATTTTTTGACGAGAAAAAGAATGTAAAACAACGGTTCCCAAACCATAGCCAAGGCAAATCAAACCAATGAATAAGAAAGGTTGTATTACTGAGAATTTGAGAAACATTCGAAATCGCATGATTCGTATGCTTGTGTTGGTGTTGTTTGGTGATCTTTCTATCAAATTCAATTAGTTCAAAGATTATTGGATGATAAAAAGAATGGAAACCAACGGTTCCCAAACCATAGCCTAGGCAAATCAAACCAATCAATAAGAAAGGTTGTGTTATTGAGAATTCGAGAAACATTCGAAATCGCATGATTCGTATGCTTGTGTTTGTGTTGTTTGGTGATCTTTCTATCAAGTTCTATTAGTTCAAAGATTTTTTGACGAGAAAAAGAATGTAAAACAACGGTTCCCAAACCATAGCCAAGGCAAATCAAACCAATGAATAAGAAAGGTTGTATTACTGAGAATTGGAGAAACATTCGGAATCGCATGATTCGTATGCTTGTGTTGGTGATGTTTGGTGATCTTTCTATCAAGTTCTATTAGTTCAAGGATTATTGGACGAGAAAAAGAATGGAAACCAATGGTTCCCAAACCATATCCTAGGCAAATCAAACCAATCAATAAGAAAGGTTGTGTTATTGAGAATTTGAGAAACATTCGAAATCGCATGATTCGTATGCTTGTGTTTGTGTTGTTTGGTGATCTTTGTATCAAGTTCTATTAGTTCAAAGATTTTTTGACGAGAAAAAGAATGTAACAACGGTTCCTAAACCATAGCCAAGGCAAACCAAACCAATGAATAAGAAAGGTTGTATTACTGAGAATTTGAGAAACATTCGAAATCGCATGATTCGTATGCTTGTGTTTGTGTTGTTTGGTGATCTTTCTATCAAGTTTTATTAGTTCAAAGATTTTTTGACGAGAAAAAGAATGTAAAACAACGGTTCCCAAACCATAGCCAAGGCAAATCAAACCAATGAATAAGAAAGGTTGTATTACTAAGAATTTGAGAAACATTCGGAATCGCATGATTCGTATGCTTGTGTTGGTGCTGTTTGGTGATCTTTCTATCAAGTTCTATTAGTTCAAAGATTATTGGACGAGAAAAAGAATGGAAACCAATGGTTCCCAAACCATAGCCTAGGCAAATCAAACCAATGAATAAGAAAGGTTGTATTACTGAGAATTTGAGAAGCATTCGGTATTGCATGATTCGTATGCTTGTGTTTGTGTTCTTTGGTGATCTTTCTATCAAGTTCTATTAGTTCAAAGATTTATGGACTAGAAACACAATGGAAACCAACGGTTCCCAAACCATAGCCTAGGCAAATCAAACCAATCAATAAGAAAGATTGTGTTATTGCGAATTTGAGAAACATTCGAAATCGCATGATTGGTATGCTTTTGTTGGTGTTGTTTGGTGATCTTTCCATCACGTTCTATTACTTTAAAGATTTTTTGACGAGAAAAAGAATGGAAAACAACGGTTCCCAAACCATAGCCAAGGCAAATCAAACCATTGAATAAGAAAGGTTGCATTACTGAGAATTTGAGAAACATTCGAAATCGCATGATTCGTATGCTTGTGTTTGTGTTGTTTGGTGATCTTTTTATCAAGTTCAATTAGTTCAAAGATTTTTGGATGACAAAAAGAATGGAAACCAACGGTTCCCAAACCATAGCCTAGGCAAATCAAACCAATCAATAAGAAAGGTTGTGTTATTGAGAATTTGAGAAACATTCGGAATCGAATTATTCGTATGCTTGTGTTGGTGTTGTTTGGTGATCTTTCTATCAAGTTCTATTAGTTCAAAGATTTTTTGACGAGAAAAAGAATGGAAAACAACGGTTCCTAAGCCATAGCCAAGGCAAACCAAACCAATGAATAAGAAAGGTTGTATTACTGAGAATTTGAGAAACATTCGGAATCGCATGATTCGTATGTTTATGTTGGTGTTGTTTGGTGATCTTTCCATCACGTTCTATTAGTTTAAAGATTTTTTGACGAGAAAAAGAACGGAAAACAACGGTTCCCAAACCATAGCCAAGGCAAATCAAACCATTGAATAAGAAAGGTTGCATTACTGAGAATTTGAGAAACATTCGAAATCGCATGATTCGTATGCTTGTGTTGGTGTTGTTTGGTGATCTTTCTATCAAGTTCAATTTGTTCAAAGATTATTGGACGAGAAAAAGAATGGAAACCAACGGTTCCCAAACCATAGCCTAGGCAAATCAAAGCAATCAATAAGAAAGGTTGTGTTATTGAAAATTTGAGAAACATTCGAAATCACATGATTCGTATGCTTGTGTTTGTGTTGTTTTGTGATCTTTCTATCAAGTTCTATTAGTTCAAAGATTTTTTGACGAGAAAAAGAATGGAAAACAACGGTTCCCAAACTATAGCCAAGGCAAATCAAACCAATGAATAAGAAAGGTTGTGATATTGAGAATTTGAGAAACATTCGGAATCGCATGATTCGTATGCTTGTGTTTGTGTTGTTTGGTGATCTTTCTATCAAGTTCTATTCGTTCAAAGATTTTTGACGAGAAAAAGAATGGAAAACAACGGTTCTCAAACCATAGCCAAGGCAAATCAAACCAATGAATCAAGAAAGGTTGTGATATTGAGAATTTGAGAAACATTCGGAATCGCATGATCCGTATGCTTGTGTTTGTGTTGTTTGGTGATCTTCCTATCAAGTTCTATTAGTTCAAAGATTTTTTGACGAGAAAAAGAATGGAAAACAACCGTTCCCAAACCATAGCCAAGGCAAATCAAACCAATGAATAAGAAAGGTTGTATTACTGAGAATTTGAGAAACATTCGGAATCGCATGATTCGTATGCTTGTGTTTGTGTTCTTTGGTGATCTTTCTATCAAGTTCTTTTAGTTCAAAGATTTATGGACGACAAAAAGATTGGAAACCAACGGTTTCCAAACCATAGCCTAGGCAAATCAAACCGATCAATAAGAAAGGTTGTGTTATTGCGAATTTGAGAAACATTCGGAATCGCATTATTCGTATGCTTGTGTTGATGTTGTTTGGTGATCTTTCTATCAAGTTCAATTAGTTCAAAGATTTTTGGATGACAAAAGGAATGGAAACCAACGGTTCCCAAACCATAGCCTAGGCAAATCAAACCAATCAATAAGAAAGGTTGTGTTATTGAGAATTTGAGAAACATTCGGAATCGCATTATTCGTATTCTTGTGTTGGTGCTGTTTTATGATCTTTCTACCAAGTTATATTAGTTCAAAGATTTTTTGACGAGAAAAAGAATGGAAAACAACGGTTCCTAAACCATAGCCAAGGCAAACCAAACCAATGAATAAGAAAGGTTGTATTACTGAGAATTTGAGAAACATTCGGAATCGCATGATCCGTATGCTTATGTTGGTGTTGTTTGGTGATCTTTCCATCATGTTCTATTAGTTTAAAGATTTTTTGACGAGAAAAAGAATGGAAAACAACGGTTCCCAAACCATAGCCAAGGCAAATCAAACCAATGAATAAGAAAGGTTGTATTACTAAGAATTTGAGAAACATTCGGAATCGCATGATTCGTATGCTTGTGTTGGTGCTGTTTGGTGATCTTTCTATCAAGTTCTATTAGTTCAAGGATTATTGGACGAGAAAAAGAATGGAAACCAATGGTTCCCAAACCATAGCCTAGGCAAATCAAACCAATCAATAAGAAAGGTTGTGTTATTGAGAATTTGAGAAACATTCGAAATCGCATGATTCGTATGCTTGTGTTTGTGTTGTTTGGTGATCTTTCTATCAAGTCCTATTAGTTCAAAGATTTTTTGACGAGAAAAAGAATGTAACAACGGTTCCTAAACCATAGCCAAGGCAAACCAAACCAATGAATAAGAAAGGTTGTATTACTGAGAATTTGAGAAACATTCGAAATCGCATGATTCGTATGCTTGTGTTGGTGCTGTTTGGTGATCTTTCTATCAAGTTCTATTAGTTCAAAGATGATTGGACGAGAAAAAGAATGGAAACCAATGGTTCCCAAACCATAGCCTAGGCAAATCAAACCAATGAATAAGAAAGGTTGTATTACTAAGAATTTGAGAAACATTCGGAATCGCATGATTCGTATGCTTGTGTTGGTGCTGTTTGGTGATCTTTCTATCAAGTTCTATTAGTTCAAAGATTATTGGACGAGAAAAAGAATGGAAACCAATGGTTCCCAAACCATAGCCTAGGCAAATCAAACCAATGAATAAGAAAGGTTGTATTACTGAGAATTTGAGAAGCATTCGGTATTGCATGATTCGTATGCTTGTGTTTGTGTTCCTTGGTGATCTTTCTATCAAGTTCTATTAGTTCAAAGATTTATGGACTAGAAACACAATGGAAACCAACGGTTCCCAAACCATAGCCTAGGCAAATCAAACCAATCAATAAGAAAGATTGTGTTATTGCGAATTTGAGAAACATTCGAAATCGCATGATTGGTATGCTTATGTTGGTGTTGTTTGGTGATCTTTCCATCACGTTCTATTACTTTAAAGATTTTTTGACGAGAAAAAGAATGGAAAACAACGGTTCCCAAACCATAGCCAAGGCAAATCAAACCATTGAATAAGAAAGGTTGTATTACTGAGAATTTGAGAAACATTCGAAATCGCATGATTCGTATGCTTGTGTTTGTGTTGTTTGGTGATCTTTTTATCAAGTTCAATTAGTTCAAAGATTTTTGGATGACAAAAAGAATGGAAACCAACGGTTCCCAAACCATAGCCTAGGCAAATCAAACCAATCAATAAGAAAGGTTGTGTTATTGAGAATTTGAGAAACATTCGAAATACATGATTCGTATGCTTGTGTTTGTGTTGTTTGGTGATCTTTCTATTAAGTTCTATTAGTTCAAAGATTTTTTGACGAGAAAAAGAATGTAAAACAACGGTTCCCAAACCATAGCCAAGGCAAATCAAACCAATGAATAAGAAAGGTTGTATTACTGAGAATTTGAGAAACATTCGAAATCGCATGATTCGTATGCTTGTGTTGGTGTTGTTTGGTGATCTTTCTATCAAATTCAATTAGTTCAAAGATTATTGGATGATAAAAAGAATGGAAACCAACGGTTCCCAAACCATAGCCTAGGCAAATCAAACCAATCAATAAGAAAGGTTGTGTTATTGAGAATTCGAGAAACATTCGAAATCGCATGATTCGTATGCTTGTGTTTGTGTTGTTTGGTGATCTTTCTATCAAGTTCTATTAGTTCAAAGATTTTTTGACGAGAAAAAGAATGTAAAACAACGGTTCCCAAACCATAGCCAAGGCAAATCAAACCAATGAATAAGAAAGGTTGTATTACTGAGAATTGGAGAAACATTCGGAATCGCATAATTCGTATGCTTGTGTTGGTGCTGTTTGGTGATCTTTCTATCAAGTTCTATTAGTTCAAGGATTATTGGACGAGAAAAAGAATGGAAACCAATGGTTCCCAAACCATAGCCTAGGCAAATCAAACCAATCAATAAGAAAGGTTGTGTTATTGAGAATTTGAGAAACATTCGAAATCGCATGATTCGTATGCTTGTGTTTGTGTTGTTTGGTGATCTTTGTATCAAGTTCTATTAGTTCAAAGATTTTTTGACGAGAAAAAGAATGTAACAACGGTTCCTAAACTATAGCCAAGGCAAACCAAACCAATGAATAAGAAAGGTTGTATTACTGAGAATTTGAGAAACATTCGAAATCGCATGATTCGTATGCTTGTGTTTGTGTTGTTTGGTGATCTTTCTATCAAGTTTTATTAGTTCAAAGATTTTTTGACGAGAAAAAGAATGTAAAACAACGGTTCCCAAACCATAGCCAAGGCAAATCAAACCAATGAATAAGAAAGGTTGTATTACTAAGAATTTGAGAAACATTCGGAATCGCATGATTCGTATGCTTGTGTTGGTGCTGTTTGGTGATCTTTCTATCAAGTTCTATTAGTTCAAAGATTATTGGACGAGAAAAAGAATGGAAACCAATGGTTCCCAAACCATAGCCTAGGCAAATCAAACCAATGAATAAGAAAGGTTGTATTACTGAGAATTTGAGAAGCATTCGGTATTGCATGATTCGTATGCTTGTGTTTGTGTTCTTTGGTGATCTTTCTATCAAGTTCTATTAGTTCAAAGATTTATGGACTAGAAACACAATGGAAACCAACGGTTCCCAAACCATAGCCTAGGCAAATCAAACCAATCAATAAGAAAGATTGTGTTATTGCGAATTTGAGAAACATTCGAAATCGCATGATTGGTATGCTTATGTTGGTGTTGTTTGGTGATCTTTCCATCACGTTCTATTACTTTAAAGATTTTTTGACGAGAAAAAGAATGGAAAACAACGGTTTCCAAACCATAGCCAAGGAAAATCAAACCATTGAATAAGAAAGGTTGTATTACTGAGAATTTGAGAAACATTCGAAATCGCATAATTCGTATGCTTGTGTTTGTGTTGTTTGGTGATCTTTTTATCAAGTTCAATTAGTTCAAAGATTTTTGGATGACAAAAAGAATGGAAACCAACGGTTCCCAAACCATAGCCTAGGCAAATCAAACCAATCAATAAGAAAGGTTGTGTTATTGAGAATTTGAGAAACATTCGGAATCGAATTATTCGTATGCTTGTGTTGGTGTTGTTTGGTGATCTTTCTATCAAGTTCTATTAGTTCAAAGATTTTTTGACGAGAAAAAGAATGGAAAACAACGGTTCCTAAGCCATAGCCAAGGCAAACCAAACCAATGAATAAGAAAGGTTGTATTACTGAGAATTTGAGAAACATTCGGAATCGCATGATTCGTATGCTTATGTTGGTGTTGTTTGGTGATCTTTCCATCACGTTCTATTAGTTTAAAGATTTTTTGACGAGAAAAAGAATGGAAAACAACGGTTCCCAAACCATAACCAAGGCAAATCAAACCAATGAATAAGAAAGGTTGTATTACTGAGAATTTGAGAAACATTCGAAATCGCATGATTCGTATGCTTGTGTTGGTGTTGTTTGGTGATCTTTCTATCAAGTTCAATTTGTTCAAAGATTATTGGACGAGAAAAAGAATGGAAACCAACGGTTCCCAAACCATAGCCTAGGCAAATCAAAGCAATCAATAAGAAAGGTTGTGTTATTGAAAATTTGAGAAACATTCGAAATCGCATGATTCGTATGCTTGTGTTTGTGTTGTTTTGTGATCTTTCTATCAAGTTCTATTAGTTCAAAGATTTTTTGACGAGAAAAAGAATGGAAAACAACGGTTCCCAAACTATAGCCAAGGCAAATCAAACCAATGAATAAGAAAGGTTGTGATATTGAGAATTTGAGAAACATTCGGAATCGCATGATTCGTATGCTTGTGTTTGTGTTGTTTGGTGATCTTTCTATCAAGTTCTATTCGTTCAAAGATTTTTGACGAGAAAAAGAATGGAAAACAACGGTTCTCAAACCATTGCCAAGGCAAATCAAACCAATGAATCAAGAAAGGTTGTGATATTGAGAATTTGAGAAACATTCGGAATCGCATGATCCGTATGCTTGTGTTTGTGTTGTTTGGTGATCTTTCTATCAAGTTCTATTAGTTCAAAGATTTTTTGACGAGAAAAAGAATGGAAAACAACGGTTCCCAAACCATAGCCAAGGCAAATCAAACTAATGAATAAGAAAGGTTGTATTACTGAGAATTTGAGAAACATTCGGAATCGCATGATTCGTATGCTTGTGTTTGTGTTCTTTGGTGATCTTTCTATCAAGTTCTTTTAGTTCAAAGATTTATGGACGACAAAAAGATTGGAAACCAACGGTTCCCAAACCATAGCCTAGGCAAATCAAACCGATCAATAAGAAAGGTTGTGTTATTGAGAATTTGAGAAACATTCGGAATCGCATTATTCGTATGCTTGTGTTGATGTTGTTTGGTGATCTTTCTATCAAGTTCAATTAGTTCAAAGATTTTTGGATGACAAAAAGAATGGAAACCAACGGTTCCCAAACCATAGCCTAGGCAAATCAAACCAATCAATAAGAAAGGTTGTGTTATTGAGAATTTGAGAAACTTTCGGAATCGCATTATTCGTATTCTTGTGTTGGTGCTGTTTTATGATCTTTCTACCAAGTTCTATTAGTTCAAAGATTTTTTGACGAGAAAAAGAATGGAAAACAACGGTTCCTAAACTATAGCCAAGGCAAACCAAACCAATGAATAAGAAAGGTTGTATTACTGAGAAATTGAGAAACATTCGGAATCGCATGATCCGTATGCTTATGTTGGTGTTGTTTGGTGATCTTTCCATCACGTTCTATTAGTTTAAAGATTTTTTGACGAGAAAAAGAATGGAAAACAACGGTTCCCAAACCATAGCCAAGGCAAATCAAACCAATAAATAAGAAAGGTTGTATTATTGAGAATTTGAGAAACATTCGAAATCGCAAGATTCGTATGCTTGTTTTAGTGTTGTTTGGTGACCTTTCTATCAAGTTCAATTAGTTCAAAGATTATTGGACGAGAAAAACAATGGAAACCAACGGTTCCCAAACCATAGCCTAGGCAAATGAAACCAATCAATAAGAAAGGTTGTGTTATTGAGAATTTGAGAAACATTCGAAATAGCATGATTCGTATGCTTGTGTTTGTGTTGTTTGGTGATCTTTCTATCAAGTTCTATTAGTTCAAAGATTTTTTGACGAGAAAAAGAATGGAAAACAACGGTTCTCAAACCATAGCCAAGGCAAATCAAACCAATGAATCAAGAAAGGTTGTGATATTGAGAATTTGAGAAACATTCAGAATTGCATGATTCGTGTGCTTGTGTTTGTGTTGTTTGGTGATCTTTCTATCAAGTTCTATTAGTTCAAAGATTTTTTGACGAGAAAAAGAATGGAAACCAACGGTTCCCAAACCATAGCCTAGGCAAATCAAACCAATCAATAAGAAAGGTTGTGTTATTGAGAATTTGAGAAACATTCGAAATAGCATGATTCGTATGCTTGTGTTTGTGTTGTTTGGTGATCTTTCTATCAAGTTCTATTAGTTCAAAGATTTTTTGACGAGAAAAAGAATGGAAAACAACGGTTCTCAAACCATAGCCAAGGCAAATCAAACCAATGAATCAAGAAAGGTTGTATTACTGAGAATTTGAGAAACATTCGGAATCGCATGATTCGTATGCTTGTGTTTGTGTTCTTTGGAGATCTTTCTATCAAGTTCTATTAGTTCAAAGATTTATGGACGACAAAATTGTTTCCCTAAACCGACGGTTCCCAAACCATAGCCTAGGCAAATCAAACGAATGAATAAGAAAGGTTGTGTTATTGAGAATTTGAGAAACATTCGGAATCGCATTATTCGTATGCTTGTGTTGGTGGTGTTTGGTGATCTTTCTATCAAGTTCAATTAGTTCAAAGATTTTTGGACGACAAAAAGAATGGAAACCAACGGTTCCCAAACCATAACCTAGGCAAATCAAACCAATCAATAAGAAAGGTTGTGTTATTGAGAATTTGAGAAACATTCGGAATCGCATTATTCGTATTCTTGTGTTGGTGCTGTTTTATGATCTTTCTATCAAGTTCTATTAGTTCAAAGATTTTTTGACGAGAAAAAGAATGGAAAACAACGGTTCCTAAACCATAGCCAAGGCAAACCAAACCAATGAATAAGAAAGGTTGTATTACTGAGAATTTGAGAAACATTCGGAATCGCATGATTCGTATGCTTATGTTGGTTTTGTTTGGTGATCTTTCCATCACGTTCTATTAGTTTAAAGATTTTTTGACGAGAGAAAGAATGGAAAACAACGGTTCTCAAACCATAGCCAAGGCAAATCAAACCAATGAATAAGAAAGGTTGTATTACTTAGAATTTGAGAAACATTCGAAATCGCATGATTCGTATGCTTGTGTTTGTGTTCCTTGGTGATCTTTCTATCAAGTTCTATTAGTTCAAAGATTTATGGACTAGAAAAAGAATGGAAACCAACGGTTTCCAAACCATACCCTAGGCAAATCAAACCAATCAATAAGAAAGGTTGTGCTATTGCGAATTTGAGAAACATTCGAAATCGCATGATTGGTATGCTTATGTTGGTGATGTTTGGTGATCTTTCCATCACGTTCTGTTAGTTTAAAGATTTTTTGACGAGAAAAAGAATGGAAAACAGCGGTTCCCAAACCATAGCCAAGGCAAATCAAACCAATGAATAAGAAAGGTTGTATTACTGAGAATTTGAGAAACATTCGAAATCGCATGATTCGTATGCTTGTGTTTGTGTTGTTTGGTGATCTTTCTATCAAGTTGTATTAGTTCAAAGATTTATGGACTAGAAAAAAAATGGAAACCAACGGTTCCCAAACTACAGCCTAGGCAAATCAAACCAATCAATAAGAAAGGTTGTGTTATTGCGAATTTGAGAAACATTCGAAATTGCATGATTCGTATGCTTATGTTGGTGTTGTTTGGTGATCTTTCAATCACGTTCTATTAGTTTAAAGATTTTTTGACGAGAAAAAGAATGTAAAACAACGGTTCCCAAACCATAGCCAAGGCAAATCAAACCAATGAATAAGAAAGGTTGTATTATTGAGAATTTGAGAAACATTCGAAATTGCATGATTCGTATGCTTGTGTTTGTGTTGTTTGGTGATCTTTCTATCAAGTTCAATTAGTTCAAAGATTTTTGGACGACAAAAAGAATGGAAACCAACGGTTCCCAAACCATAGCCTAGGAAAATCAAACCAATCAATAAGAAAGGTTGTGTTATTGAGAATTTGAGAAACATTCGGAATCGCATTATTCGTACGCTTGTGTTCGTGTTGTTTGGTGATCTTTCTATCAAGTTCCATTAGTTCAAAGATTTTTTGACGAGAAAAAGAATGGAAGATAACGGTTCCTAAACCATAGCCAAGGCAAACCAGACCAATGAATAAAAAAGGTTGTATTACTGAGAATTTGAGAAACATTCGGAATCGCATGATTCGTATGCTTATGTTGGTGTTATTTGGTGATCTTTCCATCATGTTCTATTAGTTTAATGATTTTTTGACGAGAAAAAGAATAGAAACCAACGGTTCCCAAACCATAGCCAAGGCAAATCAAACCAATGAATAAGAAAGGTTGTATTACTGAGAATTTGAGAAACAGTCGAAATCGCATGATTCGTATGCATGTGTTGGTGTTGTTTGGTGACCTTTCTATCAAGTTCAATTAGTTCAAAGATTTTTGGACGACAAAAAGAATGGAAACCAACGGTTCCCAAACCATAGCCAAGGCAAATCAAACCAATGAATAAGAAAGGTTGTGTTATTGAGAATTTGAGAAACATTCGGAATCGCATTATTCGTACGCTTGTGTTCGTGTTGTTTGGTGATCTTTCTATCAAGTTCTATTAGTTCAAAGATTTTTTGACGAGAAAAGGAATGGAAAATAACGGTTCCTAAACCATAGCCAAGGCAAACCAGACCAATGAATAAAAAAGGTTGTATTACTGAGAATTTGAGAAACATTCGGAATCGCATGATTCGTATGCTTGTGTTTGTGTTGTTTGGTGATCTTTCTATCAAGTTCTATTAGTTCAGAGATTTTTTGATGAGAAAAAGAAAGGAAAACAACGGTTCCCAAACCATAGCCAAGGCAAATCAAACCAATGAATAAGAAAGGTTGTGATATTGAGAATTTGAGAAACATTCGAAATCGCATGATTCGTATACTTGTGTTTGTGTTGTTTGGTGATCTTTCTATCAAGTTCTATTAGTTCAAAGATTTTTTGACGAGAAAAGGAATGGAAAACAACGGTTACCAAACCATAGCCAAGGGAAATCAAACCAATGAATAAGAAAGGTTGTATTACTGAGAATTTGAGAAACATTCGGAATCGCATGATTCGTACGCTTGTGTTTGTGTTCTTTGGTGATCTTTCTATCAAGTTCTATTAGTTCAAAGATTTATGGACGACAAAAAGAATGGAAACAAACGGTTCCCAAACCATAGCCTAGGCAAATCAAACCAATCAATAAGAAAGGTTGTGTTATTGAGAATTTGAGAATCATTCGGAATCGCATTATTCGTATGATTGTGTTGGTGTTGTTTGGTGATCTTTCTATCAAGTTCAATTAGTTCAAAGATTTTTGGACGATAAAAAGAAAGGAAACCAACGGTTCCCAAACCATAGCCTAGGCAAATTAAACCAATCAATTAGAAAGGTTGTGTTATTGAGAATTTGAGAAACATTCGGAATCGCATTATTCGTATTCTTGTGTTGGTGTTGTTTTATGATCTTTCTATCAAGTTCTATTAGTTCAAAGATTTTTTGACGAGAAAAAGAATGGAAAACAACGGTTCCTAAACCATAGCCAAGGCAAACCAAACCAATGAATGAGAAAGGTTGTATTACTGAGAATTTGAGAAACATTCGGAATCGCATGATCCGTATGCTTATGTTGGTGTTGTTTGGTGATCTTTCCATTACGTTCTATTAGTTTAAAGATTTTTTGACGAGAAAAAGAATGGAAAACAACGGTTCCCTAACCATAGCCAAGGCAAATCACACCAATGAATAAGAAAGGTTGTATTACTGAGAATTTGAGAAACATTCGAAATCGCATAATTCGTATGCTTGTGTTGGTGTTGTTTGGTGATCTTTCGATCAAGTTCAATTAGTTCAAAGATTATTGGACGAGAAAAAAGAATGGAAACCAACGGTTCCCAGACCATAGCCTAGGCAAATCAAACCAATCAGTAAGAAAGGTTGTGTTATTGAGAATTTGAGAAACATTCGAAATCGCATGATTCGTATGCTTGTGTATGTGTTGTTTGGTGATCTTTCTATCAAGTTCTATTAGTTCAAAGATTTTTTGACGAGAAAAATAATGTAAAACAACGGTTCCCAAACCATAGCCAAGGCAAATCAAACCAATGAATAAGAAAGGTTGTATTACTAAGAATTTGAGAAACATTCGGAATCGCATGATTCGTATGCTTGTGTTGGTGCTGTTTGGTGATCTTTCTATCAAGTTCTATTAGTTCAAAGATTATTGGACGAGAAAAAGAATGGAAAACAACAGTTCCTAAACCATAGCCAAGGCAAACCAAACCAATGAATAAGAAAGGTTGTATTATTGAGAATTTGAGAAACATTCGGAATCGCATGATTCGTATGCTTATGTTGGTGTTGTTTGGTGATCTTTCCATCACGTTGTATTAGTTTAAAGATTTTTTGACGAGAAAAAGAATGGAAAACAACGGTTCCCAAACCATAGCCAAGGCAAATCAAACCAATGAATAAGAAAGGTTGTGATACTGAGAATTTGAGAAACATTCGAAATCGCATGATTCGTATGCTTATGTTTGTGTTGTTTGGTGATCTTTCTATCAAGTTATATTAGTTCAAAGATTTATGGACTAGAAAAAGAATGGAAACCAACGGTTCCCAAACCACAGCCTAGGCAAATCAAACCAATCAATAAGAAAGGTTGTGTTATTGCGAATTTGAGAAACATTCGAAATCGCATGATTCGTATGCTTATGTTGGTGTTGTTTGGTGATCTTTCCATCACGTTCTATTAGTTTAAAGATTTTTTGACGAGAAAAAGAATGTAAAACAACGGTTCCCAAACCATAGCCAAGGCAAATCAAACCAATGAATAAGAAAGGTTGTATTACTGAGAATTTGAGAAACATTCGAATTTGCATGATTCGTATGCTTGTGGTTGTGTTGTTTGGTGATCTTTCTATCAAGTTCAATTAGTTCAAAGATTTTTGGACGACAAAAAGAATGGAAACCAACGGTTCCCAAACCATAGCCTAGGAAAATCAAACCAATCAATAAGAAAGGTTGTGTTATTGAGAATTTGAGAAACATTCGGAATCGCATTATTCGTACGATTGTGTTCCTGTTGTTTGGTGATCTTTCTATCAAGTTCTATTAGTTCAAAGATTTTTTGACGAGAAAAAGAATGTAAAACAACGGTTCCCAAACCATAGCCAAGGCAAATCAAACCAATGAATAAGAAAGGTTGTATTACTGAGAATTTGAGAAACATTCGAAATTGCATGATTCGTATGCTTGTGTTTGTGTTGTTTGGTGATCTTTCTATCAAGTTATATTAGTTCAAAGATTTATGGACTAGAAAAAGAATGGAAACCAACGGTTCCCAAACCACAGCCTAGGCAAATCAAACCAATCAATAAGAAAGGTTGTGTTATTGCGAATTTGAGAAACATTCGAAATCGCATGATTCGTATGCTTATGTTGGTGTTGTTTGGTGATCTTTCCATCACGTTCTATTAGTTTAAAGATTTTTTGACGAGAAAAAGAATGTAAAACAACGGTTCCCAAACCATAGCCAAGGCAAATCAAACCAATGAATAAGAAAGGTTGTATTACTGAGAATTTGAGAAACATTCGAATTTGCATGATTCGTATGCTTGTGTTTGTGTTGTTTGGTGATCTTTCTATCAAGTTCAATTAGTTCAAAGATTTTTGGACGACAAAAAGAATGGAAACCAACGGTTCCCAAACCATAGCCTAGGAAAATCAAACCAATCAATAAGAAAGGTTGTGTTATTGAGAATTTGAGAAACATTCGGAATCGCATTATTCGTACGCTTGTGTTCCTGTTGTTTGGTGATCTTTCTATCAAGTTCTATTAGTTCAAAGATTTTTTGACGAGAAAAGGAATGGAAAATAACGGTTCCTAAACCATAGCCAAGGCAAACCAGACCAATGTATAAAAAAGGTTGTATTACTGAGAATTTGAGAAACATTCGGAATCGCATGATTCGTATGCTTATGTTGGTGTTGTTTGGTGATCTTTCCATCATGTTCTATTAGTTTAAAGATTTTTTGACGAGAAAAAGAATAGAAAACAACGGTTCCCAAACCATAGCCAAGGCAAATCAAACCAATGAATAAGAAAGGTTGTATTACTGAGAATTTGAGAAACAGTCGAAATCGCATGATTCGTATGCATGTGTTGGTGTTGTTTGGTGACCTTTCTATCAAGTTCAATTAGTTCAATGATTATTGGACGAGAAAAAGAATGGAAACCAACGGTTCCCAAACCATAGCCTAGGCAAATCAAACCAATCAATAAGAAAGGTTGTGTTATGGAGAATTTGAGAAACATTCGAAATCGCATGATTCGTACGCTTGTGTTTATGTTGTTTGGTGATCTTTCTATCAAGTTCTATTAGTTCAGAGAGTTTTTGACGAGAAAAAGAATGGAAAACAACGGTTCCCAAACCATAGCCAAGGCAAATCAAACCAATGAATAAGAAAGGTTGTGATATTGAGAATTTGAGAAACATTCGAAATCGCATGATTCGTATGCTTGTGTTTGTGTTGTTTGGTGATCTTTCTATCAAGTTCTATTAGTGCAAAGATTTTTTGACGAGAAAAAGAATGGAAAACAACGGTTCCCAAACCATAGCCAAGGCAAACCAAACCAAGGAATACGAAAGGTTGTATTATTGAGAATTTGAGAAACATTCGGAATCGCATGATTCGTATGCTTATGTTGGTGTTGTTTGGTGATCTTTCCATCACGTTCTATTAGTTTAAAGATTTTTTGACGAAAAAAAGAATGGAAAACAACGGTTCCCAAACCATAGCCAAGGCAAATCAAACCAATGAATAAGAAAGGTTGTATTACTGAGAATTTGAGAAACATTCGAAATCGCATGATTCGTATGCTTGTGTTTGTGTTGTTTGGTGATCTTTCTTTCAAGTTATATTAGTTCAAAGATTTTTTGACGAGAAAAAGAATGGAAAACAACGGTTCCCAAACCATAGCCAAGGGAAATCAAACCAATGAATAAGAAAGGTTGTATTACTGAGAATTTGAGAAACATTCGGAATCGCATGATTCGTATGCTTGTGTTGGTGCTGTTTGGTGATCTTTCTATCAAGTTCTATTAGTTCAAAGATTATTGAACGAGAAAAAGAATGGAAACCAATGGTTCCCGAACCATAGCCTAGGCAAATCAAACCAATGAATAAGAAAGGTTGTATTACTGAGAATTTGAGAAACATTCGGAATCGCATGATTCGTATGCTTGTGTTGGTGCTGTTTGGTGATCTTTCTATCAAGTTCTATTAGTTCAAAGATTATTGGACGAGAAAACGAATGGAAACCAATGGTTCCCAAACCATAGCCAAGGCAAATCAAACCAATGAATAAGAAAGGTTGTATTATTGAGAATTTGAGAAACATTCGGAATCGCATGATTCGTATGCTTGTGTTGGTGTTGTTTGGTGATCTTTCTATCAAGTTCAATTAGTTCAAAGATTTTTGGACGACAAAAAGAATGGAAACCAACGGTTCCCAAACCATAGCCTAGGCAAATCAAACCAATCAATAAGAAAGGTTGTGTTATTGAGAATTTGAGAAACATTCGAAATCGCATGATTCGTATGCCTGTGTTTGTGTTGTTTGGTGATCTTTCTATCAATTTCTATTAGTTCAAAGATTTTTTGACGAGAAAAATAATGGAAAACAACGGTTCCCAAACCATAGCCAAGGGAAATCAAACCAATGAATAAGAAAGGTTGTATTACTGAGAATTTGAGAAACATTCGGAATCGTATGATTCGTATGCTTGTGTTTGTGTTGTTTGGTGATCTTTCTATCAAGTTCTATTAGTTCAAAGATTTTTTGACGAGAAAAAGAATGGAAAACAACGGTTCCCAAACCATAGCCAAGGGAAATCAAACCAATGAATAAGAAAGGTTGTATTACTGAGAATTTGAGAAACATTCGGAATCGCATGATTCGTATGCTTGAGTTGGTCTTGTTTGGTGATCTTTCTATCAATTTCAATTAGTTCAAAGATTATTGGACGAGAAAAAGAATGGAAACCAACGGTTCCCAAACCATAGCCTAGGCAAATCAAACCAATCAATAAGAAAGGTTGTGTTATTGAGAATTTGAGAAACATTCGAAATCGCATGATTCGTATCCTTGTGTTTGTATGGTTTGGTGATCTTTCTATCAAGTTCTATTAGTTCAAAGATTTTTTGACGAGAAAAAGAATGTAAATCAACGGTTCCCAAACCATAGCCAAGGCAAATCAAACCAATGAATAAGAAAGGTTGTATTACTGAGAATTTGAGAAACATTCGGAATCACATGATTCGTATGCTTGTGTTGGTGCTGTTTGGTGATCTTTCTATCAAGTTCTATTAGTTCAAAGATTATTGGACGAGAAAAAGAATGGAAACTAATGGTTCCCAAATTATAGCCTAGGCAAATCAAACCAATGAATAAGAAAGGTTGTATTACTGAGAATTTGAGAAACATTCGGAATTGCATGATCCGTATGCTTGTGTTTGTGTTCTTTGGTGATCTTTCTATCAAGTTCTATTAGTTCAAAGATTTATGGACGACAAAAAGAATGGAAACCAACGATTCCCAAACCATAGCCTAGGCAAATCAAACCAATCAATAAGAAAGGTTGTGTTATTGAGAATTTGAGAAACATTCGGAATCGCATGATTCGTATGCTTGTGTTGGTGTTGTTTGGTGATCTTTCTATCAAGTTCAATTAGTTCAAAGATTTTTGGACGACAAAAAGAATGGAAACCAACGGTTCCCAAACCATAGCCTAGGCAAATCAAACCAATCAATAAGAAAGGTTGTGTTATTGAGAATTTGAGAAACATTCGAAATCGCATGATTCGTATGCCTGTGTTTGTGTTGTTTGGTGATCTTTCTATCAATTTCTATTAGTTCAAAGATTTTTTGACGAGAAAAATAATGGAAAACAACGGTTCCCAAACCATAGCCAAGGGAAATCAAACCAATGAATAAGAAAGGTTGTATTACTGAGAATTTGAGAAACATTCGGAATCGTATGATTCGTATGCTTGTGTTTGTGTTGTTTGGTGATCTTTCTATCAAGTTCTATTAGTTCAAAGATTTTTTGACGAGAAAAAGAATGGAAAACAACGGTTCCCAAACCATAGCCAAGGGAAATCAAACCAATGAATAAGAAAGGTTGTATTACTGGGAATTTGAGAAACATTCGGAATCGCATGATTCGTATGCTTGAGTTGGTCTTGTTTGGTGATCTTTCTATCAATTTCAATTAGTTCAAAGATTATTGGACGAGAAAAAGAATGGAAACCAACGGTTCCCAAACCATAGCCTAGGCAAATCAAACCAATCAATAAGAAAGGTTGTGTTATTGAGAATTTGAGAAACATTCGAAATCGCATGATTCGTATCCTTGTGTTTGTATGGTTTGGTGATCTTTCTATCAAGTTCTATTAGTTCAAAGATTTTTTGACGAGAAAAAGAATGTAAATCAACGGTTCCCAAACCATAGCCAAGGCAAATCAAACCAATGAATAAGAAAGGTTGTATTACTGAGAATTTGAGAAACATTCGGAATCACATGATTCGTATGCTTGTGTTGGTGCTGTTTGGTGATCTTTCTATCAAGTTCTATTAGTTCAAAGATTATTGGACGAGAAAAAGAATGGAAACCAATGGTTCCCAAATTATAGCCTAGGCAAATCAAACCAATGAATAAGAAAGGTTGTATTACTGAGAATTTGAGAAACATTCGGAATTGCATGATCCGTATGCTTGTGTTTGTGTTCTTTGGTGATCTTTCTATCAAGTTCTATTAGTTCAAAGATTTATGGACGACAAAAAGAATGGAAACCAACGATTCCCAAACCATAGCCTAGGCAAATCAAACCAATCAATAAGAAAGGTTGTGTTATTGAGAATTTGAGAAACATTCGGAATCGCATTATTCGTATGCTTGTGTTGGTGTTGTTTGTTGATCTTTCTATCAAGTTCAATTAGTTCAAAGATTTTTGGACGACCAAAAAGAATGGAAACCAACGGTTCCCAAACCATAGGCTAGGAAAATCAAACCAATCAATAAGAAAGGTTGTGTTATTGAGAATTTGAGAAATATTCGGAATCGCATTATTCGTATGCTTGTGTTGGTGTTGTTTGTTGATCTTTCTATCAAGTTGTATTAGTTCAAAGATTTTTTGATGAGGAAAAGAATGGAAAACAACGGTTCCTAAACCATAGCCAAGGCAAACCAAACCAATGAATAAGAAAGGTTGTATTACTGAGAATTTGAGAAACATTCGGAATCGCATGATTCGTATTCTTATGTTGGTGTTGTTTGGTGATCTTTCCATAACGTTCTATTAGTTTAAAGATTTTTTGACGAGAAAAAGAATGGAAAACAACGGTTCCCAAACCATAGCCAAGGCAAATCAAACCAATGAATAAGAAAGGTTGTATTACTGAGAATTTGAGAAACATTCGAAATCGCATGATTCGTATGCTTGTGTTGGTGTTGTTTGGTGATCTTTCTATCAAGTTCAATTAGTTTAAAGATTATTGGACGAGAAAAAGAATGGAAACCAACGGTTCCCAAACCATAGCCTTGGCAAATCAAACCAATCAATAAGAAAGGTTGTGTTATTGAGAATTTGAGAAACATTCGAAATCGCATTATTCGTATGCTTGTGTTTGTGTTGTTTGGTGATCTTTCTATCAAGTTCTATTAGTTCAAAGATTTTTTGACGAGAAAAAGAATGTAAATCAACGGTTCCCAAACCATAGCCAAGGCAAATACAACCAATGAATAAGAAAGGTTGTATTACTGAGTATTTGAGAAACATTCGGAATCGCATGATTCGTATGCTTGTGTTGGTGCTGTTTGGTGATCTTTCTATCAAGTTCTATTAGTTCAAAGATTATTGGACGAGAAAAAGAATGGAAACCAATGGTTCCCAAACCATAGCCTAGGCAAATCAAACCAATGAATAAGAAAGGTTGTATTACCGAGAATTTGAGAAACATTCGGAATTGCATGATTCGTATGCTTGTGTTTGTGTTCTTTGGTGATCTTTCTATCAAGTTTTATTAGTTCAAAGATTTATGGACTAGAAAAAGAATGGAAACCAACGGTTCCCAAACCATAGCCTAGGCAAATCAAACCAATCAATAAGAAAGGTTGTGTTATTGCGAATTTGAGAAACATTCGAAATCGCATGATTGGTATGCTTATGTTGGTGTTGTTTGGTGATCTTTCCATCACGTTCTATTAGTTTAAAGATTTTTTGACGAGAAAAGGAATGGAAAACAACGGTTCCTAAACCATAGCCAAGGCAAACCAAACCAATGAATAAGAAAGGTTGTATTACTGAGAATTGGAGAAGCATTCGGAATCGCATTATTCGTATGCTTGTGTTGGTGCTATTTGGTGATCTTTCTATCAAGTTCTATTAGTTCAAAGATTATTGGACGAGAAAAAGAATGGAAACCAATGGTTCCCAAACCATAGCCAAGGCAAATCAAACGAATGAATAAGAAAGGTTGTGTTATTGAGAATTTGAGAAACATTCGGAATCGCATGATTCGTATGCTTGTGTTGGTGTTGTTTGGTGATCTTTCTATCAAGTTCAATTAGTTCAAAGATTTTTGGACGACAAAAAGAATGGAAACCAACGGTTCCCAAACCATAGCCTAGGCAAATCAACCCAATCAATAAGAAAGGTTGTGTTATTGAGAATTTGAGAAACATTCGAAATCGCATGATTCGTATGCCTGTGTTTGTGTTGTTTGGTGATCTTTCTATCAAGTTGTATTAGTTCAAAGATTTTTTGACGAGAAAAAGAATGGAAAACAACGGTTCCCAAACCATAGCCAAGGCAAATCAAACCAATGAATAAGAAAGGTTGTATTACTGAGAATTTGAGAAACATTCGGAATCACATGATTCGTATGCTTGTGTTGGTGCTGTTTGGTGATCTTTCTATCAAGTTCTATTAGTTCAAAGATTATTGGACGAGAAAAAGAATGGAAACCAATGGTTCCCAAATTATAGCCTAGGCAAATCAAACCAATGAATAAGAAAGGTTGTATTACTGAGAATTTGAGAAACATTCGGAATTGCATGATCCGTATGCTTGTGTTTGTGTTCTTTGGTGATGTTTCTATCAAGTTCTATTAGTTCAAAGATTTATGGACGACAAAAAGAATGGAAACCAACGATTCCCAAACCATAGCCTAGGCAAATCAAACCAATCAATAAGAAAGGTTGTGTTATTGAGAATTTGAGAAACATTCGGAATCGCATTATTCGTATGCTTGTGTTGGTGTTGTTTGTTGATCTTTCTATCAAGTTCAATTAGTTCAAAGATTTTTGGACGACCAAAAAGAATGGAAACCAACGGTTCCCAAACCATAGGCTAGGAAAATCAAACCAATCAATAAGAAAGGTTGTGTTATTGAGAATTTGAGAAATATTCGGAATCGCATTATTCGTATGCTTGTGTTGGTGTTGTTTGTTGATCTTTCTATCAAGTTGTATTAGTTCAAAGATTTTTTGATGAGGAAAAGAATGGAAAACAACGGTTCCTAAACCATAGCCAAGGCAAACCAAACCAATGAATAAGAAAGGTTGTATTACTGAGAATTTGAGAAACATTCGGAATCGCATGATTCGTATTCTTATGTTGGTGTTGTTTGGTGATCTTTCCATAACGTTCTATTAGTTTAAAGATTTTTTGACGAGAAAAAGAATGGAAAACAACGGTTCCCAAACCATAGCCAAGGCAAATCAAACCAATGAATAAGAAAGGTTGTATTACTGAGAATTTGAGAAACATTCGAAATCGCATGATTCGTATGCTTGTGTTGGTGTTGTTTGGTGATCTTTCTATCAAGTTCAATTAGTTTAAAGATTATTGGACGAGAAAAAGAATGGAAACCAACGGTTCCCAAACCATAGCCTAGGCAAATCAAACCAATCAATAAGAAAGGTTGTGTTATTGAGAATTTGAGAAACATTCGAAATCGCATTATTCGTATGCTTGTGTTTGTGTTGTTTGGTGATCTTTCTATCAAGTTCTATTAGTTCAAAGATTTTTTGACGAGAAAAAGAATGTAAATCAACGGTTCCCAAACCATAGCCAAGGCAAATACAACCAATGAATAAGAAAGGTTGTATTACTGAGTATTTGAGAAACATTCGGAATCGCATGATTCGTATGCTTGTGTTGGTGCTGTTTGGTGATCTTTCTATCAAGTTCTATTAGTTCAAAGATTATTGGACGAGAAAAAGAATGGAAACCAATGGTTCCCAAACCATAGCCTAGGCAAATCAAACCAATGAATAAGAAAGGTTGTATTACCGAGAATTTGAGAAACATTCGGAATTGCATGATTCGTATGCTTGTGTTTGTGTTCTTTGGTGATCTTTCTATCAAGTTTTATTAGTTCAAAGATTTATGGACTAGAAAAAGAATGGAAACCAACGGTTCCCAAACCATAGCCTAGGCAAATCAAACCAATCAATAAGAAAGGTTGTGTTATTGCGAATTTGAGAAACATTCGAAATCGCATGATTGGTATGCTTATGTTGGTGTTGTTTGGTGATCTTTCCATCACGTTCTATTAGTTTAAAGATTTTTTGACGAGAAAAGGAATGGAAAACAACGGTTCCTAAACCATAGCCAAGGCAAACCAAACCAATGAATAAGAAAGGTTGTATTACTGAGAATTGGAGAAGCATTCGGAATCGCATTATTCGTATGCTTGTGTTGGTGCTATTTGGTGATCTTTCTATCAAGTTCTATTAGTTCAAAGATTATTGGACGAGAAAAAGAATGGAAACCAATGGTTCCCAAACCATAGCCAAGGCAAATCAAACAAATGAATAAGAAAGGTTGTGTTATTGAGAATTTGAGAAACATTCGGAATCGCATGATTCGTATGCTTGTGTTGGTGTTGTTTGGTGATCTTTCTATCAAGTTCAATTAGTTCAAAGATTTTTGGACGACAAAAAGAATGGAAACCAACGGTTCCCAAACCATAGCCTAGGCAAATCAACCCAATCAATAAGAAAGGTTGTGTTATTGAGAATTTGAGAAACATTCGAAATCGCATGATTCGTATGCCTGTGTTTGTGTTGTTTGGTGATCTTTCTATCAAGTTGTATTAGTTCAAAGATTTTTTGACGAGAAAAAGAATGGAAAACAACGGTTCCCAAACCATAGCCAAGGCAAATCAAACCAATGAATAAGAAAGGTTGTATTACTGAGAATTTGAGAAACATTCGGAATCACATGATTCGTATGCTTGTGTTGGTGCTGTTTGGTGATCTTTCTATCAAGTTCTATTAGTTCAAAGATTATTGGACGAGAAAAAGAATGGAAACCAATGGTTCCCAAATTATAGCCTAGGCAAATCAAACCAATGAATAAGAAAGGTTGTATTACTGAGAATTTGAGAAACATTCGGAATTGCATGATCCGTATGCTTGTGGTTGTGTTCTTTGGTGATCTTTCTATCAAGTTCTATTAGTTCAAAGATTTATGGACGACAAAAAGAATGGAAACCAACGATTCCCAAACCATAGCCTAGGCAAATCAAACCAATCAATAAGAAAGGTTGTGTTATTGAGAATTTGAGAAACATTCGGAATCGCATTATTCGTATGCTTGTGTTGGTGTTGTTTGTTGATCTTTCTATCAAGTTCAATTAGTTCAAAGATTTTTGGACGACCAAAAAGAATGGAAACCAACGGTTCCCAAACCATAGGCTAGGAAAATCAAACCAATCAATAAGAAAGGTTGTGTTATTGAGAATTTGAGAAATATTCGGAATCGCATTATTCGTATGCTTGTGTTGGTGTTGTTTGTTGATCTTTCTATCAAGTTGTATTAGTTCAAAGATTTTTTGATGAGGAAAAGAATGGAAAACAACGGTTCCTAAACCATAGCCAAGGCAAACCAAACCAATGAATAAGAAAGGTTGTATTACTGAGAATTTGAGAAACATTCGGAATCGCATGATTCGTATTCTTATGTTGGTGTTGTTTGGTGATCTTTCCATAACGTTCTATTAGTTTAAAGATTTTTTGACGAGAAAAAGAATGGAAAACAACGGTTCCCAAACCATAGCCAAGGCAAATCAAACCAATGAATAAGAAAGGTTGTATTACTGAGAATTTGAGAAACATTCGAAATCGCATGATTCGTATGCTTGTGTTGGTGTTGTTTGGTGATCTTTCTATCAAGTTCAATTAGTTTAAAGATTATTGGACGAGAAAAAGAATGGAAACCAACGGTTCCCAAACCATAGCCTAGGCAAATCAAACCAATCAATAAGAAAGGTTGTGTTATTGAGAATTTGAGAAACATTCGAAATCGCATTATTCGTATGCTTGTGTTTGTGTTGTTTGGTGATCTTTCTATCAAGTTCTATTAGTTCAAAGATTTTTTGACGAGAAAAAGAATGTAAATCAACGGTTCCCAAACCATAGCCAAGGCAAATACAACCAATGAATAAGAAAGGTTGTATTACTGAGTATTTGAGAAACATTCGGAATCGCATGATTCGTATGCTTGTGTTGGTGCTGTTTGGTGATCTTTCTATCAAGTTCTATTAGTTCAAAGATTATTGGACGAGAAAAAGAATGGAAACCAATGGTTCCCAAACCATAGCCTAGGCAAATCAAACCAATGAATAAGAAAGGTTGTATTACCGAGAATTTGAGAAACATTCGGAATTGCATGATTCGTATGCTTGTGTTTGTGTTCTTTGGTGATCTTTCTATCACGTTTTATTAGTTCAAAGATTTATGGACTAGAAAAAGAATGGAAACCAACGGTTCCCAAACCATAGCCTAGGCAAATCAAACCAATCAATAAGAAAGGTTGTGTTATTGCGAATTTGAGAAACATTCGAAATCGCATGATTGGTATGATTATGTTGGTGTTGTTTGGTGATCTTTCCATCACGTTCTATTAGTTTATAGATTTTTTGACGAGAAAAGGAATGGAAAACAACGGTTCCTAAACCATAGCCAAGGCAAACCAAACCAATGAATAAGAAAGGTTGTATTACTGAGAATTGGAGAAGCATTCGGAATCGCATTATTCGTATGCTTGTGTTGGTGCTATTTGGTGATCTTTCTATCAAGTTCTATTAGTTCAAAGATTATTAGACGAGAAAAAGAATGGAAACCAATGGTTCCCAAACCATAGCCAAGGCAAATCAAACGAATGAATAAGAAAGGTTGTGTTATTGAGAATTTGAGAAACATTCGGAATCGCATGATTCGTATGCTTGTGTTGGTGTTGTTTGGTGATCTTTCTATCAAGTTCAATTAGTTAAAAGATTTTTGGACGACAAAAAGAATGGAAACCAACGGTTCCCAAACCATAGCCTAGGCAAATCAACCCAATCAATAAGAAAGGTTGTGTTATTGAGAATTTGAGAAACATTCGAAATCGCATGATTCGTATGCATGTGTTTGTGTTGTTTGGTGATCTTTCTATCAAGTTGTATTAGTTCAAAGATTTTTTGACGAGAAAAAGAATGGAAAACAACGGTTCCCAAACCATAGCCAAGGGAAATCAAACCAATGAATAAGAAAGGTTGTATTACTGAGAATTTGAGAAACATTCGGAATCGCATGATTCGTATGCTTGTGTTGGTGCTGTTTGGTGATCTTTCTATCAAGTTCTATTAGTTCAAAGATTATTGAACGAGAAAAAGAATGGAAACCAATGGTTCCCGAACCATAGCCTAGGCAAATCAAACCAATGAATAAGAAAGGTTGTATTACTGAGAATTTGAGAAACATTCGGAATCGCATGATTCGTATGCTTGTGTTGGTGCTGTTTGGTGATCTTTCTATCAAGTTCTATTAGTTCAAAGATTATTGGACGAGAAAAAGAATGGAAACCAATGGTTCCCAAACCATAGCCAAGGCAAATCAAACCAATGAATAAGAAAGGTTGTATTATTGAGAATTTGAGAAACATTCGGAATCGCATGATTCGTATGCTTGTGTTGGTGTTGTTTGGTGATCTTTCTATCAAGTTCAATTAGTTCAAAGATTTTTGGACGACAAAAAGAATGGAAACCAACGGTTCCCAAACCATAGCCTAGGCAAATCAAACCAATCAATAAGAAAGGTTGTGTTATTGAGAATTTGAGAAACATTCGAAATCGCATGATTCGTATGCCTGTGTTTGTGTTGTTTGGTGATCTTTCTATCAATTTCTATTAGTTCAAAGATTTTTTGACGAGAAAAATAATGGAAAACAACGGTTCCCAAACCATAGCCAAGGGAAATCAAACCAATGAATAAGAAAGGTTGTATTACTGAGAATTTGAGAAACATTCGGAATCGCATGATTCGTATGCTTGAGTTGGTCTTGTTTGGTGATCTTTCTATCAATTTCAATTAGTTCAAAGATTATTGGACGAGAAAAAGAATGGAAACCAACGGTTCCCAAACCATAGCCTAGGCAAATCAAACCAATCAATAAGAAAGGTTGTGTTATTGAGAATTTGAGAAACATTCGAAATCGCATGATTCGTATGCTTGTGTTTGTATGGTTTGGTGATCTTTCTATCAAGTTCTATTAGTTCAAAGATTTTTTGACGAGAAAAAGAATGTAAATCAACGGTTCCCAAACCATAGCCAAGGTAAATCAAACCAATGAATAAGAAAGGTTGTATTACTGAGAATTTGAGAAACATTCGGAATCACATGATTCGTATGCTTGTGTTGGTGCTGTTTGGTGATCTTTCTATCAAGTTCTATTAGTTCAAAGATTATTGGACGAGAAAAAGAATGGAAACCAATGGTTCCCAAATTATAGCCTAGGCAAATCAAACCAATGAATAAGAAAGGTTGTATTACTGAGAATTTGAGAAACATTCGGAATTGCATGATCCGTATGCTTGTGTTTGTGTTCTTTGGTGATCTTTCTATCAAGTTCTATTAGTTCAAAGATTTATGGACGACAAAAAGAATGGAAACCAACGATTCCCAAACCATAGCCTAGGCAAATCAAACCAATCAATAAGAAAGGTTGTGTTATTGAGAATTTGAGAAACATTCGGAATCGCATTATTCGTATGCTTGTGTTGGTGTTGTTTGTTGATCTTTCTATCAAGTTCAATTAGTTCAAAGATTTTTGGACGACCAAAAAGAATGGAAACCAACGGTTCCCAAACCATAGGCTAGGAAAATCAAACCAATCAATAAGAAAGGTTGTGTTATTGAGAATTTGAGAAATATTCGGAATCGCATTATTCGTATGCTTGTGTTGGTGTTGTTTGTTGATCTTTCTATTAAGTTCTATTAGTTCAAAGATTTTTTGATGAGGAAAAGAATGGAAAACAACGGTTCCTAAACCATAGCCAAGGCAAACCAAACCAATGAATAAGAAAGGTTGTATTACTGAGAATTTGAGAAACATTCGGAATCGCATGATTCGTATTCTTATGTTGGTGTTGTTTGGTGATCTTTCCATAACGTTCTATTAGTTTAAAGATTTTTTGACGAGAAAAAGAATGGAAAAAAACGGTTCCCAAACCATAGCCAAGGCAAATCAAACCAATGAATAAGAAAGGTTGTATTACTGAGAATTTGAGAAACATTCGAAATCGCATGATTCGTATGCTTGTGTTGGTGTTGTTTGGTGATCTTTCTATCAAGTTCAATTAGTTTAAAGATTATTGGACGAGAAAAAGAATGGAAACCAACGGTTCCCAAACCATAGCCTAGGCAAATCAAACCAATCAATAAGAAAGGTTGTGTTATTGAGAATTTGAGAAACATTCGAAATCGCATTATTCGTATGCTTGTGTTTGTGTTGTTTGGTGATCTTTCTATCAAGTTCTATTAGTTCAAAGATTTTTTGACGAGAAAAAGAATGTAAATCAACGGTTCCCAAACCATAGCCAAGGCAAATACAACCAATGAATAAGAAAGGTTGTATTACTGAGTATTTGAGAAACATTCGGAATCGCATGATTCGTATGCTTGTGTTGGTGCTGTTTGGTGATCTTTCTATCAAGTTCTATTAGTTCAAAGATTATTGGACGAGAAAAAGAATGGAAACCAATGGTTCCCAAACCATAGCCTAGGCAAATCAAACCAATGAATAAGAAAGGTTGTATTACCGAGAATTTGAGAAACATTCGGAATTGCATGATTCGTATGCTTGTGTTTGTGTTCTTTGGTGATCTTTCTATCAAGTTTTATTAGTTCAAAGATTTATGGACTAGAAAAAGAATGGAAACCAACGGTTCCCAAACCATAGCCTAGGCAAATCAAACCAATCAATAAGAAAGGTTGTGTTATTGCGAATTTGAGAAACATTCGAAATCGCATGATTGGTATGCTTATGTTGGTGTTGTTTGGTGATCTTTCCATCACGTTCTATTAGTTTAAAGATTTTTTGACGAGAAAAGGAATGGAAAACAACGGTTCCTAAACCATAGCCAAGGCAAACCAAACCAACGAATAAGAAAGGTTGTATTACTGAGAATTGGAGAAGCATTCGGAATCGCATTATTCGTATGCTTGTGTTGGTGCTATTTGGTGATCTTTCTATCAAGTTCTATTAGTTCAAAGATTATTGGACGAGAAAAAGAATGGAAACCAATGGTTCCCAAACCATAGCCAAGGCAAATCAAACGAATGAATAAGAAAGGTTGTGTTATTGAGAATTTGAGAAACATTCGGAATCGCATGATTCGTATGCTTGTGTTGGTGTTGTTTGGTGATCTTTCTATCAAGTTCAATTAGTTCAAAGATTTTTGGACGACAAAAAGAATGGAAACCAACGGTTCCCAAACCATAGCCTAGGCAAATCAACCCAATCAATAAGAAAGGTTGTGTTATTGAGAATTTCAGAAACATTCGAAATCGCATGATTCGTATGCCTGTGTTTGTGTTGTTTGGTGATCTTTCTATCAAGTTGTATTAGTTCAAAGATTTTTTGACGAGAAAAAGAATGGAAAACAACGGTTCCCAAACCATAGCCAAGGGAAATCAAACCAATGAATAAGAAAGGTTGTATTACTGAGAATTTGAGAAACATTCGGAATCGCATGATTCGTATGCTTGTGTTGGTGCTGTTTGGTGATCTTTCTATCAAGTTCTATTAGTTCAAAGATTATTGAACGAGAAAAAGAATGGAAACCAATGGTTCCCGAACCATAGCCTAGGCAAATCAAACCAATGAATAAGAAAGGTTGTATTACTGAGAATTTGAGAAACATTCGGAATCGCATGATTCGTATGCTTGTGTTGGTGCTGTTTGGTGATCTTTCTATCAAGTTCTATTAGTTCAAAGATTATTGGACGAGAAAAAGAATGGAAACCAATGGTTCCCAAACCATAGCCAAGGCAAATCAAACCAATGAATAAGAAAGGTTGTATTATTGAGAATTTGAGAAACATTCGGAATCGCATGATTCGTATGCTTGTGTTGGTGTTGTTTGGTGATCTTTCTATCAAGTTCAATTAGTTCAAAGATTTTTGGACGACAAAAAGAATGGAAACCAACGGTTCCCAAACCATAGCCTAGGCAAATCAAACCAATCAATAAGAAAGGTTGTGTTATTGAGAATTTAAGAAACATTCGAAATCGCATGATTCGTATGGCTGTGTTTGTGTTGTTTGGTGATCTTTCTATCAATTTCTATTAGTTCAAAGATTTTTTGACGAGAAAAATAATGGAAAACAACGGTTCCCAAACCATAGCCAAGGGAAATCAAACCAATGAATAAGAAAGGTTGTATTACTGAGAATTTGAGAAACATTCGGAATCGCAAGATTCGTATGCTTGTGTTGGTGCTGTTTGGTGATCTTTCTATCAAGTTCTATTAGTTCAAAGATTATTGAACGAGAAAAAGAATGGAAACCAATGGTTCCCGAACCATAGCCTAGGCAAATCAAACCAATGAATAAGAAAGGTTGTATTACTGAGAATTTGAGAAACATTCGGAATCGCATGATTCGTATGCTTGTGTTGGTGCTGTTTGGTGATCTTTCTATCAAGTTCTATTAGTTCAAAGATTATTGGACGAGAAAAAGAATGGAAACCAATGGTTCCCAAACCATAGCCAAGGCAAATCAAACCAATGAATAAGAAAGGTTGTGTTATTGAGAATTTGAGAAATATTCGGAATCGCATGATTCGTATGCTTGTGTTGGTCTTGGTTGGTGATCTTTCTATCAAGTTCAATTAGTTCAAAGATTTCTGGACGACAAAAAGAATGGAAACCAAGGGTTCCCAAACCATAGCCTAGGCAAATCAAACCAATCAATAAGAAAGGTTGTGTTATTGAGAATTTCAGAAACATTCGAAATCGCATGATTCCTATGCCTGTGTTTGTGTTGTTTGGTGATCTTTATATCAAGTTCTATTAGTTCAAAGATTTTTTGACGAGAAAAAGAATGGAAAACAACGGTTCCCAAACCATAGCCAAGGGAAATCAAACCAATGAATAAGAAAGGTTGTATTACTGAGAATTTGAGAAACATTCGGAATCGCATGATTCGTATGCTTGTGTTGGTGCTGTTTGGTGATCTTTCTATCAAGTTCTATTAGTTCAAAGATTATTGAACGAGAAAAAGAATGGAAACCAATGGTTCCCGAACCATAGCCTAGGCAAATCAAACCAATGAATAAGAAAGGTTGTATTACTGAGAATTTGAGAAACATTCGGAATTGCATGATTCGTATGCTTGTGTTTGTGTTCTTTGGTGATCTTTCTATCAAGTTCTATTAGTTCAAAGATTATTGGACGAGAAAAAGAATGGAAACCAATGGTTCCCAAACCATAGCCTAGGCAAATCAAACCAATGAATAAGAAAGGTTGTATTACTGAGAATTTTAGAAACATTCGGAATTGCATGATTCGTATGCTTGTGTTTGTGTTCTTTGGTGATCTTTCTATCAAGTTCTATTAGTTCAAAGATTTATGGACTAGAAAAAGAATGGAAACCAACGGTTCCCAAACCATAGCCTAGGCAAATCAAACCAATCAATAAGAAAGGTTGTGTTATTGCGAATTTGAGAAACATTCGAAATCGCATGATTGGTATGCTTATGTTGGTGTTGTTTGGTGATCTTTCCATCACGTTCTATTAGTTTAAAGATTTTTTGACGAGAAAAGGAATGGAAAACAACGGTTCCTAAACCATAGCCAAGGCAAACCAAACCAATGAATAAAAAAGGTTGTATTATTGAGAATTGGAGAAGCATTCGGAATCGCATGATTCGTATGCTTGTGTTGGTGCTGTTTGGTGATCTTTCTATCAAGTTCTATTAGTTCAAAGATTATTGAACGAGAAAAAGAATGGAAACCAATTGTTCCCGAACCATAGCCTAGGCAAATCAAACCAATGAATAAGAAAGGTTGTATTACTGAGAATTTGAGAAACATTCGGAATCGCATGATTCGTATGCTTGTGTTGGTGCTGTTTGGTGATCTTTCTATCAAGTTCTATTAGTTCAAAGATTATTGGACGAGAAAAAGAATGGAAACCAATGGTTCCCAAACCATAGCCAAGGCAAATCAAACCAATGAATAAGAAAGGTTGTGTTATTGAGAATTTGAGAAACATTCGGAATCGCATGATTCGTATGCTTGTGTTGGTGTTGTTTGGTGATCTTTCTATCAAGTTCAATTAGTTCAAAGATTTTTGGACGACAAAAAGAATGGAAACCAACGGTTCCCAAACCATAGCCTAGGCAAATGAAACCAATCAATAAGAAAGGTTGTGTTATTGAGAATTTGAGAAACATTCGAAATCGCATGATTCGTATGCCTGTGTTTGTGTTGTTTGGTGATCTTTCTATCAAGTTCTATTAGTTCAAAGATTTTTTGACGAGAAAAAGAATGGAAAACAACGGTTCCCAAACAATAGCCAAGGGAAATCAAACCAATGAATAAGAAAGGTTGTATTACTGAGAATTTGAGAAACATTCGGAATCGCATGATTCGTATGCTTGATTTGGTGCTGTTTGGTGATCTTTCTATCAAGTTCTATTAGTTCAAAGATTATTGAACGAGAAAAAGAATGGAAACCAATGGTTCCCGAACCATAGCCTAGGCAAATCAAACCAATGAATAAGAAAGGTTGTATTACTGAGAATTTGAGAAACATTCGGAATCGCATAATTCGTATGCTTGTGTTGGTGCTGTTTGGTGATCTTTCTATCAAGTTCTATTAGTTCAAAGATTATTGGACGAGAAAAAGAATGGAAACCAATGGTTCCCAAACCATAGCCAAGGCAAATCAAACAATGAGTAAGAAAGGTTGTGTTATTCAGAATTTGAGAAACATTCGGAATCGCATGATTCGTATGCTTGTGTTGGTGTTGTTTGGTGATCTTTCTATCAAGTTCAATTAGTTCAAAGATTTTTGGACGACAAAAAGAATGGAAACCAACGGATCCCAAACCATAGCCTAGGCAAATCAAACCAATCAATAAGAAAGGTTGTGTTATTGAGAATTTGAGAACATTCGAAATCGCATGATTCGTATGCCTGTGTTTGTGTTGTTTGGTTATCTTTCTATCAAGTTCTATTAGTTCAAAGACTTTTTGACGAGAAAAAGAATGGAAAACAACGGTTCCCAAACCATAGCCAAGGGAAATCAAACCAATGAATAAGAAAGGTTGTATTACTGAGAATTTGAGAAACATTCGGAATCGCATGATTCGTATGCTTGTGTTGGTGCTGTTTGGTGATCTTTCTATCAAGTTCTATTAGTTCAAAGATTATTGAACGAGAAAAAGAATGGAAACCAATGGTTCCCGAACCATAGCCTAGGCAAATCAAACCAATGATTAAGAAAGGTTGTATTACTGAGAATTTGAGAAACATTCGGAATTGCATGATTCGTATGCTTGTGTTTGTGTTCTTTGGTGATCTTTCTATCAAGTTCTATTAGTTCAAAGATTTATGGACTAGAAAAAGAATGGAAACCAACGGTTCCCAAACCATAGCCTAGGCAAATCAAACCAATCAATAAGAAAGGTTGTGTTATTGCGAATTTGAGAAACATTCGAAATCGCATGATTGGTATGCTTATGTTGGTGTTGTTTGGTGATCTTTCCATCATGTTCTATTAGTTTAAAGATTTTTTGACGAGAAAAAGAATGGAAAACAACGGTTCCCAAACCATAGCCAAGGCAAATCAAACCAATCAATAAGAAAGGTTGTATTACTGAGAATTTGAGAAACATTCGAAATCGTGATTCGTATGCTTGTGTTTGTGTTCTTTGGTGATCTTTCTATCAAGTTCAATTAGTTCAAAGATTTTTGGACGACAAAAAGAATGGAAACCAACGGTTCCCAAACCATAGCCTAGGCAAATGAAACCAATCAATAAGAAAGGTTGTGTTATTGAGAATTTGAGAAACATTCGAAATCGCATGATTCGTATGCCTGTGTTTGTGTTGTTTGGTGATCTTTCTATCAAGTTCTATTAGTTCAAAGATTTTTTGACGAGAAAAAGAATGGAAAACAACGGTTCCCAAACAATAGCCAAGGGAAATCAAACCAATGAATAAGAAAGGTTGTATTACTGAGAATTTGAGAAACATTCGGAATCGCATGATTCGTATGCTTGATTTGGTGCTGTTTGGTGATCTTTCTATCAAGTTCTATTAGTTCAAAGATTATTGAACGAGAAAAAGAATGGAAACCAATGGTTCCCGAACCATAGCCTAGGCAAATCAAACCAATGAATAAGAAAGGTTGTATTACTGAGAATTTGAGAAACATTCGGAATCGCATAATTCGTATGCTTGTGTTGGTGCTGTTTGGTGATCTTTCTATCAAGTTCTATTAGTTCAAAGATTATTGGACGAGAAAAAGAATGGAAACCAATGGTTCCCAAACCATAGCCAAGGCAAATCAAACCAATGAATAAGAAAGGTTGTGTTATTCAGAATTTGAGAAACATTCGGAATCGCATGATTCGTATGCTTGTGTTGGTGTTGTTTGGTGATCTTTCTATCAAGTTCAATTAGTTCAAAGATTTTTGGACGACAAAAAGAATGGAAACCAACGGTTCCCAAACCATAGCCTAGGCAAATCAAACCAATCAATAAGAAAGGTTGTGTTATTGAGAATTTGAGAACATTCGAAATCGCATGATTCGTATGCCTGTGTTTGTGTTGTTTGGTTATCTTTCTATCAAGTTCTATTAGTTCAAAGACTTTTTGACGAGAAAAAGAATGGAAAACAACGGTTCCCAAACCATAGCCAAGGGAAATCAAACCAATGAATAAGAAAGGTTGTATTACTGAGAATTTGAGAAACATTCGGAATCGCATGATTCGTATGCTTGTGTTGGTGCTGTTTGGTGATCTTTCTATCAAGTTCTATTAGTTCAAAGATTATTGAACGAGAAAAAGAATGGAAACCAATGGTTCCCGAACCATAGCCTAGGCAAATCAAACCAATGATTAAGAAAGGTTGTATTACTGAGAATTTGAGAAACATTCGGAATTGCATGATTCGTATGCTTGTGTTTGTGTTCTTTGGTGATCTTTCTATCAAGTTCTATTAGTTCAAAGATTTATGGACTAGAAAAAGAATGGAAACCAACGGTTCCCAAACCATAGCCTAGGCAAATCAAACCAATCAATAAGAAAGGTTGTGTTATTGCGAATTTGAGAAACATTCGAAATCGCATGATTGGTATGCTTATGTTGGTGTTGTTTGGTGATCTTTCCATCATGTTCTATTAGTTTAAAGATTTTTTGACGAGAAAAAGAATGGAAAACAACGGTTCCCAAACCATAGCCAAGGCAAATCAAACCAATCAATAAGAAAGGTTGTATTACTGAGAATTTGAGAAACATTCAAAATCGTGATTCGTATGCTTGTGTTTGTATTCTTTGGTGATCTTTCTATCAAGTTCAATTAGTTCAAAGATTTTTGGACGACAAAAAGAATGGAAACCAACGGTTCCCAAACCATAGCTAGGCAAATCAAACCAATCAATAAGAAAGGTTGTATTACTGAGAATTTTAGAAACATTCGAAATCGCATGATTCGTATGCTTGTGTTGGTGCTGTTTGGTGATCTTTCTATCAAGTTCTATTAGTTCAAAGATTATTGGACGAGAAAAAGAATGTAAACCAATGGTTCCCAAACCATAGCCAAGGCAAATCAAACCAATGAATAAGAAAGGTTGTGTTATTGAGAATTTGAAAAACATTCGGAATCGCATGATTCGTATGCTTGTGTTGGTGTTGTTTGGTGATCTTTCTATCAAGTTCAATTAGTTCAAAGATTTATGGACTAGAAAAAGAATGGAAACCAACGGTTCCCAAACCATAGCCTAGGCAAATCAAACCAATCAATAAGAAAGGTTGTGTTATTGAGAATTTCAGAAACATTCGAAATCGCATGATTCCTATGCCTGTGTTTGTGTTGTTTGGTGATCTTTATATCAAGTTCTATTAGTTCAAAGATTTTTTGACGAGAAAAAGAATGGAAAACAATGGTTCCCAAACCATAGCCAAGGGAAATCAAACCAATGAATAAGAAAGGTTGTATTACTGAGAATTTGAGAAACATTCGGAATCGCATGATTCGTATGCTTGTGTTGGTGCTGTTTGGTGATCTTTCTATCAAGTTCTATTAGTTCAAAGATTATTGAACGAGAAAAAGAATGGAAGTCAATGGTTCCCGAACCATAGCCTAGGCAAATCAAACCAATGAATAAGAAAGGTTGTATTACTGAGAATTTGAGAAACATTCGGAATTGCATGATTCGTATGCTTGTGTTTGTGTTCTTTGGTGATCTTTCTATCAAGTTCTATTAGTTCAAAGATTATTGGACGAGAAAAAGAATGGAAACCAATGGTTCCCAAACCATAGCCTAGGCAAATCAAACCAATGAATAAGAAAGGTTGTATTACTGAGAATTTGAGAAACATTCGGAATTGCATGATTCGTATGCTTGTGTTTGTGTTCTTTGGTGATCTTTCTATCAAGTTCTATTAGTTCAAAGATTTATGGACTAGAAAAAGAATGGAAACCAACGGTTCCCAAACCATAGCCTAGGCAAATCAAACCAATCAATAAGAAAGGTTGTGTTATTGCGAATTTGAGAAACATTCGAAATCGCATGATTGGTATGCTTATGTTGGTGTTGTTTGGTGATCTTTCCATCACGTTCTATTAGTTTAAAGATTTTTTGACGAGAAAAGGAATGGAAAACAACGGTTCCTAAACCATAGCCAAGGCAAACCAAACCAATGAATAAAAAAGGTTGTATTATTGAGAATTGGAGAAGCATTCGGAATCGCATGATTCGTATGCTTGTGTTGGTGCTGTTTGGTGATCTTTCTATCAAGTTCTATTAGTTCAAAGATTATTGAACGAGAAAAAGAATGGAAACCAATTGTTCCCGAACCATAGCCTAGGCAAATCAAACCAATGAATAAGAAAGGTTGTATTACTGAGAATTTGAGAAACATTCGGAATCGCATGATTCGTATGCTTGTGTTTGTGATCTTTCTATCAAGTTCTATTAGTTCAAAGATTATTGGACGAGAAAAAGAATGTAAACCAATGGTTCCCAAACCATAGCCAAGGCAAATCAAACCAATGAATAAGAAAGGTTGTGTTATTGAGAATTTGAAAAACATTCGGAATCGTATGATTCGTATGCTTGTGTTGGTGTTGTTTGGTGATCTTTCTATCAAGTTCAATTAGTTCAAAGATTTATGGACTAGAAAAAGAATGGAAACCAACGGTTCCCAAACCATAGCCTAGGCAAATCAAACCAATCAATAAGAAAGGTTGTGTTATTGAGAATTTCAGAAACATTCGAAATCGCATGATTCCTATGCCTGTGTTTGTGTTGTTTGGTGATCTTTCCATCACGTTCTATTAGTTTAAAGATTTTTTGACGAGAAAAGGAATGGAAAACAACGGTTCCTAAACCATAGCCAAGGCAAACCAAACCAATGAATAAAAAAGGTTGTATTATTGAGAATTGGAGAAGCATTCGGAATCGCATGATTCGTATGCTTGTGTTGGTGCTGTTTGGTGATCTTTCTATCAAGTTCTATTAGTTCAAAGATTATTGAACGAGAAAAAGAATGGAAACCAATTGTTCCCGAACCATAGCCTAGGCAAATCAAACCAATGAATAAGAAAGGTTGTATTACTGAGAATTTGAGAAACATTCGGAATCGCATGATTCGTATGCTTGTGTTGGTGCTGTTTGGTGATCTTTCTATCAAGTTCTATTAGTTCAAAGATTATTGGACGAGAAAAAGAATGGAAACCAATGGTTCCCAAACCATAGCCAAGGCAAATCAAACCAATGAATAAGAAAGGTTGTGTTATAGAGAATTTGAGAAACATTCGGAATCGCATGATTCGTATGCTTGTGTTGGTGTTGTTTGGTGATCTTTCTATCAAGTTCAATTAGTTCAAAGATTTTTGGACGACAAAAAGAATGGAAACCAACGGTTCCCAAACCATAGCCTAGGCAAATGAAACCAATCAATAAGAAAGGTTGTGTTATTGAGAATTTGAGAAACATTCGAAATCGCATGATTCGTATGCCTGTGTTTGTGTTGTTTGGTGATCTTTCTATCAAGTTCTATTAGTTCAAAGATTTTTTGACGAGAAAAAGAATGGAAAACAACGGTTCCCAAACAATAGCAAAGGGAAATCAAACCAATGAATAAGAAAGGTTGTATTACTGAGAATTTGAGAAACATTCGGAATCGCATGATTCGTATGCTTGATTTGGTGCTGTTTGGTGATCTTTCTATCAAGTTCTATTAGTTCAAAGATTATTGAACGAGAAAAAGAATGGAAACCAATGGTTCCCGAACCATAGCCTAGGCAAATCAAACCAATGAATAAGAAAGGTTGTATTACTGAGAATTTGAGAAACATTCGGAATCGCATAATTCGTATGCTTGTGTTGGTGCTGTTTGGTGATCTTTCTATCAAGTTCTATTAGTTCAAAGATTATTGGACGAGAAAAAGAATGGAAACCAATGGTTCCCAAACCATAGCCAAGGCAAATCAAACCAATGAGTAAGAAAGGTTGTGTTATTCAGAATTTGAGAAACATTCGGAATCGCATGATTCGTATGCTTGTGTTGGTGTTGTTTGGTGATCTTTCTATCAAGTTCAATTAGTTCAAAGATTTTTGGACGACAAAAAGAATGGAAACCAACGGATCCCAAACCATAGCCTAGGCAAATCAAACCAATCAATAAGAAAGGTTGTGTTATTGAGAATTTGAGAACATTCGAAATCGCATGATTCGTATGCCTGTGTTTGTGTTGTTTGGTTATCTTTCTATCAAGTTCTATTAGTTCAAAGACTTTTTGACGAGAAAAAGAATGGAAAACAACGGTTCCCAAACCATAGCCAAGGGAAATCAAACCAATGAATAAGAAAGGTTGTATTACTGAGAATTTGAGAAACATTCGGAATCGCATGATTCGTATGCTTGTGTTGGTGCTGTTTGGTGATCTTTCTATCAAGTTCTATTAGTTCAAAGATTATTGAACGAGAAAAAGAATGGAAACCAATGGTTCCCGAACCATAGCCTAGGCAAATCAAACCAATGATTAAGAAAGGTTGTATTACTGAGAATTTGAGAAACATTCGGAATTGCATGATTCGTATGCTTGTGTTTGTGTTCTTTGGTGATCTTTCTATCAAGTTCTATTAGTTCAAAGATTTATGGACTAGAAAAAGAATGGAAACCAACGGTTCCCAAACCATAGCCTAGGCAAATCAAACCAATCAATAAGAAAGGTTGTGTTATTGCGAATTTGAGAAACATTCGAAATCGCATGATTGGTATGCTTATGTTGGTGTTGTTTGGTGATCTTTCCATCATGTTCTATTAGTTTAAAGATTTTTTGACGAGAAAAAGAATGGAAAACAACGGTTCCCAAACCATAGCCAAGGCAAATCAAACCAATCAATAAGAAAGGTTGTATTACTGAGAATTTGAGAAACATTCGAAATCGTGATTCGTATGCTTGTGTTTGTGTTCTTTGGTGATCTTTCTATCAAGTTCAATTAGTTCAAAGATTTTTGGACGACAAAAAGAATGGAAACCAACGGTTCCCAAACCATAGCCTAGGCAAATGAAACCAATCAATAAGAAAGGTTGTGTTATTGAGAATTTGAGAAACATTCGAAATCGCATGATTCGTATGCCTGTGTTTGTGTTGTTTGGTGATCTTTCTATCAAGTTCTATTAGTTCAAAGATTTTTTGACGAGAAAAAGAATGGAAAACAACGGTTCCCAAACAATAGCCAAGGGAAATCAAACCAATGAATAAGAAAGGTTGTATTACTGAGAATTTGAGAAACATTCGGAATCGCATGATTCGTATGCTTGATTTGGTGCTGTTTGGTGATCTTTCTATCAAGTTCTATTAGTTCAAAGATTATTGAACGAGAAAAAGAATGGAAACCAATGGTTCCCGAACCATAGCCTAGGCAAATCAAACCAATGAATAAGAAAGGTTGTATTACTGAGAATTTGAGAAACATTCGGAATCGCATAATTCGTATGCTTGTGTTGGTGCTGTTTGGTGATCTTTCTATCAAGTTCTATTAGTTCAAAGATTATTGGACGAGAAAAAGAATGGAAACCAATGGTTCCCAAACCATAGCCAAGGCAAATCAAACCAATGAATAAGAAAGGTTGTGTTATTCAGAATTTGAGAAACATTCGGAATCGCATGATTCGTATGCTTGTGTTGGTGTTGTTTGGTGATCTTTCTATCAAGTTCAATTAGTTCAAAGATTTTTGGACGACAAAAAGAATGGAAACCAACGGTTCCCAAACCATAGCCTAGGCAAATCAAACCAATCAATAAGAAAGGTTGTGTTATTGAGAATTTGAGAACATTCGAAATCGCATGATTCGTATGCCTGTGTTTGTGTTGTTTGGTTATCTTTCTATCAAGTTCTATTAGTTCAAAGACTTTTTGACGAGAAAAAGAATGGAAAACAACGGTTCCCAAACCATAGCCAAGGGAAATCAAACCAATGAATAAGAAAGGTTGTATTACTGAGAATTTGAGAAACATTCGGAATCGCATGATTCGTATGCTTGTGTTGGTGCTGTTTGGTGATCTTTCTATCAAGTTCTATTAGTTCAAAGATTATTGAACGAGAAAAAGAATGGAAACCAATGGTTCCCGAACCATAGCCTAGGCAAATCAAACCAATGATTAAGAAAGGTTGTATTACTGAGAATTTGAGAAACATTCGGAATTGCATGATTCGTATGCTTGTGTTTGTGTTCTTTGGTGATCTTTCTATCAAGTTCTATTAGTTCAAAGATTTATGGACTAGAAAAAGAATGGAAACCAACGGTTCCCAAACCATAGCCTAGGCAAATCAAACCAATCAATAAGAAAGGTTGTGTTATTGCGAATTTGAGAAACATTCGAAATCGCATGATTGGTATGCTTATGTTGGTGTTGTTTGGTGATCTTTCCATCATGTTCTATTAGTTTAAAGATTTTTTGACGAGAAAAAGAATGGAAAACAACGGTTCCCAAACCATAGCCAAGGCAAATCAAACCAATCAATAAGAAAGGTTGTATTACTGAGAATTTGAGAAACATTCGAAATCGTGATTCGTATGCTTGTGTTTGTGTTCTTTGGTGATCTTTCTATCAAGTTCAATTAGTTCAAAGATTTTTGGACGACAAAAAGAATGGAAACCAACGGTTCCCAAACCATAGCTAGGCAAATCAAACCAATCAATAAGAAAGGTTGTATTACTGAGAATTTGAGAAACATTCGAAATCGCATGATTCGTATGCTTGTGTTAGTGCTGTTTGGTGATCTTTCTATCAAGTTCTATTAGTTCAAAGATTATTGGACGAGAAAAAGAATGTAAACCAATGGTTCCCAAACCATAGCCAAGGCAAATCAAACCAATGAATAAGAAAGGTTGTGTTATTGAGAATTTGAAAAACATTCGGAATCGCATGATTCGTATGCTTGTGTTGGTGTTGTTTGGTGATCTTTCTATCAAGTTCAATTAGTTCAAAGATTTATGGACTAGAAAAAGAATGGAAACCAACGGTTCCCAAACCATAGCCTAGGCAAATCAAACCAATCAATAAGAAAGGTTGTGTTATTGAGAATTTCAGAAACATTCGAAATCGCATGATTCCTATGCCTGTGTTTGTGTTGTTTGGTGATCTTTATATCAAGTTCTATTAGTTCAAAGATTTTTTGACGAGAAAAAGAATGGAAAACAACGGTTCCCAAACCATAGCCAAGGGAAATCAAACCAATGAATAAGAAAGGTTGTATTACTGAGAATTTGAGAAACATTCGGAATCGCATGATTCGTATGCTTGTGTTGGTGCTGTTTGGTGATCTTTCTATCAAGTTCTATTAGTTCAAAGATTATTGAACGAGAAAAAGAATGGAAGTCAATGGTTCCCGAACCATAGCCTAGGCAAATCAAACCAATGAATAAGAAAGGTTGTATTACTGAGAATTTGAGAAACATTCGGAATTGCATGATTCGTATGCTTGTGTTTGTGTTCTTTGGTGATCTTTCTATCAAGTTCTATTAGTTCAAAGATTATTGGACGAGAAAAAGAATGGAAACCAATGGTTCCCAAACCATAGCCTAGGCAAATCAAACCAATGAATAAGAAAGGTTGTATTACTGAGAATTTGAGAAACATTCGGAATTGCATGATTCGTATGCTTGTGTTTGTGTTCTTTGGTGATCTTTCTATCAAGTTCTATTAGTTCAAAGATTTATGGACTAGAAAAAGAATGGAAACCAACGGTTCCCAAACCATAGCCTAGGCAAATCAAACCAATCAATAAGAAAGGTTGTGTTATTGCGAATTTGAGAAACATTCGAAATCGCATGATTGGTATGCTTATGTTGGTGTTGTTTGGTGATCTTTCCATCACGTTCTATTAGTTTAAAGATTTTTTGACGAGAAAAGGAATGGAAAACAACGGTTCCTAAACCATAGCCAAGGCAAACCAAACCAATGAATAAAAAAGGTTGTATTATTGAGAATTGGAGAAGCATTCGGAATCGCATGATTCGTATGCTTGTGTTGGTGCTGTTTGGTGATCTTTCTATCAAGTTCTATTAGTTCAAAGATTATTGAACGAGAAAAAGAATGGAAACCAATGGTTCCCGAACCATAGCCTAGGCAAATCAAACCAATGAATAAGAAAGGTTGTATTACTGAGAATTTGAGAAACATTCGGAATCGCATGATTCGTATGCTTGTGTTGGTGCTGTTTGGTGATCTTTCTATCAAGTTCTATTAGTTCAAAGATTATTGGACGAGAAAAAGAATGGAAACCAATGGTTCCCAAACCATAGCCAAGGCAAATCAAACCAATGAATAAGAAAGGTTGTGTTATTGAGAATTTGAGAAACATTCGGAATCGCATGATTCGTATGCTTGTGTTGGTGTTGTTTGGTGATCTTTCTATCAAGTTCAATTAGTTCAAAGATTTTTGGACGACAAAAAGAATGGAAACCAACGGTTCCCAAACCATAGCCTAGGCAAATGAAACCAATCAATAAGAAAGGTTGTGTTATTGAGAATTTGAGAAACATTCGAAATCGCATGATTCGTATGCCTGTGTTTGTGTTGTTTGGTGATCTTTCTATCAAGTTCTATTAGTTCAAAGATTTTTTGACGAGAAAAAGAATGGAAAACAACGGTTCCCAAACAATAGCCAAGGGAAATCAAACCAATGAATAAGAAAGGTTGTATTACTGAGAATTTGAGAAACATTCGGAATCGCATGATTCGTATGCTTGATTTGGTGCTGTTTGGTGATCTTTCTATCAAGTTCTATTAGTTCAAAGATTATTGAACGAGAAAAAGAATGGAAACCAATGGTTCCCGAACCATAGCCTAGGCAAATCAAACCAATGAATAAGAAAGGTTGTATTACTGAGAATTTGAGAAACATTCGGAATCGCATAATTCGTATGCTTGTGTTGGTGCTGTTTGGTGATCTTTCTATCAAGTTCTATTAGTTCAAAGATTATTGGACGAGAAAAAGAATGGAAACCAATGGTTCCCAAACCATAGCCAAGGCAAATCAAACCAATGAGTAAGAAAGGTTGTGTTATTCAAAATTTGAGAAACATTCGGAATCGCATGATTCGTATGCTTGTGTTGGTGTTGTTTGGTGATCTTTCTATCAAGTTCAATTAGTTCAAAGATTTTTGGACGACAAAAAGAATGGAAACCAACGGTTCCCAAACCATAGCCTAGGCAAATCAAACCAATCAATAAGAAAGGTTGTGTTATTGAGAATTTGAGAACATTCGAAATCGCATGATTCGTATGCCTGTGTTTGTGTTGTTTGGTTATCTTTCTATCAAGTTCTATTAGTTCAAAGACTTTTTGACGAGAAAAAGAATGGAAAACAACGGTTCCCAAACCATAGCCAAGGGAAATCAAACCAATGAATAAGAAAGGTTGTATTACTGAGAATTTGAGAAACATTCGGAATCGCATGATTCGTATGCTTGTGTTGGTGCTGTTTGGTGATCTTTCTATCAAGTTCTATTAGTTCAAAGATTATTGAACGAGAAAAAGAATGGAAACCAATGGTTCCCGAACCATAGCCTAGGCAAATCAAACCAATGATTAAGAAAGGTTGTATTACTGAGAATTTGAGAAACATTTGGAATTGCATGATTCGTATGCTTGTGTTTGTGTTCTTTGGTGATCTTTCTATCAAGTTCTATTAGTTCAAAGATTTCTGGACTAGAAAAAGAATGGAAACCAACGGTTCCCAAACCATAGCCTAGGCAAATCAAACCAATCAATAAGAAAGGTTGTGTTATTGCGAATTTGAGAAACATTCGAAATCGCATGATTGGTATGCTTATGTTGGTGTTGTTTGGTGATCTTTCCATCATGTTCTATTAGTTTAAAGATTTTTTGACGAGAAAAAGAATGGAAAACAACGGTTCCCAAACCATAGCCAAGGCAAATCAAACCAATCAATAAGAAAGGTTGTATTACTGAGAATTTGAGAAACATTCGAAATCGTGATTCGTATGCTTGTGTTTGTGTTCTTTGGTGATCTTTCTATCAAGTTCTATTAGTTCAAAGATTATTGAACGAGAAAAAGAATGGAAACCAATGGTTCCCGAACCATAGCCTAGGCAAATCAAACCAATGAATAAGAAAGGTTGTATTACTGAGAATTTGAGAAACATTCGGAATCGCATAATTCGTATGCTTGTGTTGGTGCTGTTTGGTGATCTTTCTATCAAGTTCTATTAGTTCAAAGATTATTGGACGAGAAAAAGAATGGAAACCAATGGTTCCCAAACCATAGCCAAGGCAAATCAAACCAATGAATAAGAAAGGTTGTGTTATTCAGAATTTGAGAAACATTCGGAATCGCATGATTCGTATGCTTGTGTTGGTGTTGTTTGGTGATCTTTCTATCAAGTTCAATTAGTTCAAGATTTTTGGACGACAAAAAGAATGGAAACCAACGGTTCCCAAACCATAGCCTAGGCAAATCAAACCAATCAATAAGAAAGGTTGTGTTATTGAGAATTTGAGAACATTCGAAATCGCATGATTCGTATGCCTGTGTTTGTGTTGTTTGGTTATCTTTCTATCAAGTTCTATTAGTTCAAAGACTTTTTGACGAGAAAAAGAATGGAAAACAACGGTTCCCAAACCATAGCCAAGGGAAATCAAACCAATGAATAAGAAAGGTTGTATTACTGAGAATTTGAGAAACATTCGGAATCGCATGATTCGTATGCTTGTGTTGGTGCTGTTTGGTGATCTTTCTATCAAGTTCTATTAGTTCAAAGATTATTGAACGAGAAAAAGAATGGAAACCAATGGTTCCCGAACCATAGCCTAGGCAAATCAAACCAATGATTAAGAAAGGTTGTATTACTGAGAATTTGAGAAACATTCGGAATTGCATGATTCGTATGCTTGTGTTTGTGTTCTTTGGTGATCTTTCTATCAAGTTCTATTAGTTCAAAGATTTATGGACTAGAAAAAGAATGGAAACCAACGGTTCCCAAACCATAGCCTAGGCAAATCAAACCAATCAATAAGAAAGGTTGTGTTATTGCGAATTTGAGAAACATTCGAAATCGCATGATTGGTATGCTTATGTTGGTGTTGTTTGGTGATCTTTCCATCATGTTCTATTAGTTTAAAGATTTTTTGACGAGAAAAAGAATGGAAAACAACGGTTCCCAAACCATAGCCAAGGCAAATCAAACCAATCAATAAGAAAGGTTGTATTACTGAGAATTTGAGAAACATTCGAAATCGTGATTCGTATGCTTGTGTTTGTGTTCTTTGGTGATCTTTCTATCAAGTTCAATTAGTTCAAAGATTTTTGGACGACAAAAAGAATGGAAACCAACGGTTCCCAAACCATAGCTAGGCAAATCAAACCAATCAATAAGAAAGGTTGTATTACTGAGAATTTGAGAAACATTCGAAATCGCATGATTCGTATGCTTGTGTTGGTGCTGTTTGGTGATCTTTCTATCAAGTTCTATTAGTTCAAAGATTATTGGACGAGAAAAAGAATGGAAACCAATGGTTCCCAAACCATAGCCAAGGCAAATCAAACCAATGAATAAGAAAGGTTGTGTTATTGAGAATTTGAGAAACATTCGGAATCGCATGATTCGTATGCTTGTGTTGGTGTTGTTTGGTGATCTTTCTATCAAGTTCAATTAGTTCAAAGATTTTTGGACGACAAAAAGAATGGAAACCAACGGTTCCCAAACCATAGCCTAGGCAAATCAAACCAATCAATAAGAAAGGTTGTGTTATTGAGAATTTGAGAAACATTCGAAATCGCATGATTCGTATGCCTGTGTTTGTGTTGTTTGGTGATCTTTCTATCAAGTTCTATTAGTTCAAAGATTTTTTGACGAGAAAAAGAATGGAAAACAACGGTTCCCAAACAATAGCCAAGGGAAATCAAACCAATGAATAAGAAAGGTTGTATTACTGAGAATTTGAGAAACATTCGGAATCGCATGATTCGTATGCTTGTGTTGGTGCTGTTTGGTGATCTTTCTATCAAGTTCTATTAGTTCAAAGATTATTGAACGAGAAAAAGAATGTAAACCAATGGTTCCCGAACCATGGCCTAGGCAAATCAAACCAATGAATAAGAAAGGTTGTATTACTGAGAATTTGAGAAACATTCGGAATCGCATAATTCGTATGCTTGTGCTGGTGCTGTTTGGTGATCTTTCTATCAAGTTCTATTAGTTCAAAGATTATTGGACGAGAAAAAGAATGGAAACCAATGGTTCTCAAACCATAGCCAAGGCAAATCAAACCAATGAATAAGAAAGGTTGTGTTATTCAGAATTTGAGAAACATTCGGAATCGCATGATTCGTATGCTTGTGTTGGTATTGTTTGGTGATCTTTCTATCAAGTTCAATTAGTTCAAAGATTTTTGGACGACAAAAAGAATGGAAACCAACGGTTCCCAAACCATAGCCTAGGCAAATCAAACCAATCAATAAGAAAGGTTGTGTTATTGAGAATTTGAGAACATTCGAAATCGCATGATTCGTATGCCTGTGTTTGTGTTGTTTGGTTATCTTTCTATCAAGTTCTATTAGTTCAAAGACTTTTTGACGAGAAAAAGAATGGAAAACAACGGTTCCCAAACCATAGCCAAGGGAAATCAAACCAATGAATAAGAAAGGTTGTATTACTGAGAATTTGAGAAACATTCGGAATCGCATGATTCGTATGCTTGTGTTGGTGCTGTTTGGTGATCTTTCTATCAAGTTCTATTAGTTCAAAGATTATTGAACGAGAAAAAGAATGGAAACCAATGGTTCCCGAACCATAGCCTAGGCAAATCAAACCAATGATTAAGAAAGGTTGTATTACTGAGAATTTGAGAAACATTCGGAATTGCATGATTCGTATGCTTGTGTTTGTGTTCTTTGGTGATCTTTCTATCAAGTTCTATTAGTTCAAAGATTTATGGACTAGAAAAAGAATGGAAACCAACGGTTCCCAAACCATAGCCTAGGCAAATCAAACCAATCAATAAGAAAGGTTGTGTTATTGCGAATTTGAGAAACATTCGAAATCGCATGATTGGTATGCTTATGTTGGTGTTGTTTGGTGATCTTTCCATCATGTTCTATTAGTTTACAGATTTTTTGACGAGAAAAAGAATGGAAAACAACGGTTCCCAAACCATAGCCAAGGCAAATCAATCCAATCAATAAGAAAGGTTGTATTACTGAGAATTTGAGAAACATTCGAAATCGTGATTCGTATGCTTGTGTTTGTGTTCTTTGGTGATCTTTCTATCAAGTTCAATTAGTTCAAAGATTTTTGGACGACAAAAAGAATGGAAACCAACGGTTCCCAAACCATAGCTAGGCAAATCAAACCAATCAATAAGAAAGGTTGTATTACTGAGAATTTGAGAAACATTCGAAATCGCATGATTCGTATGCTTGTGTTGGTGCTGTTTGGTGATCTTTCTATCAAGTTCTATTAGTTCAAAGATTATTGGACGAGAAAAAGAATGGAAACCAATGGTTCCCAAACCATAGCCAAGGCAAATCAAACCAATGAATAAGAAAGGTTGTGTTATTGAGAATTTGAGAAACATTCGGAATCGCATGATTCGTATGCTTGTGTTGGTGTTGTTTGGTGATCTTTCTATCAAGTTCAATTAGTTCAAAGATTTTTGGACGACAAAAAGAATGGAAACCAACGGTTCCCAAACCATAGCCTAGGCAAATCAAACCAATCAATAAGAAAGGTTGTGTTATTGAGAATTTGAGAACATTCGAAATCGCATGATTCGTATGCCTGTGTTTGTGTTGTTTGGTGATCTTTCTATCAAGTTCAATTAGTTCAAAGATTTTTGGACGACAAAAAGAATGGAAACCAACGGTTCCCAAACCATAGCCTAGGCAAATCAAACCAATCAATAAGAAAGGTTGTGTTATTGAGAATTTGAGAACATTCGGAATCGCATGATTCGTATGCTTGTGTTGGTGCTGTTTGGTGATCTTTCTATCAAGTTCTATTAGTTCAAAGATTATTGAACGACAAAAAGAATGGAAACCAATGGTTCCCGAACCATAGCCTAGGCAAATCAAACCAATGATTAAGAAAGGTTGTATTACTGAGAATTTGAGAAACATTCGGAATTGCATGATTCGTATGCTTGTGTTTGTGTTCTTTGGTGATCTTTCTATCAAGTTCTATTAGTTCAAAGATTTATGGACTAGAAAAAGAATGGAAACCAACGGTTCCCAAACCATAGCCTAGGCAAATCAAACCAATCAATAAGAAAGGTTGTGTTATTGCGAATTTGAGAAACATTCGAAATCGCATGATTGGTATGCTTATGTTGGTGTTGTTTGGTGATCTTTCCATCATGTTCTATTAGTTTAAAGATTTTTTGACGAGAAAAAGAATGGAAAACAACGGTTCCCAAACCATAGCCAAGGCAAATCAAACCAATGAATAAGAAAGGTTGTATTACTGAGAATTTGAGAAACATTCGAAATCGTGATTCGTATGCTTGTGTTTGTGTTGTTTGGTAATCTTTCTATCAAGTTCAATTAGTTCAAAGATTTTTGGACGACAAAAAGAATGGAAACCAACGGTTCCCAAACCATAGCTAGGCAAATCAAACCAATCAATAAGAAAGGTTGTATTACTGAGAATTTGAGAAACATTCGAAATCGCATGATTCGTATGCATGTGTTGGTGTTGTTTGGTGATCTTTCTATCAAGTTCTATTATTTCAAAGATTTTTGGACGAGAAAAATAATGGAAACCAACGGTTCCCAAACCATAGCCAAGGCAAATCAAACCAATGTATAAGAAAGATTTTATTACTGTGAATTTGAGAAACATTCGGAATCGCATGATTCGTATGCTTATGTTGGTGTTGTTTGGTGATCTTTCAATCACGTTCTATTATTTTAAAGATTTTTTGACGAGAAAAAGAATGGACAACAATGGTTCCCAAACCATAGCCAAGGCAAATCAAACCAATGAATAAGAAAGGTTGTATTACTGAGAATTTGAGAAACATTCGAAATCGCATGATTCGTATGCTTGTGTTTGTTTTGTTTGGTGATCTTTCTATCAAGTTCAATTAGTTCAAACATTTTTCGACGACAAAAAGAATGGAAACCAACGGTTCCCAAACCATAGCCTAGGCAAATCAAACCAATCATTAAGAAAGGTTGTATTACTGAGAATTTGAGAAACATTCGGAATCGCATGATTCGTATGCTTGTGTTTGTGTTCATTGGTGATCTTTCTATCAAGTTCTATTAGTTCAAAGATTTTTTGACAAGAAAAAGAATGTAAATCAACGGTTCCCAAACCATAGCCAAGGCAAATCAAACCAATGAATAAGAAAGGTTCTATTCTTGAGAATTTGAGAAACATTCGGAATCGCATGATTCGTATGCTTGTGTTGGTGCTGTTTGGTGATCTTTCTATCAAGTTCTATTAGTTCAAAGATTATTGGACGAGAAAAAGAATGGAAACCAATGGTTCCCAAATTATAGCCTAGGCAAATCAAACCAATGAATAAGAAAGGTTGTATTACTGAGAATTTGAGAAACATTCGGAATTGCATGATTCGTATGCTTGTGTTTGTGTTCTTTGGTGATCTTTCTAACAAGTTCTATTAGTTCAAAGATTTTTTGACGAGAAAAAGAATGTAAATCAACGGTTCCCAAACCATAGCCAAGGCAAATCAAACCAATGAATAAGAAAGGTTGTATTATTGAGAATTTGAGAAACATTCGGAATCGCATGATTCGTATGGTTGTGTTGGTGCTGTTTGGTGATCTTTCTATCAAGTTCTATTAGTTCAAAGATTATTGGACGAGAAAAAGAATGGAAACCAATGGTTTCCAAACCATAGTCTAGGCAAATCAAACCAATGAATAAGAAAGGTTGTATTACTGAGAATTTGAGAAACATTCGGAATTGCACGATTCGTATGCTTGTGTTTGTGTTCTTTGGTGATCTTTCTATCAAGTTCTATTAGTTCAAAGATTTATGGAGTAGAAAAAGAATGGAAACCAACGGTTCCCAAACCATAGCCTAGGCAAATCAAAGCAATCAATAAGAAAGGTTTTGTTATTGCGAATTTGAGAAACATTCGAAATCGCATGATTGGTATGCTTATGTTGGTGTTGTTTGGTGATCTTTCTATCAAGTTCTATTAGTTCAAAGATTTTTTGACGAGAAAAAGAATGGAAAACAACGGTTCCTAAACCATAGCCAAGGCAAATCAAACCAATGAATAAGAAAGGTTGTGATATTGAGAATTTGAGAAACATTCGGAATCGCATGATTCGTATGCTTGTGTTTGTGTTGTTTGGTGATCTTTCTATCAAGTTCTATTAGTTCAAAGATTTTTTGACGAGAAAAAGAATGGAAAACAACGGTTCCCAAACCATAGCCAAGGCAAATCAAACCAATGAATAAGAAAGGTTGTATCACTGAGAATTTGAGAAACATTCGGAATCGCATGATTCGTATGCTTGTGTTTGTGTTCTTTGGTGATCTTTCTATCAAGTTCTATTAGTTCAAAGATTTATGGACTAGAAAAAGAATGGAAACCAACGGTTCCCAAACCATAGCCTAGGCAAATCAAACCAATCAATAAGAAAGGTTGTGTTATTGCGAATTTGAGAAACATTCGAAATCGCATGATTCGTATGCTTATGTTGGTGTTGTTTGGTGATCTTTCCATCAGGTTCTATTAGTTTAAAGATTTTTGGACGACAAAGAATGGAAACCAACGGTTCCCAAACCATAGCCTAGGAAAATCAAACCAATCAATAAGAAAGGTTGTGTTATTGAGAATTTGAGAAACATTCGGAATCGCATTATTCATATGCTTGTGTTGGTGTTGTTTGTTGATCTTTCTATCAAGTTCTATTAGTTCAAAGATTTTTTGACGAGAAAAAGAATGGAAAACAACGGTTCCTAAACCATAGCCAAGGCAAATCAAACCAATGAATAAGAAAGGTTGTGATATTGAGAATTTGAGAAACATTCGGAATCGCATGATTCGTATGCTTGTGTTTGTGTTGTTTGGTGATCTATCTATCAAGTTCTATTAGTTCAAAGATTTTTTGACGAGAAAAAGAATGGAAACCAACGGTTCCCAAACCATAGCCTAGGCAAATCAAACCAATGAATAAGAAAGGTTGTATCACTGAGAATTTGAGAAACATTCGGAATCGCATGATTCGTATGCTTGTGTTTGTGTTCTTTGGTGTTCTTTCTATCAAGTTCTATTAGTTCAAAGATTTATGGACTAGAAAAAGAATGGAAACCAACGGTTCCCAAACCATAGCCTAGGCAAATCAAACCAATCAATAAGAAAGGTTGTGTTATTGCGAATTTGAGAAACATTCGAAATCGAATGATTGGTATGCTTATGTTGGTGTTGTTTGGTGATCTTTCCATCATGTTCTATTAGTTTAAAGATTTTTTGACGAGAAAAAGAATGGAAAACAACGGTTCCCAAACCATAGCCAAGGCAAATCAAACCAATGAATAAGAAAGGTTGTATTACTGAGAATTTGAGAAACATTCGAAATCGTGATTCGTATGCTTGTGTTTGTGTTGTTTGGTGATCTTTCTATCAAGTTCAATTAGTTCAAAGATTTTTGGACGACAAAAAGAATGGAAACCAACGGTTCCCAAACCATAGCCTAGGAAAATCAAACCAATCAATAAGAAAGGTTGTGTTATTGAGAATTTGAAAAACATTCGGAATCGCATTATTCGTATGCTTGTGTTGGTGTTGTTTGGTGATCTTTCTATCAAGTTCAATTAGTTCAAAGATTTTTGGACGACAAAAAGAATGGAAACCAACGGTTCCCAAACCATACCCTAGGCAAACCAAACCAATGAATAAGAAAGGTTGTGATATTGAGAATTTGAGAAACATTCGGAATCGCATGATTCGTATGCTTGTGTTTGTGTTGTTTGGTGATCTTTCTATCAAGTTCTATTAGTTCAAAGATTTTTTGACGAGAAAAAGAATGGAAAACAACGGTTCCCAAACCATAGCCAAGGCAAATCAAACCAATGAATAAGAAAGGTTGTATTACTGAGAATTTGAGAAACATTCGGAATCGCATGATTCGTATGCTTGAGTTGGTCTTGTTTGGTGATCTTTCTATCAATTTCAATTAGTTCAAAGATTATTGGACGAGAAAAAGAATGGAAACCAACGGTTCCCAAAACATAGCCTAGGCAAATCAAACCAATCAATAAGAAAGGTTGTGTTATTGAGAATTTGAGAAACATTCGAAATCGCATGATTCGTATGCTTGTGTTTGTGTTGTTTGGTGATCTTTCTATCAAGTTCTATTAGTTCAAAGATTTATGGAGTAGAAAAAGAATGGAAACCAACGGTTCCCAAACCATAGCCTAGGCAAATCAAACCAATCAATAAGAAAGGTTGTGTTATTGCGAATTTGAGAAACATTCGAAATCGCATGATTGGTATGCTTATGTTGGTGTTGTTTGGTGATCTTTCCATCATGTTCTATTAGTTTAAAGATTTTTTGACAAGAAAAAGAATGGAAAACAAAGGTTCCTAAACCATAGCCAAGGCAAATCAAACCAATGAATAAGAAAGGTTGTGATATTGAGAATTTGAGAAACATTCGGAATCGCATGATTCGTATGCTTGTGTTTGTGTTGTTTGGTGATCTTTCTATCAAGTTCTATTAGTTCAAAGATTTTTTGACGAGAAAAAGAATGGAAAACAACGGTTCCCAAACCATAGCCATGGCAAATCAAACCAATGAATAAGAAAGGTTGTATTAATGAGAATTTGAGAAACATTCGGAATCGCATGATTCGTATGCTTGTGTTTGTGTTCTTTGGTGATCTTTCTATCAAGTTCTATTAGTTCAAAGATTTATGGACTAGAAAAAGAATGGAAACCAACGGTTCCCAAACCATAGCCTAGGCAAATCAAACCAATCAATAAGAAAGGTTGTGTTATTACGAATTTGAGAAACATTCGAAATCGCATGATTGGTATTCTTATGTTGGTGTTGTTTGGTGATCTTTCCATCATGTTCTATTAGTTAAAAGATTTTTTGACGAGAAAAAGAATGGAAAACAACGGTTCCCAAACCATAGCCAAGGCAAATCAAACCAATGAATAAGAAAGGTTGTATTACTGAGAATTTGAGAAACATTCGAAATCGTGATTCGTATGCTTGTGTTTGTGTTGTTTGGTGATCTTTCTATCAAGTTCAATTAGTTCAAAGATTTTTGGACGACAAAAAGAATGGAAACCAACGGTTCCCAAACCATAGCTAGGCAAATCAAACCAATCAATAAGAAAGGTTGTATTACTGAGAATTTGAGAAACATTCGAAATCGCATGATTCGTATGCTTGTGTTGGTGCTGTTTGGTGATCTTTCTATCAAGTTCTATTAGTTCAAAGATTATTGGACGAGAAAAAGAATGGAAACCAATGGTTCCCAAACCATAGCCAAGGCAAATCAAACCAATGAATAAGAAAGGTTGTGTTATTGAGAATTTGAGAAACATTCGGAATCGCATGATTCGTATGCTTGTGTTGGTGTTGTTTGGTGATCTTTCTATCAAGTTCAATTAGTGCAAAGATTTTTGGACGACAAAAAGAATGGAAACCAACGGTTCCCAAACCATAGCCTAGGCAAATCAAACCAATCAATAAGAAAGGTTGTGTTATTGAGAATTTGAGAAACATTCGAAATCGCATGATTCGTATGCCTGTGTTTGTGTTGTTTGGTGATCTTTCTATCAAGTTCTATTAGTTCAAAGATTTTTTGACGAGAAAAAGAATGGAAAACAACGGTTCCCAAACAATAGCCAAGGGAAATCAAACCAATGAATAAGAAAGGTTGTATTACTGAGAATTTGAGAAACATTCGGAATCGCATGATTCGTATGCTTGTGTTGGTGCTGTTTGGTGATCTTTCTATCAAGTTCTATTAGTTCAAAGATTATTGAACGAGAAAAAGAATGGAAACCAATGGTTCCCGAACCATAGCCTAGGCAAATCAAACCAATGAATAAGAAAGGTTGTATTACTGAGAATTTGAGAAACATTCGGAATCGCATAATTCGTATGCTTGTGCTGGTGCTGTTTGGTGATCTTTCTATCAAGTTCTATTAGTTCAAAGATTATTGGACGAGAAAAAGAATGGAAACCAATGGTTCCCAAACCATAGCCAAGGCAAATCAAACCAATGAATAAGAAAGGTTGTGTTATTCAGAATTTGAGAAACATTCGGAATCGCATGATTCGTATGCTTGTGTTGGTATTGTTTGGTGATCTTTCTATCAAGTTCAATTAGTTCAAAGATTTTTGGACGACAAAAAGAATGGAAACCAACGGTTCCCAAACCATAGCCTAGGCAAATCAAACCAATCAATAAGAAAGGTTGTGTTATTGAGAATTTGAGAACATTCGAAATCGCATGATTCGTATGCCTGTGTTTGTGTTGTTTGGTTATCTTTCTATCAAGTTCTATTAGTTCAAAGACTTTTTGACGAGAAAAATAATGGAAAACAACGGTTCCCAAACCATAGCCAAGGGAAATCAAACCAATGAATAAGAAAGGTTGTATTACTGAGAATTTGAGAAACATTCGGAATCGCATGATTCGTATGCTTGTGTTGGTGCTGTTTGGTGATCTTTCTATCAAGTTCTATTAGTTCAAAGATTATTGAACGAGAAAAAGAATGGAAACCAATGGTTCCCGAACCATAGCCTAGGCAAATCAAACCAATGATTAAGAAAGGTTGTATTACTGAGAATTTGAGAAACATTCGGAATTGCATGATTCGTATGCTTGTGTTTGTGTTCTTTGGTGATCTTTCTATCAAGTTCTATTAGTTCAAAGATTTATGGACTAGAAAAAGAATGGAAACCAACGGTTCCCAAACCATAGCCTAGGCAAATCAAACCAATCAATAAGAAAGGTTGTGTTATTGCGAATTTGAGAAACATTCGAAATCGCATGATTGGTATGCTTATGTTGGTGTTGTTTGGTGATCTTTCCATCATGTTCTATTAGTTTAAAGATTTTTTGACGAGAAAAAGAATGGAAAACAACGGTTCCCAAACCATAGCCAAGGCAAATCAAACCAAACAATAAGAAAGGTTGTATTACTGAGAATTTGAGAAACATTCGAAATCGTGATTCGTATGCTTGTGTTTGTGTTCTTTGGTGATCTTTCTATCAAGTTCAATTAGTTCAAAGATTTTTGGACGACAAAAAGAATGGAAACCAACGGTTCCCAAACCATAGCTAGGCAAATCAAACCAATCAATAAGAAAGGTTGTATTACTGAGAATTTGAGAAACATTCGAAATCGCATGATTCGTATGCTTGTGTTGGTGCTGTTTGGTGATCTTTCTATCAAGTTCTATTAGTTCAAAGATTATTGGACGAGAAAAAGAATGGAAACCAATGGTTCCCAAACCATAGCCAAGGCAAATCAAACCAATGAATAAGAAAGGTTGTGTTATTGAGAATTTGAGAAACATTCGGAATCGCATGATTCGTATGCTTGTGTTGGTGTTGTTTGGTGATCTTTCTATCAAGTTCAATTAGTTCAAAGATTTTTGGACGACAAAAAGAATGGAAACCAACGGTTCCCAAACCATAGCCTAGGTAAATCTAACCAATCAATAAGAAAGGTTGTGTTATTGAGAATTTGAGAACATTCGAAATCGCATGATTCGTATGCCTGTGTTTGTGTTGTTTGGTGATCTTTCTATCAAGTTCTATTAGTTCAAAGATTTTTTGACGAGAAAAAGAATGGAAAACAACGGTTCCCAAACCATAGCCAAGGGAAATCAAACCAATGAATAAGAAAGGTTGTATTACTGAGAATTTGAGAAACATTCGGAATCGCATGATTCGTATGCTTGTGTTGGTGCTGTTTGGTGATCTTTCTATCAAGTTCTATTAGTTCAAAGATTATTGAACGACAAAAAGAATGGAAACCAATGGTTCCCGAACCATAGCCTAGGCAAATCAAACCAATGATTAAGAAAGGTTGTATTACTGAGAATTTGAGAAACATTCGGAATTGCATGATTCGTATGCTTGTGTTTGTGTTCTTTGGTGATCTTTCTATCAAGTTCTATTAGTTCAAAGATTTATGGACTAGAAAAAGAATGGAAACCAACGGTTCCCAAACCATAGCCTAGGCAAATCAAACCAATCAATAAGAAAGGTTGTGTTATTGCGAATTTGAGAAACATTCGAAATCGCATGATTGGTATGCTTATGTTGGTGTTGTTTGGTGATCTTTCCATCATGTTCTATTAGTTTAAAGATTTTTTGACGAGAAAAAGAATGGAAAACAACGGTTCCCAAACCATAGCCAAGGCAAATCAAACCAATGAATAAGAAAGGTTGTATTACTGAGAATTTGAGAAACATTCGAAATCGTGATTCGTATGTTTGTGTTTGTGTTGTTTGGTAATCTTTCTATCAAGTTCAATTAGTTCAAAGATTTTTGGACGACAAAAAGAATGGAAACCAACGGTTCCCAAACCATAGCTAGGCAAATCAAACCAATCAATAAGAAAGGTTGTATTATTGAGAATTTGAGAAACATTCGAAATCGCATGATTCGTATGCATGTGTTGGTGTTGTTTGGTGATCTTTCTATCAAGTTCTATTATTTCAAAGATTTTTGGACGAGAAAAATAATGGAAACCAACGGTTCCCAAACCATAGCCAAGGCAAATCAAACCAATGTATAAGAAAGATTTTATTACTGTGAATTTGAGAAACATTCGGAATCGCATGATTCGTATGCTTATGTTGGTGTTGTTTGGTGATCTTTCAATCACGTTCTATTATTTTAAAGATTTTTTGACGAGTAAAAGAATGGACAACAATGGTTCCCAAACCATAGCCAAGGCAAATCAAACCAATGAATAAGAAAGGTTGTATTACTGAGAATTTGAGAAACATTCGGAATCGCATGATTCGTATGCTTGAGTTGGTCTTGTTTGGTGATCTTTCTATCAATTTCAATTAGTTCAAAGATTATTGGACGAGAAAAAGAATGGAAACCAACGGTTCCCAAAACATAGCCTAGGCAAATCAAACCAATCAATAAGAAAGGTTGTGTTATTGAGAATTTGAGAAACATTCGAAATCGCATGATTCGTATGCTTGTGTTTGTGTTGTTTGGTGATCTTTCTATCAAGTTCTATTAGTTCAAAGATTTATGGAGTAGAAAAAGAATGGAAACCAACGGTTCCCAAACCATAGCCTAGGCAAATCAAACCAATCAATAAGAAAGGTTGTGTTATTGCGAATTTGAGAAACATTCGAAATCGCATGAATGGTATGCTTATGTTGGTGTTGTTTGGTGATCTTTCCATCATGTTCTATTAGTTTAAAGATTTTTTGACAAGAAAAAGAATGGAAAACAACGGTTCCTAAACCATAGCCAAGGCAAATCAAACCAATGAATAAGAAAGGTTGTGATATTGAGAATTTGAGAAACATTCGGAATCGCATGATTCGTATGCTTGTGTTTGTGTTGTTTGGTGATCTTTCTATCAAGTTCTATTAGTTCAAAGATTTTTTGACGAGAAAAAGAATGGAAAACAACGGTTCCCAAACCATAGCCATGGCAAATCAAACCAATGAATAAGAAAGGTTGTATTAATGAGAATTTGAGAAACATTCGGAATCGCATGATTCGTATGCTTGTGTTTGTGTTCTTTGGTGATCTTTCTATCAAGTTCTATTAGTTCAAAGATTTATGGACTAGAAAAAGAATGGAAACCAACGGTTCCCAAACCATAGCCTAGGCAAATCAAACCAATCAATAAGAAAGGTTGTGTTATTACGAATTTGAGAAACATTCGAAATCGCATGATTGGTATTCTTATGTTGGTGTTGTTTGGTGATCTTTCCATCATGTTCTATTAGTTAAAAGATTTTTTGACGAGAAAAAGAATGGAAAACAACGGTTCCCAAACCATAGCCAAGGCAAATCAAACCAATGAATAAGAAAGGTTGTATTACTGAGAATTTGAGAAACATTCGAAATCGTGATTCGTATGCTTGTGTTTGTGTTGTTTGGTGATCTTTCTATCAAGTTCAATTAGTTCAAAGATTTTTGGACGACAAAAAGAATGGAAACCAACGGTTCCCAAACCATAGCTAGGCAAATCAAACCAATCAATAAGAAAGGTTGTATTACTGAGAATTTGAGAAACATTCGAAATCGCATGATTCGTATGCTTGTGTTGGTGCTGTTTGGTGATCTTTCTATCAAGTTCTATTAGTTCGAAGATTATTGGACGAGAAAAAGAATGGAAACCAATGGTTCCCAAACCATAGCCAAGGCAAATCAAACCAATGAATAAGAAAGGTTGTGTTATTGAGAATTTGAGAAACATTCGGAATCGCATGATTCGTATGCTTGTGTTGGTGTTGTTTGGTGATCTTTCTATCAAGTTCAATTAGTGCAAAGATTTTTGGACGACAAAAAGAATGGAAACCAACGGTTCCCAAACCATAGCCTAGGCAAATCAAACCAATCAATAAGAAAGGTTGTGTTATTGAGAATTTGAGAAACATTCGAAATCGCATGATTCGTATGCCTGTGTTTGTGTTGTTTGGTGATCTTTCTATCAAGTTCTATTAGTTCAAAGATTTTTTGACGAGAAAAAGAATGGAAAACAACGGTTCCCAAACAATAGCCAAGGGAAATCAAACCAATGAATAAGAAAGGTTGTATTACTGAGAATTTGAGAAACATTCGGAATCGCATGATTCGTATGCTTGTGTTGGTGCTGTTTGGTGATCTTTCTATCAAGTTCTATTAGTTCAAAGATTATTGAACGAGAAAAAGAATGGAAACCAATGGTTCCCGAACCATAGCCTAGGCAAATCAAACCAATGAATAAGAAAGGTTGTATTACTGAGAATTTGAGAAACATTCGGAATCGCATAATTCGTATGCTTGTGCTGGTGCTGTTTGGTGATCTTTCTATCAAGTTCTATTAGTTCAAAGATTATTGGACGAGAAAAAGAATGGAAACCAATGGTTCCCAAACCATAGCCAAGGCAAATCAAACCAATGAATAAGAAAGGTTGTGTTATTCAGAATTTGAGAAACATTCGGAATCGCATGATTCGTATGCTTGTGTTGGTATTGTTTGGTGATCTTTCTATCAAGTTCAATTAGTTCAAAGATTTTTGGACGACAAAAAGAATGGAAACCAACGGTTCCCAAACCATAGCCTAGGCAAATCAAACCAATCAATAAGAAAGGTTGTGTTATTGAGAATTTGAGAACATTCGAAATCGCATGATTCGTATGCCTGTGTTTGTGTTGTTTGGTTATCTTTCTATCAAGTTCTATTAGTTCAAATACTTTTTGACGAGAAAAATAATGGAAAACAACGGTTCCCAAACCATAGCCAAGGGAAATCAAACCAATGAATAAGAAAGGTTGTATTACTGAGAATTTGAGAAACATTCGGAATCGCATGATTCGTATGCTTGTGTTGGTGCTGTTTGGTGATCTTTCTATCAAGTTCTATTAGTTCAAAGATTATTGAACGAGAAAAAGAATGGAAACCAATGGTTCCCGAACCATAGCCTAGGCAAATCAAACCAATGATTAAGAAAGGTTGTATTACTGAGAATTTGAGAAACATTCGGAATTGCATGATTCGTATGCTTGTGTTTGTGTTCTTTGGTGATCTTTCTATCAAGTTCTATTAGTTCAAAGATTTATGGACTAGAAAAAGAATGGAAACCAACGGTTCCCAAACCATAGCCTAGGCAAATCAAACCAATCAATAAGAAAGGTTGTGTTATTGCGAATTTGAGAAACATTCGAAATCGCATGATTGGTATGCTTATGTTGGTGTTGTTTGGTGATCTTTCCATCATTTTCTATTAGTTTAAAGATTTTTTGACGAGAAAAAGAATGGAAAACAACGGTTCCCAAACCATAGCCAAGGCAAATCAAACCAAACAATAAGAAAGGTTGTATTACTGAGAATTTGAGAAACATTCGAAATCGTGATTCGTATGCTTGTGTTTGTGTTCTTTGGTGATCTTTCTATCAAGTTCAATTAGTTCAAAGATTTTTGGACGACAAAAAGAATGGAAACCAACGGTTCCCAAACCATAGCTAGGCAAATCAAACCAATCAATAAGAAAGGTTGTATTACTGAGAATTTGAGAAACATTCGAAATCGCATGATTCGTATGCTTGTGTTGGTGCTGTTTGGTGATCTTTCTATCAAGTTCTATTAGTTCAAAGATTATTGGACGAGAAAAAGAATGGAAACCAATGGTTCCCAAACCATAGCCAAGGCAAATCAAACCAATGAATAAGAAAGGTTGTGTTATTGAGAATTTGAGAAACATTCGGAATCGCATGATTCGTATGCTTGTGTTGGTGTTGTTTGGTGATCTTTCTATCAAGTTCAATTAGTTCAAAGATTTTTGGACGACAAAAAGAATGGAAACCAACGGTTCCCAAACCATAGCCTAGGTAAATCTAACCAATCAATAAGAAAGGTTGTGTTATTGAGAATTTGAGAACATTCGAAATCGCATGATTCGTATGCCTGTGTTTGTGTTGTTTGGTGATCTTTCTATCAAGTTCTATTAGTTCAAAGATTTTTTGACGAGAAAAAGAATGGAAAACAACGGTTCCCAAACCATAGCCAAGGGAAATCAAACCAATGAATAAGAAAGGTTGTATTACTGAGAATTTGAGAAACATTCGGAATCGCATGATTCGTATGCTTGTGTTGGTGCTGTTTGGTGATCTTTCTATCAAGTTCTATTAGTTCAAAGATTATTGAACGACAAAAAGAATGGAAACCAATGGTTCCCGAACCATAGCCTAGGCAAATCAAACCAATGATTAAGAAAGGTTGTATTACTGAGAATTTGAGAAACATTCGGAATTGCATGATTCGTATGCTTGTGTTTGTGTTCTTTGGTGATCTTTCTATCAAGTTCTATTAGTTCAAAGATTTATGGACTAGAAAAAGAATGGAAACCAACGGTTCCCAAACCATAGCCTAGGCAAATCAAACCAATCAATAAGAAAGGTTGTGTTATTGCGAATTTGAGAAACATTCGAAATCGCATGATTGGTATGCTTATGTTGGTGTTGTTTGGTGATCTTTCCATCATGTTCTATTAGTTTAAAGATTTTTTGACGAGAAAAAGAATGGAAAACAACGGTTCCCAAACCATAGCCAAGGCAAATCAAACCAATGAATAAGAAAGGTTGTATTACTGAGAATTTGAGAAACATTCGAAATCGTGATTCGTATGCTTGTGTTTGTGTTGTTTGGTAATCTTTCTATCAAGTTCAATTAGTTCAAAGATTTTTGGACGACAAAAAGAATGGAAACCAACGGTTCCCAAACCATAGCTAGGCAAATCAAACCAATCAATAAGAAAGGTTGTATTATTGAGAATTTGAGAAACATTCGAAATCGCATGATTCGTATGCATGTGTTGGTGTTGTTTGGTGATCTTTCTATCAAGTTCTATTATTTCAAAGATTTTTGGACGAGAAAAATAATGGAAACCAACGGTTCCCAAACCATAGCCAAGGCAAATCAAACCAATGTATAAGAAAGATTTTATTACTGTGAATTTGAGAAACATTCGGAATCGCATGATTCGTATGCTTATGTTGGTGTTGTTTGGTGATCTTTCAATCACGTTCTATTATTTTAAAGATTTTTTGACGAGTAAAAGAATGGACAACAATGGTTCCCAAACCATAGCCAAGGCAAATCAAACCAATGAATAAGAAAGGTTGTATTACTGAGAATTTGAGAAAAATTCGAAATCGCATGATTCGTATGCTTGTGTTTGTTTTGTTTGGTGATCTTTCTATCAAGTTCAATTAGTTCAAACATTTTTCGACGACAAAAAGAATGGAAACCAACGGTTCCCAAACCATAGCCTAGGCAAACCAAACCAATGAATAAGAAAGGTTGTGATATTGAGAATTTGAGAAACATTCGGAATCGCATGATTCGTATGCTTGTGTTTGTGTTCATTGGTGATCTTTCTATCAAGTTCTATTAGTTCAAAGATTTTTTGACAAGAAAAAGAATGTAAATCAACGGTTCCCAAACCATAGCCAAGGCAAATCAAACCAATGAATAAGAAAGGTTCTATTCTTGAGAATTTGAGAAACATTCGGAATCGCATGATTCGTATGCTTTTGTTGGTGCTGTTTGGTGATCTTTCTATCAAGTTCTATTAGTTCAAAGATTATTGGACGAGAAAAAGAATGGAAACCAATGGTTCCCAAATTATAGCCTAGGCAAATCAAACCAATGAATAAGAAAGGTTGTATTACTGAGAATTTGAGAAACCTTCGGAATTGCATGATTCGTATGCTTGTGTTTGTGTTCTTTGGTGATCTTTCTAACAAGTTCTATTAGTTCAAAGATTTTTTGACGAGAAAAAGAATGTAAATCAACGGTTCCCAAACCATAGCCAAGGCAAGTCAAACCAATGAATAAGAAAGGTTGTATTACTGAGAATTTGAGAAACATTCGGAATCGCATGATTCGTATGCTTGTGTTGGTGCTGTTTGGTGATCTTTCTATCAAGTTCTATTAGTTCAAAGATTATTGGACGAGAAAAAGAATGGAAACCAATGGTTTCCAAACCATAGTCTAGGCAAATCAAACCAATGAATAAGAAAGGTTGTATTACTGAGAATTTGAGAAACATTCGGAATTGCACGATTCGTATGCTTGTGTTTGTGTTCTTTGGTGATCTTTCTATCAAGTTCTATTAGTTCAAAGATTTATGGAGTAGAAAAAGAATGGAAACCAACGGTTCCCAAACCATAGCCTAGGCAAATCAAAGCAATCAATAAGAAAGGTTGTGTTATTGCGAATTTGAGAAACATTCGAAATCGCATGATTGGTATGCTTATGTTGGTGTTGTTTGGTGATCTTTCTATCAAGTTCTATTAGTTCAAAGATTTTTTGACGAGAAAAAGAATGGAAAACAACGGTTCCTAAACCATAGCCAAGGCAAATCAAACCAATGAATAAGAAAGGTTGTGATATTGAGAATTTGAGAAACATTCGGAATCGCATGATTCGTATGCTTGTGTTTGTGTTGTTTGGTGATCTTTCTATCAAGTTCTATTAGTTCAAAGATTTTTTGACGAGAAAAAGAATGGAAAACAACGGTTCCCAAACCATAGCCAAGGCAAATCAAACCAATGAATAAGAAAGGTTGTATCACTGAGAATTTGAGAAACATTCGGAATCGCATGATTCGTATGCTTGTGTTTGTGTTCTTTGGTGATCTTTCTATCAAGTTCTATTAGTTCAAAGATTTATGGAGTAGAAAAAGAATGGAAACCAACGGTTCCCAAACCATAGCCTAGGCAAATCAAAGCAATCAATAAGAAAGGTTGTGTTATTGCGAATTTGAGAAACATTCGAAATCGCATGATTGGTATGCTTATGTTGGTGTTGTTTGGTGATCTTTCTATCAAGTTCTATTAGTTCAAAGATTTTTTGACGAGAAAAAGAATGGAAAACAACGGTTCCTAAACCATAGCCAAGGCAAATCAAACCAATGAATAAGAAAGGTTGTGATATTGAGAATTTGAGAAACATTCGGAATCGCATGATTCGTATGCTTGTGTTTGTGTTGTTTGGTGATCTTTCTATCAAGTTCTATTAGTTCAAAGATTTTTTGACGAGAAAAAGAATGGAAAACAACGGTTCCCAAACCATAGCCAAGGCAAATCAAACCAATGAATAAGAAAGGTTGTATCACTGAGAATTTGAGAAACATTCGGAATCGCATGATTCGTATGCTTGTGTTTGTGTTCTTTGGTGATCTTTCTATCAAGTTCTATTAGTTCAAAGATTTATGGACTAGAAAAAGAATGGAAACCAACGGTTCCCAAACCATAGCCTAGGCAAATCAAACCAATCAATAAGAAAGGTTGTGTTATTGCGAATTTGAGAAACATTCGAAATCGCATGATTCGTATGCTTATGTTGGTGTTGTTTGGTGATCTTTCCATCAGGTTCTATTAGTTTAAAGATTTTTGGACGACAAAGAATGGAAACCAACGGTTCCCAAACCATAGCCTAGGAAAATCAAACCAATCAATAAGAAAGGTTGTGTTATTGAGAATTTGAGAAACATTCGGAATCGCATTATTCATATGCTTGTGTTGGTGTTGTTTGTTGATCTTTCTATCAAGTTCTATTAGTTCAAGGATTTTTTGACGAGAAAAAGAATGGAAAACAACGGTTCCTAAACCATAGCCAAGGCAAATCAAACCAATGAATAAGAAAGGTTGTGATATTGAGAATTTGAGAAACATTCGGAATCGCATGATTCGTATGCTTGTGTTTGTGTTGTTTGGTGATCTTTCTATCAAGTTCTATTAGTTCAAAGATTTTTTGACGAGAAAAAGAATGGAAAACAACGGTTCCCAAACCATAGCCAAGGCAAATCAAACCAATGAATAAGAAAGGTTGTATCACTGAGAATTTGAGAAACATTCGGAATCGCATGATTCGTATGCTTGTGTTTGTGTTCTTTGGTGATCTTTCTATCAAGTTCTATTAGTTCAAAGATTTATGGACTAGAAAAAGAATGGAAACCAACGGTTCCCAAACCATAGCCTAGGCAAATCAAACCAATCAATAAGAAAGGTTGTGTTATTGCGAATTTGAGAAACATTCGAAATCGAATGATTGGTATGCTTATGTTGGTGTTGTTTGGTGATCTTTCCATCATGTTCTATTAGTTTAAAGATTTTTTGACGAGAAAAAGAATGGAAAACAACGGTTCCCAAACCATAGCCAAGGCAAATCAAACCAATGAATAAGAAAGGTTGTATTACTGAGAATTTGAGAAACATTCGAAATCGTGATTCGTATGCTTGTGTTTGTGTTGTTTGGTGATCTTTCTATCAAGTTCAATTAGTTCAAAGATTTTTGGACGACAAAAAGAATGGAAACCAACGGTTCCCAAACCATAGCCTAGGAAAATCAAACCAATCAATAAGAAAGGTTGTGTTATTGAGAATTTGAAAAACATTCGGAATCGCATTATTCGTATGCTTGTGTTGGTGTTGTTTGGTGATCTTTCTATCAAGTTCAATTAGTTCAAAGATTTTTGGACGACAAAAAGAATGGAAACCAACGGTTCCCAAACCATAGCCTAGGCAAACCAAACCAATGAATAAGAAAGGTTGTGATATTGAGAATTTGAGAAACATTCGGAATCGCATGATTCGTATGCTTGTGTTTGTGTTGTTTGGTGATCTTTCTATCAAGTTCTATTAGTTCAAAGATTTTTTGACGAGAAAAAGAATGGAAAACAACGGTTCCCAAACCATAGCCAAGGCAAATCAAACCAATGAATAAGAAAGGTTGTATTACTGAGAATTTGAGAAACATTCGGAATAGCATGATTCGTATGCTTGAGTTGGTCTTGTTTGGTGATCTTTCTATCAATTTCAATTAGTTCAAAGATTATTGGACGAGAAAAAGAATGGAAACCAACGGTTCCCAAAACATAGCCTAGGCAAATCAAACCAATCAATAAGAAAGGTTTTGTTATTGAGAATTTGAGAAACATTCGAAATCGCATGATTCGTATGCTTGTGTTTGTGTTGTTTGGTGATCTTTCTATCAAGTTCTATTAGTTCAAAGATTTATGGAGTAGAAAAAGAATGGAAACCAACGGTTCCCAAACCATAGCCTAGGCAAATCAAACCAATCAATAAGAAAGGTTGTGTTATTGCGAATTTGAGAAACATTCGAAATCGCATGATTGGTATGCTTATGTTGGTGTTGTTTGGTGATCTTTCCATCATGTTCTATTAGTTTAAAGATTTTTTGACAAGAAAAAGAATGGAAAACAACGGTTCCTAAACCATAGCCAAGGCAAATCAAACCAATGAATAAGAAAGGTTGTGATATTGAGAATTTGAGAAACATTCGGAATCGCATGATTCGTATGCTTGTGTTTGTGTTGTTTGGTGATCTTTCTATCAAGTTCTATTAGTTCAAAGATTTTTTGACGAGAAAAAGAATGGAAAACAACGGTTCCCAAACCATAGCCATGGCAAATCAAACCAATGAATAAGAAAGGTTGTATTAATGAGAATTTGAGAAACATTCGGAATCGCATGATTCGTATGCTTGTGTTTGTGTTCTTTGGTGATCTTTCTATCAAGTTCTATTAGTTCAAAGATTTATGGACTAGAAAAAGAATGGAAACCAACGGTTCCCAAACCATAGCCTAGGCAAATCAAACCAATCAATAAGAAAGGTTGTGTTATTACGAATTTGAGAAACATTCGAAATCGCATGATTGGTATTCTTATGTTGGTGTTGTTTGGTGATCTTTCCATCATGTTCTATTAGTTTAAAGATTTTTTGACGAAAAAAGAATGGAAAACAACGGTTCCCAAACCATAGCCAAGGCAAATCAAACCAATGAATAAGAAAGGTTGTATTACTGAGAATTTGAGAAACATTCGAAATCGTGATTCGTATGCTTGTGTTTGTGTTGTTTGGTGATCTTTCTATCAAGTTCAATTAGTTCAAAGATTTTTGGACGACAAAAAGAATGGAAACCAACGGTTCCCAAACCATAGCTAGGCAAATCAAACCAATCAATAAGAAAGGTTGTATTACTGAGAATTTGAGAAACATTCGAAATCGCATGATTCGTATGCTTGTGTTGGTGTTGTTTGGTGATCTTTCTATCAAGTTCTATTATTTCAAAGATTTTTGGACGAGAAAAATAATGGAAACCAACGGTTCCCAAACCATAGCCAAGGCAAATCAAACCAATGTATAAGAAAGATTTTATTACTGTGAATTTGAGAAACATTCGGAATCGCATGATTCGTATGCTTATGTTGGTGTTGTTTGGTGATCTTTCAATCACGTTCTATTATTTTAAAGATTTTTTGACGAGAAAAAGAATGGAAAACCATGGTTCCCAAACCATAGCCAAGGCAAATCAAACCAATGAATAAGAAAGGTTGTATTACTGAGAATATGAGAAACATTCGAAATCGCATGATTCGTATGCTTGTGTTTGTGTTGTTTGGTGATCTTTCTATCAAGTTCAATTAGTTCAAAGATTTTTGGACGACAAAAAGAATGGAAACCAACGGTTCCCAAACCATAGCTAGGCAAATCAAACCAATCAATAAGAAAGGTTGTATTACTGAGAATTTGAGAAACATTCGAAATCGCATGATTCGTATGCTTGTGTTGGTGTTGTTTGGTGATCTTTCTATCAAGTTCTATTATTTCAAAGATTTTTGGACGAGAAAAATAATGGAAACCAACGGTTCCCAAACCATAGCCAAGGCAAATCAAACCAATGTATAAGAAAGATTTTATTACTGTGAATTTGAGAAACATTCGGAATCGCATGATTCGTATGCTTATGTTGGTGTTGTTTGGTGATCTTTCAATCACGTTCTATTATTTTAAAGATTTTTTGACGAGAAAAAGAATGGACAACAATGGTTCCCAAACCATAGCCAAGGCAAATCAAACCAATGAATAAGAAAGGTTGTATTACTGAGAATTTGAGAAACATTCGAAATCGCATGATTCGTATGCTTGTGTTTGTGTTGTTTGGTGATCTTTCTATCAAGTTCAATTAGTTCAAACATTTTTGGATGACAAAAAGAATGGAAAAAAACGGTTCCCAAACCATAGCCTAGGCAAATCAAACCAATCAATAAGAAAGGTTGTATTACTGAGAATTTGAGAAACATTCGGAATCGCATGATTCGTATGCTTGTGTTTGTGTTCATTGGTGATCTTTCTATCAAGTTCTATTAGTTCAGAGATTTTTTGACAAGAAAAAGAATGTAAATCAACGGTTCCCAAACCATAGCCAAGGCAAATCAAACCAATGAATAAGAAAGGTTGTATTACTGAGAATTTGAGAAACATTCGCAATCGCATGATTCGTATGCTTGTATTGGTGCTGTTTGGTGATCTTTCTATCAAGTTCTATTAGTTCAAAGATTATTGGACGAGAAAAAGAATGGAAACCAACGGTTCCCAAACCATAGCCTAGGCAAATCAAACCAATCAATAAGAAAGGTTGTGTTATTGCGAATTTGAGAAACATTCGAAATCGTATGATTGGTATGCTTATGTTGGTGTTGTTTGGTGATCTTTCCATCATGTTCTATTAGTTTAAAGATTTTTTGACGAGAAAAAGAACGGAAAACAACGGTTCCCAAACCATAGCCAAGGCAAATCAAACCAATGAATAAGAAAGGTTGTATTATTGAGAATTTGAGAAACATTCGGAATCGCATGATTCGTATGCTTGTGTTGTTGCTGTTTGGTGATCTTTCTATCAAGTTCTATTAGTTCAAAGATTATTGGACGAGAAAAAGAATGGAAACCAATGGTTTCAAAACCATAGTCTAGGCAAATCAAACCAATGAATAAGAAAGGTTGTATTACTGAGAATTTGAGAAACATTCGGAATTGAACGATTCGTATGCTTGTGTTTGTGTTCTTTGGTGATCTTTCTATCAAGTTCTATTAGTTCAAAGATTTATGGACTAGAAAAAAAATGGAAACCAACGGTTCCCAAACCATAGCCTAGGCAAATCAAACCAATCAATAAGAAAGGTTGTGTTATTGCGAATTTGAGAAACATTCGAAATCGCATGATTCGTATGCTTATGTTGGTGTTGTTTGGTGATCTTTCCATCAGGTTCTATTAGTTTAAAGATTTTTGGACGACAAAGAATGGAAACCAACGGTTCCCAAACCATAGCCTAGGAAAATCAAACCAATCAATAAGAAAGGTTGTGTTATTGAGAATTTGAGAAACATTCGGAATCGCATTATTCATATGCTTGTGTTGGTGTTGTTTGTTGATCTTTCTATCAAGTTGTATTAGTTCCAAGATTTTTTGACGAGAAAAAGAATGGAAAACAACGGTTCCTAAACCATAGCCAAGGCAAATCAAACCAATGAATAAGAAAGGTTGTGATATTGAGAATTTGAGAAACATTCGGAATCGCATGATTCGTATGCTTGTGTTTGTGTTGTTTGGTGATCTTTCTATCAAGTTCTATTAGTTCAAAGATTTTTTGACGAGAAAAAGAATGGAAAACAACGGTTCCCAAACCATAGCCAAGGCAAATCAAACCAATGAATAAGAAAGGTTGTATTACTGAGAATTTGAGAAACATTCGGAATCGCATGATTCGTATGCTTGTGTTTGTGTTCTTTGGTGATCTTTCTATCAAGTTCTATTAGTTCAAAGATTTATGGACTAGAAAAAGAATGGAAACCAACGGTTCCCAAACCATAGCCTTGGCAAATCAAACCAATCAATAAGAAAGGTTGTGTTATTGCGAATTTGAGAAACATTCGAAATCGCATGATTCGTATGCTTATGTTGGTGTTGTTTGGTGATCTTTCCATCATGTTCTATTAGTTTAAAGATTTTTTGACGAGAAAAAGAATGGAAAACAACGGTTCCTAAACCATAGCCAAGGCAAATCAAACCAATGAATAAGAAAGGTTGTGATATTGAGAATTTGAGAAACATTCGGAATCGCATGATTCGTATGCTTGTGTTTGTGTTGTTTGGTGATCTTTCTATCAAGTTCTATTAGTTCAAAGATTTTTTGACGAGAAAAAGAATAGAAAACAACGGTTCCCAAACCATAGCCAAGGCAAATCAAACCAATGAATAAGAAAGGTTGTATTAATGAGAATTTGAGAAACATTCGGAATCGCATGATTCTTATGCTTGTGTTTGTGTTCTTTGGTGATCTTTCTATCAAGTTCTATTAGTTCAAAGATTTATGGACTAGAAAAAGAATGGAAACCAACGGTTCCCAAACCATAGCCTAGGCAAATCAAAGCAATCAATAAGAAAGGTTGTATTACTGAGAATTTGAGAAACATTCGAAATCGCATGATTCGTATGCTTGTGTTGGTGTTGTTTGGTGATCTTTCTATCAAGTTCTATTATTTCAAAGATTTTTGGACGAGAAAAATAATGGAAACCAACGGTTCCCAAACCATAGCCAAGGCAAATCAAACCAATGTATAAGAAAGATTTTATTACTGTGAATTTGAGAAACATTCGGAATCGCATGATTCGTATGCTTATGTTGGTGTTGTTTGGTGATCTTTCAATCACGTTCTATTATTTTAAAGATTTTTTGACGAGAAAAAGAATGGACAACCATGGTTCCCAAACCATAGCCAAGGCAAATCAAACCAATGAATAAGAAAGGTTGTATTATTGAGAATTTGAGAAACATTCGAAATCGCATGATTCGTATGCTTGTGTTTGTGTTGTTTGGTGATCTTTCTATCAAGTTCAATTAGTTCAAACATTTTTGGACGACAAAAAGAATGGAAACCAACGGTTCCCAAACCATAGCTAGGCAAATCAAACCAATCAATAAGAAAGGTTGTATTACTGAGAATTTGAGAAACATTCGAAATCGCATGATTCGTATGCTTGTGTTGGTGTTGTTTGGTGATCTTTCTATCAAGTTCTATTATTTCAAAGATTTTTGGACGAGAAAAATAATGGAAACCAACGGTTCCCAAACCATAGCCAAGGCAAATCAAACCAATGTATAAGAAAGATTTTATTACTGTGAATTTGAGAAACATTCGGAATCGCATGATTCGTATGCTTATGTTGGTGTTGTTTGGTGATCTTTCAATCACGTTCTATTATTTTAAAGATTTTTTGACGAGAAAAAGAATGGACAACAATGGTTCCCAAACCATAGCCAAGGAAAATCAAACCAATGAATAAGAAAGGTTGTATTACTGAGAATTTGAGAAACATTCGAAATCGCATGATTCGTATGCTTGTGTTTGTGTTGTTTGGTGATCTTTCTATCAAGTTCAATTAGTTCAAACATTTTTGGATGACAAAAAGAATGGAAACAAACGGTTCCCAAACCATAGCCTAGGCAAATCAAACCAATCAATAAGAAAGGTTGTATTACTGAGAATTTGAGAAACATTCGGAATCGCATGATTCGTATGCTTGTGTTTGTGTTCATTGGTGATCTTTCTATCAAGTTCTATTAGTTCAGAGATTTTTTGACAAGAAAAAGAATGTAAATCAACGGTTCCCAAACCATAGCCAAGGCAAATCAAACCAATGAATAAGAAAGGTTGTATTACTGAGAATTTGAGAAACATTCGGAATCGCATGATTCGTATGCTTGTATTGGTACTGTTTGGTGATCTTTCTATCAAGTTCTATTAGTTCAAAGATTATTGGACGAGAAAAAGAATGGAAACCAACGGTTCCCAAACCATAGCCTAGGCAAATCAAACCAATCAATAAGAAAGGTTGTGTTATTGCGAATTTGAGAAACATTCGAAATCGCATGATTCGTATGCTTATGTTGGTGTTGTTTGGTGATCTTTCCATCATGTTCTATTAGTTTAAAGATTTTTTGACGAGAAAAAGAACGGAAAACAACGGTTCCCAAACCATAGCCAAGGCAAATCAAACCAATGAATAAGAAAGGTTGTATTACTGAGAATTTGAGAAACATTCGGAATCGCATGATTCGTATGCTTGTGTTGTTGCTGTTTGGTGATCTTTCAATCAAGTTCTATTAGTTCAAAGATTATTGGACGAGAAAAAGAATGGAAACCAATGGTTTCCAAACCATAGTCTAGGCAAATCAAACCAATGAATAAGAAAGGTTGTATTACTGAGAATTTGAGAAACATTCGGAATTGAACGATTCGTATGCTTGTGTTTGTGTTCTTTGGTGATCTTTCTATCAAGTTCTATTAGTTCAAAGATTTATGGACTAGAAAAAGAATGGAAACCAACGGTTCCCAAACCATAGCCTAGGCAAATCAAACCAATCAATAAGAAAGGTTGTGTTATTGCGAATTTGAGAAACATTCGAAATCGCATGATTCGTATGCTTATGTCGGTGTTGTTTGGTGATCTTTCCATCAGGTTCTATTAGTTTAAAGATTTTTGGACGACAAAGAATGGAAACCAACGGTTCCCAAACCATAGCCTAGGAAAATCAAACCAATCAATAAGAAAGGTTGTGTTATTGAGAATTTGAGAAACATTCGGAATCGCATTATTCATATGCTTGTGTTGGTGTTGTTTGTTGATCTTTCTATCAAGTTGTATTAGTTCAAAGATTTTTTGACGAGAAAAAGAATGGAAAACAACGGTTCCTAAACCATAGCCAAGGCAAATCAAACCAATGAATAAGAAAGGTTGTGATATTGAGAATTTGAGAAACATTCGGAATCGCATGATTCGTATGCTTGTGTTTGTGTTGTTTGGTGATCTTTCTATCAAGTTCTATTAGTTCAAAGATTTTTTGACGAGAAAAAGAATAGAAAACAACGGTTCCCAAACCATAGCCAAGGCAAATCAAACCAATGAATAAGAAAGGTTGTATTAATGAGAATTTGAGAAACATTCGGAATCGCATGATTCTTATGCTTGTGTTTGTGTTCTTTGGTGATCTTTCTATCAAGTTCTATTAGTTCAAAGATTTATGGACTAGAAAAAGAATGGAAACCAACGGTTCCCAAACCATAGCCTAGGCAAATCAAAGCAATCAATAAGAAAGGTTGTGTTATTGCGAATTTGAGAAACATTCGAAATCGCATGATTGGTATGCTTATGTTGGTGTTGTTTGGTGATCTTTCCATCATGTTCTATTAGTTTAAAGATTTTTTGACGAGAAAAAGAACGGAAAACAACGGTTCCCAAACCATAGCCAAGGCAAATCAAACCAATGAATAGGAAAGGTTGTATTACTGAGAATTTGAGAAACATTCGAAATCGTGATTCGTATGCTTGTGTTTGTGTTGTTTGGTGATCTTTCTATCAAGTTCTATTATTTCAAAGATTTTTGGACGAGAAAAATAATGGAAACCAACGGTTCCCAAACCATAGCCAAGGCAAATCAAACCAATGTATAAGAAAGATTTTATTACTGTGAATTTGAGAAACATTCGGAATCGCATGATTCGTATGCTTATGTTGGTGTTGTTTGGTGATCTTTCAATCACGTTCTATTATTTTAAAGATTTTTTGACGAGAAAAAGAATGGACAACAATGGTTCCCAAACCATAGCCAAGGCAAATCAAACCAATGAATAAGAAAGGTTGTATTACTGAGAATTTGAGAAACATTCGAAATCGCATGATTCGTATGCTTGTGTTTGTGTTGTTTGGTGATCTTTCTATCAAGTTCAATTAGTTCAAACATTTTTGGACGACAAAAAGAATGGAAACCAACGGTTCCCAAACCATAGCTAGGCAAATCAAACCAATCAATAAGAAAGGTTGTATTACTGAGAATTTGAGAAACATTCGAAATCGCATGATTCGTATGCTTGTGTTGGTGTTGTTTGGTGATCTTTCTATCAAGTTCTATTATTTCAAAGATTTTTGGACGAGAAAAATAATGGAAACCAACGGTTCCCAATCCATAGCCAAGGCAAATCAAACCAATGTATAAGAACGATTTTATTATTGTGAATTTGAGAAACATTCGGAATCGCATGATTCGTATGCATATGTTGGTGTTGTTTGGTGATCTTTCAATCACGTTCTATTATTTTAAAGATTTTTTGACGAGAAAAAGAATGGACAACAATGGTTCCCAAACCATAGCCAAGGCAAATCAAACCAATGAATAAGAAAGGTTGTATTACTGAGAATTTGAGAAACATTCGAAATCGCATGATTCGTATGCTTGTGTTTGTGTTGTTTGGTGATCTTTCTATCAAGTTCAATTAGTTCAAACATTTTTGGACGACAAAAAGAATGGAAACCAATGGTTCCCAAACCATAGCCTAGGCAAATCAAACCAATCAATAAGAAAGGTTGTATTACTGAGAATTTGACAAACATTCGGAATCGCATGATTCGTATGCTTGTGTTTGTGTTCATTGGTGATCTTTCTATCAAGTTCTATTAGTTCAGAGATTTTTTGACAAGAAAAAGAATGTAAATCAACGGTTCCCAAACCATAGCCAAGGCAAATCAAACCAATGAATAAGAAAGGTTGTATTACTGAGAATTTGAGAAACATTCGGAATCGCATGATTCGTATGCTTGTGTTGGTGCTGTTTGGTGATCTTTCTATCAAGTTCTATTAGTTCAAAGATTATTGTACGAGAAAAAGAATGGAAACCAATGGTTCTCAAATTATAGCCTAGGCAAATCAAACCAATGAATAAGAAAGGTTGTATTACTGAGAATTTGAGAAACATTCGGAATTGCATGATTCGTATGCTTGTGTTTGTGTTCTTTGGTGATCTTTCTAACAAGTTCTATTAGTTCAAAGATTTTTTGACGAGAAAAAGAATGTAAATCAACGGTTCCCAAACCATAGCCAAGGCAAATCAAACCAATGAATAAGAAAGGTTGTATTACTGAGAATTTGAGGAACATTCGGAATCGCATGATTCGTATGCTTGTGTTGTTGCTGTTTGGTGATCTTTCTATCAAGTTCTATTAGTTCAAAGATTATTGGACGAGAAAAAGAATGGAAACCAATGGTTTCCAAACCATAGTCTAGGCAAATCAAACCAATGAATAAGAAAGGTTGTATTACTGAGAATTTGAGAAACATTCGGAATTGAACGATTCGTATGCTTGTGTTTGTGTTCTTTGGTGATCTTTCTATCAAGTTCTATTAGTTCAAAGATTTATGGACTAGAAAAAGAATGGAAACCAACGGTTCCCAAACCATAGCCTAGGCAAATCAAACCAATCAATAAGAAAGGTTGTGTTATTGCGAATTTGAGAAACATTCGAAATCGCATGATTCGTATGCTTATGTTGGTGTTGTTTGGTGATCTTTCCATCAGGTTCTATTAGTTTAAAGATTTTTGGACGACAAAGAATGGAAACCAACGGTTCCCAAACCATAGCCTAGGAAAATCAAACCAATCAATAAGAAAGGTTGTGTTATTGAGAATTTGAGAAACATTCGGAATCGCATTATTCATATGCTTGTGTTGGTGTTGTTTGTTGATCTTTCTATCAAGTTCTATTAGTTCAAAGATTTTTTGACGAGAAAAAGAATGGAAAACAACGGTTCCTAAACCATAGCCAAGGCAAATCAAACCAATGAATAAGAAAGGTTGTGGTATTGAGAATTTGAGAAACATTCGGAATCGCATGATTCGTATGCTTGTGTTTGTGTTGTTTGGTGATCTTTCTATCAAGTTCTATTAGTTCAAAGATTTTTTGACGAGAAAAAGAATGGAAAACAACGGTTCCCAAACCATAGCCAAGGCAAATCAAACCAATGAATAAGAAAGGTTGTATTACTGAGAATTTGAGAAACATTCGGAATCGCATGATTCGTATGCTTGTGTTTGTGTTCTTTGGTGATCTTTTTATCAAGTTCTATTAGTTCAAAGATTTATGGACTAGAAAAAGAATGGAAACCAACGGTTCCCAAACCATAGCCTAGGCAAATCAAACCAATCAATAAGAAAGGTTGTGTTATAGCGAATTTGAGAAACATTCGAAATCGCATGATTGGTATGCTTATGTTGGTGTTGTTTGGTGATCTTTCCATCATGTTCTATTAGTTTAAAGATTTTTTGACGAGAAAAAGAATGGAAAACAACGGTTCCCAAACCATAGCCAAGGCAAATCAAACCAATGAATAAGAAAGGTTGTATTACTGAGAATTTGAGAAACATTCGAAATCGTGATTCGTATGCTTCTGTTTGTGTTGTTTGGTGATCTTTCTATCAAGTTCAATTAGTTCAAAGATTTTTGGACGAAAAAAAGAATGGAAACCAACGGTTCCCAAACCATAGCTAGGCAAATCAAACCAATCAATAAGAAAGGTTGTATTACTGAGAATTTGAGAAACATTCGAAATCGCATGATTCGTATGCTTGTGTTTGTGTTGTTTGGTGATCTTTCTATCAAGTTCAAATAGTTCAAAGATTTTTGGACGACAAAAAGAATGGAAACCAACGGTTCCCAAACCATAGCCTAGGAAAATCAAACCAATCAATAAGAAAGGTTGTGTTATTTAGAATTTGAGAAACATTCGGAATCGCATTATTCGTATGCTTGTGTTGGTGTTGTTTAGTGATCTTTCTATCAAGTTCAATTAGTTCAAAGATTTTTGGACGACAAAAAGAATGGAAACCAACGGTTCCCAAACCATAGCCTAGGCAAACCAAACCAATGAATAAGAAAGGTTGTGATATTGAGAATTTGAGAAACATTCGGAATCGCATGATTCGTATGCTTGTGTTTGTGTTGTTTGGTGATCTTTCTATCAAGTTCTATTAGTTCAAAGATTTTTTGACGAGAAAAAGAATGGAAAACAACGGTTCCCAAACCATAGCCAAGGCAAATCAAACCAATGCATAAGAAAGGTTGTATTACTGAGAATTTGAGAAACATTCGGAATCGCATGATTCGTATGCTTGTGTTTGTGTTCTTTGGTGATCTTTCTATCAAGTTCTATGAGTTCAAAGATTTATGGACTAGAAAAAGAATGGAAACCAACGGTTCCCAAACCATAGCCTAGGCAAATCAAACCAATCAATAAGAAAGGTTGTATTATTGCGAATTTGAGAAACATTCGAAATCGAATGATTGGTATGCTTATGTTGGTGTTGTTTGGTGATCTTTCCATCATGTTCTATTAGTTTAAAGATTTTTTGATGAGAAAAAGAATGGAAAACAACGGTTCCCAAACCATAGCCAAGGCAAATCAAACCAATGAATAAGAAAGGTTGTATTACTAAGAATTTGAGAAACATTCGAAATCGTGATTCGTATGCTTGTGTTTGTGTTGTTTGGTGATCTTTCTATCAAGTTCAATTAGTTCAAAGATTTTTGGACGACAAAAAGAATGGAAACCAACGGTTCCCAAACAATAGCTAGGCAAATCAAACCAATCAATAAGAAAGGTTGTATTACTGAGAATTTGAGAAACATTCGAAATCGCATGATTCGTATGCTTGTGTTTGTGTTGTTTGGTGATCTTTCTATCAAGTTCAATTAGTTCAAAGATTTTTGGACGACAAAAAGAATGGAAACCAACGGTTCCCAAACCATAGCCTAGGAAAATCAAACCAATCAATAAGAAAGGTTGTGTTATTGAGAATTTGAGAAACATTCGGAATCGCATTATTCGTATGCTTGTGTTGGTGTTGTTTGGTGATCTTTCTATCAAGTTCAATTAGTTTAATGATTTTTGGACGACAAAAAGAATGGAAACCAACGGTTCCCAAACCATAGCCTAGGCAAACCAAACCAATGAATAAGAAAGGTTGTGAGATTGAGAATTTGAGAAACATTCGGAATCGCATGATTCGTATGCTTGTGTTTGTGTTGTTTGGTGATCTTTCGATCAAGTTCTATTAGTTCAAAGATTTTTTGACGAGAAAAAGAATGGAAAACAACGGTTCCCAAACCATAGCCAAGGCAAATCAAACCAATGAATAAGAAAGGTTGTAGTACTGAAAATTTGAGAAACATTCGGAATCGCATGATTCGTATGTTTGAGTTGGTCTTGTTTGGTGATCTTTCTATCAATTTCAATTAGTTCAAAGATTATTGGACGAGAAAAAGAATGGAAACCAACGGTTCCCAAACCATAGCCTAGGCAAATCAAACCAATCAATAAGAAAGGTTGTGTTATTGAGAATTTGAGAAACATTCGAAATCGCATGATTCGTATGCTTGTGTTTGTGTTGTTTGGTGATCTTTCTATCAAGTTCTATTAGTTCAAAGATTTATGGACTAGAAAAAGAATGGAAACCAACGGTTCCCAAACCATAGCCTAGGCAAATCAAACCAATCAATAAGAAAGGTTGTGTTATTGCGAATTTGAGAAACATTCGAAATCGCATGATTGGTATGCTTATGTTGGTGTTGTTTGGTGATCTTTCCATCATGTTCTATTAGTTTAAAGATTTTTTGACGAGAAAAAGAACGGAAAAACACGGTTCCCAAACCATAGCCAAGGCAAATCGAACCAATGAATAAGAGAGGTTGTATTACTGAGAATTTGAGAAACATTCGAAATCGTGATTCGTATGCTTGTGTTTGTGTTGTTTGGAGATCTTTCTATCAAGTTCAATTAGTTCAAAGATTTTTGGACGACAAAATGAATGGAAACCAACGGTTCCCAAACCATAGCTAGGCAAATCAAACCAATCAATAAGAAAGGTTGTATTACTGAGAATTTGAGAAACATTCGAAATCGCATGATTCGTATGCTTGTGTTGGTGTTGTTTGGTGATCTTTCTATCAAGTTCTATTATTTCAAAGATTTTTGGACGAGAAAAATAATGGAAACCAACGGTTCCCAAACCATAGCCAAGGCAAATCAAACCAATGTATAAGAAAGATTTTATTACTGTGAATTTGAGAAACATTCGGAATCGCATGATTCGTATGCTTATGTTGGTGTTGTTTGGTGATCTTTCAATCACGTTCTATTATTTTAAAGATTTTTTGACGAGAAAAAGAATGGACAACAATGGTTCCCAAACCATATCCAAGGCAAATCAAACCAATGAATAAGAAAGGTTGTATTACTGAGAATTTGAGAAACATTCGAAATCGCATGATTCGTATGTTTGTGTTTGTGTTGTTTGGTGATCTTTCTATCAAGTTCAATTAGTTCAAACATTTTTGGACGACAAAAAGAATGGAAACCAACGGTTCCCAAACCATAGCCTAGGCAAATCAAACCAATCAATAAGAAAGGTTGTGTTATTGAGAATTTGATAAACATTCGGAATTGCATTATTCGTACGCTTGTGTTGGTGTTGTTTGGTGATCTTTCTATCAAGTTCTATTAGTTCAAAGATTTTTTGACAAGAAAAAGAATGTAAATCAACGGTTCCCAAACCATAGCCAAGGCAAATCAAACCAATGAATAAGAAAGGTTGTATTACTGAGAATTTGAGAAACATTCGGAATCGCATGATTCGTATGCTTGTGTTGGTGCTGTTTGGTGATCTTTCTATCAAGTTCTATTAGTTCAAAGATTATTGGACGAGAAAAAGAATGGAAACCAATGGTTCCCAAATTATAGTCTAGGCAAATCAAACCAATGAATAAGAAAGGTTGTATTACTGAGAATTTGAGAAACATTCGGAATTGCATGATTCGTATGCTTGTGTTTGTGTTCTTTGGTAATCTTTCTAACAAGTTCTATTAGTTCAAAGATTTTTTGACGAGAAAAAGAATGTAAATCAACGGTTCCCAAACCATAGCCAAGGCAAATCAAACCAATGAATAAGAAAGGTTGTATTACTGAGAATTTGAGAAACATTCGGAATCGCATGATTCGTATGCTTGTGTTGGTGCTGTTTGGTGATCTTTCTATCAAGTTCTATTAGTTCAAAGATTATTGGACGAGAAAAAGAATGGAAACCAATGGTTTCCAAACCATAGCCTAGGCAAATCAAACCAATGAATAAGAAAGGTTGTATTACTGAGAATTTGAGAAACATTCGGAATTGCAAGATTCGTATGCTTGTGTTTGTGTTCTTTGGTGATCTTTCTATCAAGTTCTATTAGTTCAAAGATTTATGGACTAGAAAAAGAATGGAAACCAACGGTTCCCAAACCATAGCCTAGGCAAATCAAACCAATCAATAAGAAAGGTTGTGTTATTGCGAATTTGAGAAACATTCGAAATCGCATGATTCGTATGCTTATGTTGGTGTTGTTTGGTGATCTTTCCATCAGGTTCTATTAGTTTAAAGATTTTTGGACGACAAAGAATGGAAACCAACGGTTCCCAAACCATAGCCTAGCAAAATCAAACCAATCAATAAGAAAGGTTATGTTATTGAGAATTTGAGAAACATTCGGAATCGCATTACTCATATGCTTGTGTTGGTGTTGTTTGTTGATCTTTCTATCAAGTTCTATTAGTTCAAAGATTTTTTGACGAGAAAAAGAATGGAAAACAACGGTTCCCAAACCATAGCCAAGGCAAATCAAACCAATGAATAAGAAAGGTTGTATTACTGAGAATTTGAGAAACATTCGGAATCGCATGATTCGTATACTTGTGTTGGTGTTGTTTGGTGATCTTTCTATCAAATTCAATTAGTTCAAAGATTACTGGACGCGAAAAATAATAGAAACAAACGGTTCCCAAACCATAGCCTAGGCAAATCAAACCAATCAGAAAGAAAGGTTGTGTTATTGAGAATTTGAGAAACATTCGAAATCGCATGATTCGTATGCTTGTGTTTGTGTTGTTTGGTGATCTTTCTATCAAGTTCTATTAGTTCAAAGCTTTTTTGACGAGAAAAAAAATGTAAATCAACGGTTCCCAAACCATAGCCAAGGCAAATCAAACCAATGAATAAGAAAGGTTGTATTACTGAGAATTTGAGAAACATTCGGAATCGCATGATTCGTATGCTTGTGTTGGTGCTGTTTGGTGATCTTTCTATCAAGTTCTATTAGTTCAAAGATTATTAGACTAGAAAAAAAATGGATACCAATGGTTCCCAAATTATAGCCTAGGCAAATCAAACCAATGAATAAGAAAGGTTGTATTACTGAGAATTTGAGAAACATTCGGAATTGCATGATTCGTATGCTTGTGTTTGTGTTCTTTGGTGATCTTTCTATAGAGTTCTATTAGTTCAAAGATTTATGGATGACAAAAAGAATGGAAACCAACGGTTCCCAAACCATAGCCTAGGCAAATCAAACCAATCAATAAGAAAGGTTGTGTTATTGAGAATTTGATAAACATTCGGAATCGCATTATTCGTATGCTTGTGTTGGTGTTGTTTGTTGATCTTTCTATCAAGTTCAATTAGTTCAAAGATTTTTGGACGACAAAAAGAATGGAAACCAACGGTTCCCAAACCATAGCCTAGGAAAATCAAACCAATCAATAAGAAAGGTTGTGTTATTGAGTATTTGAGAAACATTCGGAATCGCATTATTCGTATGCTTGTGTTGGTGTTGTTTGTTATTCTTTCTATCAACTACTATTAGTTCAAAGATTTTTTGACGAGAAAAAGAATGGAAAACAACGGTTCCTAAACCATAGCCAAGGCAAACCAAACCAATGAATAAGAAAGGTTGTATTACTGAGAATTTGAGAAACATTCGGAATCGCATGATTCGTATGCTTATGTTGGTGTTATTTGGTGATCTTTCCATCAAGTTCTATTAGTTTAAAGATTTCTTGACGAGAAAAACAATGGAAAACAACGGTTCCCAAACCATAGCCAAGGCAAATCAAACCAATGAATAAGAAAGGTTGTATTACTGAGGATTTGAGAAACATTCGAAATCGCATGATTCGTAAGCTTGTGTTTGTGTTGTTTGGTGATCTTTCTATCAAGTTCAATTAGTTCAAAGATTATTGGACGAGAAAAAGAATGGAAACCAACGGTTCCCAAACCATAGCCTAGGCAAATCAAACCAATCAATAAGAAAGGTTGTGTTATTGAGAATTTGAGAAACATTCGAAATCCCATGATTCGTATGCTTGTGTTTGTGTTGTTTGGTGATCTTTCTATCAAGTTCTATTAGTTCAAAGATTTTTTGACGAGAAAAAGAATGTAAATCAACGGTTCCCAAACCATAGCCAAGGCAAATACAACCAATGAATAAGAAAGGTTGTATTACTGAGAATTTGAGAAACATTCGGAATCGCATGATTCGTATGCTTGTGTTGGTGCTGTTTGGTGATCTTTCTATCAAGTTCTATTAGTTCAAAGATTATTAGACGAGAAAAAGAATGGAAACAAATGGTTCCCAAACCATAGCCTAGGCAAATCAAACCAATGAATAAGAAAGGTTGTATTACTGAGAATTTGAGAAACATTCGGAATTGCATGATTCGTATGCTTGTGTTTGTGTTCTTTGGTGATCTTTCTATCAAGTTCTATTAGTTCAAAGATTGATGGACTAGAAAAAGAATGGAAACCAACGGTTCCCAAACTATAGCTTAGGCAAATCAAACCAATAAATAAGAAAGGTTGTGTTATTGCGAATTTGAGAAACATTCGAAATCGCATGATTGGTATGCTTATGTTGGTGTTGTTTGGTGATCTTTCCATCACGTTCTATTAGTTTAAAGATATTTTGACGAGAAAAAGAATGGAAAACAACGGTTCCTAAACCATAGCTAAGGCAAACCAAACCAATGAATAAGAAAGGTTGTATTACTGAGAATTTGAGAAACATTCGGAATCGCATGATTCGTATGCTTGTGTTTGTGTTGTTTGGTGATCTTTCTATCAAGTTCTATTAGTTCAAAGATTTTTGGACGACAAAAAGAATGGAAACCAACGGTTCCCATACCATAGCCAAGGCAAATCAAACCAATGAATAAGAAGGGTTGTGTTATTGAGAATTTGAGAAACATTCGGAATCGCATGATTCGTATGCTTGTGTTGGTGTTGTTTGGTGATCTTTGTATCAAGTTCAATTAGTTCAAAGTTTTTTGGACGACAAAAAGAATGGAAACCAACGGTTCCCAAACCATAGCCTAGGCAAATCCAACCAATCAATATGAAAGGTTGTGTTATTAAGAATTTGAGAAACATTCGAAATCGCATGATTCGTATGCTTGTGTTTGTGTTGTTTGGTGATCTTTCTATCAAGTTATATTAGTTCAAAGATTTTTTGACGAGAAAAAGAATGGAAAACAACGGTTTCCAAACCATAGCCAAGGCAAATCAAACCAATGAATAAGAAAGGTTGTATTACTGAGAATTTGAGAAACATTCGGAATCGCATGATTCGTATGCTTGTGTTGGTGCTGTTTGGTGATCTTTCTATCAAGTTCTATTAGTTCAAAGATTATTGGACGAGAAAAAGAATGGAAACCAATGGTTCCCAAACCATAGCGTAGGCAAATCAAACTAATGAATAAGAAAGGTTGTTTTATTGAGAATTTGAGAAACATTCGGAATTGCATCATTCGTATGCTTGTGTTTGTGTTCTTTGGTGATCTTTCTATCAAGTTCTATTAGTTCAAAGATTATTGGACTAGAAAAAGAATGGAAAACAACGGTTCCCAAACCATAGCCTAGGCAAATCAAACCAATCAATAAGAAAGGTTGTGTTATTGCGAATTTGGGAAACATTCGAAATCGCATGATTCGTATGCTTGTGTTGGTGTTGTTTGGTGATCTTTCTATCATGTTCTATTAGTTTAAAGATTTTTTGACGAGAAAAAGAATGGAAAACAACGGTTCCCAAACCATAGCCAAGGCAAATCAAACCAATGAATAAGAAAGGTTGTATTACTGAGAATTTGATAAACATTCGGAATCGCATGATTCGTATGCTTGTGTTGGTGTTGTTTGGTGATCTTTCTATCAAGTTCAATTAGTTCAAAGATTATTTGACGCGAAAAATAATAGAAACAAACGGTTCCCAAACCATAGCCTAGGCAAATCAAACCAATCAATAAGAAAGGTTGTGTTATTGAGAATTTGAGAAACATTCGAAATCGCATGATTCGTATGCTTGTGTTTTTGTTGTTTGGTGATCTTTCTATCAAGTTCTATTAGTTCAAAGATTATTGGACGAGAAAAAGAATGGAAACCAATGGTTCCCAAATTATAGCCTAGGCAAATCAAACCAATGAATACGAATGGTTGTATTATTGAGAACTTGAGAAACATTCGGAATCGCATGATTCGTATGCTTGTGTTGGTGCTGTTTGGTGATCTTTCTATCAAGTTCTATTAGTTCAAAGATTATTAGACGAGAAAAAGATTGGAAACCAATGGTTCCCAAACCATAGCCTAGGCAAATCAAACCAATGAATAAGAAAGGTTGTATTACTGAGAATTTGAGAAACATTCGGAATTGCATGAATCGTATGCTTGTGTTTGTGTTCTTTGGTGATCTTTCTATCAAGTTCTATTAGTTCAAAGATTTATGGACTAGAAAAAGAATGGAAACCAACGGTTCCCAAACCATAGCCTAGGCAAATCAAACCAATAAATAAGAAAGGTTGTGTTATTGCGAATTTGAGAAACATTCGAAATCGCATGATTGGTATGCTTATGCTGGTGTTGTTTGGTGATCTTTCCATCACGTTCTATTAGTTTAAAGATTTTTTGACGAGAAAAAGAATGGAAAACAACGGTTCCTAAACCATAGCCAAGGCAAACCAAACCAATGAATAAGAAAGGTTGTATTACTGAGAATTTGAGAAACATTCGGAATCGTATGATTCGTATGCTTATGTTGGTGTTGTTTGGTGATCTTTCTATCAAGTTCTATTAGTTTAAAGATTTTTTGACGACAAAAAGAATGGAAACCAACGGTTCCCATACCATAGCCAAGGCAAATCACACCAATGAATAAGAAAGGTTGTGTTATTGAGGATTTGAGAAACATTCGGAATCGCATGATTCGTATGCTTGTGTTGGTGTTGTTTGGTGATCTTTCTATCAAGTTCAATTAGTTCAAAGATTTTAGGACGACAAAAAGAATGGAAAACAACGGTTCCCAAACCATTGCCAAGGCAAATCAAACCAATGAATAAGAAAGGTTGTATTATTGAGAATTTGAGAAACATTCGGAATCGCATGATTCGTATGCTTGTTGGTGCTGTTTGGTGATCTTTCTATCAAGTTCTATTAGTTCAAAGATTATTGGACGAGAAAAAGAATGGAAACCAATGGTTCCCAAACCATAGCCTAGGCAAATCAAACCAATGAATAAGAAAGGTTGTATTACTGAGAATTTGAGAAACATTCGGAATTGCATGATTCATATGCTTGTGTTTGTGTTCTTTTGCGATCTTTCTATCAAGTTCTATTAGTTCAAAGATTTACGGACTAGAAAAAGAATGGAAACCAACGGTTCCCAAACCATAGCCTAGGCAAATCAAACCAATCAATAAGAAAGGTTGTGTTATTGCGAATTTGAGAAACATTCGAAATCGCATGATTGGTATGCTTATGTTGGTGTTGTTTGGTGATCTTTCCATCATGTTCTATTAGTTTAAAGATTTTTTGACGAGAAAAAGAATGGAAAACAACGGTTCCCAAACCATAGCCAAGGCAAATCAAACCAATGAATAAGAAAGGTTGTATTATTGAGAATTTGAGAAACATTCGAAATTGTGATTCGTATGCTTGTGTTTGTGTTGTTTGGTGATCTTTCTATCAAGTTCAATTAGTTCAAAGATTTTTGGACGACAAAAAGAATGGAAACCAACGGTTCCCAAATCATAGCCTAGGCAAATCAAACCAATCAATAAGAAAGGTTGTATTACTGAGAATTTGAGAAACATTCGAAATCGCATGATTCGTATGCTTGTGTTGGTGTTGTTTGGTGATCTTTCTATGAAGTTCTATTATTTCAAAGATTTTTGGACGAGAAAAATAATGGAAACCAACGGTTCCCAAACCATAGCCAAGGCAAATCAAACCAATTTATAAGAAAGATTATATTACTGTGAATTTGAGAAACATTCGGAATCGCATGATTCGTATGCTTATGTTGGTGTTGTTTGGTGATCTTTCAATCACGTTGTATTAGTTTAAAGATTTTTTGACGAGAAAAAGAATGGACAACAACGGTTCCCAAACCATAGCCAAGGCAAATCAAACCAATGGAGAAGAAAGGTTGTATTACTGAGAATTTGAGAAACATTCGAAATCGCATGATTCATATGCTTGTGTTTGTGTTGTTTGGTGATGTTTCTATCAAGTTCAATTAGTTCAAAGATTTTTGGACGACAAAAAGAATGGAAACCAACGGTTCCCAAACCATAGCCTAGGCAAATCAAACCAATCAATAAGAAAGGTTGTGTTATTGAGAATTTGATAAACATTCGGAATCGCATTATTCGTACGCTTGTGTTGGTGTTGTTTGGTGATCTTTCTATCAAGTTCTATTAGTTCAAAGATTTTTTGACGAGAAAAAGAATGGAAACCAACGGTTCCCAAACCATAGCCTAGGCAAATCAAACCAATCAATAAGAAAGGTTGTGTTATTGCGAATTTGAGAAACATTCGAAATCGCATGATTGGTATGCTTATGTTGGTGTTGTTTGGTGATCTTTCCATCATGTTCTATTAGTTTAAAGATTTTTTGACGAGAAAAAGAATGGAAAACAACGGTTCCCAAACCATAGCCAAGGCAAATCAAACCAATGAATAAGAAAGGTTGTATTACTGAGAATTTGAGAAACATTCGAAATCATGATTTGTATGCTTGTGTTTGTGTTGTTTGGTGATCTTTATATCAAGTTCAAGTTCAAAGATTTTCGGACGACAAAAAGAATGGAAACCAACGGTTCCCAAACCATAGCCTAGGCAAATCAAACCAATCAATAAGAAAGGTTGTATTACTGAGAATTTGAGAAACATTCGAAATCGCATGATTCGTATGCTTGTGTTGGTGTTGTTTGGTGATCTTTCTATGAAGTTCTATTATTTCAAAGATTTTTGGACGAGAAAAATAATGGAAACCAACGGTTCCCAAACCATAGCCAAGGCAAATCAAACCAATGTATAAGAAAGATTATATTACTGTGAATTTGAGAAACATTCGGAATCGCATGATTCGTATGCCTATGTTGGTGTTGTTTGGTGATCTTTCAATCACGTTCTATTAGTTTAAAGATTTTTTGACGAGAAAAAGAATGGACAACAACGGTTCCCAAACCATAGCCAAGGCAAATCAAACCAATGAATAAGAAAGGTTGTATTACTGAGAATTTGAGAAACATTCGTAATCGCATGATTCATATGCTTGTGTTTGTGTTGTTTGGTGATCTTTCTATCAAGTTCAATTAGTTCAAAGATTTTTGGACGACAAAAAGAATGGAAACCAACGGTTCCCAAACCATAGCCTAGGCAAATCAAACCAATCAATAAGAAAGGTTGTGTTATTGAGAATTTGATAAACATTCGGAATCGCATTATTCGTACGCTTGTGTTGGTGTTGTTTGGTGATCTTTCTATCAAGTTCTATTAGTTCAAAGATTTTTTGACGAGAAAAAGAATGGAAAACAACGGTTCCTAAACCATAGCCAAGGCAAACCAAACCAATGAATAAGAAAGGTTGTATTATTGAGAATTTGAGAAACATTCGGAATCGCATGATTCGTATGCTTACGTTGGTGTTGTTTGGTGATCTTTCCATCACGTTTTATTAGTTTAAAGATTTTTTGACGAGAAAAAGAATGGAAAACAACGGTTCCCAAACCATAGCCAAGGCAAATCAAACCAATGAATAAGAAATGTTGTATTACTGAGAATTTGAGAAACATTCGAAATCGCATGATTCGTATGCTTGTGTTTGTGCTGTTTGGTGATCTTTCTATCAAGTTCAATTTGTTCAAAGATTTTTGGACGACAAAAAGAATGGAAACCAACGGTTCCCAAACCATAGCCTAGGCAAATCAAACCAATCAATAAGAAAGGTTGTATTACTGAGAATTTGAGAAACATTCGAAATCGCATGATTCGTATGCTTGTGTTGGTGTTGTTTGGTGATCTTTCTATCAAGTTCTATTATTTCAAAGATTTTTGGACGAGAAAAATAATGGAAACCAACAGTTCCCAAACCATAGCCAAGGCAAATCAAACCAATGTATAAGAAAGATTTTATTACTGTGAATTTGAGAAACATTCGGAATCGCATGATTCGTATGCTTATGTTGGTGTTGTTTGGTGATCTTTCAATCACGATGTATTAGTTTAAAGATTTTTTGACGAGAAAAAGAAGGGACAACAACGGTTCCCAAACCATAGCCAAGGCAAATCAAACCAATGAATAAGAAAGGTTGTATTACTGAGAATTTGAGAAACATTCAGAATTGCATGATTCGTATGCTTGTGTTTGTGTTCTTTGGTGATCTTTCTATCAAGTTCTATTAGTTCAAAGATTGATGGACTAGAAAAAAAATGGAAACCAACGGTTCCCAAACCATAGCCTAGGCAAATCAAACCAATCAATAAGAAAGGTTTTGTTATTGCGAATTTGTGAAACATTCGAAATCGCATGATTGGTATGCTTATGTTGGTGTTGTTTGGTGATCTTTCCATCATGTTCTATTAGTTTAAAGATTTTTTGATGAGAAAAAGAATGGAAAACAACGGTTCCCAAACCATAGCCAAGGCAAATCAAACCAATGAATAAGAAATGTTGTATTACTGAGAATTTGAGAAACATTCGAAATCGCATGATTCGTATGCTTGTGTTTGTGCTGTTTGGTGATCTTTTTATCAAGTTCAATTAGTTCAAAGATTTTTGGACGACAAAAAGAATGGAAACCAACGGTTCCCAAACCATAGCCTAGGCAAATCAAACCAATCAATAAGAAAGGATGTATTACTGAGAATTTGAGAAACATTCGAAATCGCATGATTCGTATGCTTGTGTTGGTGTTGTTTGGTGATCTTTCTATCAAGTTCTATTATTTCAAAGATTTTTGGACGAGAAAAATAATGGAAACCAACAGTTCCCAAACCATAGCCAAGGCAAATCAAACCAATGTATAAGAAAGATTTTATTACTGTGAATTTGAGAAACATTCGGAATCGCATGATTCGTATGCTTATGTTGGTGTTGTTTGGTGATCTTTCAATCACGATGTATTAGTTCAAAGATTTTTTGACGAGAAAAAGAAGGGACAACAACGGTTCCCAAACCATAGCCAAGGCAAATCAAACCAATGAATAAGAAAGGTTGTATTACTGAGAATTTGAGAAACATTCAGAATTGCATGATTCGTATGCTTGTGTTTGTGTTCTTTGGTGATCTTTCTATCAAGTTCTATTAGTTCAAAGATTGATGGACTAGAAAAAAAATGGAAACCAACGGTTCCCAAACCATAGCCTAGGCAAATCAAACCAATCAATAAGAAAGGTTGTGTTATTGCGAATTTGAGAAACATTCGAAATCGCATGATTGGTATGCTTATGTTGGTGTTGTTTGGTGATCTTTCCATCATGTTCTATTAGTTTAAAGATTTTTTGACGAGAAAAAGAATGGAAAACAACGGTTCCCAAACCATAGCCAAGGCAAATCAAACCAATGAATAAGAAAGGTTGTATTACTGAGAATTTGAGAAACATTCGAAATCGTGATTCGTATGATTGTGTTTGTGTTGTTTGGTGATCTTTATATCAAGTTCAATTAGTTCAAAGATTTTTGGACGACAAAAAGAATGGAAACCAACGGTTCCCAAACCATAGCCTAGGCAAATCAAACCAATCAATAAGAAAGGTTGTATTACTGAGAATTTGAGAAACATTCGAAATCGCATGATTCGTATGCTTGTGTTGGTGTTGTTTGGTGATCTTTCTATCAAGTTCTATTATTTCAAAGATTTTTGGACGAGAAAAATAATGGAAACCAACGGTTCCCAAACCATAGCTAAGGCAAATCAAACCAATGTATAAGAAAGATTATATTACTGTGAATTTGAGAAACATTCGGAATCGCATGATTCGTATGCTTATGTTGGTGTTGTTTGGTGATCTTTCAATCACGTTCTATTAGTTTAAAGATTTTTTGACGAGAAAAAGAATGGACAACAACGGTTCCCAAACCATAGCTAAGGCAAATCAAACCAATGAATAAGAAAGGTTGTATTACTGAGAATTTGAGTAACATTCGAAATCGCATGATTCATATGCTTGTGTTTGTGTTGTTTGGTGATCTTTCTATCAAGTTCAATTAGTTCAAAGATTTTTGGACGACAAAAAGAATGGAAACCAACGGTTCCCAAACCATAGCCTAGGCAAATCAAACCAATCAATAAGAAAGGTTGTGTTATTGAGAATTTGATAAACATTCGGAATCGCATTATTCGTACGCTTGTGTTGGTGTTGTTTGGTGATCTTTCTATCAAGTTCTATTAGTTCAAAGATTTTTTGACGAGAAAAAGAATGGAAAACAACGGTTCCTAAACCATAGCCAAGGCAAACCAAACCAATGAATAAGAAAGGTTGTATTATTGAGAATTTGAGAAACATTCGGAATCGCATGATTCGTATGCTTACGTTGGTGTTGTATGGTGATCTTTCCATTACGTTTTATTAGTTTAAAGATTTTTTGACGAGAAAAAGAATGGAAAACAACGGTTCCCAAACCATAGCCAAGGCAAATCAAACCAATGAATAAGAAATGTTGTATTACTGAGAATTTGAGAAACATTCGAAATCGCATGATTCGTATGCTTGTGTTTGTGTTGTTTGGTGATGTTTCTATCAAGTTCAATTAGTTCAAAGATTTTTGGACGACAAAAAGAATGGAAACCAACGGTTCCCAAACTATAGCCTAGGCAAATCAAACCAATCAATAAGAAAGGTTGTATTACTGAGAATTTGAGAAACATTCGAAATCGCATGATTCGTATGCTTGTGTTGGTGTTGTTTGTTGATCTTTCTATCAAGTTCTATTAGTTCAAAGATTTTTTGACGAGAAAAAGAAGGGAAAACAACGGTACCTAAACCATAGCCAAGGCAAACCAAACCAATGAATAAGAAAGGTTGTATTATTGAGAATTTGAGAAACATTCGGAATCACATGATTCGTATGCTGACGTTGGTGATGTTTGGAGATCTTTCCATCACGTTTTATTAGTTTAAAGATTTTTTGACGAGAAAAAGAATGGAAAACAACGGTTCCCAAACCATAGCCAAGGCAAATCAAACCAATGAATAAGAAATGTTGTATTACTGAGAATTTGAGAAACATTCGAAATCGCATGATTCGTATGCTTGTGTTTGTGTTGTTTGGTGATCTTTCTATCAAGTTCAATTAGTTCAAAGATTTTTGGACGACAAAAAGAATGGAAACAACTTGTTCCCAAACCATACCCTAGGCAAATCAAACCAATCAATAAGAAAGGTTGTATTATTGAGAATTTGAGAAACATTCGAAATCGCATAATTCGTATGCTTGTGTTGGTGTTGTTTGGTGATCTTTCTATCAAGTTCTATTATTTCAAAGATTTTTGGACGAGAAAAATAATGGAAACCAACGGTTCCCAAACCATAGCCAAGGCAAATCAAACCAATGTATAAGAAAGATTTTATTACTGTGAATTTGAGAAACATTCGGAATCGCATGATTCGTATGCTTATGTTGGTGTTGTTTGGTGATCTTTCAATCACGTTCTATTAGTTTAAAGATTTTCTTACGAGAAAAAGAATGGACAACAACGGTTCCCAAACCATAGCTAAGGCAAATCAAACCAATGAATAAGAAAGGTTGTATTACTGAGAATTTGAGTAACATTCGAAATCGCATGATTCATATGCTTGTGTTTGTGTTGTTTGGTGATCTTTCTATCAAGTTCAATTAGTTCAAAGATTTTTGGACGACAAAAAGAATGGAAACCAACGGTTCCCAAACCATAGCCTAGGCAAATCAAACCAATCAATAAGAAAGGTTGTGTTATTGAGAATTTGATAAACATTCGGAATCGCATTATTCGTACGCTTGTGTTGGTGTTATTCGGTGATCTTTCTATCAAGTTCTATTAGTTCAAAGATTTTTTGACGAGAAAAAGAATGGAAAACAACGGTTCCTAAACCATAGCTAAGGCAAACCAAACCAATGAATAAGAAAGGTTGTATTATTGAGAATTTGAGAAACATTCGGAATCGCATTATTCCTATGCTTACGTTGGTGTTGTTTGGTGATCTTTCCATCACGTTTTATTAGTTTAAAGATTTTTTGACGAGAAAAAGAATGGAAAACAACGGTTCCCAAACCATAGCCAAGGCAAATCAAACCAATGAATAAGAAATGTTGTCTTACTGAGAATTTGAGAAACATTCGAAATCGCATGATTCGTATGCTTGTGTTTGTGTTGTTTGGTGATCTTTCTATCAAGTTCAATTTGTTCAAAGATTTTTGGACGACAAAAAGAATGGAAACCAACGGTTCCCAAACCATAGCCTAGGCAAATCAAACCAATCAATAAGAAAGGTTGTATTACTGAGAATTTGAGAAACATTCGAAATCGCATGATTCGTATGCTTGTGTTGGTGTTGTTTGGTGATCTTTCTATCAAGCTCTATTATTTCAAATATTTTTGGACGAGAAAAATAATGGAAACCAACGGTTCCCAAACCATAGCCAAGGCAAATCAAACCAATGTATAAGAAAGATTTTATTACTGTGAATTTGAGAAACATTCGGAATCGCATGTTTCGTATGCTTATGTTGGTGTTGTTTGGTGATCTTTCAATCACGTTCTATTAGTTTAAAGATTTTTTGACGAGAAAAAGAATGGACAACAACGGTTCCCAAACAATAGCCAAGGCAAATCAAACCAATGAATAAGAAAGGATGTATTACTGAGAATTTGAGAAACATTCGGAATTGCATGATTCGTATGCTTGTGTTTGTGTTCTTTGGTGATCTTTCTATCAAGTTCTATTAGTTCAAAGATTTATGGACAAGAAAAAGAATGGAAACCAACGGTTCCCAAACCATAGCCTAGGCAAATCAAACCAATCAATAAGAAAGGTTGTGTTATTGCGAATTTAAGAAACATTCGAAATCGCATGATTGGTATGCTTATGTTGGTGTTGTTTGGTGATCTTTCAATCACGTTCTATTAGTTTAAAGATTTTTTGACGAGAAAAAGAATGGACAACAACGGTTCCCAAACCATAGCCAAGGCAAATCAAACCAATGAATAAGAAAGGTTGTATTACTGAGAATTTGAGAAACATTCGAAATCGCATGATTCATATGCTTGTGTTTGTGTTGTTTGGTGATCTTTCTATCAAGTTCAATTAGTTCAAAGATTTTTGGACGACAAAAAGAATGGAAACCAACGGTTCCCAAACCATAGCCTAGGCAAATCAAACCAATCAATAAGAAAGGTTGTGTTATTGAGAATTTGATAAACATTCGGAATCGCATTATTCGTACGCTTGTGTTGGTGTTGTTTGTTGATCTTTCTATCAAGTTCTATTAGTTCAAAGATTTTTTGACGAGAAAAAGAATGGAAAACAACGGTTCCTAAACCATAGCCAAGGCAAACCAAACCAATGAATAAGAAAGGTTGTATTATTGAGAATTTGAGAAACATTCGGAATCGCATGATTCGTATGCTTACGTTGGTGATGTTTGGAGATCTTTCCATCACGTTTTATTAGTTTAAAGATTTTTTGACGAGAAAAAGAATGGAAAACAACGGTTCCCAAACCAAAGCCAAGGCAAACCAAACCAATGAATAAGAAATGTTGTCTTACTGAGAATTTGAGAAACATTCGAAATCGCATGATTCGTATGCTTGTGTTTGTGTTGTTTGGTGATCTTTCTATCAAGTTCAATTTGTTCAAAGATTTTTGGACGACAAAAAGAATGGAAACCAACGGTTCCCAAACCATAGCCTAGGCAAATCAAACCAATCAATAAGAAAGGTTATATTACTGAGAATTTGAGAAACATTCGAAATCGCATGATTCGTATGCTTGTGTTGGTGTTGTTTGGTGATCTTTCTATCAAGCTCTATTATTTCAAAGATTTTTGGACGAGAAAAATAATGGAAACCAACGGTTCCCAAACCATAGCCAAGGTAAATCAAACCAATGTATAAGAAAGATTTTAGTACTGTGAATTTGAGAAACATTCGGAATCGCATGATTCGTATGCTTATGTTGGTGTTGTTTGGTGATCTTTCAATCACGTTCTATTAGTTTAAAGAGTTTTTGACGAGAAAAAGAATGGACAACAACGGTTCCCAAACCATAGCCAAGGCAAATCAAACCAATGAATAAGAAAGGTTGTATTACTGAGAATTTGAGAAACATTCGAAATCGCATGATTCATATGCTTGTGTTTGTGTTGTTTGGTGATCTTTCTATCAAGTTCAATTAGTTCAAAGATTTTTGGACGACAAAAAGAATGGAAACCAACGGTTCCCAAACCATAGCCTAGGCAAATCAAACCAATCAATAAGAAAGGTTGTGTTATTGAGAATTTGATAAACATTCGGAATCGCATTATTCGTACGCTTGTGTTGGTGTTGTTTGTTGATCTTTCTATCAAGTTCTATTAGTTCAAAGATTTTTTGAAGAAAAAGAATGGAAAACAACGGTTCCTAAACCATAGCCAAGGCAAACCAAACCAATGAATAAGAAAGGTTGTATTATTGAGAATTTGAGAAACATTCGGAATCGCATGATTCGTATGCTTACGTTGGTGATGTTTGGAGATCTTTCCATCACGTTTTATTAGTTTAAAGATTTTTTGACGAGAAAAAGAATGGAAAACAACGGTTCCCAAACCATAGCCAAGGCAAATCAAACCAATGAATAAGAAATGTTGTATTACTGAGAATTTGAGAAACATTCGAAATCGCATGATTCGTATGCTTGTGTTTGTGTTGTTTGGTGATCTTTCAATCATGTTCAATTAGTTCAAAGATTTTTGGACGACAAAAAGAATGGAAACCAACGGTTCCCAAACCATAGCCTTGGGAAATCAAACCAATCAATAAGAAAGGTTGTATTACTGAGAATTTGAGAAACATTCGAAATCGCATGATTCGTATGCTTGTGTTGGTGTTGTTTGGTGATCTTTCTATCAAGTTCTATTATTTCAAAGATTTTTGGACGAGAAAAATAATGGAAACCAACGGTTCCCAAACCATAGCCAAGGCAAATCAAACCAATGTATAAGAAAGATTTTATTACTGTGAATTTGAGAAACATTCGGAATCGCATGATTCGTATGCTTATGTTGGTGTTGTTTGGTGATCTTTCAATCACGTTCTATTAGTTTAAAGATTTTTTGACGACAAAAAGAATGGACAACAACGGTTCCCAAACCATAGCCAAGGCAAATCAAACCAATGAATAAGAAAGGTTGTATTATTGAGAATTTGAGTAACATTCGAAACCGCATGATTCATATGCTTGTGTTTGTGTTGTTTGGTGATCTTTCTATCAAGTTCAATTAGTTCAAAGATTTTTGGACGACAAAAAGAATGGAAACCAACGGTTCCCAAACCATAGCCTAGGCAAATCAAACCAATCAATAAGAAAGGTTGTGTTATTGAGAATTTGATAAACATTCGGAATCGCATTATTCGTACGATTGTGTTGGTGTTGTTTGGTGATCTTTCTATCAAGCTCTATTATTTCAAAGATTTTTGGACGAGAAAAATAATGGAAACCAACGGTTCCCAAACCATAGCCAAGGCAAATCAAACCAATGTATAAGAAAGATTTTATTACTGTGAATTTGAGAAACATTCGGAATCGCATGATTCGTATGCTTATGTTGGTGTTGTTTGGTGATCTTTCAATCACGTTCTATTAGTTTAAAGATTTTTTGACGACAAAAAGAATGGACAACAACGGTTCCCAAACCATAGCCAAGGCAAATCAAACCAATGAATAAGAAAGGTTGTATTATTGAGAATTTGAGTAACATTCGAAACCGCATGATTCATATGCTTGTGTTTGTGTTGTTTGGTGATCTTTCTATCAAGTTCAATTAGTTCAAAGATTTTTGGACGACAAAAAGAATGGAAACCAACGGTTCCCAAACCATAGCCTAGGCAAATCAAACCAATCAATAAGAAAGGTTGTGTTATTGAGAATTTGATAAACATTCGGAATCGCATTATTCGTACGATTGTGTTGGTGTTGTTTGGTGATCTTTCTATCAAGCTCTATTATTTCAAAGATTTTTGGACGAGAAAAATAATGGAAACCAACGGTTCCCAAACCATAGCCAAGGCAAATCAAACCAATGTATAAGAAAGATTTTATTACTGTGAATTTGAGAAACATTCGGAATCGCATGATTCGTATGCTTATGTTGGTGTTGTTTGGTGATCTTTCAATCACGTTCTATTAGTTTAAAGATTTTTTGACGACAAAAAGAATGGACAACAACGGTTCCCAAACCATAGCCAAGGCAAATCAAACCAATGAATAAGAAAGGTTGTATTATTGAGAATTTGAGTAACATTCGAAACCGCATGATTCATATGCTTGTGTTTGTGTTGTTTGGTGATCTTTCTATCAAGTTCAATTAGTTCAAAGATTTTTGGACGACAAAAAGAATGGAAACCAACGGTTCCCAAACCATAGCCTAGGCAAATCAAACCAATCAATAAGAAAGGTTGTGTTATTGAGAATTTGATAAACATTCGGAATCGCATTATTCGTACGATTGTGTTGGTGTTGTTTGGTGATCTTTCTATCAAGCTCTATTATTTCAAAGATTTTTGGACGAGAAAAATAATGGAAACCAACGGTTCCCAAACCATAGCCAAGGCAAATCAAACCAATGTATAAGAAAGATTTTATTACTGTGAATTTGAGAAACATTCGGAATCGCATGATTCGTATGCTTATGTTGGTGTTGTTTGGTGATCTTTCAATCACGTTCTATTAGTTTAAAGATTTTTTGACGAGAAAAAGAATGGACAACAACGGTTCCCAAACCATAGCCAAGGAAAATCAAACCAATGAATAAGAAAGGTTGTATTACTGAGAATTTGAGAAACATTCGGAATTGCATGATTCGTATGCTTGTGTTTGTGTTCTTTGGTGATCTTTCTATCAAGTTCTATTAGTTCAAAGATTTATGGACTAGAAAAAGAATGGAAACCAACGGTTCCCAAACCATAGCCTAGGCAAATCAAACCAATCAATAAGAAAGGTTGTGTTATTGCGAATTTGAGAAACATTCGAAATCGCATGATTGGTATGCTTATGTTGGTGTTGTTTGGTGATCTTTCAATCACGTTCTATTAGTTTAAAGATTTTTTGACGAGAAAAAGAATGGACAACAACGGTTCCCAAACCATAGCCAAGGCAAATCAAACCAATGAATAAGAAAGGTTGTATTACTGAGAATTTGAGAAACATTCGAAATCGCATGATTCATATGCTTGTGTTTGTGTTGTTTGGTGATCTTTCTATCATGTTCAATTAGTTCAAAGATTTTTGGACGACAAAAAGAATGGAAATCAACGGTTCCCAAACCATAGCCTAGGCAAATCAAACCAATCAATAAGAAAGGTTGTGTTATTGAGAATTTGATAAACATTCGGAATCGCATTATTCGTACGCTTGTGTTGGTGTTGTTTGTTGATCTTTCTATCAAGTTCTATTAGTTCAAAGATTTTTTGACGAGAAAAAGAATGGAAAACAACGGTTCCTAAACCATAGCCAAGGCAAACCAAACCAATGAATAAGAAAGGTTGTATTATTGAGAATTTGAGAAACATTCGGAATCGCATGATTCGTATGCTTACGTTGGTGATGTTTGGAGATCTTTCCATCACGTTTTATTAGTTTAAAGATTTTTTGACGAGAAAAAGAATGGAAAACAACGGTTCCCAAACCATAGCCAAGGCAAATCAAACCAATGAATAAGAAATGTTGTATTACTGAGAATTTGAGAAACATTCGAAATCGCATGATTCGTATGCTTGTGTTTGTGTTGTTTGATGATCTTTCTATCATGTTCAATTAGTTCAAAGACTTTTGGACGACAAAAAGAATGGAAACCAACGGTTCCCAAACCATAGCCTAGGCAAATCAAACCAATCAATAAGAAAGGTTGTATTACTGAGAATTTGAGAAACATTCGAAATCGCATGATTCGTATGCTTGTGTTGGTGTTGTTTGGTGATCTTTCTATCAAGTTCTATTATTTCAAAGATTTTTGGACGAGAAAAATAATGGAAACCAACGGTTCCCAAACCATAGCCAAGGCAAATCAAACCAATGTATAAGAAAGATTTTATTACTGTGAATTTGAGAAACATTCGGAATCGCATGATTCGTATGCTTATGTTGGTGTTGTTTGGTGATCTTTCAATCACGTTCTATTAGTTTAAAGATTTTTTGACGACAAAAAGAATGGACAACAACGGTTCCCAAACCATAGCCAAGGCAAATCAAACCAATGAATAAGAAAGGTTGTATTACTGAGAATTTGAGTAACATTCGAAATCGCATGATTCATATGCTTGTGTTTGTGTTGTTTGGTGATGTTTCTATCAAGTTCAATTAGTTCAAAGATTTTTGGACGACAAAAAGAATGGAAACCAACGGTTCCCAAACCATAGCCTAGGTAAATCAAACCAATCAATAAGAAAGGTTGTGTTATTGAGAATTTGATAAACATTCGGAATCGCATTATTCGTACGCTTGTGTTGGTGTTGTTTGGTGATCTTTCTATCAAGTTCTATTAGTTCAAAGATTTTTTGACGAGAAAAAGAATGGAAACCAACGGTTCCCAAACCATAGCCTAGGCAAATCAAACCAATCAATAAGAAAGGTTGTGTTATTGCGAATTTGAGAAACATTCGAAATCGCATGATTGGTATGCTTATGTTGGTGTTGTTTGGTGATCTTTCCATCATGTTCTATTAGTTTAAAGATTTTTTGACGAGAAAAAGAATGGAAAACAACGGTTCCCAAACCATAGCCAAGGCAAATCAAACCAATGAATAAGAAAGGTTGTATTACTGAGAATTTGAGAAACATTCGAAATCGTGATTCGTATGCTTGTGTTTGTGTTGTTTGGTGATCTTTATATCAAGTTCAATTAGTTCAAAGATTTTTGGACGACAAAAAGAATGGAAACCAACGGTTCCCAAACCATAGCCTAGGCAAATCAAACCAATCAATAAGAAAGGTTGTATTACTGAGAATTTGAGAAACATTCGAAATCGTGATTCGTATGCTTGTGTTTGTGTTGTTTGGTGATCTTTATATCAAGTTCAATTAGTTCAAAGATTTTTGGACGACAAAAAGAATGGAAACCAACGGTTCCCAAACCATAGCCTAGGCAAATCAAACCAATCAATAAGAAAGGTTGTATTACTGAGAATTTGAGAAACATTCGAAATCGCATGATTCGTATGCTTGTGTTGGTGTTGTTTGGTGATCTTTCTATCAAGTTCTATTATTTCAAAGATTTTTGGACGAGAAAAATAATGGAAACCAACGGTTCCCAAACCATAGCCAAGGCAAATCAAACCAATGTATAAGAAAGATTATATTACTGTGAATTTGAGAAACATTCGGAATCACATGATTCGTATGCTTATGTTGGTGTTGTTTGGTGATCTTTCAATCACGTTCTATTAGTTTAAAGATTTTTTGACGAGAAAAAGAATGGACAACAACGGTTCCCAAACCATAGCCAAGGCAAATCAAACCAATGAATAAGAAAGGTTGTATTACTGAGAATTTGAGAAACATTCGAAATCGCATGATTCATATGCTTGTGTTTGTGTTGTTTGGTGATCTTTCTATCAAGTTCAATTAGTTCAAAGATTTTTGGACGACAAAAAGAATGGAAACCAACGGTTCCCAAACCATAGCCTAGGCAAATCAAACCAATCAATAAGAAAGGTTGTGTTATTGAGAATTTGATAAACATTCGGAATCGCATTATTCGTACGCTTGTGTTGGTGTTGTTTGGTGATCTTTCTATCAAGTTCTATTAGTTCAAAGATTTTTTGACGAGAAAAAGAATGGAAAACAACGGTTCCTAAACCATAGCCAAGGCAAACCAAACCAATAAATAAGAAAGGTTGTATTATTGAGAATTTGAGAAACATTCGGAATCGCATGATTCGTATGCTTACGTTGGTGTTGTTTGGTGATCTTTCCATCACGTTTTATTAGTTTAAAGATTTTTTGACGAGAAAAAGAATGGAAAACAACGGTTCCTAAACCATAGCCAAGGCAAATCAAACCAATGAATAAGAAATGTTGTATTACTGAGAATTTGAGAAACATTCGAAATCGCATGATTCGTATGCTTGTGTTTGTGCTGTTTGGTGATCTTTCTATCAAGTTCAATTAGTTCAAAGATTTTTGGACGACAAAAAGAATGGAAACCAACGGTTCCCAAACCATAGCCTAGGCAAATCAAACCAATCAATAAGAAAGGTTGTATTACTGAGAATTTGAGAAACATTCGAAATCGCTTGATTCGTATGCTTGTGTTGGTGTTGTTTGGTGATCTTTCTATCAAGTTCTATTATTTCAAAGATTTTTGGACGAGAAAAATAATGGAAACCAACGGTTCCCAAACCATAGCCAAGGCAAATCAAACCAATGTATAAGAAAGATTTTATTACTGTGAATTTGAGAAACATTCGGAATCGGATGATTCGTACGCTTATGTTGGTGTTGTTTGGTGATCTTTCAATCACGTTGTATTAGTTTAAAGATTTTTTGACGAGAAAAAGAAGGGACAACAACGGTTCCCAAACCATAGCCAAGGCAAATCAAACCAATGAATAAGAAAGGTTGTATTACTGAGAATTTGAGAAACATTCGGAATTGCATGATTCGTATGCTTGTGTTTGTGTTCTTTGGTGATCTTTCTATCAAGTTCTATTAGTTCAAAGATTTATGGACTAGAAAAAGAATGGAAACCAACGGTTCCCAAACCATAGCCTAGGCAAATCAAACCAATCAATAAGAAAGGTTGTGTTATTGAGAATTTGATAAACATTCGGAATCGCATTATTCGTACGCTTGTGTTGGTGTTGTTTGGTGATCTTTCTATCAAGTTCTATTAGTTCAAAGATTTTTTGACGAGAAAAAGAATGGAAACCAACGGTTCCCAAACCATAGCCTAGGCAAATCAAACCAATCAATAAGAAAGGTTGTGTTATTGCGAATTTGAGAAACATTCGAAATCGCATGATTGGTATGCTTATGTTGGTGTTGTTCGGTGATCTTTCCATCATGTTCTATTAGTTTAAAGATTTTTTGACGAGAAAATAGAATGGAAAACAACGGTTCCCAAACCATAGCCAAGGCAAATCAAACCAATGAATAAGAAAGGTTGTATTACTGAGAATTTGAGAAACATTCGAAATCGTGATTCGTATGCTTGTGTTTGTGTTGTTTGGTGATCTTTAGATCAAGTTCAATTAGTTCAAAGATTTTTGGACGACAAAAAGAATGGAAACCAACGGTTCCCAAACCATAGCCTAGGCAAATCAAACCAATCAATAAGAAAGGTTGTATTACTGAGAATTTGAGAAACATTCGAAATCGCATGATTCGTATGCTTGTGTTGGTGTTGTTTGGTGATCTTTCTATCAAGTTCTATTATTTCAAAGATTTTTGGACGAGAAAAATAATGGAAACCAACGGTTCCCAAACCATAGCCAAGGCAAATCGAACCAATGTATAAGAAAGATTATATTACTGTGAATTTGAGAAACATTCGGAATCGCATGATTCGTATGCTTATGTTGGTGTTGTTTGGTGATCTTTCAATCACGTTCTATTAGTTTAAAGATTTTTTGACGAGAAAAAGAATGGACAACAACGGTTCCCAAACCATAGCCAAGGCAAATCAAACCAATGAATAAGAAAGGTTGTATTACTGAGAATTTGAGAAACATTCGAAATCGCATGATTCATATGCCTGTGTTTGTGTTGTTTGGTGATCTTTCTATCAAGTTCAATTAGTTCAAAGATTTTTGGACGACAAAAAGAATGGAAACCAACGGTTCCCAAACCATAGCCTAGGCAAATCAAACCAATCAATAAGAAAGGTTGTGTTATTGAGAATTTGATAAACATTCGGAATCGCATTATTCGTACGCTTGTGTTGGTGTTGTTTGGTGATCTTTCTATCAAGTTCTATTAGTTCAAAGATTTTTTGACGAGAAAAAGAATGGAAAACAACGGTTCCTAAACCATAGCCAAGGCAAACCAAACCAATAAATAAGAAAGGTTGTATTATTGAGAATTTGAGAAACATTCGGAATCGCATGATTCGTACGCTTACGTTGGTGTTGTTTGGTGATCTTTCCATCACGTTTTATTAGTTTAAAGATTTTTTGACGAGAAAAAGAATGGAAAACAACGGTTCCCAAACCATAGCCAAGGCAAATCAAACCAATGAATAAGAAATGTTGTATTACTGAGAATTTGAGAAACATTCGAAATCGCTTGATTCGTATGCTTGTGTTTGTGCTGTTTGGTGATCTTTCTATCAAGTTCAATTAGTTCAAAGATTTTTGGACGACAAAAAGAATGGAAAACAACGGTTCCCAAACCATAGCCTAGGCAAATCAAACCAATCAATAAGAAAGGTTGTATTACTGAGAATTTGAGAAACATTCGAAATCGCTTGATTCGTATGCTTGTGTTGGTGTTGTTTGGTGATCTTTCTATCAAGTTCTATTATTTCAAAGATTTTTGGACGAGAAAAATAATGGAAACCAACGGTTCCCAAACCATAGCCAAGGCAAATCAAACCAATGTATAAGAAAGATTTTATTACTGTGAATTTGAGAAACATTCGGAATCGGATGATTCGTACGCTTATGTTGGTGTTGTTTGGTGATCTTTCAATCACGTTGTATTAGTTTAAAGATTTTTTGACGAGAAAAAGAAGGGACAACAACGGTTCCCAAACCATAGCCAAGGCAAATCAAACCAATGAATAAGAAAGGTTGTATTACTGAGAATTTGAGAAACATTCGGAATTGCATGATTCGTATGCTTGTGTTTGTGTTCTTTGGTGATCTTTCTATCAAGTTCTATTAGTTCAAAGATTTATGGACTAGAAAAAAAATGGAAGCCAACGGTTCCCAAACCATAGCCTAGGCAAATCAAACCAATCAATAAGAAAGGTTTTGTTATTGAGGATTTGAGAAACATTCGGAATCGCATGATTCGTATGCTTGTGTTTGTGTTGTTTGGTGATCTTTCAATCATGTTCTATTAGTTTAAAGATTTTTTGACGAGAAAAAGAATGGAAAACAACGGTTCCCAAACCATAGCCAAGGCAAATCAAACCAATGAATAAGAAAGGTTGTATTACTGAGAATTTGAGAAACATTCGAAATCGTGATTCGTATGCTTGTGTTTGTGTTGTTTGGTGATCTTTATATCAAGTTCAATTAGTTCAAAGATTTTTGGACGACAAAAAGAATGGAAACCAACGGTTCCCAAACCATAGCCTAGGCAAATCAAACCAATCAATAAGAAAGGTTGTGTTATTGAGAATTTGATAAACATTCGGAATCGCATTATTCGTACGCTTGTGTTGGTGTTGTTTGGTGATCTTTCTATCAAGTTCTATTATTTCAAAGATTTTTGGACGAGAAAAATAATGGAAACCAACGGTTCCCAAACCATAGCCAAGGCAAATCAAACCAATGTATAAGAAAGATTTTATTACTGTGAATTTGAGAAACATTCGGAATCGCATGATTCGTATGCTTATGTTGGTGTTGTTTGGTGATCTTTCAATCACGTTCTATTAGTTTAAAGATTTTTTGACGACAAAAAGAATGGACAACAACGGTTCCCAAACCATAGCCAAGGAAAATCAAACTAATGAATAAGAAAGGTTGTATTACTGAGAATTTGAGTAACATTCGAAATCGCATGATTCATATGCTTGTGTTTGTGTTGTTTGGTGATCTTTCTATCAAGTTCAATTAGTTCAAAGATTTTTGGACGACAAAAAGAATGGAAACCAACGGTTCCCAAACCATAGCCTAGGCAAATCAAACCAATCAATAAGAAAGGTTGTGTTATTGAGAATTTGATAAACATTCGGAATCGCATTATTCGTACGCTTGTGTTGGTGTTGTTTGGTGATCTTTCTATCAAGTTCTATTATTTCAAAGATTTTTGGACGAGAAAAATAATGGAAACCAACGATTCCCAAACCATAGCCAAGGCAAATCAATCCAATGTATAAGAAAGATTATATTACTGTGAATTTGAGAAACATTCGGAATCGCATGATTCGTATGCTTATGTTGGTGTTGTTTGGTGATCTTTCAATCACGTTGTATTAGTTTAAAGATTTTTTGACGAGAAAAAGAATGGACAACAACGGTTCCCAAACCATAGCCAAGGCAAATCAAACCAATGAAGAAGAAAGGTTGTATTACTGAGAATTTGAGAAACATTCGAAATCGCATGATTCATATGCTTGTGTTTGTGTTGTTTGGTGATGTTTCTATCAAGTTCAATTAGTTCAAAGATTTTTGGACGACAAATAGAATGGAAACCAACGGTTCCCAAATCATAGCCTAGGCAAATCAAACCAATCAATAAGAAAGGTTGTGTTATTGAGAATTTGATAAACATTCGGAATCGCATTATTCGTACGCTTGTGTTGGTGTTGTTTGGTGATCTTTCTATCATGTTCTCTTAGTTCAAAGATTTTTTGACGAGAAAAAGAATGGAAACCAACGGTTCCCAAACCATAGCCTAGGCAAATCAAACCAATCAATAAGAAAGGTTGTGTTATTGCGAATTTGAGAAACATTCGAAATCGCATGATTGGTATGCTTATGTTGGTGTTGTTTGGTGATCTTTCCATCATGTTCTATTAGTTTAAAGATTTTTTGACGAGAAAAAGAATGGAAAACAACGGTTCCCAAACCATAGCCAAGGCAAATCAAACCAATGAATAAGAAAGGTTGTATTACTGAGAATTTGAGAAACATTCGAAATCGTGATTCGTATGCTTGTGTTTGTATTGTTTGGTGATCTTTATATCAAGTTCAATTAGTTCAAAGATTTTTGGACGACAAAAAGAATGGAAACCAACGGTTCCCAAACCATAGCCTAGGCAAATCAAACCAATCAATAAGAAAGGTTGTATTACTGAGAATTTGAGAAACATTCGAAATCGCATGATTCGTATGCTTGTGTTGGTGTTGTTTGGTGATCTTTCTATCAAGTTCTATTATTTCAAAGATTTTTGGACGAGAAAAATAATGGAAACCAACGGTTCCAAAACCATAGCCAAGGCAAATCAAACCAATGTATAAGAAAGATTATATTACTGTGAATTTGAGAAACATTCGGAATCGCATGATTCGTATGCTTATGTTGGTGTTGTTTGGTGATCTTTCAATCACGTTGTATTAGTTTAAAGATTTTTTGACGAGAAAAAGAATGGACAACAACGGTTCCCAAACCATAGCCAAGGCAAATCAAACCAATGAATAAGAAAGGTTGTATTACTGAGAATTTGAGAAACATTCGAAATCGCATGATTCAAATGCTTGTGTTTGTGTTGTTTGGTGATCTTTCTATCATGTTCAATTAGTTCAAAGATTTTTGGACGACAAAAAGAATGGAAACCAACGGTTCCCAAACCATAGCCTAGGCAAATCAAACCAATCAATAAGAAAGGTTGTGTTATTGAGAATTTGAGAAACATTCGGAATCGCATGATTCGTACGCTTACGTTGGTGTTGTTTGGTGATCTTTCCATCACGTTTTATTAGTTTAAAGATTTTTTGACGAGAAAAAGAATGGAAAACAACGGTTCCCAAACCATAGCCAAGTCAAATCAAACCAATGAATAAGAAATGTTGTATTACTGAAAATTTGAGAAACATTCGAAATCGCATGATTCGTATGCTTGTGTTTGTGCTGTTTGGTGATCTTTCTATCAAGTTCAATTAGTTCAAAGATTTTTGGACGACAAAAAGAATGGAAAACAACGGTTCCCAAACCATAGCCTAGGCAAATCAAACCAATCAATAAGAAAGGTTGTATTACTGAGAATTTGAGAAACATTCGAAATCGCTTGATTCGTATGCTTGTGTTGGTGTTGTTTGGTGATCTTTCTATCAAGTTCTATTATTTCAAAGATTTTTGGACGAGAAAAATAATGGAAACCAACGGTTCCCAAACCATAGCCAAGGCAAATCAAACCAATGTATAAGAAAGATTTTATTACTGTGAATTTGAGAAACATTCGGAATCGGATGATTCGTACGCTTATGTTGGTGTTGTTTGGTGATCTTTCAATCACGTTGTATTAGTTTAAAGATTTTTTGACGAGAAAAAGAAGGGACAACAACGGTTCCCAAACCATAGCCAAGGCAAATCAAACCAATGAATAAGAAAGGTTGTATTACTGAGAATTTGAGAAACATTCGGAATTGCATGATTCGTATGCTTGTGTTTGTGTTCTTTGGTGATCTTTCTATCAAGTTCTATTAGTTCAAAGATTTATGGACTAGAAAAAAAATGGAAGCCAACGGTTCCCAAACCATAGCCTAGGCAAATCAAACCAATCAATAAGAAAGGTTTTGTTATTGAGGATTTGAGAAACATTCGGAATCGCATGATTCGTATGCTTGTGTTTGTGTTGTTTGGTGATCTTTCAATCATGTTCTATTAGTTTAAAGATTTTTTGACGAGAAAAAGAATGGAAAACAACGGTTCCCAAACCATAGCCAAGGCAAATCAAACCAATGAATAAGAAAGGTTGTATTACTGAGAATTTGAAAAACATTCGAAATCGTGATTCGTATGCTTGTGTTTGTGTTGTTTGGTGATCTTTATATCAAGTTCAATTAGTTCAAAGATTTTTGGACGACAAAAAGAATGGAAACCAACGGTTCCCAAACCATAGCCTAGGCAAATCAAACCAATCAATAAGAAAGGTTGTGTTATTGAGAATTTGATAAACATTCGGAATCGCATTATTCGTACGCTTGTGTTGGTGTTGTTTGGTGATCTTTCTATCAAGTTCTATTATTTCAAAGATTTTTGGACGAGAAAAATAATGGAAACCAACGGTTCCCAAACCATAGCCAAGGCAAATCAAACCAATGTATAAGAAAGATTTTATTACTGTGAATTTGAGAAACATTCGGAATCGCATGATTCGTATGCTTATGTTGGTGTTGTTTGGTGATCTTTCAATCACGTTCTATTAGTTTAAAGATTTTTTGACGACAAAAAGAATGGACAACAACGGTTCCCAAACCATAGCCAAGGCAAATCAAACTAATGAATAAGAAAGGTTGTATTACTGAGAATTTGAGTAACATTCGAAATCGCATGATTCATATGCTTGTGTTTGTGTTGTTTGGTGATCTTTCTATCAAGTTCAATTAGTTCAAAGATTTTTGGACGACAAAAAGAATGGAAACCAACGGTTCCCAAACCATAGCCTAGGCAAATCAAACCAATCAATAAGAAAGGTTGTGTTATTGAGAATTTGATAAACATTCGGAATCGCATTATTCGTACGCTTGTGTTGGTGTTGTTTGGTGATCTTTCTATCAAGTTCTATTATTTCAAAGATTTTTGGACGAGAAAAATAATGGAAACCAACGATTCCCAAACCATAGCCAAGGCAAATCAATCCAATGTATAAGAAAGATTATATTACTGTGAATTTGAGAAACATTCGGAATCGCATGATTCGTATGCTTATGTTGGTGTTGTTTGGTGATCTTTCAATCACGTTGTATTAGTTTAAAGATTTTTTGACGAGAAAAAGAATGGACAACAACGGTTCCCAAACCATAGCCAAGGCAAATCAAACCAATGAAGAAGAAAGGTTGTATTACTGAGAATTTGAGAAACATTCGAAATCGCATGATTCATATGCTTGTGTTTGTGTTGTTTGGTGATGTTTCTATCAAGTTCAATTAGTTCAAAGATTTTTGGACGACAAAAAGAATGGAAACCAACGGTTCCCAAATCATAGCCTAGGCAAATCAAACCAATCAATAAGAAAGGTTGTGTTATTGAGAATTTGATAAACATTCGGAATCGCATTATTCGTACGCTTGTGTTGGTGTTGTTTGGTGATCTTTCTATCAAGTTCTATTAGTTCAAAGATTTTTTGACGAGAAAAAGAATGGAAACCAACGGTTCCCAAACCATAGCCTAGGCAAATCAAACCAATCAATAAGAAAGGTTGTGTTATTGCGAATTTGAGAAACATTCGAAATCGCATGATTGGTATGCTTATGTTGGTGTTGTTTGGTGATCTTTCCATCATGTTCTATTAGTTTAAAGATTTTTTGACGAGAAAAAGAATGGAAAACAACGGTTCCCAAACCATAGCCAAGGCAAATCAAACCAATGAATAAGAAAGGTTGTATTACTGAGAATTTGAGAAACATTCGAAATCGTGATTCGTATGCTTGTGTTTGTATTGTTTGGTGATCTTTATATCAAGTTCAATTAGTTCAAAGATTTTTGGACGACAAAAAGAATGGAAACCAACGGTTCCCAAACCATAGCCTAGGCAAATCAAACCAATCAATAAGAAAGGTTGTATTACTGAGAATTTGAGAAACATTCGAAATCGCATGATTCGTATGCTTGTGTTGGTGTTGTTTGGTGATCTTTCTATCAAGTTCTATTATTTCAAAGATTTTTGGACGAGAAAAATAATGGAAACCAACGGTTCCAAAACCATAGCCAAGGCAAATCAAACCAATGTATAAGAAAGATTATATTACTGTGAATTTGAGAAACATTCGGAATCGCATGATTCGTATGCTTATGTTGGTGTTGTTTGGTGATCTTTCAATCACGTTGTATTAGTTTAAAGATTTTTTGACGAGAAAAAGAATGGACAAGAACGGTTCCCAAACCATAGCCAAGGCAAATCAAACCAATGAAGAAGAAAGGTTGTATTACTGAGAATTTGAGAAACATTCGAAATCGCATGATTCATATGCTTGTGTTTGTGTTGTTTGGTGATGTTTCTATCAAGTTCAATTAGTTCAAAGATTTTTGGACGACAAAAAGAATGGAAACCAACGGTTCCCAAATCATAGCCTAGGCAAATCAAACCAATCAATAAGAAAGGTTGTGTTATTGAGAATTTGATAAACATTCGGAATCGCATTATTCGTACGCTTGTGTTGGTGTTGTTTGGTGATCTTTCTATCAAGTTCTATTAGTTCAAAGATTTTTTGACGAGAAAAAGAATGGAAACCAACGGTTCCCAAACCATAGCCTAGGAAAATCAAACCAATCAATAAGAAAGGTTGTGTTATTGCGAATTTGAGAAACATTCGAAATCGCATGATTGGTATGCTTATGTTGGTGTTGTTTGGTGATCTTTCCATCATGTTCTATTAGTTTAAAGATTTTTTGACGAGAAAAAGAATGGAAAACAACGGTTCCCAAACCATAGCCAAGGCAAATCAAACCAATGAATAAGAAAGGTTGTATTACTGAGAATTTGAGAAACATTCGAAATCGTGATTCGTATGCTTGTGTTTGTATTGTTTGGTGATCTTTATATCAAGTTCAATTAGTTCAAAGATTTTTGGACGACAAAAAGAATGGAAACCAACGGTTCCCAAACCATAGCCTAGGCAAATCAAACCAATCAATAAGAAAGGTTGTATTACTGAGAATTTGAGAAACATTCGAAATCGCATGATTCGTATGCTTGTGTTGGTGTTGTTTGGTGATCTTTCTATCAAGTTCTATTATTTCAAAGATTTTTGGACGAGAAAAATAATGGAAACCAACGGTTCCAAAACCATAGCCAAGGCAAATCAAACCAATGTATAAGAAAGATTATATTACTGTGAATTTGAGAAACATTCGGAATCGCATGATTCGTATGCTTATGTTGGTGTTGTTTGGTGATCTTTCAATCACGTTCTATTAGTTTAAAGATTTTTTGACGAGAAAAAGAATGGACAACAACGGTTCCCAAACCATAGCCAAGGCAAATCAAACCAATGAATAAGAAAGGTTGTATTACTGAGAATTTGAGAAACATTCGAAATCGCATGATTCATATGCTTGTGTTTGTGTTGTTTGGTGATCTTTCTATCAAGTTCAATTAGTTCAAAGATTTTTGGACGACAAAAAGAATGGAAACCAACGGTTCCCAAACCATAGCCTAGGCAAATCAAACCAATCAATAAGAAAGGTTGTGTTATTGAGAATTTGATAAACATTCGGAATCGCATTATTCGTACGCTTGTGTTGGTGTTGTTTGGTGATCTTTCTATCAAGTTCTATTAGTTCAAAGATTTTTTGACGAGAAAAAGAATGGAAAACAACGGTTCCTAAACCATAGCCAAGGCAAACCAAACCAATAAATAAGAAAGGTTGTATTATTGAGAATTTGAGAAACATTCGGAATCGCATGATTCGTATGCTTACGTTGGTGTTGTTTGGTGATCTTTCCATCACGTTTTATTAGTTTAAAGATTTTTTGACGAGAAAAAGAATGGAAAACAACGGTTCCCAAACCATAGCCAAGGCAAATCAAACCAATGAATAAGAAATGTTGTATTACTGAGAATTTGAGAAACATTCGAAATCGCATGATTCGTATGCTTGTGTTTGTGCTGTTTGGTGACCTTTCTATCAAGTTCAATTAGTTCAAAGATTTTTGGACGACAAAAAGAATGGAAACCAACGGTTCCCAAACCATAGCCTAGGCAAATCAAACCAATCAATAAGAAAGGTTGTATTACTGAGAATTTGAGAAACATTCGAAATCGCATGATTCGTATGCTTGTGTTGGTGTTGTTTGGTGATCTTTCTATCAAGTTCTATTATTTCAAAGATTTTTGGACGAGAAAAATAATGGGAACCAACGGTTCCAAAACCATAGCCAAGGCAAATCAAACCAATGTATAAGAAAGATTATATTACTGTGAATTTGAGAAACATTCGGAATCGCATGATTCGTATGCTTATGTTGGTGTTGTTTGGTGATCTTTCAATCACGTTCTATTAGTTTAAAGATTTTTTGACGAGAAAAAGAATGGACAACAACGGTTCCCAAACCATAGCCAAGGCAAATCAAACCAATGAATAAGAAAGGTTGTATTACTGAGAATTTATGAAACATTCGAAATCGTATGATTCATATGCTTGTGTTTGTGTTGTTTGGTGATCTTTCTATCAAGTTCAATTAGTTCAAAGATTTTTGGACGACAAAAAGAATGGAAACCAACGGTTCCCAAACCATAGCCTAGGCAAATCAAACCAATCAATAAGAAAGGTTGTGTTATTGCGAATTTGAGAAACATTCGAAATCGCATGATTGGTATGCTTATGTTGGTGTTGTTTGGTGATCTTTCAATCACGTTCTATTAGTTTAAAGATTTTTGGACGAGAAAAAGAATGGACAACAACGGTTCCCAAACCATAGCCAAGGCAAATCAAACCAATGAATAAGAAAGGTTGTATTATTGAGAATTTCAGAAACATTCGAAATCGCATGATTCATATGCTTGTGTTTGTGTTGTTTGGTGATCTTTCTATCAAGTTCAATTAGTTCAAAGATTTTTGGATGACAAAAAGAATGGAAACCAACGGTTCCCAAACCATAGCCTAGGCAAATCAAACCAATCAATAAGAAAGGTTGTGTTATTGAGAATTTGATAAACATTCGGAATCGCATTATTCGTACGCTTGTGTTGGTGTTGTTTGTTGATCTTTCTATCAAGTTCTATTAGTTCAAAGATTTTTTGACGAGAAAAAGAATGGAAAACAACGGTTCCTAAACCATAGCCAAGGCAAACCAAACCAATGAATAACAAAGGTTGTATTATTGAGAATTTGAGAAACATTCGGAATCGCATGATTCGTATGCTTACGTTGGTGATGTTTGGAGATCTTTCCATCACGTTTTATTAGTTTAAAGATTTTTTGACGAGAAAAAGAATGGAAAACAACGGTTCCCAAACCATAGCCAAGGCAAATCAAACCAATGAATAAGAAATGTTGTATTACTGAGAATTTGAGAAACATTCGAAATCGCATGATTCGTATGCTTGTGTTTGTGTTGTTTGGTGATCTTTCTATCATGTTCAATTAGTTCAAAGATTTTTGGACGACAAAAAGAATGGAAACCAACGGTTCCCAAACCATAGCCTAGGCAAATCAAACCAATCAATAAGAAAGGTTGTATTACTGAGAATTTGAGAAACATTCGAAATCGCATGATTCGTATGCTTGTGTTGGTGTTGTTTGGTGATCTTTCTATCAAGTTCTATTATTTCAAAGATTTTTGGACGAGAAAAATAATGGAAACCAACGGTTCCCAAACCATAGCCAAGGCAAATCAAACCAATGTATAAGAAAGATTTTATTACTGTGAATTTGAGAAACATTCGGAATCGCATGATTCGTATGCTTATGTTGGTGTTGTTTGGTGATCTTTCAATCACGTTCTATTAGTTTAAAGATTTTTTGACGACAAAAAGAATTGACGACAACGGTTCCCAAACCATAGCCAAGGCAAATCAAACCAATGAATAAGAAAGGTTGTATTACTGAGAATTTGAGTAACATTCGAAATCGCATGATTCATATGCTTGTGTTTGTGTTGTTTGGTGATCTTTCTATCAAGTTCAATTAGTTCAAAGATTTTTGGACGACAAAAAGAATGGAAACCAACGGTTCCCAAACCATAGCCTAGGCAAATCAAACCAATCAATAAGAAAGGTTGTGTTATTGAGAATTTGATAAACATTCGGAATCGCATTATTCGTACGATTGTGTTGGTGTTGTTTGGTGATCTTTCTATCAAGCTCTATTATTTCAAAGATTTTTGGACGAGAAAAATAATGGAAACCAACGGTTCCCAAACCATAGCCAAGGCAAATCAAACCAATGTATAAGAAAGATTTTATTACTGTGAATTTGAGAAACATTCGGAATCGCATGATTCGTATGCTTATGTTGGTGTTGTTTGGTGATCTTTCAATCACGTTCTATTAGTTTAAAGATTTTTTGACGAGAAAAAGAATGGACAACAACGGTTCCCAAACCATAGCCAAGGCAAATCAAACCAATGAATAAGAAAGGTTGTATTACTGAGAATTTGAGAAACATTCGGAATTGCATGATTCGTATGCTTGTGTTTGTGTTCTTTGGTGATCTTTCTATCAAGTTCTATTAGTTCAAAGATTTATGGACTAGAAAAAGAATGGAAACCAACGGTTCATAGCCTAGGCAAATCAAACCAATCAATAAGAAAGGTTGTGTTATTGCGAATTTGAGAAACATTCGAAATCGCATGATTGGTATGCTTTTGTTGGTGTTGTTTGGTGATCTTTCAATCACGTTCTATTAGTTTAAAGATTTTTTGACGAGAAAAAGAATGGACAACAACGGTTCCCAAACCATAGCCAAGGCGAATCAAACCAATGAATAAGAAAGGTTGTATTACTGAGAATTTGAGAAACATTCGAAATCGCATGATTCATATGCTTGTGTTTGTGTTGTTTGGTGATCTTTCTATCAAGTTCAATTAGTTCAAAGATTTTTGGACGACAAAAAGAATGGAAACCAACGGTTCCCAAACCATAGCCTAGGCAAATCAAACCAATCAATAAGAAAGGTTGTGTTATTGAGAATTTGATAAACATTCGGAATCGCATTATTCGTACGCTTGTGTTGGTGTTGTTTGTTGATCTTTCTATCAAGTTCTATTAGTTCAAAGATTTTTTGACGAGAAAAAGAATGGAAAACAACGGTTCCTAAACCATAGCCAAGGCAAACCAAACCAATGAATAAGAAAGGTTGTATTATTGAGAATTTGAGAAACATTCGGAATCGCATGATTCGTATGCTTACGTTGGTGATGTTTGGAGATCTTTCCATCACGTTTTATTAGTTTAAAGATTTTTTGACGAGAAAAAGAATGGAAAACAACGGTTCCCAAACCATAGCCAAGGCAAATCAAACTAATGAATAAGAAATGTTGTCTTACTGAGAATTTGAGAAATATTCGAAATCACATGATTCGTATGCTTGTGTTTGTGTTGTTTGGTGATCTTTCTATCAAGTTCAATTTGTTCAAAGATTTTTGGACAACAAAAAGAATGGAAACCAATGGTTCCCAAACCATAGCCTAGGCAAATCAAACCAATCAATAAGAAAGGTTGTATTACTGAGAATTTGAGAAACATTCGAAATCGCATGATTCGTATGCTTGTGTTGGTGTTGTTTGGTGATCTTTCTATCAAGCTCTATTATTTCAAAGATTTTTGGACGAGAAAAATAATGGAAACCAACGGTTCCCAAACCATAGCCAAGGCAAATCAAACCAATGTATAAGAAAGATTTTATTACTGTGAATTTGAGAAACATTCGGAATCGCATGATTCGTATGCTTATGTTGGTGTTGTTTGGTGATCTTTCAATCACGTTCTATTAGTTTAAAGATTTTTTGACGACAAAAAGAATGGACAACAACGGTTCCCAAACCATAGCCAAGGCAAATCAAACCAATGAATAAGAAAGGTTGTATTACTGAGAATTTGAGTAACATTCGAAATCGCATGATTCATATGCTTGTGTTTGTGTTGTTTGGTGATCTTTCTATCAAGTTCAATTAGTTCAAAGATTTTTGGACGACAAAAAGAATGGAAACCAACGGTTCCCAAACCATAGCCTAGGCAAATCAAACCAATCAATAAGAAAGGTTGTGTTATTGAGAATTTGATAAACATTCGGAATCGCATTATTCGTACGCTTGTGTTGGTGTTGTTTGTTGATCTTTCTATCAAGTTCTATTAGTTCAAAGATTTTTTGACGAGAAAAAGAATGGAAAACAACGGTTCCTAAACCATAGCCAAGGCAAACCAAACCAATGAATAAGAAAGGTTGTATTATTGAGAATTTGAGAAACATTCGGAATCGCATGATTCGTATGCTTACGTTGGTGATGTTTGGAGATCTTTCCATCACGTTTTATTAGTTTAAAGATTTTTTGACGAGAAAAAGAATGGAAAACAACGGTTCCCAAACCATAGCCAAGGCAAATCAAACTAATGAATAAGAAATGTTGTCTTACTGAGAATTTGAGAAACATTCGAAATCACATGATTCGTATGCTTGTGTTTGTGTTGTTTGGTGATCTTTCTATCAAGTTCAATTTGTTCAAAGATTTTTGGACGACAAAAAGAATGGAAACCAATGGTTCCCAAACCATAGCCTAGGCAAATCAAACCAATCAATAAGAAAGGTTGTATTACTGAGAATTTGAGAAACATTCGAAATCGCATGATTCGTATGCTTGTGTTGGTGTTGTTTGGTGATCTTTCTATCAAGCTCTATTATTTCAAAGATTTTTGGACGAGAAAAATAATGGAAACCAACGGTTCCCAAACCATAGCCAAGGCAAATCAAACCAATGTATAAGAAAGATTTTATTACTGTGAATTTGAGAAACATTCGGAATCGCATGATTCGTATGCTTATGTTGGTGTTGTTTGGTGATCTTTCAATCACGTTCTATTAGTTTAAAGATTTTTTGACGAGAAAAAGAATGGACAACAACGGTTCCTAAACCATAGCCAAGGCAAATCAAACCAATGAATAAGAAAGGTTGTATTACTGAGAATTTGAGAAACATTCGGAATTGCATGATTCGTATGCTTGTGTTTGTGTTCTTTGGTGATCTTTCTATCAAGTTCTATTAGTTCAAAGATTTATGGACTAGAAAAAGAATGGAAACCAACGGTTCCCAAACCATAGCCTAGGCAAATCAAACCAATCAATAAGAAAGGTTGTGTTATTGCGAATTTGAGAAACATTCGAAATCGCATGATTGGTATGCTTATGTTGGTGTTGTTTGGTGATCTTTCAATCACGTTCTATTAGTTTAAAGATTTTTTGACGAGAAAAAGAATGGACAACAACGGTTCCCAAACCATAGCCAAGGCAAATCAAACCAATGAATAAGAAAGGTTGTATTACTGAGAATTTGAGAAACATTCGAAATCGCATGATTCATATGCTTGTGTTTGTGTTGTTTGGTGATCTTTCTATCATGTTCAATTAGTTCAAAGATTTTTGGACGACAAAAAGAATGGAAACCAACGGTTCCCAAACCATAGCCTAGGCAAATCAAACCAATCAATAAGAAAGGTTGTGTTATTGAGAATTTGATAAACATTCGGAATCGCATTATTCGTACGCTTGTGTTGGTGTTGTTTGTTGATCTTTCTATCAAGTTCTATTAGTTCAAAGATTTTTTGACGAGAAAAAGAATGGAAAACAACGGTTCCTAAACCATAGCCAAGGCAAACCAAACCAATGAATAAGAAAGGTTGTATTATTGAGAATTTGAGAAACATTCGGAATCGCATGATTCGACTGCTTACGTTGGTGATGTTTGGAGATCTTTCCATCACGTTTTATTAGTTTAAAGATTTTTTGACGAGAAAAAGAATGGAAAACAACGGTTCCCAAACCATAGCCAAGGCAAATCAAACCAATGAATAAGAAATGTTGTATTACTGAGAATTTGAGAAACATTCGAAATCGCATGATTCGTATGCTTGTGTTTGTGTTGTTTGATGATCTTTCTATCATGTTCAATTAGTTCAAAGACTTTTGGACGACAAAAAGAATGGAAACCAACGGTTCCCAAACCATAGCCTAGGCAAATCAAACCAATCAATAAGAAAGGTTGTATTACTGAGAATTTGAGAAACATTCGAAATCGCATGATTCGTATGCTTGTGTTGGTGTTGTTTGGTGATCTTTCTATCAAGTTCTATTATTTCAAAGATTTTTGGACGAGAAAAATAATGGAAACCAACGGTTCCCAAACCATAGCCAAGGCAAATCAAACCAATGTATAAGAAAGATTTTATTACTGTGAATTTGAGAAACATTCGGAATCGCATGATTCGTATGCTTATGTTGGTGTTGTTTGGTGATCTTTCAATCACGTTCTATTAGTTTAAAGATTTTTTGACGACAAAAAGAATGGACAACAACGGCTCCCAAACCATAGCCAAGGCAAATCAAACCAATGAATAAGAAAGGTTGTATTACTGAGAATTTGAGTAACATTCGAAATCGCATGATTCATATGCTTGTGTTTGTGTTGTTTGGTGATGTTTCTATCAAGTTCAATTAGTTCAAAGATTTTTGGACGACAAAAAGAATGGAAACCAACGGTTCCGAAACCATAGCCTAGGCAAATCAAACCAATCAATAAGAAAGGTTGTGTTATTGAGAATTTGATAAACATTCGGAATCGCATTATTCGTACGCTTGTGTTGGTGTTGTTTGGAGATCTTTCTATCAAGTTCTATTAGTTCAAAGATTTTTTGACGAGAAAAAGAATGGAAACCAACGGTTCCCAAACCATAGCCTAGGCAAATCAAACCAATCAATAAGAAAGGTTGTGTTATTGCGAATTTGAGAAACATTCGAAATCGCATGATTGGTATGCTTATGTTGGTGTTGTTTGGTGATCTTTCCATCATGTTCTATTAGTTTAAAGATTTTTTGACGAGAAAAAGAATGGAAAACAACGGTTCCCAAACCATAGCCAAGGCAAATCAAACCAATGAATAAGAAAGGTTGTATTACTGAGAAATTGAGAAACATTCGAAATCGCATGATTCATATGCTTGTGTTTGTGTTGTTTGGTGATCTTTCTATCAAGTTCAATTAGTTCAAAGATTTTTGGACGACAAAAAGAATGGAAACCAACGGTTCCCAAACCATAGCCTAGGCAAATCAAACCAATCAATAAGAAAGGTTGTGTTATTGAGAATTTGATAAACATTCGGAATCGCATTATTCGTACGCTTGTGTTGGTGTTGTTTGGTGATCTTTCTATCAAGTTCTATTAGTTCAAAGATTTTTTGACGAGAAAAAGAATGGAAAACAACGGTTCCTAAACCATAGCCAAGGCAAACCAAACCAATAAATAAGAAAGGTTGTATTATTGAGAATTTGAGAAACATTCGGAATCGCATGATTCGTATGCTTACGATGGTGTTGTTTGGTGATCTTTCCATCACGTTTTATTAGTTTAAAGATTTTTTGACGAGAAAAAGAATGGAAAACAACGGTTCCTAAACCATAGCTAAGGCAAATCAAACCAATGAATAAGAAATGTTGTATTACTGAGAATTTGAGAAACATTCGAAATCGCATGATTCGTATGCTTGTGTTTGTGCTGTTTGGTGATCTTTCTATCAAGTTCAATTAGTTCAAAGATTTTTGGACGACAAAAAGAATGGAAACCAACGGTTCCCAAACCATAGCCTAGGCAAATCAAACCAATCAATAAGAAAGGTTGTATTACTGAGAATTTTAGAAACATTCGAAATCGCTTGATTCGTATGCTTGTGTTGGTGTTGTTTGGTGATCTTTCTATCAAGTTCTATTATTTCAAAGATTTTTGGACGAGAAAAATAATGAAACCAACGGTTCCCAAACCATAGCCAAGGCAAATCAAACCAATGTATAAGAAAGATTTTATTACTGTGAATTTGAGAAACATTCGGAATCGCATGATTCGTATGCTTATGTTGGTGTTGTTTGGTGATCTTTCAATCACGATCTATTAGTTTAAAGATTTTTTGACGACAAAAAGAATGGACAACAACGGTTCCCAAACCATAGCCAAGGCAAATCAAACCAATGAATAAGAAAGGTTGTATTACTGAGAATTTGAGTAACATTCGGAATCGGATGATTCGTACGCTTATGTTGGTGTTGTTTGGTGATCTTTCAATCACGTTGTATTAGTTTAAAGATTTTTTGACGTGAAAAAGATGGGACAACAACGGTTCCCAAACCATAGCCAAGGCAAATCAAACCAATGAATAAGAAAGGTTGTATTACTGAGAATTTGAGAAACATTCGGAATTGCATGATTCGTATGCTTGTGTTTGTGTTCTTTGGTGATCTTTCTATCAAGTTCTATTAGTTCAAAGATTTATGGACTAGAAAAAGAATGGAAACCAACGGTTCCCAAACCATAGCCTAGGCAAATCAAACCAATCAATAAGAAAGGTTGTGTTATTGAGAATTTGATAAACATTCGGAATCGCATTATTCGTACGCTTGTGTTGGTGTTGTTTGGTGATCTTTCTATCAAGTTCTATTAGTTCAAAGATTTTTTGACGAGAAAAAGAATGGAAACCAACGGTTCCCAAACCATAGCCTAGGCAAATCAAACCAATCAATAAGAAAGGTTGTGTTATTGCGAATTTGAGAAACATTCGAAATCGCATGATTGGTATGCTTATGTTGGTGTTGTTTGGTGATCTTTCCATCATGTTCTATTAGTTTAAAGATTTTTTGACGAGAAAAAGAATGGAAAACAACGGTTCCCAAACCATAGCCAAGGCAAATCAAACCAATGAATAAGAAAGGTTGTATTACTGAGAATTTGAGAAACATTCGAAATCGTGATTCGTATGCTTGTGTTTGTGTTGTTTGGTGATCTTTATATCAAGTTCAATTAGTTCAAAGATTTTTGGACGACAAAAAGAATGGAAACCAACGGTTCCCAAACCATAGCCTAGGCAAATCAAACCAATCAATAAGAAAGGTTGTATTACTGAGAATTTGAGAAACATTCGAAATCGCATGATTCGTATGCTTGTGTTGGTGTTGTTTGGTGATCTTTCTATCAAGTTCTATTATTTCAAAGATTTTTGGACGAGAAAAATAATGGAAACCAACGGTTCCCAAACCATAGCCAAGGCAAATCGAACCAATGTATAAGAAAGATTATATTACTGTGAATTTGAGAAACATTCGGAATCGCATGATTCGTATGCTTATGTTGGTGTTGTTTGGTGATCTTTCAATCACGTTCTATTAGTTTAAAGATTTTTTGACGAGAAAAAGAATGGACAACAACGGTTCCCAAACCATAGCCAAGGCAAATCAAACCAATGAATAAGAAAGGTTGTATTACTGAGAATTTGAGAAACATTCGAAATCGCATGATTCATATGCTTGTGTTTGTGTTGTTTGGTGATCTTTCTATCAAGTTCAATTAGTTCAAAGATTTTTGGACGACAAAAAGAATGGAAACCAACGGTTCCCAAACCATAGCCTAGGCAAATCAAACCAATCAATAAGAAAGGTTGTGTTATTGAGAATTTGATAAACATTCGGAATCGCATTATTCGTACGCTTGTGTTGGTGTTGTTTGGTGATCTTTCTATCAAGTTCTATTAGTTCAAAGATTTTTTGACGAGAAAAAGAATGGAAAACAACGGTTCCTAAACCATAGCCAAGGCAAACCAAACCAATAAATAAGAAAGGTTGTATTATTGAGAATTTGAGAAACATTCGGAATCGCATGATTCGTATGCTTACGTTGGTGTTGTTTGGTGATCTTTCCATCACGTTTTATTAGTTTAAAGATTTTTTGACGAGAAAAAGAATGGAAAACAACGGTTCCCAAACCATAGCCAAGGCAAATCAAACCAATGAATAAGAAATGTTGTATTACTGAGAATTTGAGAAACATTCGAAATCGCATGATTCGTATGCTTGTGTTTGTGCTGTTTGGTGATCTTTCTATCAAGTTCAATTAGTTCAAAGATTTTTGGACGACAAAAAGAATGGAAAACAACGGTTCCCAAACCATAGCCTAGGCAAATCAAACCAATCAATAAGAAAGGTTGTATTACTGAGAATTTGAGAAACATTCGAAATCGCTTGATTCGTATGCTTGTGTTGGTGTTGTTTGGTGATCTTTCTATCAAGTTCTATTATTTCAAAGATTTTTGGACGAGAAAAATAATGGAAACCAACGGTTCCCAAACCATAGCCAAGGCAAATCAAACCAATGTATAAGAAAGATTTTATTACTGTGAATTTGAGAAACTTTCGGAATCGGATGATTCGTACGCTTATGTTGGTGTTGTTTGGTGATCTTTCAATCACGTTGTATTAGTTTAAAGATTTTTTGACGAGAAAAAGAAGGGACAACAACGGTTCCCAAACCATAGCCAAGGCAAATCAAACCAATGAATAAGAAAGGTTGTATTACTGAGAATTTGAGAAACATTCGGAATTGCATGATTCGTATGCTTGTGTTTGTGTTCTTTGGTGATCTTTCTATCAAGTTCTATTAGTTCAAAGATTTATGGACTAGAAAAAAAATGGAAGCCAACGGTTCCCAAACCATAGCCTAGGCAAATCAAACCAATCAATAAGAAAGGTTTTGTTATTGAGGATTTGAGAAACATTCGGAATCGCATGATTCGTATGCTTGTGTTTGTGTTGTTTGGTGATCTTTCAATCATGTTCTATTAGTTTAAAGATTTTTTGACGAGAAAAAGAATGGAAAACAACGGTTCCCAAACCATAGCCAAGGCAAATTAAACCAATGAATAAGAAAGGTTGTATTACTGAGAATTTGAGAAACATTCGAAATCGTGATTCGTATGCTTGTGTTTGTGTTGTTTGGTGATCTTTATATCAAGTTCAATTAGTTCAAAGATTTTTGGACGACAAAAAGAATGGAAACCAACGGTTCCCAAACCATAGCCTAGGCAAATCAAACCAATCAATAAGAAAGGTTGTGTTATTGAGAATTTGATAAACATTCGGAATCGCATTATTCGTACGCTTGTGTTGGTGTTGTTTGGTGATCTTTCTATCAAGTTCTATTATTTCAAAGATTTTTGGACGAGAAAAATAATGGAAACCAACGGTTCCCAAACCATAGCCAAGGCAAATCAAACCAATGTATAAGAAAGATTTTATTACTGTGAATTTGAGAAACATTCGGAATCGCATGATTCGTATGCTTATGTTGGTGTTGTTTGGTGATCTTTCAATCACGTTCTATTAGTTTAAAGATTTTTTGACGACAAAAAGAATGGACAACAACGGTTCCCAAACCATAGCCAAGGCAAATCAAACTAATGAATAAGAAAGGTTGTATTACTGAGAATTTGAGTAACATTCGAAATCGCATGATTCATATGCTTGTGTTTGGGTTGTTTGGTGATCTTTCTATCAAGTTCAATTAGTTCAAAGATTTTTGGACGAAAAAAAGAATGGAAACCAACGGTTCCCAAACCATAGCCTAGGCAAATCAAACCAATCAATAAGAAAGGTTGTGTTATTGAGAATTTGATAAACATTCGGAATCACATTATTCGTACGCTTGTGTTGGTGTTGTTTGGTGATCTTTCTATCAAGTTCTATTATTTCAAAGATTTTTGGACGAGAAAAATAATGGAAACCAACGATTCCCAAACCATAGCCAAGGCAAATCAATCCAATGTATAAGAAAGATTATATTACTGTGAATTTGAGAAACATTCGGAATCGCATGATTCGTATGCTTATGTTGGTGTTGTTTGGTGATCTTTCAATCACGTTGTATTAGTTTAAAGATTTTTTGACGAGAAAAAGAATGGACAACAACGGTTCCCAAACCATAGCCAAGGCAAATCAAACCAATGAAGAAGAAAGGTTGTATTACTGAGAATTTGAGAAACATTCGAAATCGCATGATTCATATGCTTGTGTTTGTGTTGTTTGGTGATGTTTCTATCAAGTTCAATTAGTTCAAAGATTTTTGGACGAAAAAAAGAATGGAAACCAACGGTTCCCAAACCATAGCCTAGGCAAATCAAACCAATCAATAAGAAAGGTTGTGTTATTGAGAATTTGATAAACATTCGGAATCGCATTATTCGTACGCTTGTGTTGGTGTTGTTTGGTGATCTTTCTATCAAGTTCTATTTGTTCAAAGATTTTTTTACGAGAAAAAGAATGGAAAACAACGGTTCCTAAACCATAGCCAAGGCAAACCAAACCAATGAATAAGAAAGGTTGTATTATTGAGAATTTGAGAAACATTCGGAATCGCATGATTCGTATGCTTATGTTGGTGTTGTTTGGTGATCTTTCCATCACGTTCTATTAGTTTAAAGATTTTTTGACGAGAAAAAGGATGGAAAACAACGGTTCCCAAACCATAGCCAAGGAAAATCAAACCAATGAATAAGAAAGGTTGTATTACTGAGAATTTGAGAAACATTCGAAATCGCATGATTCGTATGCTTGTGTTGGTGTTGTTTGGTGATCTTTCTATCAAGTTCTATTATTTCAAAGATTTTTGGACGAGAAAAGTAATGGAAACCAACGGTTCCTAAACCATAGCCAAGGCAAATCAAACCAATCTATAAGAAAGATTTATTACTGTGAATTTGAGAAACTGTTGGATCGTTAGTACTGAGGGACGTCCTTTACTTTGGTAAAGGCGTCCTTAGATTAGGCGTCCCTACGAGGAGTAGGGGCGTCCTTGAGTAATGCAGCGGAAATAAAGTACTAAACAGATAAAGAATGAACGCAGTGAATTATAGAGGAACCACTCAAGACCAAGTAGTCCTTGAGTGTAAACCACTACCTCCTTAGAGGATTTTTGAATAGTTCTTTCCTTTGTATTGAACGTCCTTACAGTTGTACTGGCGAGTCTTTACAGTTCTCTGGTACTTAGCTTTTCCCTAAGTCCACTAGTAAAGGACTCCTCTAAGCCTACAACTTAAGCTGGTTCAATCCACTAAAGGACTCTTGTTGGATCGTTAGTCAAAAATACAAGGACGTCCTTAACAGGGTTAAGGTCGTTCTTTACCAGGATGTCCTTAATAAAGCTTAAGGACTTCCTTAGCTCGCAGCGGAAATCAAAAGACTAAACAAGTAAAGACAATAAGTAAGGAACGCTTTTGATTTATAGAGGAACCACTCAAGTACCAACTAGTCCTTAAGTGTAAACCTCTACCTCCTTGGAGGATTTTGTAATAGCTTCTTTCCTTTCTTATTAAGTTTCCTTACAATACACTGGCGAGTAGTTACACTTCTCTGGCACTTAGAAGGGCGTCCCTAAGTCCACTAGTAACAACTCCTTTAAGCCTGTAGAGTAACCTAACTTAATCTCTCTAAAGGACGCTATCACCTTTTCCTTACAGTTCGTCGTAAGGACTCTCTCACTATTTTTGTTCTTTTCTGTTACAAACACTTTGTGGTTTTGTGGTACGCTTCTCGCTCGATCTAACACCTAGTTCTCACTTGTTCTTGAGCTTGTTCTTGGTGTTCTTGAGCGACTGACAAATTCCCTGAATATTCTCTGAAGCGTCACATCACAATAAATGCTCTGGACGAGTATTTATAGTGACATTGGGAAAGGGCGACTTTCTCTGACGATCATGCCCTTTGGGGACGTTGCAACAGTAATCAGCTTCCACGTGTCTCTGTGATGATCAAGGAAGCTTACTGGCAATTCCGTTAGACTTGGATGAGGGATCTTCTTCCACGTGGAGATCATGATCAAAGCTTGTCTGGTGATGTCACTTTGTCGGCCAGCTTTGAAGGACTCCAGTGTAAAGGTTACGGACGGTGTCCTTGTGTATGATCTTGCCAAGCCGTTCACTGAGAGACGCAACGTCCTTACTCCTTAAGGACGACTACATGTTTATCAACTTGTTGTCCTTTTCAATGTGCGTCCCTGAAACACTTGGACAACTTATTAGATCAAGGCGAGTTTGTCATATCAAAACTAAGGGACGCCAGGCACAATGTTAATTACTGAAGGCGTCCTTAACATTGTCCCAACAACTCTATTCCTACGTTCTGCAGTACTTCGCAGAACTCTCTTTCTCTCTTTTTGGGTTTTCTCTTACAAACTATTTTTGTGATTTGGTTACAAGTCTCACTCGATCTAACACAAGTTCTAGCACTGTTCTTGAGTTCTTGAGTTAGTTCTTCGTGTTCTTGAGTGAGTCGCTTTCTCTTTGATTCTCTCTGAATATTCCTGAAAGCGTTGGCGTCACAATAAATGCCTTGGGGCTATTTATAGGATTTGGGGAAGGGCGTCTTTTCTCTGGGACGATCATGCCCTTCATGGACGTGGCTACAGGATCTTCCTCCACGTAGTAGGGCGGTGATGAGGAAGCTTCCTGTATCCAGCTGTGTATGATGAACTCCGCTACAGGATCGGCCGCCACGTGTTGATGGACTCTGCAACAGGATCGTCAGCCACGTAGTGTTGGACTCCGCTACAGGATCGGTCTCCACGTGTCCTTGGATGATCAAACATTGTCGAGTGATGTCATCCTGTCGGCTAGTGAGTAAGGACTCCTTTCTTGCGTTCCTACTTGCTTGGGACTCCGTTCTTGCTCAAGTAGTCTCTAGCTGGTCCTTACTTCCTGTTAGCTAGCGTCCCTGAGCTTATGGGACGCTCATACACACTAGTTGTCCTTTTGGTCACTGGCGTTCCTGAACACTTGGACAACTTTATTAGAATCAAAGTGAGTTTGTCATATCAAAACTAAGGGACGGTTGTGTGGAACACTAACAAGTACGCAAGCGTTCTTGATAACGTCCCAACAATTTCCCCCTTTTTGATGATGACAAACTCTTCAGCAAAACAGTTTTGACATTGGAACTTAGCATGCATGAAAACTTAGAGGCGTCCTCTAATACTTAGAGAGATTTTGATAAGCACAAGTTTTAGGTTTTGGATCTTAAGGAGAGAGTCGCGTCCTAGAGAAGTTTCTAAGCGTCCTCTTTTATTCTAGCATGGGCGTTCCTTAGACCTTTCACTTAATAGTTCCCCCTTAACACTTGCTTATTCTAGATAACTATTTTATAGCGCATCTCTGCAAAACCACACTTCCCCCTTTTGGCATCATCGAAAAGGATAACAAGTGATAAGGACGTTAGCACAAACACGTAACTAAAAGCAGTGGAACGCTTAAACAAACACATGCAAGCAAACAGTGGAATTGCCATTCAAACAAAATTAGAGTTATTACAGACCAAGGTCATAAGTTTGAAGTTCAAAAGAAGCAAAGGCAATTTAATAGGGGATGAAAGGGATGGTGGCAATCACTGAGAGCGGCGCTTGTCTTGATAAAACTGGAGCAATTGTTCTTGAAGTTCAGCAGCCTTGGAGAACGCAGATGATAAGTCCTTTAAGGTAGAGAAAATGAGGCATTGATTGTCCATTATTGCACCCATGAGTTCTGCTGGAGGGTACTGAGCTATTTTTGCAGGAGCAGAACGGGGCAGAGGACCTGAACTCGAAGACGGAGCGTCCATTGGAATAGCTGGAGGAGAAGAAGGCCCTAAGAGCATTTGATCAAGTGTTGTAAGATCTACTGCGGGCTCTTGATCTTGAGGAGACTCTTGAGACGTAGGAGCCAGCCTTGCGGCCTCAGCCTCAGCAGCTAGGCGTTCTTCCTCGGCTTTCAATCGTGCTTCCTCAGCCTCAGCTTCTAACTGTTTCAGAACAGACGGCGGCTCTTCATTATGCCTTATCTCGACAAGTCCCTTCTTGGCATTCCATTTTAAGCCAAGTTCTTCAGAGGGAGCGCTCTCATCATAAGCGTCCTGGGACTACAAGATTGCCTTTACGACTCCAGGGTAGGGTAAGGCGTGCCTCTTCCTTCCACACTTGGCCATGTGTTGCATAGCAATTCTGGCTAAGTTGATTGGGCGGCGTTCAAGGATTACATCAATTAGGATTATGTCGTGAGTTTGCACAATTGAACGCTTCTCCTGCCTTGGAAGAATGGCGCGACAGATGAAGTAGTGAACGATTGCGCCAACTTTGCTCAGAACGTGAGCTACCCTGTCGAGTCCCATCGGCCTTTTACCCTGAAAGATGTGCTCAACCAGAGGCAGTTCTTGATCAGTCGTTTCAAAGCCGCCTTCAGGAAGTGAGCTAAGAGCATCGGACGGTGGCTTGCGTGGACTGAGACCAAGGAAGGAGCGCATTTGGCGTTCTGTCACTGAAGCTTTCTCACCTTCAATTTTGAAGTGGAGGGAGCCATCTTTTGCCTTGTAGCGCAAATCCCTGTAGAACGCCTTCACCTGTTCTTTGTCAACAGTTGTCGGTGCTGGTCCAACGTTCTGCCATCCTTGAAATTTCAGAAGTTCAAGAAACTCCTAAACTGATTCATCGTCGAAGGAGGCTAGCCACTCTTCAGAGTAAATGAGAGGGCTCAGGACTTTAACGGGCACATCAGCGTTCTTCCTTTTGCGCTTGCCCTTGGGGGACTCAGAGTCCTCATCATCATCTGACTCGTCTTCAGCTTTCTCCGAGTCAATGTCAGAAGCGTCCTTTGAAGGAGCGTCCGCTGTGCCTTGTTCTTTTTCTGCATCGCCACCAGCTGTGGCTTGATCAGCATCAGAAGTCTGTCCTTGGGACGCGCTCTCAGCGTCCTGAGCCTCTGTCTGTTGTTCTGTTGTTGTTGGCTCAGCGTTCGCTGGGACTTGGGATTCTGTTTGGATTGAGGGGGAGGGGTTTTCTTGTGGAGCTTGGGAGGGGTTGAGGATTGGGAGGGATTGGTCATATGGAGGGACCTCCTGGGCATCACGCGCGAGCTCTTCAAAAAGAGTTGGCTCGGCGTTCTCTTGAGGTACCTGGTGCTCGCCAGCGTCCTCAGCTACTTGTGTTTCAGCGGGAGCATTCTCAACTCCTTCAGCCTCGTCGTCGGAGTCCCCAACAACGTCAATGATAGGGGAAACTCCTTCAGCATTGGCTTGAGGCGTTCCTCTGTTGCTCTCAGATGAGCTAGAGGAGGAGGAGGAGATGTGCTCGGGCTCTGGAGCAGCTTGAACCATGAGCACCTTGGGAGATTCACCGGCTTTGCGGCGTTTGAAGGTGCGCTCAAGGGCTGGACGCTTCTCAACGTCCTCTGGTCCACTTTCGGAGGAGGGACGGCGAGATTTGGGGGTTTCGGGATCTTTTGGGGGCGAGATATGAGCCGGAGCTGTTGGGAAGTTTGCAAGGTTTAGAGGAGAGTAGGGTTTGGGAGGGAAGGGTATGAGAGCATTTTTCTTGGAAGGTTGGGGGGACGGAGGAGGGGTGGGGAGTTGAACGATTGAGATTTGTTGAGGGGGAGGAGTGGATTCCTTGGAGAGGTTAGAAGGCCTTTTTGTGGTGCTTGGCCTTTTTGTGGGGGGTTTGGAGGATGGGACGCTAGAAGTCTTGGCCTTTTTGAGGGGCCTAGGGTCGTGAACTTTCTTTGAGCGTCCCTCCTTGAAATGGGAAGGAAACTTATCTACAATCTCCGTTGGTTTTGACGTGGAGAAGGGTTGGGAAGATTTTGAGAGGGGAGAGGATGGTGCAGGACGCTTCATCAAATTTTTGGTGGTAAGGGTAGGAACGGCAGGAGGAGGTGGAGAGGGACTTGGCACTTTTGCTTTGAGCATTTTGTAGGCCAGGGAGTCCCTAGGATACATGGGAAAGTCGGGAAGGACAGCGTTGTGGAGGTCAGGAATAAGTTCAAGTAAGGGACCCAGATTCTCACCTCCAAATTGAGAGCAGAAGAGAACGTCGTCCATCCGTCCTGGCAAGTCTTTGTAGTTGGTTTTGTGAAGACTTGGCATGACGAAGCGTTCAATGAACCTTTCATAGTTCTTAGTCTTCGTTGCATCATTCTTGATCTCTGGCAAGTCCATGCGTTCCCTTATTAAATTGTAGAGAGTTCTCGGCTTCCTGTTGATGAAGTCCACTAGAGACTCATTGAGAACGATAGGTTTGGGCTTCTCTATATAATGGGACTTCACCAGCTTTCTTCGCTTCCCGCCGGTAGAAGATCCGGCCACGTTCAACTGTCTTTGAGACATGTTTTCAGATGAAGTGTAAAGAGAGAAAGTCGCCGGAGTTCTAGAGAGAAGTCAGAGCAATTTTGAGAGCGAGAAAGTGGTTGAGCGTAATAAATTTGATTGCGACTGTTCTGGCCTTATATAGAGGAAGCGGTGGCACAAATGGTAATTAACACTGTTTTACTGTGCGACACGTGGCAAAACTTCCCCCTTAAGATTTGAGCAAAAGCAACGGTCACTGTTCACACTTTCAAAAGTTAAAAATTCTGACTCTTCAACTGCTCCTCAACAACTGAACTGGCGTTCTTACAAACAAACACTGAGCGTCCTCTCCAACTTAGCAAAAATAACCTCTTCAAGCAAACTTCTTTAAGCAAACCAACAACCAACTTACCGTTCTTGTGATTACCTTTCGAACCAGTTGAGAACAACGCAAGTACGTCCCGTAAAAGAAAATATGAAGCTCATAGGACGCTTTTGCAGAGTTCTCGGCTAGGGTAAGCTTAGAGTTCCCATCATTTCGGCTTATAATGAGGGTTGGGTGATCAGGGATACTCTTTTCAAAACAAAATAGAGAAAATTTGAATGGCGTTGCAAAGTAGCAAACACATGAAGTTTTAGACTAGCGTCCTTGCAAATATGAATTCAATGCATAACAGTCCTTAAACACTTAGAATCTACAAAACATAGCCAATCATTGAGGGAATAGTAGAACGGGACTTGCTACTTAAAAGTTATCATCCCTAAGAGCAACCTGAGATGCTCAAAGGGACGTCTATCAAGCGCCTTAGTGAAAATATCAGCTATTTGGTCTTCAGTCCTTACGTGCTCCATACTAATGAGTCCTAGTTCAACATTATCACGCAAGAAATGATGCCTTATATGAATATGCTTTGTGCGTGAATGAAAAACAGGATTCTTTGAAACTTCAATAGCACTTGTGTTATCACAACGAATGGGAATAGTTTCAAGAGTGATACCGTAGTCCTCTAGTTGGTATTTGATCCAGATAACTTGTGAACAGCACGAAGCAGCAGCAACGTACTCGGCTTCCGCAGTTGAAAGCGCCACAGAGTTCTGTTTCTTAGATCCCCAAGAGACTAAGCATGAACCAAGGAACTGCGCCATTCCTGAAGTGCTTTTCCGATCAATTACATGACCCGCATAATCAGCGTCCGAGTAGCCAACTAGCTTGAAGGACGTCTTCCTGGGGTACCAAAGGCAAAGATCGTCGCGTCCTTTGAGGTAGCGAAAGATCCTCTTGACTTCTTGCATGTGGGACTCCTTTGGATTTGCCTGGAAACGTGCACACAAGCAAACGGCAAACTTAATGTCGGGACGGCTTGCGGTCAAGTAGAGCAAAGAACCAATCATCCCTCTGTAAAGTTTTTGATCAACGTCCTTTCCCTGTTCATCTGCGTAAAGACGCGAGGTTTGGAGAACATGGGGTTGCAACAGGTTTGGACGTGTTCATCCCGTACTTCTCAAGCATTTCACGGACATATTTTTGTTGGTGAATGCACGTCCCTTCCTTGAGTTGATTGATTTGAAGTCCCAAGAAGAAATTGAGTTCTCCAATGAGGGACATCTCAAACTCACTACTCATTAAGGACTTGAACTCATCTACAAGCTTCATGTTAGTACTACCAAAAAACTATATCATCAACATAGACTTGGGCAATCAAAATGTCCTTGTGAACTTTCTTTATGAACAAAGTTTTATCAATTGAACCTCTAGTGTATCCATGAGACAAAAGAAAGGACGCAAACCTGTCGTACCATGCACGAGGGGCTTGCTTGAGTCCATAGAGCGCTTTGTCCAAGTAGTACACATGATCTGGGTGAGAGGCGTCCTCAAAGCCAGGCGGCTGAGCAACGTACACTTCCTCCTTTAGCTTTCCATTGAGAAAGGCAGTCTAAACGTCCATCTGAAATAACTTGAATCCTTTGTGAGCGGCGAAGGCAATAAGGAGACGAACGGCTTCAATTCTAGCAACAGGAGCAAAGGTCTCATCATACTCTATGCCTTCCTCTTGCTTGAATCCTTGAGCCACCAGTCTTGCCTTGTTTCTTGACACACGTCCACTCTCATCAAGCTTATTTCTGAACACCCATCAAACTGGTTGAGTTCTTCTTACATTGCTTGAATCCAGTCAGCGTCCTGGAGTGCTTCTTTGATATTCTTTGGCTCCACCATAGAGACAAAGTCATTGAATGCACAAAAAGCCAATTTGCACTCTGGGACTTGCTTGCAGCTGACCTTGTTTGAACGCCTTGAGAAGGATCTGAGACAATTTGAGAAGTTGGGTGATCCCTAGAGAAGCGGGACTCCCTTTGAAACAAATGAGCAAATCTTGGATCAATGTCACCATCTGAATCATCACTATCACTTTGAGCATCGTCCTCAATGTGTTCCCCTTCAGAGAGAGCGTCCACACCTTGACGTTGCTCGCCTTGTTGACTTGATTCAGCTACATCTTGTTGAACTGGAGATTCACTATAAGATGGAACTCCTTGAACAACACTGGGAGCGTCCATTAAGACTTCTTCAGGATTTGGAGACGCATCCTTAGAGACATAGTATTTTCCAGAGGTCCAATCTTCAGCTTCATCTTCAGAGTCGTCCTGTTGTTGTAACGCAGAGCGTTCTTTCTTACTTGGCTTTTCTTTGTGAGAAGAACGTTCCTTGAACACAACATGAATACTCTCCTCAAGCTTTAGAGTCCTTTTGTTGAACACTCTATATGCTTTGCTGGTAAGAGAGTACCCAAGGAATATGGCTTCATCACTCCTTGCATCAAACTTTCCAAGTTTTTCTTTATCATTGTTGTGAACGAAGCATTTGCAACCAAAGACTCTGAGATAATCAATGCGAGGCTTCTTTCCATTCAACAGCTCATAGGACGTCTTCTTTAGCAAAGGACGGATCATGGCACGATTGATGATGTAACACGTTGTAGCAATAGCTTCCGCCCAGAAGTACTTGGGAACGCTATTTGCCAATAGCATAGTTCTTGTCATATCCTCTAGCGTCCCATTCTTTCTTTCCACAACTCCATTTTGTTGAGGCATTCTTGGAGCTGAGAAATTGTGAGAGACTCCATGTTGATCACAGTATGCCAGGAACTCTGAATTTTGGAACTCCGTTCCATGGTCTGATCTTATGGCTTTGAGAGGCGTCTCAAGAGCAACTTCCACTTGTTTGATGAATACTTTGAACGCATTGAAACAATCTTCTTTTGACACCAAGAAAAGAACCCAAGTGAATCGAGAAAAATCATCTACAAGAACGTAAATGTACCTCTTTCCACCGTAGCTCAACGTCTTCATTGGTCCGAAAAGATCCATATGGAGCAGTTCCAAAGGCTTCTTTGTACTGACTTCGTTCTTGGATTTGAAGGACGTTCTTGTTTGCTTCCCTTTGATGCAAGCTTCACACTGTTCAACTTTCTCAGGATCAATTCGGGGAAGTCCTTTCACAAGATTTCGCTGGTGTAGCTTAAGGATTGTGCTTGGTCCAGCATGGCCAAGTCGGCGATGCCAGAGATCAGCGTCCTCCCTTGAAGCAGATAGACACAACTCTGATTTGGGCTTGAATTCTTGATTGAAGATGTAGATATTGTTCTTGCGAACTCCTTTGAGAACAACTTTGTTGGACTTCTTGTTAATAACTAGGCACTCCTTTGAGTCAAATGTGACTAGATTTTCACCTTGATCACACATCTGAGAGACGCTAAGAAGATTGAAGCCAAGTCCTTCAACAAGACTGACATTTGTTGCTTTAATGGACGGGTTGAGAATAGCAGTTCCCGTTCCTTTGATCTTTCCTTTGCCCTTGTTGCCAAACGAGACAGTTCCTCCCGTGGCACTACTTTGGATAGAAGTGAGATGGATTTGGCTTCCTGTCATATGATTTGAGGCGCCACTATCAATGATCCATGGGCGTCCCCTCACTTCCACCTGCCATAACAACGTTAGTGTTTGGCGACCCAGGCAAGGTGTTCCTTACCTGGTTCGTTACAGAAATAGAACTCTGGTTCTGGCATGTAGTCATTAATATTCACATCATTTGAAATAGCATGCTTGCGGAAAGAGTTCCTAGAGCGTCTAGAACGCCTAGGATTAGCCTTAGGAACGGACTTAGCATTTTCGTTGTTAGTCCTAGCAGCTTTTCCATTTTCAACATCTTCTTTGAGTTTTAAGCAATCATATTTGAAGTGATCTCCTTGTCCACAGTACCAACACGTCCTATAGTAAGTACCAAGATAGTACTTCTTATTGGGACGCTAAATCTTGTTTTCTTTCATCTTTTGAGGATTACAAACTTTTGAACCGTCCCCTTTAGCAATCTTCTTGTAAATCTTATGACTAGTGGAGTTAGTATAGTAGTCTTCCTTTCCTAATTCCCCACTCTCTAGAACTCTAATTCTTTCAAGAAGATTTTTGGTTTTCTCCCGTTCAAGTTCAAGTTCTGAAGTTTTACTGGCCTCAAAATCACTAGGAAGAGAGTTCTTAGTGTCAGATTCATAACCAAGACCTCTCTTAGCTGGGACGAAGACCATTGGTCTCACTTCTTCAACTATGGGACTCTTACCCATCACTTTCACTTCTTCCCTAAGCTTAGAGTTCTCAAGTTTGAGACACATGATTTCAGTTTTTAGGGACTTAGTTTCTTCACATGAGGACTCTAGTTGAATGGTCATGGAACTACAGTTTTCACATTCAACCACTATATTTTCATTTTCAAGTTCAAGTTCATCCATTCTATGTTGCATGACAACACTTTCTTCCATGATTCTTCCAATAAGTTTAATGAGCTTGGATTTAGAACAATTTTCTAATGAACTCATCATAGACTCACGGGTTACCTCATTTTCAAATTTCGAAGCGTTCTGTTCAACAACGGTAACGTCCTCCATAGCCATGAAAGCTACTTGCTCACCATCAGATGCGTCCTCAAGGGCTATGTATGCTTGTTCATCGGGTTCTTCATCATCATCATCATCATCATCAGAGGAAGAACTCCCATTGTCCCATGCAGAGGCGAACGCTCCAATGAGAGCTTTTGTCTTCATTTCCTTTGCAGACATTCCTGTTGTGCATTTCTTAGCAAAGTGCCCTTTTCTGTTACACTTGTAACATGTGAGTTCCTTCATTTCTGCCTCAGTGTACTTGCGGCTTTCCTTCTTGGGCATCTTGTGTTTATTGACATGTTTGTTCCTTTTGCCAAAAACACGGAGAACTTTGTTAAAGAGAGCAACTTCTTCTTCTGCATCCAGTTGTTCTTTAGACTTGCTTTCTCTTTCCTTTAAGGCTTGAACGCGCATCTTCTCGCGGTTCTCAGCTTTGTTGGCTTCCACCATTACAGCGATTTCCTGTTGACGCCGAAGGTACTCAGCGTACTCTGGTGTTGTGGACGCCAAGGCAAGATCAGTTTGAGGATTCTGTCCAAGCTGAGCCATATCAGAAATTCTTCTTTCCTCGTACTGCCTGAGCTTCCCATAGATTTCTTCCATATCTAGAGTTTTGTTGGCTGTATTTTCTTTGAACGTTGTCCTGTCAAAGTTCCAGACTCCGGTCAAACCATCAATGACCACTTGAACTCTATTCCTCATGGAGATTTCTGTTTCTGGGATGCCCAAGTTCCTCATCTTGGTGACAAGGGCCTCAAAACGATATGAGTAGTCGTTCACCGTCTCATTTGGCAGCATGCTAAAAGCATAGAACTCCTTCTTGATTTTCAGCTGGACGTCCTCCTTCATTTCAGCGGTTCCCACATGGAACTTCTCAAGAGCTTCCCACTATTGTTTCGCTGTTGACAAATTGCTGACCCGAGTGGTGTCCCTCTCGCATAAGGACGCTTGAAGAAAACAAATAGCTTTTGCGTTGGTTTCCATCAGCTTAAACTCGTCAGGACCCCACTCGTCCTCCTTATCAGCTTTGTCAGCAGGAACTTTGAGATCTCCTTTCATGATAACCTTCCAGCATTGTTAATTTTGACTTCTGTAGAAGTTTTCGAACCTGGTCTTCCAGTGATTGAAATTGCCGTCCGTTAGGCGCGGAGGCTTCACAAAAGAAATTCCAATGGGTTCCATGTCCATCTTTACCTGCAACTCAGTAAGAATCTAGAGCGCCTGCTCTGATACCAATTGTTGGATCGTTAGTACTGAGGGACGTCTTTTACTTTGGTAAAGGCGTCCTTAGATTAGGCGTCCCTACGAGGAGTAGGGGCATCCTTGAGTAATGCAGCGGAAATAAAGTACTAAACAGATAAAGAATGAACGCAGTGAATTATAGAGGAACCACTCAAGACCAAGTAGTCCTTGAGTGTAAACCTCTACCTCCTTGGAGGATTTTTGAATAGTTCTTTCCTTTGTATTGAACGTCCTTACAGTTGTACTGGCGAGTCTTTACAGTTCTCTGGTACTTAGCTTTTCCCTAAGTCCACTAGTAAAGGACTCCTCTAAGCCTACAACTTAAGCTGGTTCAATCCACTAAAGGACTCTATTCCTACGTTCTGCAGTACTTCGCAGAACTCTCTTTCTCTCTTTTTGGGTTTTCTCTTACAAACTGTTTTTGTGATTTGGTTACAAGTCTCACTCGATCTAACACAAGTTCTAGCATTGTTCTTGAGTTCTTGAGTTAGTTCTTCGTGTTCTTGAGTGAGTCGCTTTCTCTTTGATTCTCTCTGAATATTCCTGAAAGCGTTGGCGTCACAATAAATGCCTTGGGGCTATTTATAGGACTTGGGGAAGGGCGTCTTTTCTCTGGGACGATCATGCCCTTCATGGACGTGGCTACAAGATCTTCCTCCACGTAGTAGGGCGGTGATGAGGAAGCTTCCCGTATCCAGCTGTGTATGATGAACTCCGCTACAGGATCGGCCGCCACGTGTTGATGGACTCTGCAACAGGATCGTCCGCCACGTAGTGTTGGACTCCGCTACAGGATCGGTCTCCACGTGTCCTTGGATGATCAAACATTGTCGAGTGATGTCATCCTGTTGGCTAGTGAGTAAGGACTCCTTTCTTGCGTTCCTACTTGCTTGGGACTCCATCCTTGCTCAAGTAGTCTCTAGCTGGTCCTTACTTCCTGTTAGCTAGCGTCCCTGAGCTTATGGGACGCTCATACACACTAGTTGTCCTTTTGGTCACTGGCGTTCCTGAACACTTGGACAACTTTATTAGAATCAAAGTGAGTTTGTCATATCAAAACTAAGGGACGGTTGTGTGGAACACTAACAAGTACGCAAGCATTCTTGATAGCGTCCCAACAGAAACATTCGGAATCGCATGATTCGTATGCTTGTGCTTGTGTTCTTTGGTGATCTTTCTATCAAGTTCTATTAGTTCAAAGATTTTTTGATGAGGAAAAGAATGGAAAACAACGTTTCCCAAACCATAGCCAAGGCAAATTAAACCAATGAATAAGAAAGGTTCTATTATTGAGAATTTGAGAAACATTCGAAATCGCATGATTCGTATGCTTATGTTGGTGTTGTTTGGTGATCTTTCCATCACGTTCTATTAGTTTAAAGATTTTTTGACGAGAAAAAGAATGGAAAACAACGGTTCCCAAACCATAGCCAAGGCAAATCAAACCAATGAATAAGAACGGTTGTATTATTGAGAATTTGAGAAACATTCGAAATCGCATGATTCGTATGCTTGTGTTGGTGTTGTTTGGTGATCTTTCTATCAAGTTAATTAGTTCAAAGATTATTGGACGAGAAAAATAATGGAAACCAACGGTTCCCAAACCATAGCCTAGGCAAATCAAACCAATCAATAAGAAAGGTTATGTTATTGAGAATTTGAGAAACATTCGAAATCGCATGATTCGTATGCTTGTGTTGGTGTTGTTTGGTGATCTTTCCATCAAGTTCTATTAGTTTAAAGATGTTTTGACGAGAAAAAGAATGGAAAACAACGGTTCCTAAACCATAGCCAAGGCAAACCAAACCAATGATTAAGAAAGGTTGTATTACTGAGAATTTGAGAAACATTCGGAATCGAATGATTCGTATGCTTGTGTTTGTGTTCTTTGGTGATCTTTTTGTCAAGTTCTATTAGTTCAAAGATTTTTGGACGGGAAAAAGAATGGAAACCAACGGTTCCCAAACCATAGCCTAGGGAAATCAAACCAATGAATAAGAAAGGTTGTATTATTGAGAATTTGAGAAACATTCGAAATCGCATGATTCGTATGCTTGTGTTGGTGTTGTTTGCTGATCTTTCTATCAAGTTAATTAGTTCAAAGATTATAGGACGAGAAAAAGAATGGAAACCAACGGTTCCCAAACCATAGCCTAGGCAAATCAAACCAATCAATAAGAAAGGTTGTGTTATTGCGAATTTGAGAAACATTCGAAATCGCATGATTCGTATGCTTATGTTGGTGTTGTTTGGTGATCTTTCCATCACGTTCTATTAGTTTAAAGATTTTTTGACGAGAAAAAGAATGGAAAACAACGGTTCCTAAACCATAGCCAAGGCAAACCAAACCAATGATTAAGAAAGGTTGTATTACTGAGAATTTGAGAAACATTCGGAATCGCAGGATTCGTATGCTTGTGTTTGTGTTCTTTGGTGATCTTTCTATCAAGTTCTATTAGTTCAAAGATTTTTTGATGAGGAAAAGAATGGAAAACAACGTTTCCCAAACCATAGCCAAGGCAAATTAAACCAATGAATAAGAAAGGTTGTATTATTGAGAATTTGAGAAACATTCGAAATCTCATGATTCGTATGCTTGTGTTGGTGTTGTTTGGTGATCTTTCTATCAAGTTCAATTTGTTCAAAGATTATTGGACGAGAAAAAGAATGGAAACCAACGGTTCCCAAACCATAGCCTAGGCAAATCAAACCAATCAATAAGAAAGGTTGTATTACTGAGAATTGGAGAAACATTCGGAATCGCATGATTCGTATGCTTGTGTTTGTGTTCTTTGGTGATCTTTCTATCAAGTTCTATTAGTTCAAAGATTTTTGGACGAGAAAAAGAATGGAAACCAATGGTTCCCAAACCATAGCCTAGGGAAATCAAACCAATGAATAAGAAAGGTTGTGTTATTGAGAATTTGAGAAACATTCGGAATCGCATGATTCATATGCTTGTGTTTGTGTTGTTTGGTGATCTTTCTATCAAGTTCTATTAGTTCAAAGATTTTTTGACGAGAAAAAGAATGGAAAACAACGGTTCCCAAACCATAGCCAAGGCAAATCTAACCAATGAATAAGAAAGGTTGTATTACTGAGAATTTGAGAAACATTCGGAATCGCATGATTCGTATGCTTGTGTTGGTGTTGTTTGGTGATCTTTCTATCAAGTTCTATTAGTTCAAAGATTTTTGGACGAGAAAAAGAATGGAAACCAACGGTTCCCAAACCATAGCCTAGGCAAATCAAACCAATGAATAAGAAAGGTTGTGTTAATTAGAATTTGAGAAACATTCGGAATCGCATGATTCGTATGCTTGTGTTTGTGTTGTTTTGTGATCTTTCTATCAAGTTCTATTAGTTCAAAGATTTTTTGACGAGAAAAAGAATGGAAAACAACGGTTCCCAAACCATAGCCAAGGCAAATCTAACCAATGAATAAGAAAGGTTGTATTACTGAGAATTTGAGAAACATTCGAAATCGCATGATTCGTATGCTTATGTTGGTGTTGTTTGGTGATCTTTCCATCACGTTCTATTAGTTTAAAGATTTTTTGACGAGAAAAAGAATGGAAAACAACGGTTCCTAAACCATAATCAAGGCAAACCAAACCAATGATTAAGAAAGGTTGTATTACTGAGAATTTGAGAAACATTCGGAATCGCATGATTCGTATGCTTGTGTTTGTGTTCTTTGGTGATCTTTCTATCAAGTTCTATTAGTTCAAAGATTTTTTGATGAGGAAAAGAATGGAAAACAACGTTTCCCAAACCAGAGCCAAGGCAAATGAAACCAATGAATAAGAAAGGTTGTATTATTGAGAATTTGAGAAACATTCGAAATCTCATGATTCGTATGCTTGTGTGTTGGTGTTGTTTGGTGATCTTTCTATCAAGTTCAATTACTTCAACGATTATTGGACGAGAAAAAGAATGGAAACCAACGGTTCCCAAACCATAGCCTAGGCAAATCAAACCAATCAATAAGAAAGGTTGTATTACTGAGAATTTGAGAAACATTCGGAATCGCATGATTCGTATGCTTGTGTTTGTGTTCTTTGGTGATCTTTCTATCAAGTTCTATTAGTTTAAATATTTTTTGACGAGAAAAAGAATGGAAAACAACGGTTCCCAAACCATAGCCAAGGCAAATCTAACCAATGAATAAGAAAGGTTGTATTACTGAGAATTTGAGAAACATTCGAAATCGCATGATTCGTATGCATATGTTGGTGTTGTTTGGTGATCTTTCCATCACGTTCTATTAGTTTAAAGATTTTTTGACGAGAAAAAGAATGGAAAACAACGGTTCCCAAACCATAGCCAAGGCAAATCAAACCAATGAATAAGAACGGTTGTATTATTGAGAATTTGAGAAACATTTGAAATCGCATGATTCGTATGCTTGTGTTGGTGTTGTTTGGTGATCTTTCTATCAAGTTAATTAGTTCAAAGATTATTGGACGAGAAAAATAATGGAAACCAACGGTTCCCAAACCATAGCCTAGGCAAATCAAACCAATCAATAAGAAAGGTTGTGTTATTGAGAATTTGAGAAACATTCGAAATCGCATGATTCGTATGGTTGTGTTGGTGTTGTTTGGTGATGTTTCCATCAAGTTCTATTAGTTTAAAGATGTTTTGACGAGAAAAAGAATGGAAAACAACGGTTCCTAAACCATAGCCAAGGCAAACCAAACCAATGATTAAGAAAGGTTCTATTACTGAGAATTTGAGAAACATTCGGAATCGCATGATTCGTATGCTTGTGTTTGTGTTCTTTGGTGATCTTTCTATCAAGTTCTATTAGTTCAAAGATTATAGGACAAGAAAAAGAATGGAAACCTACGGTTCCCAAACCATAGCCTAGGCAAATCAAACCAATCAATAAGAAAGGTTGTGTTATTGAGAATTTGAGAAACATTCGAAATAGCATGATTCGTATGCTTGTGTTTGTGTTGTTTGGTGATCTTTCTATCAAGTTCTATTAGTTCAAAGATTTTTTGACTAGAAAAAGAATGGAAAACAACGGTTCCCAAACCATAGCCAAGGCAAATCAAACCAATGAATAAGAAAGGTTGTATTACTGAGAATTTGAGAAACATTCGGAATCGCATGATTCGTATGCTTGTGTTGGTGCTGTTTGGTGATCTTTCTATCAAGTTCTATTAGTTCAAATATCGTTGGAGGAGAAAAAGAATGGAAACCAATGGTTCCCAAACCATAGCCTAGGCAAATCAAACCAATGAATAAGAAAGGTTGTATTACTGAGAATTTGAGAAACATTCGGAATCGCATGATTCGTATGCTTGTGTTTGTGTTCTTTGCTGATCTTTCTATCAAGTTCTATTAGTTCAAAGATTTATGGACTAGAAAAAGAATGGAAACCAACGGTTCCCAAACCATGGCCTAGGCAAATCAAACCAATCAATAAGAAAGGTTGTGTTATTGCGAATTTGAGAAACATTCGAAATCGCATGATTCGTATGCTTATGTTGGTGTTGTTTGGTGATCTTTCCATCACGTTCTATTAGTTCAAAGAATTTTTGATGAGGAAAAGAATGGAAAACAACGTTTCCCAAACCATAGCCAAGGCAAATTAAACCAATGAATATGAAAGGTTGTATTACTGAGAATTTGAGAAACATTCGAAATCTCATGTTTCGTATGCTTGTGTTGGTGTTGTTTGGTGATCTTTCTATCAACTTCAATTAGTTCAAAGATTATTGGACGAGAAAAAGAATGGAAACCAACGGTTCCCAAACCATAGCCTAGGCAAATCAAACCAATCAATAAGAAAGGTTGTATTACTGAGAATTTGAGAAACATTCGGAATCGTATGATTCGTATGCTTGTGTTTGTGTTCTTTGGTGATCTTTCTGTCAAGTTCTATTAGTTCAAAGATTTTTGGACGAGAAAAAGAATGGAAACCAAGGGTTCCCAAACCATAGCCTAGGGAAATCAAACCAATGAATAAGAAAGGTTGTGTTATTGAGAATTTGAGAAACATTCGGAATCGCATGATTCGTATGCTTGTGTTTGTGTTGTTTGGTGATCTTTCTATCAAGTTCTATTAGTTCAAAGATTTTTTGACGAGAAAAAGAATGGAAAACAATGGTTCCCAAACGATAGCCAAGGTAAATCTAACCAATGAATAAGAAAGGTTGTATTACTGAGAATTTGAGAAACATTCGAAATCGCATGATTCGTTTGCTTGTGTTTGTGTTGTTTGGTGATCTTTCTATCAAGTTCATTTAGTTCAAAGATTTTTGGACGACAAATAGAATGGAAACCAACGGTTCCCAACCCATAGCCTAGGCAAATCAAACCAATCAATAAGAAAGGTTGTGTTATTAAGAATTTGAGAAACATTCGCATGATTCGTATGCTTGTGTTTGTGTTGTTTGGTGACCTTTCTATCAAGTTCTATTAGTTCAAAGATTTTTGGACGACAAAAAGAATGGAAACCAACGGTTCCTAAACCATAGCCTAGGCAAATCAAACCAATCAATAAGAAACGTTGTGTTATTGAGAATTTGAGAAACATTCGGAATCGCATTATTCGTATGGTTGTGTTGGTGTTGTTTGGTGATCTTTCTATCAAGTTCTATTAGTTCAAAGATTTTTGGACGAGAAAAAGAATGGAAACCAACGGTTCCCAAACCATAGCCTAGGCAAATCAAACCAATGAATAAGAAAGGTTTTGTTATTGAGAATTTGAGAAACATTGGGAATCGCATGATTCGTATGCTTGTTTTTGTGTTGTTTGGTCATCTTTCTATCAAGTTCTATTAGTTCAAATATTTTTTGACGAGAAAAAGAATGGAAAACAACGGTTCCCAAACCATAGCCAAGGCAAATCTAACCATTGAATAAGAAAGGTTGTCTTACTGAGAATTTGAGAAACATTCGAAATCGCATGATTCGTATGCTTATGTTGGTGTTGTTTGGTGATCTTTCCATCAGGTTCTATTAGTTTAAAGATTTTTTGACGAGAAAAAGAATGGAAAACAACGGTTCCCAAACCATAGCCAAGGCAAATAAAACCAATGAATAAGAAAGGTTGTATTATTGAGAATTTGAGAAACATTCGAAATCGCAAGATTCGTATGCTTGTGTTGGTGTTGTTTGGTGATCTTTCTATCAAGTTAATTAGTTCAAAGATTATAGGACAAGAAAAAGAATGGAAACCTACGGTTCCCAAACCATAGCCTAGGCATATCAAACCAATCAATAAGAAAGGTTGTGTTATTGAGAATTTGAGAAAACATTCGAAATCGCATGATTCGTATGCTTGTGTTTGTGTTGTTTGGTGATCTTTCTATCAAGTTCTATTAGTTCAAAGATTTTTTGAAGAGAAAAAGAATGGAAAACAACGGTTCCCAAACCATAGCCAAGGCAAATCAAACCAATGAATAAGAAAGGTTGTATTACTGAGAATTTGAGAAACATTCGGAATCGCATGATTCGTATGCTTGTGTTGGTGTTGTTGGAGATCTTTCTATCAAGTTCAATTAGTTCAAAGATTATTGGACGAGAAAAAGAAAGGAAACCAACGGTTGCCAAACCATAGCCTAGGCAAATCAAACCAATCAATAAGAAAGGTTGTATTACTGAGAATTTGAGAAACATTCGGAATCGCATGATTCGTATGCTTGTGTTTGTGTTCTTTGGTGATCTTTCTATCAAGTTCTATTAGTTCAAAGATTTTTGGACGAGAAAAAGAATGGAAACCAACGGTTCCCAAACCATAGCCTAGGCAAATCAAACCAATCAATAAGAAAGGTTGTATTACTGAGAATTTGAGAAACATTCGAAATCGCATGATTCGTATGCTTATGTTGGTGTTGTTTGGTGATCTTTCCATCACGTTCTATTAGTTTAAAGATTTTTTGACGAGAAAAAGAATGGAAAACAACGGTTCCTAAACCATAGCCAAGGCAAACCAAACCAATGATTAAGAAAGGTTGTATTACTGAGAATTTGAGAAACATTCGGAATCGCATGATTCGTATGCTTGTGTTTGTGTTCTTTGGTGATCTTTCTATCAAGTTCTATTAGTTCAAAGATTTTTTGATGAGGAAAAGAATAGAAAACAACGTTTCCCAAACCAGAGCCAAGGCAAATGAAACCAATGAATAAGAAAGGTTGTATTATTGAGAATTTGAGAAACATTCGAAATCTCATGATTCGTATGCTTGTGTGTTGGTGTTGTTTGGTGATCTTTCTATCAAGTTCAATTACTTCAACGATTATTGGACGAGAAAAAGAATGGAAACCAACGGTTCCCAAACCATAGCCTAGGCAAATCAAACCAATCAATAAGAAAGGTTGTATTACTGAGAATTTGAGAAACATTCGGAATCGCATGATTCGTATGCTTGTGTTTGTGTTCTTTGGTGATCTTTCTATCAAGTTCTATTAGTTCAAATATTTTTTGACGAGAAAAAGAATGGAAAACAACGGTTCCCAAACCATAGCCAAGGCAAATCTAACCAATGAATAAGAAAGGTTGTATTACTGAGAATTTGAGAAACATTCGAAATCGCATGATTCGTATGCATATGTTGGTGTTGTTTGGTGATCTTTCCATCACGTTCTATTAGTTTAAAGATTTTTTGACGAGAAAAAGAATGGAAAACAACGGTTCCCAAACCATAGCCAAGGCAAATCAAACCAATGAATAAGAACGGTTGTATTATTGAGAATTTGAGAAACATTTGAAATCGCATGATTCGTATGCTTGTGTTGGTGTTGTTTGGTGATCTTTCTATCAAGTTAATTAGTTCAAAGATTATTGGACGAGAAAAATAATGGAAACCAACGGTTCCCAAACCATAGCCTAGGCAAATCAAACCAATCAATAAGAAAGGTTGTGTTATTGAGAATTTGAGAAACATTCGAAATCGCATGATTCGTATGCTTGTGTTGGTGTTGTTTGGTGATGTTTCCATCAAGTTCTATTAGTTTAAAGATGTTTTGACGAGAAAAAGAATGGAAAACAACGGTTCCTAAACCATAGCCAAGGCAAACCAAACCAATGATTAAGAAAGGTTCTATTACTGAGAATTTGAGAAACATTCGGAATCGCATGATTCGTATGCTTGTGTTTGTGTTCTTTGGTGATCTTTCTATCAAGTTCTATTAGTTCAAAGATTATAGGACAAGAAAAAGAATGGAAACCTACGGTTCCCAAACCATAGCCTAGGCAAATCAAACCAATCAATAAGAAAGGTTGTGTTATTGAGAATTTGAGAAACATTCGAAATAGCATGATTCGTATGCTTGTGTTTGTGTTGTTTGGTGATCTTTCTATCAAGTTCTATTAGTTCAAAGATTTTTTGACTAGAAAAAGAATGGAAAACAACGGTTCCCAAACCATAGCCAAGGCAAATCAAACCAATGAATAAGAAAGGTTGTATTACTGAGAATTTGAGAAACATTCGGAATCGCATGATTCGTATGCTTGTGTTGGTGCTGTTTGGTGATCTTTCTATCAAGTTCTATTAGTTCAAATATCGTTGGAGGAGAAAAAGAATGGAAACCAACGGTTCCCAACCCATAGCCTAGGCAAATCAAACCAATCAATAAGAAAGGTTGTGTTATTAAGAATTTGAGAAACATTCGCATGATTCGTATGCTTGTGTTTGTGTTGTTTGGTGACCTTTCTATCAAGTTCAATTTGTTCAAAGATTTTTGGACGACAAAAAGAATGGAAACCAACGGTTCCTAAACCATAGCCTAGGCAAATCAAACCAATCAATAAGAAACGTTGTGTTATTGAGAATTTGAGAAACATTCGGAATCGCATTATTCGTATGGTTGTGTTGGTGTTGTTTGGTGATCTTTCTATCAAGTTCTATTAGTTCAAAGATTTTTGGACGAGAAAAAGAATGAAAACCAACGGTTCCCAAACCATAGCCTAGGCAAATCAAACCAATGAATAAGAAAGGTTTTGTTATTGAGAATTTGAGAAACATACGGAATCGCATGATTCGTATGCTTGTTTTTGTGTTGTTTGGTCATCTTTCTATCAAGTTCTATTAGTTCAAAGATTTTTTGACGAGAAAAAGAATGGAAAACAACGGTTCCCAAACCATAGCCAAGGCAAATCTAACCATTGAATAAGAAAGGTTGTATTACTGAGAATTTGAGAAACATTCGAAATCGCATGATTCGTATGCTTATGTTGGTGTTGTTTGGTGATCTTTCCATCAGGTTCTATTAGTTTAAAGATTTTTTGACGAGAAAAAGAATGGAAAACAACGGTTCCCAAACCATAGCCAAGGCAAATAAAACCAATGAATAAGAAAGGTTGTATTATTGAGAATTTGAGAAACATTCGAAATCGCATGATTCGTATGCTTGTGTTGGTGTTGTTTGGTGATCTTTCTATCAAGTTAATTAGTTCAAAGATTATAGGACAAGAAAAAGAATGGAAACCTACGGTTCCCAAACCATAGCCTAGGCATATCAAACCAATCAATAAGAAAGGTTGTGTTATTGAGAATTTGAGAAAACATTCGAAATCGCATGATTCGTATGCTTGTGTTTGTGTTGTTTGGTGATCTTTCTATCAAGTTCTATTAGTTCAAAGATTTTTTGAAGAGAAAAAGAATGGAAAACAACGGTTCCCAAACCATAGCCAAGGCAAATCAAACCAATGAATAAGAAAGGTTGTATTACTGAGAATTTGAGAAACATTCGGAATCGCATGATTCGTATGCTTGTGTTGGTGTTGTTGGTGATCTTTCTATCAAGTTCAATTAGTTCAAAGATTATTGGACGAGAAAAAGAATGGAAACCAACGGTTGCCAAACCATAGCCTAGGCAAATCAAACCAATCAATAAGAAAGGTTGTATTACTGAGAATTTGAGAAACATTCGGAATCGCATGATTCGTATGCTTGTGTTTTGTTCTTTGGTGATCTTTCTATCAAGTTCTATTAGTTCAAAGATTTTTGGACGAGAAAAAGAATGGAAACCAACGGTTCCCAAACCATAGCCTAGGCAAATCAAACCAATCAATAAGAAAGGTTGTGTTATTGAGAATTTGAGAAACATTCGCATGATTCGTATGCTTGTGTTTGTGTTGTTTGGTGACCTTTCTATCAAGTTCAATTAGTTCAAAGATTTTTGGACGACAAAAAGAATGGAAACCAACGGTTCCTAAACCATAGCCTAGGCAAATCAAACCAATCAATAAGAAAGGTTGTGTTATTGAGAATTTGAGAAACATTCGGAATCGCATTATTCGTATGCTTGTGTTGGTGTTGTTTGGTGATCTTTCTATCAAGTTCTATTAGTTCAAAGATTTTTGGACGAGAAAAAGAATGGAAACCAACGGTTCCCAAACCATAGCCTAGGCAAATCAAACCAATGAATAAGAAAGGTTGTGTTATTGAGAATTTGAGAAACATTCGGAATCGCATGATTCGTATGCTTGTTTTTGTGTTGTTTGGTGATCTTTCTATCAAGTTCTATTAGTTCAAAGATTTTTTGACGAGAAAAAGAATGGAAAACAACGGTTCCCAAACCATAGCCAAGGAAAATCTAACCAATGAATAAGAGAGGTTGTATTACTGAGAATTTGAGAAACATTCGGAATCGCATGATTCGTATGCTTGTGTTGGTGTTGTTTGGTGATCTTTCTATCAAGTTCTATTAGTTCAAAGATTTTTGGACGAGAAAAAGAATGGAAACCAACGGTTCCCAAACCATAGCCTAGGCAAATCAAACCAATGAATAAGAAAGGTTGTGTTAATTAGAATTTGAGAAACATTCGGAATCGCATGATTCGTATGCTTGTGTTTGTGTTGTTTGGTGATCTTTCTATCAAGTTCTATTAGTTCAAAGATTTTTTGACGAGAAAAAGAATGGAAAACAATGGTTCCCAAACCATAGCCAAGGCAAATCTAACCAATGAATAAGAAAGGTTGTATTACTGAGAATTTGAGAAACATTCGAAATCGCATGATTCGTATGCTTATGTTGGTGTTGTTTGGTGATCTTTCCATCACGTTCTATTAGTTTAAAGATTTTTTGACGAGAAAAAGAATGGAAAACAACGCTTCCCAAACCATAGCCAAGGCAAATCAAACCAATGAATAAGAACGGTTGTATTATTGAGAATTTGAGAAACATTCGAAATCGCATGATTCGTATGCTTGTGTTGGTGTTGTTTGGTGATCTTTCTATCAAGTTAATTAGTTCAAAGATTATTGGACGAGAAAATAATGGAAACCAACGGTTCCCAGACCATAGCCTAGGCAAATCAAACCAATCAATAAGAAAGGTTGTGTTATTGAGAGTTTGAGAAACATTCGAAATCGCATGATTCGTATGCTTGTGTTGTTGTTGTTTGGTGATCTTTCCATCAAGTTCTATTAGTTTAAAGATGTTTTGACGAGAAAAAGAATGGAAAACAATGGTTCCTAAACCATAGCCAAGGCAAACCTAACCAATGATTAAGAAAGGTTGTATTACTGAGAATTTGAGAAACATTCGGAATCGCATGATTCGTATGCTTATGTTTGTGTTCTTTGGTGATCTTTCTATCAAGTTCTATTAGTTCAAAGATTTTTTGATTAGGAAAAGAATGGAAAACAACGTTTCCCAAACCATAGCCAAGGCAAATTAAACCAATGAATAAGAAAGGTTGTATTCCTGAGAATTTGAGAAACATTCGAAATCTCATGATTCGTATGCTTGTGTTGGTGTTGTTTGGTGATCTTTCTATCAAGTTCAATTAGCTCAAAGATTATTGGACGAGAAAAAGAATGGAAACCAACGGTTCCCAAACCATAGCCTACGCAAATCAAACCAATCAATAAGAAAGGTTGTATTACTGAGAATTTGAGAAACATTCGGAATCGCATGATTCCTATGCTTGTGTTTGTGTTCTTTGGTGATCTTTCTGTCAAGTTCTATTAGTTCAAATATTTTTGGACGAGAAAAAGAATGGAAACCAACGGTTCCCAAACCATAGCCTAGGGAAATCAAACCAATGAATAAGAAAGGTTGTGTTATTGAGAATTTGAGAAACATTCGGAATCGCATGATTCGTATGCTTGTGTTTGTGTTGTTTGGTGATCTTTCTATCAAGTTCTATTAGTTCAAAGATTTTTTGACGAGAAAAAGAATGGAAAACAACGGTTCCCAAACCATAGCCAAGGCAAATCAAACCAATGAATAAGAAAGGTTGTATTACTGAGAATTTGAGAAACATTCGGAATCGCATGATTCGTATGCTTGTGTTGGTGCTGTTTGGTGATCTTTCTATCAAGTTCTATTAGTTCAAATATTATTGGAGGAGAAAAAGAATGGAAACCAATGGTTCCCAAACCATAGCCTAGGCAAATCAAACCAATGAATAAGAAAGGTTGTATTACTGAGAATTTGAGAAACATTCGGAATCGCATGATTCGTATGCTTGTGTTTGTGTTCTTTGGTGATCTTTCTATCAAGTTCTATTAAAGATTTATGGACTAGAAAAGGAATGGAAACCAACGGTTCCCAAACCATAGCCTAGGCAAATCAAACCAATAAATAAGAAAGGTTGTGTTATTGTGAATTTGAGAAACATTCGAAATCGCATGATTCGTATGCTTATGTTGGTGTTGTTTGGTGATCTTTCCATCACGTTCTATTAGTTCAAAGATTTTTTGATGAGGAAAAGAATGGAAAACAACGTTTCCCAAACTATAGCCAAGGCAAATTAAACCAATGAATAAGAAAGGTTGTATTACTGAGAATTTGAGAAACATTCGAAATCTCATGATTCGTATGCTTGTGTTGGTGTTGTTTGGTGATCTTTCTATTAAGTTCAATTAGTTCAAAGATTATTGGACGAGAAAAAGAATAGAAACCAACGGTTCCCAAACCATAGCCTAGGAAAATCAAACCAATCAATAAGAAAGGTTGTATTACTGAGAATTTGAGAAACATTCGGAATCGCATGATTCGTATGCTTGTGTTGGTGTTGTTTGGTGATCTTTCTATCAAGTTCTATTAGTTCAAAGATTTTTGGACGAGAAAAAGAATGGAAACCAACGGTTCCCAAACCATAGCCTAGGCAAATCAAACCAATGAATAAGAAAGGTTGTGTTATTGAGAATTTGAGAAACATTCGAAATCGCATGATTCGTATGCTTGTGTTTGTGTTGTTTGGTGATCTTTCTATCCTATTAGTTCAAAGATTTTTTGACGAGAAAAAGAATGGAAAACAACTGTTCCCAAACCATAGCCAAGGCAAATCTAACCAATGAATAAGAAAGGTTGTATTACTGAGAATTTGAGAAACATTCGGAATCGCATGATTCGTATGCTTGTGTTGGTGTTGTTTGGTGATCTTTCTATCAAGTTCTATTAGTTCAAAGATTTTTGGACGAGAAAAAGAATGGAAACCAACGGTTCCCAAACCATAGCCAAGGAAAATCAAACCAATGAATAAGAAAGGTTGTATTACTGAGAATTTGAGAAACATTCGGAATCGCATGATTCGTATGCTTGTGTTGGTGCTGTTTGGTGATCTTTCTATCAAGTTCTATTAGTTCAAATATCGTTGGAGGAGAAAAAGAATGGAAACCAATGGTTCCCAAACCATAGCCTAGGCAAATCAAACCAATGAATAAGAAAGGTTGTATTACTGAGAATTTGAGAAACATTCGGAATCGCATGATTCGTATGCTTGTGTTTGTGTTCTTTGCTGATCTTTCTATCAAGTTCTATTAGTTCAAAGATTTATGGACTAGAAAAAGAATGGAAACCAACGGTTCCCAAACCATGGCCTAGGCAAATCAAACCAATCAATAAGAAAGGTTGTGTTATTGCGAATTTGAGAAACATTCAAAATCGCATGATTCGTATGCTTATGTTGGTGTTGTTTGGTGATCTTTCCATCACGTTCTATTAGTTCAAATAATTTTTGATGAGGAAAAGAATGGAAAACAACGTTTCCCAAACCATAGCCAAGGCAAATTAAACCAATGAATAAGAAAGGTTGTATTACTGAGAATTTGAGAAACATTCGAAATCTCATGATTCGTATGCTTGTGTTGGTGTTGTTTGGTGATCTTTCTATCAACTTCAATTAGTTCAAAGATTATTGGACGAGAAAAAGAATGGAAACCAACGGTTCCCAAACCATAGCCTAGGCAAATCAAACCAATCAATAAGAAAGGTTGTATTACTGAGAATTTGAGAAACATTCGGAATCGCATGATTCGTATGCTTGTGTTTGTGTTCTTTGGTGATCTTTCTATCAAGTTCTATTAGTTCAAAGATTTTTAGACGAGAAAAAGAATGGAAACCAACGGTTCCCAAACCATAGCCTAGGCAAATCAAACCAATCAATAAGAAAGGTTGTGTTATTGAGAATTTGAGAAACATTCGCATGATTCGTATGCTTGTGTTTGTGTTGTTTGGTGACCTTTCTATCAAGTTCAATTAGTTCAAAGATTTTTGGACGACAAAAAGAATGGAAACCAACGGTTCCTAAACCATAGCCTAGGCAAATCAAACCAATCAATAAGAAAGGTTGTGTTATTGAGAATTTGAGAAACATTCGGAATCGCATTATTCGTATGCTTGTGTTGGTGTTGTTTGGTGATCTTTCTATCAAGTTCTATTAGTTCAAAGATTTTTGGACGAGAAAACGAATGGAAACCAACGGTTCCCAAACCATAGCCTAGGCAAATCAAACCAATGAATAAGAAAGGTTGTGTTATTGAGAATTTGAGAAACATTCGGAATCGCATGATTCGTATGCTTGTTTTTGTGTTGTTTGGTGATCTTTCTATCAAGTTCTATTAGTTCAAAGATTTTTTGACGAGAAAAAGAATGGAAAACAACGGTTCCCAAACCATAGCCAAGGAAAATCTAACCAATGAATAAGAGAGGTTGTATTACTGAGAATTTGAGAAACATTCGGAATCGCATGATTCGTATGCTTGTGTTGGTGTTGTTTGGTGATCTTTCTATCAAGTTCTATTAGTTCAAAGATTTTTGGACGAGAAAAAGAATGGAAACCTACGGTTCCCAAACCATAGCCTAGGCAAATCAAACCAATGAATAAGAAAGGTTGTGTTAATTAGAATTTGAGAAACATTCGGAATCGCATGATTCGTATGCTTGTGTTTGTGTTGTTTGGTGATCTTTCTATCAAGTTCTATTAGTTCAAAGATTTTTTGACGAGAAAAAGAATGGAAAACAATGGTTCCCAAACCATAGCCAAGGCAAATCTAACCAATGAATAAGAAAGGTTGTATTACTGAGAATTTGAGAAACATTCGAAATCGCATGATTCGTATGCTTATGTTGGTGTTGTTTGGTGATCTTTCCATCACGTTCTATTAGTTTAAAGATTTTTTGACGAGAAAAAGAATGGAAAACAACGGTTCCCAAACCATAGCCAAGGCAAATCAAACCAATGAATAAGAACGGTTGTATTATTGAGAATTTGAGAAACATTCGAAATCGCATGATTCGTATGCTTGTGTTGGTGTTGTTTGGTGATCTTTCTATCAAGTTAATTAGTTCAAAGATTATTGGACGAGAAAATAATGGAAACCAACGGTTCCCAGACCATAGCCTAGGCAAATCAAACCAATCAATAAGAAAGGTTGTGTTATTGAGAGTTTGAGAAACATTCGAAATCGCATGATTCGTATGCTTGTGTTGTTGTTGTTTGGTGATCTTTCCATCAAGTTCTATTAGTTTAAAGATGTTTTGACGAGAAAAAGAATGGAAAACAACGGTTCCTAAACCATAGCCAAGGCAAACCTAACCAATGATTAAGAAAGGTTGTATTACTGAGAATTTGAGAAACATTCGGAATCGCATGATTCGTATGCTTATGTTTGTGTTCTTTGGTGATCTTTCTATCAAGTTCTATTAGTTCAAAGATTTTTTGATTAGGAAAAGAATGGAAAACAACGTTTCCCAAACCATAGCCAAGGCAAATTAAACCAATGAATAAGAAAGGTTGTATTCCTGAGAATTTGAGAAACATTCGAAATCTCATGATTCGTATGCTTGTGTTGGTGTTGTTTGGTGATCTTTCTATCAAGTTCAATTAGCTCAAAGATTATTGGACGAGAAAAAGAATGGAAACCAACGGTTCCCAAACCATAGCCTACGCAAATCAAACCAATCAATAAGAAAGGTTGTATTAATGAGAATTTGAGAAACATTCGGAATCGCATGATTCCTATGCTTGTGTTTGTGTTCTTTGGTGATCTTTCTGTCAAGTTCTATTAGTTCAAATATTTTTGGACGAGAAAAAGAATGGAAACCAACGGTTCCCAAACCATAGCCTAGGGAAATCAAACCAATGAATAAGAAAGGTTGTGTTATTGAGAATTTGAGAAACATTCGGAATCGCATGATTCGTATGCTTGTGTTTGTGTTGTTTGGTGATCTTTCTATCAAGTTCTATTAGTTCAAAGATTTTTTGACGAGAAAAAGAATGGAAAACAACGGTTCCCAAACCATAGCCAAGGCAAATCAAACCAATGAATAAGAAAGGTTGTATTACTGAGAATTTGAGAAACATTCGGAATCGCATGATCCGTATGCTTGTGTTGGTGCTGTTTGGTGATCTTTCTATCAAGTTCTATTAGTTCAAATATTATTGGAGGAGAAAAAGAATGGAAACCAATGGTTCCCAAACCATAGCCTAGGCAAATCAAACCAATGAATAAGAAAGGTTGTATTACTGAGAATTTGAGAAACATTCGGAATCGCATGATTCGTATGCTTGTGTTTGTGTTCTTTGGTGATCTTTCTATCAAGTTATATTAGTTCAAAGATTTATGGACTAGAAAAGGAATGGAAACCAACGGTTCCCAAACCATAGCCTAGGCAAATCAAACCAATAAATAAGAAAGGTTGTGTTATTGTGAATTTGAGAAACATTCGAAATCGCATGATTCGTATGCTTATGTTGGTGTTGTTTGGTGATCTTTCCATCACGTTCTATTAGTTCAAAGATTTTTTGATGAGGAAAAGAATGGAAAACAACGTTTCCCAAACTATAGCCAAGGCAAATTAAACCAATGAATAAGAAAGGTTGTATTACTGAGAATTTGAGAAACATTCGAAATCTCATGATTCGTATGCTTGTGTTGGTGTTGTTTGGTGATCTTTCTATTAAGTTCAATTAGTTCAAAGATTATTGGACGAGAAAAAGAATAGAAACCAACGGTTCCCAAACCATAGCCTAGGAAAATCAAACCAATCAATAAGAAAGGTTGTATTACTGAGAATTTGAGAAACATTCGGAATCGCATGATTCGTATGCTTGTGTTGGTGTTGTTCGGTGATCTTTCTATCAAGTTCTATTAGTTCAAAGATTTTTGGACGAGAAAAAGAATGGAAACCAACGGTTCCCAAACCATAGCCTAGGCAAATCAAACCAATGAATAAGAAAGGTTGTGTTATTGAGAATTTGAGAAACATTCGAAATCGCATGATTCGTATGCTTGTGTTTGTGTTGTTTGGTGATCTTTCTATCAAGTTCTATTAGTTCAAAGATTTTTTGACGAGAAAAAGAATGGAAAACAACTGTTCCCAAACCATAGCCAAGGCAAATCTAACCAATGAATAAGAAAGGTTGTAATACTGAGAATTTGAGAAACATTCGGAATCGCATGATTCGTATGCTTGTGTTGGTGTTGTTTGGTGATCTTTCTATCAAGTTCTATTAGTTCAAAGATTTTTGGACGAGAAAAAGAATGGAAACCAACGGTTCCCAAACCATAGCCAAGGCAAATCAAACCAATGAATAAGAAAGGTTGTATTACTGAGAATTTGAGAAACATTCGGAATCGCATGATTCGTATGCTTGTGTTGGTGCTGTTTGGTGATCTTTCTATCAAGTTCTATTAGTTCAAATATCGTTGGAGGAGAAAAAGAATGGAAACCAATGGTTCCCAAACCATAGCCTAGGCAAATCAAACCAATGAATAAGAAAGGTTGTATTACTGAGAATTTGAGAAACATTCGGAATCGCATGATTCGTATGCTTGTGTTTGTGTTCTTTGCTGATCTTTCTATCAAGTTCTATTAGTTCAAAGATTTATGGACTAGAAAAAGAATGGAAACCAACGGTTCCCAAACCATGGCCTAGGCAAATCAAACCAATCAATAAGAAAGGTTGTGTTATTGCGAATTTGAGAAACATTCAAAATCGCATGATTCGTATGCTTATGTTGGTGTTGTTTGGTGATCTTTCCATCACGTTCTATTAGTTCAAATAATTTTTGATGAGGAAAAGAATGGAAAACAACGTTTCCCAAACCATAGCCAAGGCAAATTAAACCAATGAATAAGAAAGGTTGTATTACTGAGAATTTGAGAAACATTCGAAATCTCATGATTCGTATGCTTGTGTTGGTGTTGTTTGGTGATCTTTCTATCAACTTCAATTAGTTCAAAGATTATTGGACGAGAAAAAGAATGGAAACCAACGGTTCCCAAACCATAGCCTAGGCAAATCAAACCAATCAATAAGAAAGGTTGTATTACTGAGAATTTGAGAAACATTCGGAATCGTATGATTCGTATGCTTGTGTTTGTGTTCTTTGGTGATCTTTCTGTCAAGTTCTATTAGTTCAAAGATTTTTGGACGAGAAAAAGAATGGAAACCAAGGGTTCCCAAACCATAGCCTAGGGAAATCAAACCAATGAATAAGAAAGGTTGTGTTATTGAGAATTTGAGAAACATTCGGAATCGCATGATTCGTATGCTTGTGTTTGTGTTGTTTGGTGATCTTTCTATCAAGTTCTATTAGTTCAAAGATTTTTTGACGAGAAAAAGAATGGAAAACAATGGTTCCCAAACGATAGCCAAGGTAAATCTAACCAATGAATAAGAAAGGTTGTATTACTGAGAATTTGAGAAACATTCGAAATCGCATGATTCGTTTGCTTGTGTTTGTATTGTTTGGTGATCTTTCTATCAAGTTCATTTAGTTCAAAGATTTTTGGACGACAAACAGAATGGAAACCAACGGTTCCCAACCCATAGCCTAGGCAAATCAAACCAATCAATACGAAAGGTTGTGTTATTAAGAATTTGAGAAACATTCGCATGATTCGTATGCTTGTGTTTGTGTTGTTTGGTGACCTTTCTATCAAGTTCAATTTGTTCAAAGATTTTTGGACGACAAAAAGAATGGAAACCAACGGTTCCTAAACCATAGCCTAGGCAAATCAAACCAATCAATAAGAAACGTTGTGTTATTGAGAATTTGAGAAACATTCGGAATCGCATTATTCGTATGGTTGTGTTGGTGTTGTTTGGTGATCTTTCTATCAAGTTCTATTAGTTCAAAGATTTTTGGACGAGAAAAAGAATGGAAACCAACGGTTCCCAAACCATAGCCTAGGCAAATCAAACCAATGAATAAGAAAGGTTTTGTTATTGAGAATTTGAGAAACATTCGGAATCGCATGATTCGTATGCTTGTTTTTGTGTTGTTTGGTCATCTTTCTATCAAGTTCTATTAGTTCAAAGATTTTTTGACGAGAAAAAGAATGGAAAACAACGGTTCCCAAACCATAGCCAAGGCAAATCTAACCATTGAATAAGAAAGGTTGTATTACTGAGAATTTGAGAAACATTCGAAATCGCATGATTCGTATGCTTATGTTGGTGTTGTTTGGTGATCTTTCCATCAGGTTCTATTAGTTTAAAGATTTTTTGACGAGAAAAAGAATGGAAAACAACGGTTCCCAAACCATAGCCAAGGCAAATAAAACCAATGAATAAGAAAGGTTGTATTATTGAGAATTTGAGAAACATTCGAAATCGCATGATTCGTATGCTTGTGTTGGTGTTGTTTGGTGATCTTTCTATCAAGTTAATTAGTTCAAAGATTATAGGACAAGAAAAAGAATGGAAACCTACGGTTCCCAAACCATAGCCTAGGCATATCAAACCAATCAATAAGAAAGGTTGTGTTATTGAGAATTTGAGAAAACATTCGAAATCGCATGATTCGTATGCTTGTGTTTGTGTTGTTTGGTGATCTTTCTATCAAGTTCTATTAGTTCAAAGATTTTTTGAAGAGAAAAAGAATGGAAAACAACGGTTCCCAAACCATAGCCAAGGCAAATCAAACCAATGAATAAGAAAGGTTGTATTACTGAGAATTTGAGAAACATTCGGAATCGCATGATTCGTATGCTTGTGTTGGTGTTGTTGGTGATCTTTCTATCAAGTTCAATTAGTTCAAAGATTATTGGACGAGAAAAAGAATGGAAACCAACGGTTCCCAAACCATAGCCTAGGCAAATCAAACCAATCAATAAGAAAGGTTGTATTACTGAGAATTTGAGAAACATTCGGAATCGCATGATTCGTATGCTTGTGTTTGTGTTCTTTGGTGATCTTTCTATCAAGTTCTATTAGTTCAAAGATTTTTGGACGAGAAAAAGAATGGAAACCAACGGTTCCCAAACCATAGCCTAGGCAAATCAAACCAATCAATAAGAAAGGTTGTGTTATTGAGAATTTGAGAAACATTCGCATGATTCGTATGCTTGTGTTTGTGTTGTTTGGTGACCTTTCTATCAAGTTCAATTACTTCAAAGATTTTTGGACGACAAAAAGAATGGAAACCAACGGTTCCTAAACCATAGCCTAGGCAAATCAAACCAATCAATAAGAAAGGTTGTGTTATTGAGAATTTGAGAAACATTCGGAATCGCATTATTCGTATGCTTGTGTTGGTGTTGTTTGGTGATCTTTCTATCAAGTTCTATTAGTTCAAAGATTTTTGGACGAGAAAAAGAATGGAAACCAACGGTTCCCAAACCATAGCCTAGGCAAATCAAACCAATGAATAAGAAAGGTTGTGTTATTGAGAATTTGAGAAACATTCGGAATCGCATGATTCTTATGCTTGTTTTTGTGTTGTTTGGTGATCTTTCTATCAAGTTCTATTAGTTCAAAGATTTTTTGACGAGAAAAAGAATGGAAAACAACGGTTCCCAAACCATAGCCAAGGAAAATCTAACCAATGAATAAGAGAGGTTGTGTTACTGAGAATTTGAGAAACATTCGGAATCGCATGATTCGTATCCTTGTGTTGGTGTTGTTTGGTGATCTTTCTATCAAGTTCTATTAGTTCAAAGATTTTTGGACGAGAAAAAGAATGGAAACCAACGGTTCCCAAACCATAGCCTAGATAAATCAAACCAATGAATAAGAAAGGTTGTGTTAATTAGAATTTGAGAAACATTCGGAATCGCATGATTCGTATGCTTGTGTTTGTGTTGTTTGGTGATCTTTCTATCAAGTTCTATTAGTTCAAAGATTTTTTGACGAGAAAAAAAATGGAAAACAATGGTTCCCAAACCATAGCCAAGGCAAATCTAACCAATGAATAAGAAAGGTTGTATTACTGAGAATTTGAGAAACATTCGAAATCGCATGATTCGTATGCTTATGTTGGTGTTGTTTGGTGATCTTTCCATCACGTTCTATTAGTTTAAAGATTTTTTGACGAGAAAAAGAATGGAAAACAACGGTTCCCAAACCATAGACAAGGCAAATCAAACCAATGAATAAGAACGGTTGTATTATTGAGAATTTGAGAAACATTCGAAATCGCATGATTCGTATGCTTGTGTTGGTGTTGTTTGGTGATCTTTCTATCAAGTTAATTAGTTCAAAGATTATTGGACGAGAAAATAATGGAAACCAACGGTTCCCAGACCATAGCCTAGGCAAATCAAACCAATCAATAAGAAAGGTTGTGTTATTGAGAGTTTGAGAAACATTCGAAATCGCATGATTCGTATGCTTGTGTTGGTGTTGTTTGGTGATCTTTCCATCAAGTTCTATTAGTTTAAAGATGTTTTGACGAGAAAAAGAATGGAAAATAACGGTTCCTAAACCATAGCCAAGGCAAACCTAACCAATGATTAAGAAAGGTTGTATTACTGAGAATTTGAGAAACATTCGGAATCGCATGATTCGTATGCTTGTGTTTGTGTTCTTTGGTGATCTTTCTATCAAGTTCTATTAGTTCAAAGATTTTTTGATTAGGAAAAGAATGGAAAACAACGTTTCCCAAACCATAGCCAAGGCAAATTAAACCAATGAATAAGAAAGGTTGTATTCCTGAGAATTTGAGAAACATTCGAAATCTCATGATTCGTATGCTTGTGTTGGTGTTGTTTGGTGATCTTTCTATCAAGTTCAATTAGCTCAAAGATTATTGGACGAGAAAAAGAATGGAAACCAACGGTTCCCAAACCATAGCCTACGCAAATCAAACCAATCAATAAGAAAGGTTGTATTACTGAGAATTTGAGAAACATTCGGAATCGCATGATTCCTATGCTTGTGTTTGTGTTCTTTGGTGATCTTTCTGTCAAGTTCTATTAGTTCAAATATTTTTGGACGAGAAAAAGAATGGAAACCAACGGTTCCCAAACCATAGCCTAGGGAAATCAAACCAATGAATAAGAAAGGTTGTGTTATTGAGAATTTGAGAAACATTCGGAATCGCATGATTCGTATGCTTGTGTTTGTGTTGTTTGGTGATCTTTCTATCAAGTTCTATTAGTTCAAAGATTTTTTGACGAGAAAAAGAATGGAAAACAACGGTTCCCAAACCATAGCCAAGGCAAATCAAACCAATGAATAAGAAAGGTTGTATTACTGAGAATTTGAGAAACATTCGGAATCGCATGATTCGTATGCTTGTGTTGGTGCTGTTTGGTGATCTTTCTATCAAGTTCTATTAGTTCAAATATTATTGGAGGAGAAAAAGAATGGAAACCAATGGTTCCCAAACCATAGCCTAGGCAAATCAAACCAATGAATAAGAAAGGTTGTATTACTGAGAATTTGAGAAACATTCGGAATCGCATGATTCGTATGCTTGTGTTTGTGTTCTTTGGTGATCTTTCTATCAAGTTCTATTAGTTCAAAGATTTATGGACTAGAAAAGGAATGGAAACCAACGGTTCCCAAACCATAGCCTAGGCAAATCAAACCAATAAATAAGAAAGGTTGTGTTATTGTGAATTTGAGAAACATTCGAAATCGCATGATTCGTATGCTTATGTTGGTGTTGTTTGGTGATCTTTCCATCACGTTCTATTAGTTCAAAGATTTTTTGATGAGGAAAAGAATGGAAAACAACGTTTCCCAAACTATAGCCAAGGCAAATTAAACCAATGAATAAGAAAGGTTGTATTACTGAGAATTTGAGAAACATTCGAAATCTCATGATTCGTATGCTTGTGTTGGTGTTGTTTGGTGATCTTTCTATTAAGTTCAATTAGTTCAAAGATTATTGGACGAGAAAAAGAATAGAAACCAACGGTTCCCAAACCATAGCCTAGGAAAATCAAACCAATCAATAAGAAAGGTTGTATTACTGAGAATTTGAGAAACATTCGGAATCGCATGATTCGTATGCTTGTGTTGGTGTTGTTTGGTGATCTTTCTATCAAGTTCTATTAGTTCAAAGATTTTTGGACGAGAAAAAGAATGGAAACCAACGGTTCCCAAACCATAGCCTAGGCAAATCAAACCAATGAATAAGAAAGGTTGTGTTATTGAGAATTTGAGAAACATTCGAAATCGCATGATTCGTATGCTTGTGTTTGTGTTGTTTGGTGATCTTTCTATCAAGTTCTATTAGTTCAAAGATTTTTTGACGAGAAAAAGAATGGAAAACAACGGTTCCCAAACCATAGCCAAGGCAAATCTAACCAATGAATAAGAAAGGTTGTATTACTGAGAATTTGAGAAACATTCGGAATCGCATGATTCGTATGCTTGTGTTGGTGTTGTTTGGTGATCTTTCTATCAAGTTCTATTAGTTCAAAGATTTTTGGACGAGAAAAAGAATGGAAACCAACGGTTCCCAAACCATAGCCTAGGCAAATCAAACCAATGAATAAGAAAGGTTGTGTTAATTAGAATTTGAGAAACATTCGGAATCGCATGATTCGTATGCTTGTGTTTGTGTTGTTTGGTGATCTTTCTATCAAGTTCTATTAGTTCAAAGATTTTTTGACGAGAAAAATAATGGAAAACAACGGTTCCCAAACCATAGCCAAGGCAAATCTAACCAATGAATAAGAAAGGTTGTATTACTGAGAATTTGAGAAACATTCGAAATCGCATGATTCGTATGCTTATGTTGGTGTTGTTTGGTGATCTTTCCATCACGTTCTATTAGTTTAAAGATTTTTTGACGAGAAAAAGAATGGAAAGCAACGGTTCCTAAACCATAGCCAAGGCAAACCAAACCAATGATTAAGAAAGGTTGTATTAATGAGAATTTGATAAACATTCGGAATCGCATGATTCTTATGCTTGTGTTTGTGTTCTTTGGTGATCTTTCTATCAAGTTCTATTAGTTCAAAGATTTTTTGATGAGGAAAAGAATGGAAAACAACGTTTCCCAAACCAGAGCCAAGGCAAATGAAACCAATGAATAAGAAAGGTTGTATTATTGAGAATTTGAGAAACATTCGAAATCTCATGATTCGTATGCTTGTGTGTTGGTGTTGTTTGGTGATCTTTCTATCAAGTTCAATTACTTCAACGATTATTGGACGAGAAAAAGAATGGAAACCAACGGTTCCCAAACCATAGCCTAGGCAAATCAAACCAATCAATAAGAAAGGTTGTATTACTGAGAATTTGAGAAACATTCGGAATCGCATGATTCGTATGCTTGTGTTTGTGTTCTTTGGTGATCTTTCTATCAAGTTCTATTAGTTCAAATATTTTTTGACGAGAAAAAGAATGGAAAACAACGGTTCCCAAACCATAGCCAAGGCAAATCTAACCAATGAATAAGAAAGGTTGTATTACTGAGAATTTGAGAAACATTCGAAATCGCATGATTCGTATGCATATGTTGGTTTTGTTTGGTGATCTTTCCATCACGTTCTATTAGTTTAAAGATTTTTTGACGAGAAAAAGAATGGAAAACAACGGTTCCCAAACCATAGCCAAGGCAAATCAAACCAATGAATAAGAACGGTTGTATTATTGAGAATTTGAGAAACATTTGAAATCGCATGATTCGTATGCTTGTGTTGGTGTTGTTTGGTGATCTTTCTATCAAGTTAATTAGTTCAAAGATTATTGGACGAGAAAAATAATGGAAACCAACGGTTCCCAAACCATAGCCTAGGCATATCAAACCAATCAATAAGAAAGGTTGTGTTATTGAGAATTTGAGAAACATTCGAAATCGCATGATTCGTATGCTTGTGTTGGTGTTGTTTGGTGATGTTTCCATCAAGTTCTATTATTTTAAAGATGTTTTGACGAGAAAAAGAATGGAAAACAACGGTTCCTAAACCATAGCCAAGGCAAACCAAACCAATGATTAAGAAAGGTTCTATTACTGAGAATTTGAGAAACATTCGGAATCGCATGATTCGTATGCTTGTGTTTGTGTTCTTTGGTGATCTTTCTATCAAGTTCTATTAGTTCAAAGATTATAGGACAAGAAAAAGAATGGAAACCTACGGTTCCCAAACCATAGCCTAGGCAAATCAAACGAATCAATAAGAAAGGTTGTGTTATTGAGAATTTGAGAAACATTCGAAATAGCATGATTCGTATGCTTGTGTTTGTGTTGTTTGGTGATCTTTCTATCAAGTTCTATTAGTTCAAAGATTTTTTGACTAGAAAAAGAATGGAAAACAACGGTTCCCAAACCATAGCCAAGGCAAATCAAACCAATGAATAAGAAAGGTTGTATTACTCAGAATTTGAGAAACATTCGGAATCGCATGATTCGTATGCTTGTGTTGGTGCTGTTTGGTGATCTTTCTATCAAGTTCTATTAGTTCAAATATTGTTGGAGGAGAAAAAGAATGGAAACCAATGGTTCCCAAACCATAGCCTAGGCAAATCAAACCAATGAATAAGAAAGGTTGTATTACTGAGAATTTGAGAAACATTCGGAATCGCATGATTCGTATGCTTGTGTTTGTGTTCTTTGCTGATCTTTCTATCAAGTTCTATTAGTTCAAAGATTTATGGACTAGAAAAAGAATGGAAACCAACGGTTCCCAAACCATGGCCTAGGCAAATCAAACCAATCAATAAGAAAGGTTGTGTTATTGCGAATTTGAGAAACATTCGAAATCGCATGATTCGTATGCTTATGTTGGTGTTGTTTGGTGATCTTTCCATCACGTTCTATTAGTTCCAAGAATTTTTGATGAGGAAAAGAATGGAAAACAACGTTTCCCAAACCATAGCCAAGGCAAATTAAACCAATGAATAAGAAAGGTTGTATTACTGAGAATTTGAGAAACATTCGAAATCTCATGATTCGTATGCTTGTGTTGGTGTTGTTTGGTGATCTTTCTATCAACTTCAATTAGTTCAAAGATGATTGGACGAGAAAAAGAATGGAAACCAACGGTTCCCAAACCATAGCCTAGGCAAATCAAACCAATCAATAAGAAAGGTTGTATTACTGAGAATTTGAGAAACATTCGGAATCGTATGATTCGTATGCTTGTGTTTGTGTTCTTTGGTGATCTTTCTGTCAAGTTCTATTAGTTCAAAGATTTTTGGACGAGAAAAAGAATGGAAACCAAGGGTTCCCAAACCATAGCCTAGGGAAATCAAACCAATGAATAAGAAAGGTTGTGTTATTGAGAATTTGAGAAACATTCGGAATCGCATGATTCGTATGCTTGTGTTTGTGTTGTTTGGTGATCTTTCTATCAAGTTCTATTAGTTGAAAGATTTTTTGACGAGAAAAAGAATGGAAAACAATGGTTCCCAAACGATAGCCAAGGTAAATCTAACCAATGAATAAGAAAGGTTGTATTACTGAGAATTTGAGAAACATTCGAAATCGCATGATTCGTTTGCTTGTGTTTGTGTTGTTTGGTGATCTTTCTATCAAGTTCATTTAGTTCAAAGATTTTTGGACGACAAACAGAATGGAAACCAACGGTTCCCAACCCATAGCCTAGGCAAATCAAACCAATCAATAAGAAAGGTTGTGTTATTAAGAATTTGAGAAACATTCGCATGATTCGTATGCTTGTGTTTGTGTTGTTTGGTGACCTTTCTATCAAGTTCAATTAGTTCAAAGATTTTTGGACGACAAAAAGAATGGAAACCAACGGTTCCTAAACCATAGCCTAGGCAAATCAAACCAATCAATAAGAAAGGTTGTGTTATTGAGAATTTGAGAAACATTCGGAATCGCATTATTCGTATGCTTGTGTTGGTGTTGTTTGGTGATCTTTCTATCAAGTTCTATTAGTTCAAAGATTTTTGGACGAGAAAAAGAATGGAAACCAACGGTTCCCAAACCATAGCCTAGGCAAATCAAACCAATGAATAAGAAAGGTTGTGTTATTGAGAATTTGAGAAACATTCGGAATCGCATGATTCGTATGCTTGTTTTTGTGTTGTTTGGTGATCTTTCTATCAAGTTCTATTAGTTCAAAGATTTTTTGACGAGAAAAAGAATGGAAAACAACGGTTCCCAAACCATAGCCAAGGAAAATCTAACCAATGAATAAGAGAGGTTGTATTACTGAGAATTTGAGAAACATTCGGAATCGCATGATTCGTATGCTTGTGTTGGTGTTGTTTTGTGATCTTTCTATCAAGTTCTATTAGTTCAAAGATTTTTGGACGAGAAAAAGAATGGAAACCAACGGTTCCCAAACCATAGCCTAGGCAAATCAAACCAATGAATAAGAAAGGTTGTGTTAATTAGAATTTGAGAAACATTCGGAATCGCATGATTCGTATGCTTGTGTTTGTGTTGTTTGGTGATCTTTCTATCAAGTTCTATTAGTTCAAAGATTTTTTGACGAGAAAAAGAATGGAAAACAATGGTTCCCAAACCATAGCCAAGGCAAATCTAACCAATGAATAAGAAAGGTTGTATTACTGAGAATTTGAGAAACATTCGAAATCGCATGATTCGTATGCTTATGTTGGTGTTGTTTGGTGATCTTTCCATCACGTTCTATTAGTTTAAAGATTTTTTGACGAGAAAAAGAATGGAAAACAACGGTTCCCAAACCATAGCCAAGGCAAATCAAACCAATGAATAAGAACGGTTGTATTATTGAGAATTTGAGAAACATTCGAAATCGCATGATTCGTATGCTTGTGTTGGTGTTGTTTGGTGATCTTTCTATCAAGTTAATTAGTTCAAAGATTATTGGACGAGAAAATAATGGAAACCAACGGTTCCCAGACCATAGCCTAGGCAAATCAAACCAATCAATAAGAAAGGTTGTGTTATTGAGAGTTTGAGAAACATTCGAAATCGCATGATTCGTATGCTTGTGTTGTTGTTGTTTGGTGATCTTTCCATCAAGTTCTATTAGTTTAAAGATGTTTTGACGAGAAAAAGAATGGAAAACAACGTTTCCCAAACTATAGCCAAGGCAAATTAAACCAATGAATAAGAAAGGTTGTATTACTGAGAATTTGAGAAACATTCGAAATCTCATGATTCGTATGCTTGTGTTGGTGTTGTTTGGTGATCTTTCTATTAAGTTCAATTAGTTCAAAGATTATTGGACGAGAAAAAGAATAGAAACCAACGGTTCCCAAACCATAGCCTGGGAAAATCAAACCAATCAATAAGAAAGGTTGTATTACTGAGAATTTGAGAAACATTCGGAATCGCATGATTCGTATGCTTGTGTTGGTGTTGTTCGGTGATCTTTCTATCAAGTTCTATTAGTTCAAAGATTTTTGGACGAGAAAAAGAATGGAAACCAACGGTTCCCAAACCATAGCCTAGGCAAATCAAACCAATGAATAAGAAAGGTTGTGTTATTGAGAATTTGAGAAACATTCGAAATCGCATGATTCGTATGCTTGTGTTTGTGTTGTTTGGTGATCTTTCTATCAAGTTCTATTAGTTCAAAGATTTTTTGACGAGAAAAAGAATGGAAAACAACTGTTCCCAAACCATAGCCAAGGCAAATCTAACCAATGAATAAGAAAGGTTGTATTACTGAGAATTTGAGAAACATTCGGAATCGCATGATTCGTATGCTTGTGTTGGTGTTGTTTGGTGATCTTTCTATCAAGTTCTATTAGTTCAAAGATTTTTGGACGAGAAAAAGAATGGAAACCAACGGTTCCCAAACCATAGCCAAGGCAAATCAAACCAATGAATAAGAAAGGTTGTATTACTGAGAATTTGAGAAACATTCGGAATCGCATGATTCGTATGCTTGTGTTGGTGCTGTTTGGTGATCTTTCTATCAAGTTCTATTAGTTCAAATATCGTTGGAGGAGAAAAAGAATGGAAACCAATGGTTCCCAAACCATAGCCTAGGCAAATCAAACCAATGAATAAGAAAGGTTGTATTACTGAGAATTTGAGAAACATTCGGAATCGCATGATTCGTATGCTTGTGTTTGTGTTCTTTGCTGATCTTTCTATCAAGTTCTATTAGTTCAAAGATTTATGGACTAGAAAAAGAATGGAAACCAACGGTTCCCAAACCATGGCCTAGGCAAATCAAACCAATCAATAAGAAAGGTTGTGTTATTGCGAATTTGAGAAACATTCAAAATCGCATGATTCGTATGCTTATGTTGGTGTTGTTTGGTGATCTTTCCATCACGTTCTATTAGTTCAAATAATTTTTGATGAGGAAAAGAATGGAAAACAACGTTTCCCAAACCATAGCCAAGGCAAATTAAACCAATGAATAAGAAAGGTTGTATTACTGAGAATTTGAGAAACATTCGAAATCTCATGATTCGTATGCTTGTGTTGGTGTTGTTTGGTGATCTTTCTATCAACTTCAATTAGTTCAAAGATTATTGGACGAGAAAAAGAATGGAAACCAACGGTTCCCAAACCATAGCCTAGGCAAATCAAACCAATCAATAAGAAAGGTTGTATTACTGAGAATTTGAGAAACATTCGGAATCGTATGATTCGTATGCTTGTGTTTGTGTTCTTTCGTGATCTTTCTGTCAAGTTCTATTAGTTCAAAGATTTTTGGACGAGAAAAAGAATGGAAACCAAGGGTTCCCAAACCATAGCCTAGGGAAATCAAACCAATGAATAAGAAAGGTTGTGTTATTGAGAATTTGAGAAACATTCGGAATCGCATGATTCGTATGCTTGTGTTTGTGTTGTTTGGTGATCTTTCTATCAAGTTCTATTAGTTCAAAGATTTTTTGACGAGAAAAAGAATGGAAAACAATGGTTCCCAAACGATAGCCAAGGTAAATCTAACCAATGAATAAGAAAGGTTGTATTACTGAGAATTTGAGAAACATTCGAAATCGCATGATTCGTTTGCTTGTGTTTGTATTGTTTGGTGATCTTTCTATCAAGTTCATTTAGTTCAAAGATTTTTGGACGACAAACAGAATGGAAACCAACGGTTCCCAACCCATAGCCTAGGCAAATCAAACCAATCAATAAGAAAGGTTGTGTTATTAAGAATTTGAGAAACATTCGCATGATTCGTATGCTTGTGTTTGTGTTGTTTGGTGACCTTTCTATCAAGTTCAATTTGTTCAAAGATTTTTGGACGACAAAAAGAATGGAAACCAACGGTTCCTAAACCATAGCCTAGGCAAATCAAACCAATCAATAAGAAACGTTGTGTTATTGAGAATTTGAGAAACATTCGGAATCGCATTATTCGTATGGTTGTGTTGGTGTTGTTTGGTGATCTTTCTATCAAGTTCTATTAGTTCAAAGATTTTTGGACGAGAAAAAGAATGGAAACCAACGGTTCCCAAACCATAGCCTAGGCAAATCAAACCAATGAATAAGAAAGGTTTTGTTATTGAGAATTTGAGAAACATTCGGAATCGCATGATTCGTATGCTTGTTTTTGTGTTGTTTGGTCATCTTTCTATCAAGTTCTATTAGTTCAAAGATTTTTTGACGAGAAAAAGAATGGAAAACAACGGTTCCCAAACCATAGCCAAGGCAAATCTAACCATTGAATAAGAAAGGTTGTATTACTGAGAATTTGAGAAACATTCGAAATCGCATGATTCGTATGCTTATGTTGGTGTTGTTTGGTGATCTTTCCATCAGGTTCTATTAGTTTAAAGATTTTTTGACGAGAAAAAGAATGGAAAACAACGGTTCCCAAACCATAGCCAAGGCAAATAAAACCAATGAATAAGAAAGGTTGTATTATTGAGAATTTGAGAAACATTCGAAATCGCATGATTCGTATGCTTGTGTTGGTGTTGTTTGGTGATCTTTCTATCAAGTTAATTAGTTCAAAGATTATAGGACAAGAAAAAGAATGGAAACCTACGGTTCCCAAACCATAGCCTAGGCATATCAAACCAATCAATAAGAAAGGTTGTGTTATTGAGAATTTGAGAAAACATTCGAAATCGCATGATTCGTATGCTTGTGTTTGTGTTGTTTGGTGATCTTTCTATCAAGTTCTATTAGTTCAAAGATTTTTTGAAGAGAAAAAGAATGGAAAACAACGGTTCCCAAACCATAGCCAAGGCAAATCAAACCAATGAATAAGAAAGGTTGTATTACTGAGAATTTGAGAAACATTCGGAATCGCATGATTCGTATGCTTGTGTTGGTGTTGTTGGTGATCTTTCTATCAAGTTCAATTAGTTCAAAGATTATTGGACGAGAAAAAGAATGGAAACCAACGGTTCCCAAACCATAGCCTAGGCAAATCAAACCAATCAATAAGAAAGGTTGTATTACTGAGAATTTGAGAAACATTCGGAATCGCATGATTCGTATGCTTGTGTTTGTGTTCTTTGGTGATCTTTCTATCAAGTTCTATTAGTTCAAAGATTTTTGGACGAGAAAAAGAATGGAAACCAACGGTTCCCAAACCATAGCCTAGGCAAATCAAACCAATCAATAAGAAAGGTTGTGTTATTGAGAATTTGAGAAACATTCGCATGATTCGTATGCTTGTGTTTGTGTTGTTTGGTGACCTTTCTATCAAGTTCAATTAGTTCAAAGATTTTTGGACGACAAAAAGAATGGAAACCAACGGTTCCTAAACCATAGCCTAGGCAAATCAAACCAATCAATAAGAAAGGTTGTGTTATTGAGAATTTGAGAAACATTCGGAATCGCATTATTCGTATGCTTGTGTTGGTGTTGTTTGGTGATCTTTCTATCAAGTTCTATTAGTTCAAAGATTTTTGGACGAGAAAAAGAATGGAAACCAACGGTTCCCAAACCATAGCCTAGGCAAATCAAACCAATGAATAAGAAAGGTTGTGTTATTGAGAATTTGAGAAACATTCGGAATCGCATGATTCGTATGCTTGTTTTTGTGTTGTTTGGTGATCTTTCTATCAAGTTCTATTAGTTCAAAGATTTTTTGACGAGAAAAAGAATGGAAAACAACGGTTCCCAAACCATAGCCAAGGAAAATCTAACCAATGAATAAGAGAGGTTGTGTTACTGAGAATTTGAGAAACATTCGGAATCGCATGATTCGTATCCTTGTGTTGGTGTTGTTTGGTGATCTTTCTATCAAGTTCTATTAGTTCAAAGATTTTTGGACGAGAAAAAGAATGGAAACCAACGGTTCCCAAACCATAGCCTAGGCAAATCAAACCAATCAATAAGAAAGGTTGTATTACTGAGAATTTGAGAAACATTCGGAATCGCATGATTCGTATGCTTGTGTTTGTGTTCTTTGGTGATCTTTCTATCAAGTTCTATTAGTTCAAAGATTTTTGGACGAGAAAAAGAATGGAAACCAACGGTTCCCAAACCATAGCCTAGGCAAATCAAACCAATCAATAAGAAAGGTTGTGTTATTGAGAATTTGAGAAACATTCGCATGATTCGTATGCTTGTGTTTGTGTTGTTTGGTGACCTTTCTATCAAGTTCAATTAGTTCAAAGATTTTTGGACGACAAAAAGAATGGAAACCAACGGTTCCTAAACCATAGCCTAGGCAAATCAAACCAATCAATAAGAAAGGTTGTGTTATTGAGAATTTGAGAAACATTCGCATGATTCGTATGCTTGTGTTTGTGTTGTTTGGTGACCTTTCTATCAAGTTCAATTAGTTCAAAGATTTTTGGACGACAAAAAGAATGGAAACCAACGGTTCCTAAACCATAGCCTAGGCAAATCAAACCAATCAATAAGAAAGGTTGTGTTATTGAGAATTTGAGAAACATTCGGAATCGCATTATTCGTATGCTTGTGTTGGTGTTGTTTGGTGATCTTTCTATCAAGTTCTATTAGTTCAAAGATTTTTGGAGGAGAAAAAGAATGGAAACCAACGGTTCCCAAACCATAGCCTAGGCAAATCAAACCAATGAATAAGAAAGGTTGTGTTATTGAGAATTTGAGAAACATTCGGAATCGCATGATTCGTATGCTTGTTTTTGTGTTGTTTGGTGATCTTTCTATCAAGTTCTATTAGTTCAAAGATTTTTTGACGAGAAAAAGAATGGAAAACAACGGTTCCCAAACCATAGCCAAGGAAAATCTAACCAATGAATAAGAGAGGTTGTATTACTGAGAATTTGAGAAACATTCGGAATCGCATGATTCGTATGCTTGTGTTGGTGTTGTTTGGTGATCTTTCTATCAAGTTCTATTAGTTCAAAGATTTTTGGACGAGAAAAAGAATGGAAACCAACGGTTCCCAAACCATAGCCTAGGCAAATCAAACCAATGAATAAGAAAGGTTGTGTTAATTAGAATTTGAGAAACATTCGGAATCGCATGATTCGTATGCTTGTGTTTGTGTTGTTTGGTGATCTTTCTATCAAGTTCTATTAGTTCAAAGATTTTTTGACGAGAAAAAGAATGGAAAACAATGGTTCCCAAACCATAGCCAAGGCAAATCTAACCAATGAATAAGAAAGGTTGTATTACTGAGAATTTGAGAAACATTCGAAATCGCATGATTCGTATGCTTATGTTGGTGTTGTTTGGTGATCTTTCCATCACGTTCTATTAGTTTAAAGATTTTTTGACGAGAAAAAGAATGGAAAACAACGGTTCCCAAACCATAGCCAAGGCAAATCAAACCAATGAATAAGAACGGTTGTATTATTGAGAATTTGAGAAACATTCGAAATCGCATGATTCGTATGCTTGTGTTGGTGTTGTTTGGTGATCTTTCTATCAAGTTAATTAGTTCAAAGATTATTGGACGAGAAAATAATGGAAACCAACGGTTCCCAGACCATAGCCTAGGCAAATCAAACCAATCAATAAGAAAGGTTGTGTTATTGAGAGTTTGAGAAACATTCGAAATCGCATGATTCGTATGCTTGTGTTGTTGTTGTTTGGTGATCTTTCCATCAAGTTCTATTAGTTTAAAGATGTTTTGACGAGAAAAAGAATGGAAAACAACGTTTCCCAAACTATAGCCAAGGCAAATTAAACCAATGAATAAGAAAGGTTGTATTACTGAGAATTTGAGAAACATTCGAAATCTCATGATTCGTATGCTTGTGTTGGTGTTGTTTGGTGATCTTTCTATTAAGTTCAATTAGTTCAAAGATTATTGGACGAGAAAAAGAATAGAAACCAACGGTTCCCAAACCATAGCCTGGGAAAATCAAACCAATCAATAAGAAAGGTTGTATTACTGAGAATTTGAGAAACATTCGGAATCGCATGATTCGTATGCTTGTGTTGGTGTTGTTCGGTGATCTTTCTATCAAGTTCTATTAGTTCAAAGATTTTTGGACGAGAAAAAGAATGGAAACCAACGGTTCCCAAACCATAGCCTAGGCAAATCAAACCAATGAATAAGAAAGGTTGTGTTATTGAGAATTTGAGAAACATTCGAAATCGCATGATTCGTATGCTTGTGTTTGTGTTGTTTGGTGATCTTTCTATCAAGTTCTATTAGTTCAAAGATTTTTTGACGAGAAAAAGAATGGAAAACAACTGTTCCCAAACCATAGCCAAGGCAAATCTAACCAATGAATAAGAAAGGTTGTATTACTGAGAATTTGAGAAACATTCGGAATCGCATGATTCGTATGCTTGTGTTGGTGTTGTTTGGTGATCTTTCTATCAAGTTCTATTAGTTCAAAGATTTTTGGACGAGAAAAAGAATGGAAACCAACGGTTCCCAAACCATAGCCAAGGCAAATCAAACCAATGAATAAGAAAGGTTGTATTACTGAGAATTTGAGAAACATTCGGAATCGCATGATTCGTATGCTTGTGTTGGTGCTGTTTGGTGATCTTTCTATCAAGTTCTATTAGTTCAAATATCGTTGGAGGAGAAAAAGAATGGAAACCAATGGTTCCCAAACCATAGCCTAGGCAAATCAAACCAATGAATAAGAAAGGTTGTATTACTGAGAATTTGAGAAACATTCGGAATCGCATGATTCGTATGCTTGTGTTTGTGTTCTTTGCTGATCTTTCTATCAAGTTCTATTAGTTCAAAGATTTATGGACTAGAAAAAGAATGGAAACCAACGGTTCCCAAACCATGGCCTAGGCAAATCAAACCAATCAATAAGAAAGGTTGTGTTATTGCGAATTTGAGAAACATTCAAAATCGCATGATTCGTATGCTTATGTTGGTGTTGTTTGGTGATCTTTCCATCACGTTCTATTAGTTCAAATAATTTTTGATGAGGAAAAGAATGGAAAACAACGTTTCCCAAACCATAGCCAAGGCAAATTAAACCAATGAATAAGAAAGGTTGTATTATTGAGAATTTGAGAAACATTCGAAATCTCATGATTCGTATGCTTGTGTTGGTGTTGTTTGGTGATCTTTCTATCAACTTCAATTAGTTCAAAGATTATTGGACGAGAAAAAGAATGGAAACCAACGGTTCCCAAACCATAGCCTAGGCAAATCAAACCAATCAATAAGAAAGGTTGTATTACTGAGAATTTGAGAAACATTCGGAATCGTATGATTCGTATGCTTGTGTTTGTGTTCTTTCGTGATCTTTCTGTCAAGTTCTATTAGTTCAAAGATTTTTGGACGAGAAAAAGAATGGAAACCAAGGGTTCCCAAACCATAGCCTAGGGAAATCAAACCAATGAATAAGAAAGGTTGTGTTATTGAGAATTTGAGAAACATTCGGAATCGCATGATTCGTATGCTTGTGTTTGTGTTGTTTGGTGATCTTTCTATCAAGTTCTATTAGTTCAAAGATTTTTTGACGAGAAAAAGAATGGAAAACAATGGTTCCCAAACGATAGCCAAGGTAAATCTAACCAATGAATAAGAAAGGTTGTATTACTGAGAATTTGAGAAACATTCGAAATCGCATGATTCGTTTGCTTGTGTTTGTATTGTTTGGTGATCTTTCTATCAAGTTCATTTAGTTCAAAGATTTTTGGACGACAAACAGAATGGAAACCAACGGTTCCCAACCCATAGCCTAGGCAAATCAAACCAATCAATAAGAAAGGTTGTGTTATTAAGAATTTGAGAAACATTCGCATGATTCGTATGCTTGTGTTTGTGTTGTTTGGTGACCTTTCTATCAAGTTCAATTTGTTCAAAGATTTTTGGACGACAAAAAGAATGGAAACCAACGGTTCCTAAACCATAGCCTAGGCAAATCAAACCAATCAATAAGAAACGTTGTGTTATTGAGAATTTGAGAAACATTCGGAATCGCATTATTCGTATGGTTGTGTTGGTGTTGTTTGGTGATCTTTCTATCAAGTTCTATTAGTTCAAAGATTTTTGGACGAGAAAAAGAATGGAAACCAACGGTTCCCAAACCATAGCCTAGGCAAATCAAACCAATGAATAAGAAAGGTTTTGTTATTGAGAATTTGAGAAACATTCGGAATCGCATGATTCGTATGCTTGTTTTTGTGTTGTTTGGTCATCTTTCTATCAAGTTCTATTAGTTCAAAGATTTTTTGACGAGAAAAAGAATGGAAAACAACGGTTCCCAAACCATAGCCAAGGCAAATCTAACCATTGAATAAGAAAGGTTGTATTACTGAGAATTTGAGAAACATTCGAAATCGCATGATTCGTATGCTTATGTTGGTGTTGTTTGGTGATCTTTCCATCAGGTTCTATTAGTTTAAAGATTTTTTGACGAGAAAAAGAATGGAAAACAACGGTTCCCAAACCATAGCCAAGGCAAATAAAACCAATGAATAAGAAAGGTTGTATTATTGAGAATTTGAGAAACATTCGAAATCGCATGATTCGTATGCTTGTGTTGGTGTTGTTTGGTGATCTTTCTATCAAGTTAATTAGTTCAAAGATTATAGGACAAGAAAAAGAATGGAAACCTACGGTTCCCAAACCATAGCCTAGGCATATCAAACCAATCAATAAGAAAGGTTGTGTTATTGAGAATTTGAGAAAACATTCGAAATCGCATGATTCGTATGCTTGTGTTTGTGTTGTTTGGTGATCTTTCTATCAAGTTCTATTAGTTCAAAGATTTTTTGAAGAGAAAAAGAATGGAAAACAACGGTTCCCAAACCATAGCCAAGGCAAATCAAACCAATGAATAAGAAAGGTTGTATTACTGAGAATTTGAGAAACATTCGGAATCGCATGATTCGTATGCTTGTGTTGGTGTTGTTGGTGATCTTTCTATCAAGTTCAATTAGTTCAAAGATTATTGGACGAGAAAAAGAATGGAAACCAACGGTTCCCAAACCATAGCCTAGGCAAATCAAACCAATCAATAAGAAAGGTTGTATTACTGAGAATTTGAGAAACATTCGGAATCGCATGATTCGTATGCTTGTGTTTGTGTTCTTTGGTGATCTTTCTATCAAGTTCTATTAGTTCAAAGATTTTTGGACGAGAAAAAGAATGGAAACCAACGGTTCCCAAACCATAGCCTAGGCAAATCAAACCAATCAATAAGAAAGGTTGTGTTATTGAGAATTTGAGAAACATTCGCATGATTCGTATGCTTGTGTTTGTGTTGTTTGGTGACCTTTCTATCAAGTTCAATTAGTTCAAAGATTTTTGGACGACAAAAAGAATGGAAACCAACGGTTCCTAAACCATAGCCTAGGCAAATCAAACCAATCAATAAGAAAGGTTGTGTTATTGAGAATTTGAGAAACATTCGGAATCGCATTATTCGTATGCTTGTGTTGGTGTTGTTTGGTGATCTTTCTATCAAGTTCTATTAGTTCAAAGATTTTTGGACGAGAAAAAGAATGGAAACCAACGGTTCCCAAACCATAGCCTAGGCAAATCAAACCAATGAATAAGAAAGGTTGTGTTATTGAGAATTTGAGAAACATTCGGAATCGCATGATTCGTATGCTTGTTTTTGTGTTGTTTGGTGATCTTTCTATCAAGTTCTATTAGTTCAAAGATTTTTTGACGAGAAAAAGAATGGAAAACAACGGTTCCCAAACCATAGCCAAGGAAAATCTAACCAATGAATAAGAGAGGTTGTGTTACTGAGAATTTGAGAAACATTCGGAATCGCATGATTCGTATCCTTGTGTTGGTGTTGTTTGGTGATCTTTCTATCAAGTTCTATTAGTTCAAAGATTTTTGGACGAGAAAAAGAATGGAAACCAACGGTTCCCAAACCATAGCCTAGATAAATCAAACCAATGAATAAGAAAGGTTGTGTTAATTAGAATTTGAGAAACATTCGGAATCGCATGATTCGTATGCTTGTGTTTGTGTTGTTTGGTGATCTTTCTATCAAGTTCTATTAGTTCAAAGATTTTTTGACGAGAAAAAAAATGGAAAACAATGGTTCCCAAACCATAGCCAAGGCAAATCTAACCAATGAATAAGAAAGGTTGTATTACTGAGAATTTGAGAAACATTCGAAATCGCATGATTCGTATGCTTATGTTGGTGTTGTTTGGTGATCTTTCCATCACGTTCTATTAGTTTAAAGATTTTTTGACGAGAAAAAGAATGGAAAACAACGGTTCCCAAACCATAGCCAAGGCAAATCAAACCAATGAATAAGAACGGTTGTATTATTGAGAATTTGAGAAACATTCGAAATCTCATGATTCGTATGCTTGTGTTGGTGTTGTTTGGTGATCTTTCTATTAAGTTCAATTAGTTCAAAGATTATTGGACGAGAAAAAGAATGGAAACCAACGGTTCCCAAACCATAGCCAAGGCAAATCAAACCAATGAATAAGAAAGGTTGTATTACTGAGAATTTGAGAAACATTCGGAATCGCATGATTCGTATGCTTGTGTTGGTGCTGTTTGGTGATCTTTCTATCAAGTTCTATTAGTTCAAATATCGTTGGAGGAGAAAAAGAATGGAAACCAATGGTTCCCAAACCATAGCCTAGGCAAATCAAACCAATGAATAAGAAAGGTTGTATTACTGAGAATTTGAGAAACATTCGAAATCTCATGATTCGTATGCTTGTGTTGGTGTTGTTTGGTGATCTTTCTATTAAGTTCAATTAGTTCAAAGATTATTGGACGAGAAAAAGAATAGAAACCAACGGTTCCCAAACCATAGCCTAGGAAAATCAAACCAATCAATAAGAAAGGTTGTATTACTGAGAATTTGAGAAACATTCGGAATCGCATGATTCGTATGCTTGTGTTGGTGTTGTTCGGTGATCTTTCTATCAAGTTCTATTAGTTCAAAGATTTTTGGACGAGAAAAAGAATGGAAACCAACGGTTCCCAAACCATAGCCTAGGCAAATCAAACCAATGAATAAGAAAGGTTGTGTTATTGAGAATTTGAGAAACATTCGAAATCGCATGATTCGTATGCTTGTGTTTGTGTTGTTTGGTGATCTTTCTATCAAGTTCTATTAGTTCAAAGATTTTTTGACGAGAAAAAGAATGGAAAACAACTGTTCCCAAACCATAGCCAAGGCAAATCTAACCAATGAATAAGAAAGGTTGTATTACTGAGAATTTGAGAAACATTCGGAATCGCATGATTCGTATGCTTGTGTTGGTGTTGTTTGGTGATCTTTCTATCAAGTTCTATTAGTTCAAAGATTTTTGGACGAGAAAAAGAATGGAAACCAACGGTTCCCAAACCATAGCCAAGGCAAATCAAACCAATGAATAAGAAAGGTTGTATTACTGAGAATTTGAGAAACATTCGGAATCGCATGATTCGTATGCTTGTGTTGGTGCTGTTTGGTGATCTTTCTATCAAGTTCTATTAGTTCAAATATCGTTGGAGGAGAAAAAGAATGGAAACCAATGGTTCCCAAACCATAGCCTAGGCAAATCAAACCAATGAATAAGAAAGGTTGTATTACTGAGAATTTGAGAAACATTCGGAATCGCATGATTCGTATGCTTGTGTTTGTGTTCTTTGCTGATCTTTCTATCAAGTTCTATTAGTTCAAAGATTTATGGACTAGAAAAAGAATGGAAACCAACGGTTCCCAAACCATGGCCTAGGCAAATCAAACCAATCAATAAGAAAGGTTGTGTTATTGCGAATTTGAGAAACATTCAAAATCGCATGATTCGTATGCTTATGTTGGTGTTGTTTGGTGATCTTTCCATCACGTTCTATTAGTTCAAATAATTTTTGATGAGGAAAAGAATGGAAAACAACGTTTCCCAAACCATAGCCAAGGCAAATTAAACCAATGAATAAGAAAGGTTGTATTACTGAGAATTTGAGAAACATTCGAAATCTCATGATTCGTATGCTTGTGTTGGTGTTGTTTGGTGATCTTTCTATCAACTTCAATTAGTTCAAAGATTATTGGACGAGAAAAAGAATGGAAACCAACGGTTCCCAAACCATAGCCTAGGCAAATCAAACCAATCAATAAGAAAGGTTGTATTACTGAGAATTTGAGAAACATTCGGAATCGTATGATTCGTATGCTTGTGTTTGTGTTCTTTGGTGATCTTTCTGTCAAGTTCTATTAGTTCAAAGATTTTTGGACGAGAAAAAGAATGGAAACCAAGGGTTCCCAAACTATAGCCTAGGGAAATCAAACCAATGAATAAGAAAGGTTGTGTTATTGAGAATTTGAGAAACATTCGGAATCGCATGATTCGTATGCTTGTGTTTGTGTTGTTTGGTGATCTTTCTATCAAGTTCTATTAGTTCAAAGATTTTTTGACGAGAAAAAGAATGGAAAACAATGGTTCCCAAACGATAGCCAAGGTAAATCTAACCAATGAATAAGAAAGGTTGTATTACTGAGAATTTGAGAAACATTCGAAATCGCATGATTCGTTTGCTTGTGTTTGTATTGTTTGGTGATCTTTCTATCAAGTTCATTTAGTTCAAAGATTTTTGGACGACAAACAGAATGGAAACCAACGGTTCCCAACCCATAGCCTAGGCAAATCAAACCAATCAATAAGAAAGGTTGTGTTATTAAGAATTTGAGAAACATTCGCATGATTCGTATGCTTGTGTTTGTGTTGTTTGGTGACCTTTCTATCAAGTTCAATTTGTTCAAAGATTTTTGGACGACAAAAAGAATGGAAACCAACGGTTCCTAAACCATAGCCTAGGCAAATCAAACCAATCAATAAGAAACGTTGTGTTATTGAGAATTTGAGAAACATTCGGAATCGCATTATTCGTATGGTTGTGTTGGTGTTGTTTGGTGATCTTTCTATCAAGTTCTATTAGTTCAAAGATTTTTGGACGAGAAAAAGAATGGAAACCAACGGTTCCCAAACCATAGCCTAGGAAAATCAAACCAATGAATAAGAAAGGTTTTGTTATTGAGAATTTGAGAAACATTCGGAATCGCATGATTCGTATGCTTGTTTTTGTGTTGTTTGGTCATCTTTCTATCAAGTTCTATTAGTTCAAAGATTTTTTGACGAGAAAAAGAATGGAAAACAACGGTTCCCAAACCATAGCCAAGGCAAATCTAACCATTGAATAAGAAAGGTTGTATTACTGAGAATTTGAGAAACATTCGAAATCGCATGATTCGTATGCTTATGTTGGTGTTGTTTGGTGATCTTTCCATCAGGTTCTATTAGTTTAAAGATTTTTTGACGAGAAAAAGAATGGAAAACAACGGTTCCCAAACCATAGCCAAGGCAAATAAAACCAATGAATAAGAAAGGTTGTATTATTGAGAATTTGAGAAACATTCGAAATCGCATGATTCGTATGCTTGTGTTGGTGTTGTTTGGTGATCTTTCTATCAAGTTAATTAGTTCAAAGATTATAGGACAAGAAAAAGAATGGAAACCTACGGTTCCCAAACCATAGCCTAGGCATATCAAACCAATCAATAAGAAAGGTTGTGTTATTGAGAATTTGAGAAAACATTCGAAATCGCATGATTCGTATGCTTGTGTTTGTGTTGTTTGGTGATCTTTCTATCAAGTTCTATTAGTTCAAAGATTTTTTGAAGAGAAAAAGAATGGAAAACAACGGTTCCCAAACCATAGCCAAGGCAAATCAAACCAATGAATAAGAAAGGTTGTATTACTGAGAATTTGAGAAACATTCGGAATCGCATGATTCGTATGCTTGTGTTGGTGTTGTTGGTGATCTTTCTATCAAGTTCAATTAGTTCAAAGATTATTGGACGAGAAAAAGAATGGAAACCAACGGTTCCCAAACCATAGCCTAGGCAAATCAAACCAATCAATAAGAAAGGTTGTATTACTGAGAATTTGAGAAACATTCGGAATCGCATGATTCGTATGCTTGTGTTTGTGTTCTTTGGTGATCTTTCTATCAAGTTCTATTAGTTCAAAGATTTTTGGACGAGAAAAAGAATGGAAACCAACGGTTCCCAAACCATAGCCTAGGCAAATCAAACCAATCAATAAGAAAGGTTGTGTTATTGAGAATTTGAGAAACATTCGCATGATTCGTATGCTTGTGTTTGTGTTGTTTGGTGACCTTTCTATCAAGTTCAATTAGTTCAAAGATTTTTGGACGACAAAAAGAATGGAAACCAACGGTTCCTAAACCATAGCCTAGGCAAATCAAACCAATCAATAAGAAAGGTTGTGTTATTGAGAATTTGAGAAACATTCGGAATCGCATTATTCGTATGCTTGTGTTGGTGTTGTTTGGTGATCTTTCTATCAAGTTCTATTAGTTCAAAGATTTTTGGACGAGAAAAAGAATGGAAACCAACGGTTCCCAAACCATAGCCTAGGCAAATCAAACCAATGAATAAGAAAGGTTGTGTTATTGAGAATTTGAGAAACATTCGGAATCGCATGATTCGTATGCTTGTTTTTGTGTTGTTTGGTGATCTTTCTATCAAGTTCTATTAGTTCAAAGATTTTTTGACGAGAAAAAGAATGGAAAACAACGGTTCCCAAACCATAGCCAAGGAAAATCTAACCAATGAATAAGAGAGGTTGTGTTACTGAGAATTTGAGAAACATTCGGAATCGCATGATTCGTATCCTTGTGTTGGTGTTGTTTGGTGATCTTTCTATCAAGTTCTATTAGTTCAAAGATTTTTGGACGAGAAAAAGAATGGAAACCAACGGTTCCCAAACCATAGCCTAGATAAATCAAACCAATGAATAAGAAAGGTTGTGTTAATTAGAATTTGAGAAACATTCGGAATCGCATGATTCGTATGCTTGTGTTTGTGTTGTTTGGTGATCTTTCTATCAAGTTCTATTAGTTCAAAGATTTTTTGACGAGAAAAAAAATGGAAAACAATGGTTCCCAAACCATAGCCAAGGCAAATCTAACCAATGAATAAGAAAGGTTGTATTACTGAGAATTTGAGAAACATTCGAAATCGCATGATTCGTATGCTTATGTTGGTGTTGTTTGGTGATCTTTCCATCACGTTCTATTAGTTTAAAGATTTTTTGACGAGAAAAAGAATGGAAAACAACGGTTCCCAAACCATAGCCAAGGCAAATCAAACCAATGAATAAGAACGGTTGTATTATTGAGAATTTGAGAAACATTCGAAATCGCATGATTCGTATGCTTGTGTTGGTGTTGTTTGGTGATCTTTCTATCAAGTTAATTAGTTCAAAGATTATTGGACGAGAAAATAATGGAAACCAACGGTTCCCAGACCATAGCCTAGGCAAATCAAACCAATCAATAAGAAAGGTTGTGTTATTGAGAGTTTGAGAAACATTCGAAATCGCATGATTCGTATGCTTGTGTTGGTGTTGTTTGGTGATCTTTCCATCAAGTTCTATTAGTTTAAAGATGTTTTGACGAGAAAAAGAATGGAAAATAACGGTTCCTAAACCATAGCCAAGGCAAACCTAACCAATGATTAAGAAAGGTTGTATTACTGAGAATTTGAGAAACATTCGGAATCGCATGATTCGTATGCTTGTGTTTGTGTTCTTTGGTGATCTTTCTATCAAGTTCTATTAGTTCAAAGATTTTTTGATTAGGAAAAGAATGGAAAACAACGTTTCCCAAACCATAGCCAAGGCAAATTAAACCAATGAATAAGAAAGGTTGTATTCCTGAGAATTTGAGAAACATTCGAAATCTCATGATTCGTATGCTTGTGTTGGTGTTGTTTGGTGATCTTTCTATCAAGTTCAATTAGCTCAAAGATTATTGGACGAGAAAAAGAATGGAAACCAACGGTTCCCAAACCATAGCCTACGCAAATCAAACCAATCAATAAGAAAGGTTGTATTACTGAGAATTTGAGAAACATTCGGAATCGCATGATTCCTATGCTTGTGTTTGTGTTCTTTGGTGATCTTTCTGTCAAGTTCTATTAGTTCAAAGATTTTTTGACGAGAAAAAGAATGGAAAACAATGGTTCCCAAACGATAGCCAAGGTAAATCTAACCAATGAATAAGAAAGGTTGTATTACTGAGAATTTGAGAAACATTCGAAATCGCATGATTCGTTTGCTTGTGTTTGTATTGTTTGGTGATCTTTCTATCAAGTTCATTTAGTTCAAAGATTTTTGGACGACAAACAGAATGGAAACCAACGGTTCCCAACCCATAGCCTAGGCAAATCAAACCAATCAATAAGAAAGGTTGTGTTATTAAGAATTTGAGAAACATTCGCATGATTCGTATGCTTGTGTTTGTGTTGTTTGGTGACCTTTCTATCAAGTTCAATTTGTTCAAAGATTTTTGGACGACAAAAAGAATGGAAACCAACGGTTCCTAAACCATAGCCTAGGCAAATCAAACCAATCAATAAGAAACGTTGTGTTATTGAGAATTTGAGAAACATTCGGAATCGCATTATTCGTATGGTTGTGTTGGTGTTGTTTGGTGATCTTTCTATCAAGTTCTATTAGTTCAAAGATTTTTGGACGAGAAAAAGAATGGAAACCAACGGTTCCCAAACCATAGCCTAGGAAAATCAAACCAATGAATAAGAAAGGTTTTGTTATTGAGAATTTGAGAAACATTCGGAATCGCATGATTCGTATGCTTGTTTTTGTGTTGTTTGGTCATCTTTCTATCAAGTTCTATTAGTTCAAAGATTTTTTGACGAGAAAAAGAATGGAAAACAACGGTTCCCAAACCATAGCCAAGGCAAATCTAACCATTGAATAAGAAAGGTTGTATTACTGAGAATTTGAGAAACATTCGAAATCGCATGATTCGTATGCTTATGTTGGTGTTGTTTGGTGATCTTTCCATCAGGTTCTATTAGTTTAAAGATTTTTTGACGAGAAAAAGAATGGAAAACAACGGTTCCCAAACCATAGCCAAGGCAAATAAAACCAATGAATAAGAAAGGTTGTATTATTGAGAATTTGAGAAACATTCGAAATCGCATGATTCGTATGCTTGTGTTGGTGTTGTTTGGTGATCTTTCTATCAAGTTAATTAGTTCAAAGATTATAGGACAAGAAAAAGAATGGAAACCTACGGTTCCCAAACCATAGCCTAGGCATATCAAACCAATCAATAAGAAAGGTTGTGTTATTGAGAATTTGAGAAAACATTCGAAATCGCATGATTCGTATGCTTGTGTTTGTGTTGTTTGGTGATCTTTCTATCAAGTTCTATTAGTTCAAAGATTTTTTGAAGAGAAAAAGAATGGAAAACAACGGTTCCCAAACCATAGCCAAGGCAAATCAAACCAATGAATAAGAAAGGTTGTATTACTGAGAATTTGAGAAACATTCGGAATCGCATGATTCGTATGCTTGTGTTGGTGTTGTTGGTGATCTTTCTATCAAGTTCAATTAGTTCAAAGATTATTGGACGAGAAAAAGAATGGAAACCAACGGTTCCCAAACCATAGCCTAGGCAAATCAAACCAATCAATAAGAAAGGTTGTATTACTGAGAATTTGAGAAACATTCGGAATCGCATGATTCGTATGCTTGTGTTTGTGTTCTTTGGTGATCTTTCTATCAAGTTCTATTAGTTCAAAGATTTTTGGACGAGAAAAAGAATGGAAACCAACGGTTCCCAAACCATAGCCTAGGCAAATCAAACCAATCAATAAGAAAGGTTGTGTTATTGAGAATTTGAGAAACATTCGCATGATTCGTATGCTTGTGTTTGTGTTGTTTGGTGACCTTTCTATCAAGTTCAATTAGTTCAAAGATTTTTGGACGACAAAAAGAATGGAAACCAACGGTTCCTAAACCATAGCCTAGGCAAATCAAACCAATCAATAAGAAAGGTTGTGTTATTGAGAATTTGAGAAACATTCGGAATCGCATTATTCGTATGCTTGTGTTGGTGTTGTTTGGTGATCTTTCTATCAAGTTCTATTAGTTCAAAGATTTTTGGACGAGAAAAAGAATGGAAACCAACGGTTCCCAAACCATAGCCTAGGCAAATCAAACCAATGAATAAGAAAGGTTGTGTTATTGAGAATTTGAGAAACATTCGGAATCGCATGATTCGTATGCTTGTTTTTGTGTTGTTTGGTGATCTTTCTATCAAGTTCTATTAGTTCAAAGATTTTTTGACGAGAAAAAGAATGGAAAACAACGGTTCCCAAACCATAGCCAAGGAAAATCTAACCAATGAATAAGAGAGGTTGTGTTACTGAGAATTTGAGAAACATTCGGAATCGCATGATTCGTATCCTTGTGTTGGTGTTGTTTGGTGATCTTTCTATCAAGTTCTATTAGTTCAAAGATTTTTGGACGAGAAAAAGAATGGAAACCAACGGTTCCCAAACCATAGCCTAGATAAATCAAACCAATGAATAAGAAAGGTTGTGTTAATTAGAATTTGAGAAACATTCGGAATCGCATGATTCGTATGCTTGTGTTTGTGTTGTTTGGTGATCTTTCTATCAAGTTCTATTAGTTCAAAGATTTTTTGACGAGAAAAAAAATGGAAAACAATGGTTCCCAAACCATAGCCAAGGCAAATCTAACCAATGAATAAGAAAGGTTGTATTACTGAGAATTTGAGAAACATTCGAAATCGCATGATTCGTATGCTTATGTTGGTGTTGTTTGGTGATCTTTCCATCACGTTCTATTAGTTTAAAGATTTTTTGACGAGAAAAAGAATGGAAAACAACGGTTCCCAAACCATAGCCAAGGCAAATCAAACCAATGAATAAGAACGGTTGTATTATTGAGAATTTGAGAAACATTCGAAATCGCATGATTCGTATGCTTGTGTTGGTGTTGTTTGGTGATCTTTCTATCAAGTTAATTAGTTCAAAGATTATTGGACGAGAAAATAATGGAAACCAACGGTTCCCAGACCATAGCCTAGGCAAATCAAACCAATCAATAAGAAAGGTTGTGTTATTGAGAGTTTGAGAAACATTCGAAATCGCATGATTCGTATGCTTGTGTTGGTGTTGTTTGGTGATCTTTCCATCAAGTTCTATTAGTTTAAAGATGTTTTGACGAGAAAAAGAATGGAAAATAACGGTTCCTAAACCATAGCCAAGGCAAACCTAACCAATGATTAAGAAAGGTTGTATTACTGAGAATTTGAGAAACATTCGGAATCGCATGATTCGTATGCTTGTGTTTGTGTTCTTTGGTGATCTTTCTATCAAGTTCTATTAGTTCAAAGATTTTTTGATTAGGAAAAGAATGGAAAACAACGTTTCCCAAACCATAGCCAAGGCAAATTAAACCAATGAATAAGAAAGGTTGTATTCCTGAGAATTTGAGAAACATTCGAAATCTCATGATTCGTATGCTTGTGTTGGTGTTGTTTGGTGATCTTTCTATCAAGTTCAATTAGCTCAAAGATTATTGGACGAGAAAAAGAATGGAAACCAACGGTTCCCAAACCATAGCCTACGCAAATCAAACCAATCAATAAGAAAGGTTGTATTACTGAGAATTTGAGAAACATTCGGAATCGCATGATTCCTATGCTTGTGTTTGTGTTCTTTGGTGATCTTTCTGTCAAGTTCTATTAGTTCAAATATTTTTGGACGAGAAAAAGAATGGAAACCAACGGTTCCCAAACCATAGCCTAGGGAAATCAAACCAATGAATAAGAAAGGTTGTGTTATTGAGAATTTGAGAAACATTCGGAATCGCATGATTCGTATGCTTGTGTTTGTGTTGTTTGGTGATCTTTCTATCAAGTTCTATTAGTTCAAAGATTTTTTGACGAGAAAAAGAATGGAAAACAACGGTTCCCAAACCATAGCCAAGGCAAATCAAACCAATGAATAAGAAAGGTTGTATTACTGAGAATTTGAGAAACATTCGGAATCGCATGATTCGTATGCTTGTGTTGGTGCTGTTTGGTGATCTTTCTATCAAGTTCTATTAGTTCAAATATTATTGGAGGAGAAAAAGAATGGAAACCAATGGTTCCCAAACCATAGCCTAGGCAAATCAAACCAATGAATAAGAAAGCTTGTATTACTGAGAATTTGAGAAACATTCGGAATCGCATGATTCGTATGCTTGTGTTTGTGTTCTTTGGTGATCTTTCTATCAAGTTCTATTAGTTCAAAGATTTATGGACTAGAAAAGGAACGGAAACCAACGGTTCCCAAACCATAGCCTAGGCAAATCAAACCAATAAATAAGAAAGGTTGTGTTATTGTGAATTTGAGAAACATTCGAAATCGCATGATTCGTATGCTTATGTTGGTGTTGTTTGGTGATCTTTCCATCACGTTCTATTAGTTCAAAGATTTTTTGATGAGGAAAAGAATGGAAAACAACGTTTCCCAAACTATAGCCAAGGCAAATTAAACCAATGAATAAGAAAGGTTGTATTACTGAGAATTTGAGAAACATTCGAAATCTCATGATTCGTATGCTTGTGTTGGTGTTGTTTGGTGATCTTTCTATTAAGTTCAATTAGTTCAAAGATTATTGGACGAGAAAAAGAATAGAAACCAACGGTTCCCAAACCATAGCCTAGGAAAATCAAACCAATCAATAAGAAAGGTTGTATTACTGAGAATTTGAGAAACATTCGGAATCGCATGATTCGTATGCTTGTGTTGGTGTTGTTTGGTGATCTTTCTATCAAGTTCTATTAGTTCAAAGATTTTTGGACGAGAAAAAGAATGGAAACCAACGGTTCCCAAACCATAGCCTAGGCAAATCAAACCAATGAATAAGAAAGGTTGTGTTATTGAGAATTTGAGAAACATTCGAAATCGCATGATTCGTATGCTTGTGTTTGTGTTGTTTGGTGATCTTTCTATCAAGTTCTATTAGTTCAAAGATTTTTTGACGAGAAAAAGAATGGAAAACAACGGTTCCCAAACCATAGCCAAGGCAAATCTAACCAATGAATAAGAAAGGTTGTATTACTGAGAATTTGAGAAACATTCGGAATCGCATGATTCGTATGCTTGTGTTGGTGTTGTTTGGTGATCTTTCTATCAAGTTCTATTAGTTCAAAGATTTTTGGACGAGAAAAAGAATGGAAACCAACGGTTCCCAAACCATAGCCTAGGCAAATCAAACCAATGAATAATAAAGGTTGTGTTAATTAGAATTTGAGAAACATTCGGAATCGCATGATTCGTATGCTTGTGTTTGTGTTGTTTGGTGATCTTTCTATCAAGTTCTATTAGTTCAAAGATTTTTTGACGAGAAAAATAATGGAAAACAACGGTTCCCAAACCATAGCCAAGGCAAATCTAACCAATGAATAAGAAAGGTTGTATTACTGAGAATTTGAGAAACATTCGAAATCGCATGATTCGTATGCTTATGTTGGTGTTGTTTGGTGATCTTTCCATCACGTTCTATTAGTTTAAAGATTTTTTGACGAGAAAAAGAATGGAAAGCAACGGTTCCTAAACCATAGCCAAGGCAAACCAAACCAATGATTAAGAAAGGTTGTATTAATGAGAATTTGATAAACATTCGGAATCGCATGATTCTTATGCTTGTGTTTGTGTTCTTTGGTGATCTTTCTATCAAGTTCTATTAGTTCAAAGATTTTTTGATGAGGAAAAGAATGGAAAACAACGTTTCCCAAACCAGAGCCAAGGCAAATGAAACCAATGAATAAGAAAGGTTGTATTATTGAGAATTTGAGAAACATTCGAAATCTCATGATTCGTATGCTTGTGTGTTGGTGTTGTTTGGTGATCTTTCTATCAAGTTCAATTACTTCAACGATTATTGGACGAGAAAAATAATGGAAACCAACGGTTCCCAAACCATAGCCTAGGCAAATCAAACCAATCAATAAGAAAGGTTGTATTACTGAGAATTTGAGAAACATTCGGAATCGCATGATTCGTATGCTTGTGTTTGTGTTCTTTGGTGATCTTTCTATCAAGTTCTATTAGTTCAAATATTTTTTGACGAGAAAAAGAATGGAAAACAACGGTTCCCAAACCATAGCCAAGGCAAATCTAACCAATGAATAAGAAAGGTTGTATTACTGAGAATTTGAGAAACATTCGAAATCGCATGATTCGTATGCATATGTTGGTTTTGTTTGGTGATCTTTCCATCACGTTCTATTAGTTTAAAGATTTTTTGACTAGAAAAAGAATAGAAAACAACGGTTCCCAAACCATAGCCAAGGCAAATCAAACCAATGAATAAGAACGGTTGTATTATTGAGAATTTGAGAAACATTTGAAATCGCATGATTCGTATGCTTGTGTTGGTGTTGTTTGGTGATCTTTCTATCAAGTTAATTAGTTCAAAGATTATTGGACGAGAAAAATAATGGAAACCAACGGTTCCCAAACCATAGCCTAGGCAAATCAAACCAATCAATAAGAAAGGTTGTGTTATTGAGAATTTGAGAAACATTCGAAATCGCATGATTCGTATGCTTGTGTTGGTGTTGTTTGGTGATGTTTCCATCAAGTTCTATTATTTTAAAGATGTTTTGACGAGAAAAAGAATGGAAAACAACGGTTCCTAAACCATAGCCAAGGCAAACCAAACCAATGATTAAGAAAGGTTCTATTACTGAGAATTTGAGAAACATTCGGAATCGCATGATTCGTATGCTTGTGTTTGTGTTCTTTGGTGATCTTTCTATCAAGTTCTATTAGTTCAAAGATTATAGGACAAGAAAAAGAATGGAAACCTACGGTTCCCAAACCATAGCCTAGGCAAATCAAACGAATCAATAAGAAAGGTTGTGTTATTGAGAATTTGAGAAACATTCGAAATAGCATGATTCGTATGCTTGTGTTTGTGTTGTTTGGTGATCTTTCTATCAAGTTCTATTAGTTCAAAGATTTTTTGACTAGAAAAAGAATGGAAAACAACGGTTCCCAAACCATAGCCAAGGCAAATCAAACCAATGAATAAGAAAGGTTGTATTACTCAGAATTTGAGAAACATTCGGAATCGCATGATTCGTATGCTTGTGTTGGTGCTGTTTGGTGATCTTTCTATCAAGTTCTATTAGTTCAAATATTGTTGGAGGAGAAAAAGAATGGAAACCAAAGGTTCCCAAACCATAGCCTAGGCAAATCAAACCAATGAATAAGAAAGGTTGTATTACTGAGAATTTGAGAAACATTCGGAATCGCATGATTCGTATGCTTGTGTTTGTGTTCTTTGCTGATCTTTCTATCAAGTTCTATTAGTTCAAAGATTTATGGACTAGAAAAAGAATGGAAACCAACGGTTCCCAAACCATGGCCTAGGCAAATCAAACCAATCAATAAGAAAGGTTGTGTTATTGCGAATTTGAGAAACATTCGAAATCGCATGATTCGTATGCTTATGTTGGTGTTGTTTGGTGATCTTTCCATCACGTTCTATTAGTTCCAAGAATTTTTGATGAGGAAAAGAATGGAAAACAACGTTTCCCAAACCATAGCCAAGGCAAATTAAACCAATGAATAAGAAAGGTTGTATTACTGAGAATTTGAGAAACATTCGAAATCTCATGATTCGTATGCTTGTGTTGGTGTTGTTTGGTGATCTTTCTATCAACTTCAATTAGTTCAAAGATTATTGGACGAGAAAAAGAATGGAAACCAACGGTTCCCAAACCATAGCCTAGGCAAATCAAACCAATCAATAAGAAAGGTTGTATTACTGAGAATTTGAGAAACATTCGGAATCGTATGATTCGTATGCTTGTGTTTGTGTTCTTTGGTGATCTTTCTGTCAAGTTCTATTAGTTCAAATATTTTTTGACGAGAAAAAGAATGGAAAACAACGGTTCCCAAACCATAGCCAAGGCAAATCTAACCAATGAATAAGAAAGGTTGTATTACTGAGAATTTGAGAAACATTCGAAATCGCATGATTCGTATGCATATGTTGGTTTTGTTTGGTGATCTTTCCATCACGTTCTATTAGTTTAAAGATTTTTTGACTAGAAAAAGAATAGAAAACAACGGTTCCCAAACCATAGCCAAGGCAAATCAAACCAATGAATAAGAACGGTTGTATTATTGAGAATTTGAGAAACATTTGAAATCGCATGATTCGTATGCTTGTGTTGGTGTTGTTTGGTGATCTTTCTATCAAGTTAATTAGTTCAAAGATTATTGGACGAGAAAAATAATGGAAACCAACGGTTCCCAAACCATAGCCTAGGCAAATCAAACCAATGAATAAGAAAGGTTGTATTACTGAGAATTTGAGAAACATTCGGAATCGCATGATTCGTATGCTTGTGTTTGTGTTCTTTGCTGATCTTTCTATCAAGTTCTATTAGTTCAAAGATTTATGGACTAGAAAAAGAATGGAAACCAACGGTTCCTAAACCATAGCCAAGGCAAACCAAACCAATGATTAAGAAAGGTTGTATTAATGAGAATTTGATAAACATTCGGAATCGCATGATTCTTATGCTTGTGTTTGTGTTCTTTGGTGATCTTTCTATCAAGTTCTATTAGTTCAAAGATTTTTTGATGAGGAAAAGAATGGAAAACAACGTTTCCCAAACCAGAGCCAAGGCAAATGAAACCAATGAATAAGAAAGGTTGTATTATTGAGAATTTGAGAAACATTCGAAATCTCATGATTCGTATGCTTGTGTGTTGGTGTTGTTTGGTGATCTTTCTATCAAGTTCAATTACTTCAACGATTATTGGACGAGAAAAATAATGGAAACCAACGGTTCCCAAACCATAGCCTAGGCAAATCAAACCAATCAATAAGAAAGGTTGTATTACTGAGAATTTGAGAAACATTCGGAATCGCATGATTCGTATGCTTGTGTTTGTGTTCTTTGGTGATCTTTCTATCAAGTTCTATTAGTTCAAATATTTTTTGACGAGAAAAAGAATGGAAAACAACGGTTCCCAAACCATAGCCAAGGCAAATCTAACCAATGAATAAGAAAGGTTGTATTACTGAGAATTTGAGAAACATTCGAAATCGCATGATTCGTATGCATATGTTGGTTTTGTTTGGTGATCTTTCCATCACGTTCTATTAGTTTAAAGATTTTTTGACTAGAAAAAGAATAGAAAACAACGGTTCCCAAACCATAGCCAAGGCAAATCAAACCAATGAATAAGAACGGTTGTATTATTGAGAATTTGAGAAACATTTGAAATCGCATGATTCGTATGCTTGTGTTGGTGTTGTTTGGTGATCTTTCTATCAAGTTAATTAGTTCAAAGATTATTGGACGAGAAAAATAATGGAAACCAACGGTTCCCAAACCATAGCCTAGGCAAATCAAACCAATCAATAAGAAAGGTTGTGTTATTGAGAATTTGAGAAACATTCGAAATCGCATGATTCGTATGCTTGTGTTGGTGTTGTTTGGTGATGTTTCCATCAAGTTCTATTATTTTAAAGATGTTTTGACGAGAAAAAGAATGGAAAACAACGGTTCCTAAACCATAGCCAAGGCAAACCAAACCAATGATTAAGAAAGGTTCTATTACTGAGAATTTGAGAAACATTCGGAATCGCATGATTCGTATGCTTGTGTTTGTGTTCTTTGGTGATCTTTCTATCAAGTTCTATTAGTTCAAAGATTATAGGACAAGAAAAAGAATGGAAACCTACGGTTCCCAAACCATAGCCTAGGCAAATCAAACGAATCAATAAGAAAGGTTGTGTTATTGAGAATTTGAGAAACATTCGAAATAGCATGATTCGTATGCTTGTGTTTGTGTTGTTTGGTGATCTTTCTATCAAGTTCTATTAGTTCAAAGATTTTTTGACTAGAAAAAGAATGGAAAACAACGGTTCCCAAACCATAGCCAAGGCAAATCAAACCAATGAATAAGAAAGGTTGTATTACTCAGAATTTGAGAAACATTCGGAATCGCATGATTCGTATGCTTGTGTTGGTGCTGTTTGGTGATCTTTCTATCAAGTTCTATTAGTTCAAATATTGTTGGAGGAGAAAAAGAATGGAAACCAAAGGTTCCCAAACCATAGCCTAGGCAAATCAAACCAATGAATAAGAAAGGTTGTATTACTGAGAATTTGAGAAACATTCGGAATCGCATGATTCGTATGCTTGTGTTTGTGTTCTTTGCTGATCTTTCTATCAAGTTCTATTAGTTCAAAGATTTATGGACTAGAAAAAGAATGGAAACCAACGGTTCCCAAACCATGGCCTAGGCAAATCAAACCAATCAATAAGAAAGGTTGTGTTATTGCGAATTTGAGAAACATTCGAAATCGCATGATTCGTATGCTTATGTTGGTGTTGTTTGGTGATCTTTCCATCACGTTCTATTAGTTCCAAGAATTTTTGATGAGGAAAAGAATGGAAAACAACGTTTCCCAAACCATAGCCAAGGCAAATTAAACCAATGAATAAGAAAGGTTGTATTACTGAGAATTTGAGAAACATTCGAAATCTCATGATTCGTATGCTTGTGTTGGTGTTGTTTGGTGATCTTTCTATCAACTTCAATTAGTTCAAAGATTATTGGACGAGAAAAAGAATGGAAACCAACGGTTCCCAAACCATAGCCTAGGCAAATCAAACCAATCAATAAGAAAGGTTGTATTACTGAGAATTTGAGAAACATTCGGAATCGTATGATTCGTATGCTTGTGTTTGTGTTCTTTGGTGATCTTTCTGTCAAGTTCTATTAGTTCAAAGATTTTTGGACGAGAAAAAGAATGGAAACCAAGGGTTCCCAAACCATAGCCTAGGGAAATCAAACCAATGAATAAGAAAGGTTGTGTTATTGAGAATTTGAGAAACATTCGGAATCGCATGATTCGTATGCTTGTGTTTGTGTTGTTTGGTGATCTTTCTATCAAGTTCTATTAGTTGAAAGATTTTTTGACGAGAAAAAGAATGGAAAACAATGGTTCCCAAACGATAGCCAAGGTAAATCTAACCAATGAATAAGAAAGGTTGTATTACTGAGAATTTGAGAAACATTCGAAATCGCATGATTCGTTTGCTTGTGTTTGTGTTGTTTGGTGATCTTTCTATCAAGTTCATTTAGTTCAAAGATTTTTGGACGACAAACAGAATGGAAACCAACGGTTCCCAACCCATAGCCTAGGCAAATCAAACCAATCAATAAGAAAGGTTGTGTTATTAAGAATTTGAGAAACATTCGCATGATTCGTAGGCTTGTGTTTGTGTTGTTTGGTGACCTTTCTATCAAGTTCAATTTGTTCAAAGATTTTTGGACGACAAAAAGAATGGAAACCAACGGTTCCTAAGCCATAGCCTAGGCAAATCAAACCAATCAATAACAAACGTTGTGTTATTGAGAATTTGAGAAACATTCGGAATCGCATTATTCGTATGGTTGTGTTGGTGTTGTTTGGTGATCTTTCTATCAAGTTCTATTAGTTCAAAGATTTTTGGACGAGAAAAAGAATGGAAACCAACGGTTCCCAAACCATAGCCTAGGCAAATCAAACCAATGAATAAGAAAGGTTTTGTTATTGAGAATTTGAGAAACATTCGGAATCGCATGATTCGTATGCTTGTTTTTGTGTTGTTTGGTCATCTTTCTATCAAGTTCTATTAGTTCAAAGATTTTTTGACGAGAAAAAGAATGGAAAACAACGGTTCCCAAACCATAGCCAAGGCAAATCTAACCATTGAATAAGAAAGGTTGTATTACTGAGAATTTGAGAAACATTTGAAATCGCATGATTCGTATGCTTATGTTGGTGTTGTTTGGTGATCTTTCCATCAGGTTCTATTAGTTTAAAGATTTTTTGACGAGAAAAAGAATGGAAAACAACGGTTCCCAAACCATAGCCAAGGCAAATAAAACCAATGAATAAGAAAGGTTGTATTATTGAGAATTTGAGAAACATTCGAAATCGCATGATTCGTATGCTTGTGTTGGTGTTGTTTGGTGATCTTTCTATCAAGTTAATTAGTTCAAAGATTATAGGACAAGAAAAAGAATGGTAACCTACGGTTCCCAAACCATAGCCTAGGCATATCAAACCAATCAATAAGAAAGGTTGTGTTATTGAGAATTTGAGAAAACATTCGAAATCGCATGATTCGTATGCTTGTGTTTGTGTTGTTTGGTGATCTTTCTATCAAGTTCTATTAGTTCAAAGATTTTTTGAAGAGAAAAAGAATGGAAAACAACGGTTCCCAAACCATAGCCAAGGCAAATCAAACCAATGAATAAGAAAGGTTGTATTACTGAGAATTTGAGAAACATTCGGAATCGCATGATTCGTATGCTTGTGTTGGTGTTGTTGGTGATCTTTCTATCAAGTTCAATTAGTTCAAAGATTATTGGACGAGAAAAAGAATGGAAACCAACGGTTCCCAAACCATAGCCTAGGCAAATCAAACCAATCAATAAGAAAGGTTGTATTACTGAGAATTTGAGAAACATTCGGAATCGCATGATTCGTATGCTTGTGTTTGTGTTCTTTGGTGATCTTTCTATCAAGTTCTATTAGTTCAAAGGTTTTTGGACGAGAAAAAGAATGGAAACCAACGGTTCCCAAACCATAGCCTAGGCAAATCAAACCAATCAATAAGAAAGGTTGTGTTATTGAGAATTTGAGAAACATTCGGAATCGCATGATTCGTATGCTTGTGTTTGTGTTGTTTGGTGATCTTTCTATCAAGTTGTATTAGTTCAAAGATTTTTTGACAAGAAAAAGAATGGAAAACAACGGTTCCCAAACCATAGCAGAGGCAAATCTAACCAATGAATAAGAAAGGTTGTATTACTGAGAATTTGATAAACATTTGAAATCGCATGATTCGTTTGCTTGTGTTTGGGTTGTTTGGTGATCTTTCTATCAAGTTCATTTATTTCAAAGATTTTTGGACGACAAATAGAATGGAAACCAACGGTTCCCAACCCATAGCCTAGGCAAATCAAACCAATCAATAAGAAAGGTTGTGTTATTGAGAATTTGAGAAACATTCGCATGATTCGTATGCTTGTGTTTGTGTTGTTTGGTGACCTTTCTATCAAGTTCAATTAGTTCAAAGATTTTTGGACGACAAAAAGAATGGAAACCAACGGTTCCTAAACCATAGCCTAGGCAAATCAAACCAATCAATAAGAAAGGTTGTGTTATTGAGAATTTGAGAAACATTCGGAATCGCATTATTCGTATGCTTGTGTTGGTGTTGTTTGGTGATCTTTCTATCAAGTTCTATTAGTTCAAAGATTTTTGGACGAGAAAAAGAATGGAAACCAACGGTTCCCAAACCATAGCCTAGGCAAATCAAACCAATGAATAAGAAAGGTTGTGTTATTGAGAATTTGAGAAACATTCGGAATCGCATGATTCGTATGCTTGTTTTTGTGTTGTTTGGTGATCTTTCTATCAAGTTCTATTAGTTCAAAGATTTTTTGACGAGAAAAAGAATGGAAAACAACGGTTCCCAAACCATAGCCAAGGAAAATCTAACCAATGAATAAGAGAGGTTGTATTACTGAGAATTTGAGAAACATTCGGAATCGCATGATTCGTATGCTTGTGTTGGTGTTGTTTGGTGATCTTTCTATCAAGTTCTATTAGTTCAAAGATTTTTGGACGAGAAAAAGAATGGAAACCAACGGTTCCCAAACCATAGCCTAGGCAAATCAAACCAATGAATAAGAAAGGTTGTGTTAATTAGAATTTGAGAAACATTCGGAATCGCATGATTCGTATGCTTGTGTTTGTGTTGTTTGGTGATCTTTCTATCAAGTTCTATTAGTTCAAAGATTTTTTGACGAGAAAAAGAATGGAAAACAATGGTTCCCAAACCATAGCCAAGGCAAATCTAACCAATGAATAAGAAAGGTTGTATTACTGAGAATTTAAGAAACATTCGAAATCGCATGATTCGTATGCTTATGTTGGTGTTGTTTGGTGATCTTTCCATCACGTTCTATTAGTTTAAAGATTTTTTGACGAGAAAAAGAATGGAAAACAACGGTTCCCAAACCATAGCCAAGGCAAATCAAACCAATGAATAAGAACGGTTGTATTATTGAGAATTTGAGAAACATTCGAAATCGCATGATTCGTATGCTTGTGTTGGTGTTGTTTGGTGATCTTTCTATCAAGTTAATTAGTTCAAAGATTATTGGACGAGAAAAATAATGGAAACCAACGGTTCCCAGACCATAGCCTAGGCAAATCAAACCAATCAATAAGAAAGGTTGTGTTATTGAGAATTTGAGAAACATTCGAAATCGCATGATTCGTATGCTTGTGTTGGTGTTGTTTGGTGATCTTTCCATCAAGTTCTATTAGTTTAAAGATGTTTTGACGAGAAAAAGAATGGAAAACAACGGTTCCTAAACCATAGCCAAGGCAAACCTAACCAATGATTAAGAAAGGTTGTATTACTGAGAATTTGAGAAACATTCGGAATCGCATGATTCGTATGCTTGTGTTTGTGTTCTTTGGTGATCTTTCTATCAAGTTCTATTAGTTCAAAGATTTTTTGATGAGGAAAAGAATGGAAAACAACGTTTCCCAAACCATAGCCAAGGCAAATTAAACCAATGAATAAGAAAGGTTGTATTACTGAGAATTTGAGAAACATTCGAAATCTCATGATTCGTATGCTTGTGTTGGTGTTGTTTGGTGATCTTTCTATCAAGTTCAACTAGCTCAAAGATTATTGGACGAGAAAAAGAATGGAAACCAACGGTTCCCAAACCATAGCCTAGGCAAATCAAACCAATCAATAAGAAAGGTTGTATTACTGAGAATTTGAGAAACATTCGGAATCGCATGATTCCTATGCTTGTGTTTGTGTTCTTTGGTGATCTTTCTGTCAAGTTCTATTAGTTCAAATATTTTTGGACGAGAAAAAGAATGGAAACCAACGGTTCCCAAACCATAGCCTAGGGAAATCAAACCAATGAATAAGAAAGGTTGTGTTATTGAGAATTTGAGAAACATTCGGAATCGCATGATTCGTATGCTTGTGTTTGTGTTGTTTGGTGATCTTTCTATCAAGTTCTATTAGTTCAAAGATTTTTTGACGAGAAAAAGAATGGAAAACAACGGTTCCCAAACCATAGCCAAGGCAAATCAAACCAATGAATAAGAAAGGTTGTATTACTGAGAATTTGAGAAACATTCGGAATCGCATGATTCGTATGCTTGTGTTGGTGTTGTTTGGTGATCTTTCTATCAAGTTCTATTAGTTCAAATATTATTGGAGGAGAAAAAGAATGGAAACCAATGGTTCCCGAACCATAGCCTAGGCAAATCAAACCAATGAATAAGAAAGGTTGTATTACTGAGAATTTGAGAAACATTCGGAATCGCATGATTCGTATGCTTGTGTTTGTGTTCTTTGGTGATCTTTCTATCAAGTTCTATTAGTTCAAAGATTTATGGACTAGAAAAGGAATGGAAACCAACGGTTCCCAAACCATAGCCTAGGCAAATCAAACCAATAAATAAGAAAGGTTGTGTTATTGTGAATTTGAGAAACATTCGAAATCGCATGATTCGTATGCTTATGTTGGTGTTGTTTGGTGATCTTTCCATCACGTTCTATTAGTTCAAAGATTTTTTGATGAGGAAAAGAATGGAAAACAACGTTTCCCAAACTATAGCCAAGGCAAATTAAACCAATGAATAAGAAAGGTTGTATTACTGAGAATTTGAGAAACATTCGAAATCTCATGATTCGTATGCTTGTGTTGGTGTTGTTTGGTGATCTTTCTATTAAGTTCAATTAGTTCAAAGATTATTGGACGAGAAAAAGAATAGAAACCAACGGTTCCCAAACCATAGCCTAGGAAAATCAAACCAATCAATAAGAAAGGTTGTATTACTGAGAATTTGAGAAACATTCGGAATCGCATGATTCGTATGCTTGTGTTGGTGTTGTTTGGTGATCTTTCTATCAAGCTCTATTAGTTCAAAGATTTTTGGACGAGAAAAAGAATGGAAACCAACGGTTCCCAAACCATAGCCTAGGCAAATCAAACCAATGAATAAGAAAGGTTGTGTTATTGAGAATTTGAGAAACATTCGGAATCGTATGATTCGTATGCTTGTTTTTGTGTTGTTTGGTGATCTTTCTATCAAGTTCTATTAGTTCAAAGATTTTTTGACGAGAAAAAGAATGGAAAAAAACGGTTCCCAAACCATAGCCAAGGCAAATCTAACCAATGAATAAGAAAGGTTGTATTACTGAGAATTTGAGAAACATTCGGAATCGCATGATTCGTATGCTTGTGTTTGTGTTCTTTGGTGATCTTTCTGTCAAGTTCTATTAGTTCAAAGATTTTTGGACGAGAAAAAGAATGGAAACCAACGGTTCCCAAACCATAGCCTAGGCAAATCAAACCAATGAATAAGAAAGGTTGTGTTATTGAGAATTTGAGAAACATTCGGAATCGCATGATTCGTATGCTTGTTTTTGTGTTGTTTGGTGATCTTTCTATCAAGTTCTATTAGTTCAAATATTATTGGAGGAGAAAAAGAATGGAAACCAATGGTTCCCGAACCATAGCCTAGGCAAATCAAACCAATGAATAAGAAAGGTTGTATTACTGAGAATTTGAGAAACATTCGGAATCGCATGATTCGTATGCTTGTGTTTGTGTTCTTTGGTGATCTTTCTGTCAAGTTCTATTAGTTCAAAGATTTTTGGACGAGAAAAAGAATGGAAACCAACGGTTCCCAAACCATAGCCTAGGCAAATCAAACCAATGAATAAGAAAGGTTGTGTTATTGAGAATTTGAGAAACATTCGGAATCGCATGATTCGTATGCTTGTTTTTGTGTTGTTTGGTGATCTTTCTATCAAGTTCTATTAGTTCAAAGATTATTGGACGAGAAAAAGAATGGAAACCAATGGTTCCCAAACCATAGCCGAGGCAAATCAAACCAATGAATAAGAAAGGTTGTGTTAATTAGAATTTGAGAAACATTCGAAATCGCAAGATTCGTATGCCTGTGTTTGTGTTGTTTGGTGATCTTTCTATCAAGTTCTATTAGTTCAAATATTTTTTGACGAGAAAAAGAATGGAAAACAACGGTTCCCAAACCATAGCCAAGGCAAATCTAACCAATGAATAAGAAAGGTTGTATTACTGAGAATTTGAGAAACATTCGAAATCGCATGATTCGTATGCTTGTGTTGGTGTTGTTTGGTGATCTTTCTATCAAGTTCTATTAGTTCAAAGATTTTTGGACGAGAAAAATAATGGAAACCTACGGTTCCCAAACCATAGCCGAGGCAAATCAAACCAATGAATAAGAAAGGTTGTGTTAATTAGAATTTGAGAAACATTCGGAATCGCATGATTCGTATGCCTGTGTTTGTGTTGTTTGGTGATCTTTCTATCAAGTTCTATTAGTTCAAATATTTTTTGACGAGAAAAAGAATGGAAAACAACGGTTCCCAAACCATAGCCAAGGCAAATCTAACCAATGAATAAGAAAGGTTGTATTACTGAGAATTTGAGAAACATTCGATATCGCATGATTCGTATGCTTATGTTGGTGTTGTTTGGTGATCTTTCCATCACGTTCTATTAGTTTAAAGATTTTTTGACGAGAAAAAGAATGGAAAACAACGGTTCCCAAACCATAGCTAAGGCAAATCAAACCAATGAATAAGAACAGTTGTATTATTGAGAATTTGAGAAACATTCGAAATCGCATGATTCGTATGCTTGTGTTGGTGTTGTTTGGTGATCTTTCTATCAAGTTAATTAGTTCAAAGATTATTGGACGAGAAAAATAATGGAAACCAACGGTTCTCAAACCATAGCCTAGGCAAATCAAACCAATCAATAAGAAAGGTTGTGTTATTGAGAATTTGAGAAACATTCGAAATCGCATGATTCGTATGCTTGTATTGGTGTTGTTTGGTGATCTTTCCATCCAGTTCTATTAGTTTAAAGATGTTTTGACGAGAAAAAGAATGGAAAACAACGGTTCCTAAACCATAGCCAAGGCAAACCAAACCAATGATTAAGAAAGGTTGTATTACTGAGAATTTGAGAAACATTCGGAATCGCATGATTCGTATGCTTGTGTTTGTGTTCTTTTGTGATCTTTCTATCAAGTTGTATTAGTTCAAAGATTTTTTGATGAGGAAAAGAATGGAAAACAACGTTTCCCAAACCATAGCCAAGGCAAATTAAACCAATGAATAAGAAAGGTTGTATTACTGAGAATTTGAGAAACATTCGAAATCTCATGATTCGTATGCTTGTGTTGGTGTTGTTTGGTGATCTTTCTATCAAGTTCAACTAGCTCAAAGATTATTGGACGAGAAAAAGAATGGAAACCAACGGTTCCCAAACCATAGCCTAGGCAAATCAAACCAATCAATAAGAAAGGTTGTATTACTTAGAATTTGAGAAACATTCGGAATCGCATGATTCCTATGCTTGTGTTTGTGTTCTTTGGTGATCTTTCTGTCAAGTTCTATTAGTTCAAAGATTTTTGGACGAGAAAAAGAATGGAAACCAACGGTTCCCAAACCATAGCCTAGGGAAATCAAACCAATGAATAAGATAGGTTGTGTTATTGAGAATTTGAGAAACATTCGGAATCGCATGATTCGCATGCTTGTGTTTGTGTTGTTTGGTGATCTTTCTATCAAGTTCTATTAGTTCAAAGATTTTTTGACGAGAAAAAGAATGGAAAACAACGGTTCCCAAACCATAGCCAAGGCAAATCTAACCAATGAATAAGAAAGGTTGTATTACTGAGAATTTGAGAAACATTCGAAATCGCATGATTCGTTTGCTTGTGTTTGTGTTGTTTGGTGATCTTTCTATCAAGTTCATTTAGTTCAAAGATTTTTGGACGACAAACAGAATGGAAACCAACGGTTCCCAACCTATAGCCTAGGCAAATCAAACCAATCAATAAGAAAGGTTGTGTTATTGAGAATTTGAGAAACATTCGCATGATTCGTATGCTTGTGTTTGTATTGTTTGGTGACCTTTCTATCAAGTTCAATTTGTTCAAAGATTTTTGGACGACAAAAAGAATGGAAACCAACGGTTCCTAAACCATAGCCTAGGCAAATCAAACCAATCAATAAGAAAGGTTGTGTTATTGAGAATTTGAAAAACATTCGGAATCGCATTATTCGTATGGTTGTGTTGGTGTTGTTTGGTGATCTTTCTATCAAGTTCTACTAGTTCAAAGATTTTTGGACGAGAAAAAGAATGGAAACCAACGGTTCCCAAACCATTGCCTAGGCAAATCAAACCAATGAATAAGAAAGGTTGTGTTATTGAGAATTTGAGAAACATTCGGAATCGCATGATTCGTATGCTTGTTTTTGTGTTGTTTGGTGATCTTTCTATCAAGTTCTATTAGTTCAAAGATTTTTTGACGAGAAAAAGAATGGAAAACAACGGTTCCCAAACCATAGCCAAGGCAAATCTAACCATTGAATAAGAAAGGTTGTATTATTGAGAATTTGAGAAACATTCGAAATCGCATGATTCGTATGCTTATGTTGGTGTTGTTTGGTGATCTTTCCATCACGTTCTATTAGTTTAAAGATTTTTTGACGAGAAAAAGAATGGAAAACAACGGTTCCCAAACCATAGCCAAGGCAAATAAAACCAATGAATAAGAAAGGTTGTATTATTGAGAATTTGAGAAACATTCGAAATCGCATGATTCGTATGCTTGTGTTGGTGTTGTTTGGTGATCTTTCTATCAAGTTAATTAGTTCAAAGATTATAGGACAAGAAAAAGAATGGAAACCTACGGTTCCCAAACCATAGCCTAGGCAAATCAAACCAATCGATAAGAAAGGTTGTGTTATTGAGAATTTGAGAAACATTCGAAATCGCATGATTCGTATGCTTGTGTTTGTGTTGTTTGGTGATCTTTCTATCAAGTTCTATTAGTTCAAAGATTTTTTGACGAGAAAAAGAATGGAAAACAACGGTTCCCAAACCATAGCCAAGGCAAATCAAACCAATGAATAAGAACGGTTGTATTATTGAGAATTTGAGAAACATTCGAAATCGCATGATTCGTATGCTTATGTTGGTGTTGTTTGGTGATCTTTCTATCAAGTTAATTAGTTCAAAGATTATTGGACGAGAAAAATAATGGAAACCAACGGTTCCCAAACCATAGCCTAGGCAAATCAAACCAATCAATTAGAAAGGTTGTGTTATTGAGAATTTGAGAAACATTCGAAATCGCATGATTCGTATGCTTGTGTTTGTGTTGTTTGGTGATCTTTCCATCAAGTTCTATTAGTTTAAAGATGTTTTGACGAGAAAAAGAATGGAAACCAACGGTTCCCAAACCATAGCCAAGGCAAACCAAACCAATGAATAAGAAAGGTTGTATTACTGAGAATTTGAGAAACATTCGGAATCGCATGATTCGTATGCTTGTGTTTGTGTTCTTTGGTGATCTTTCTATCAAGTTCTATTAGTTCAAAGATTTTTTGATGAGGAAATGAATGGAAAACAACGTTTCCCAAACCATAGCCAAGGCAAATTAAACCAATGAATAAGAAAGGTTGTATTACTGAGAATTTGAGAAACATTCGAAATCTCATGATTCGTATGCTTGTGTTTGTGTTGTTAGGTGATCCTTCTATCAAGTTCATTTAGTTCAAAGATTTTTGGACGACAAACAGAATGGAAACCAACGGTTCCCAACCCATAGCCTAGGCAAATCAAACCAATCAATAAGAAAGGTTGTGTTATTGAGAATTTGAGAAACATTCGCATGATTCGTATGCTTGTGTTTGTATTGTTTGGTGACCTTTCTATCAAGTTCAATTTGTTCAAAGATTTTTGGACGACAAAAAGAATGGAAACCAACGGTTCCTAAACCATAGCCTAGGCAAATCAAACCAATCAATAAGAAAGGTTGTGTTATTGAGAATTTGAAAAACATTCGGAATCGCATTATTCGTATGGTTGTGTTGGTGTTGTTTGGTGATCTTTCTATCAAGTTCTACAAGTTCAAAGATTTTTGGACGAGGAAAAGAATGGAAACCAACGGTTCCCAAACCATTGCCTAGGCAAATCAAACCAATGAATAAGAAAGGTTGTGTTATTGAGAATTTGAGAAACATTCGGAATCGCATGATTCGTATGCTTGTTTTTGTGTTGTTTGGTGATCTTTCTATCAAGTTCTATTAGTTCAAAGATTTTTTGACGAGAAAAAGAATGGAAAACAACGGTTCCCAAACCATAGCCAAGGCAAATCTAACCAATGAATAAGAAAGGTTGTATTACTGAGAATTTGAGAAACATTCGAAATCGCATGACTCGTATGCTTATGTTGGTGTTGTTTGGTGATCTTTCCATCACGTTCTATTAGTTTAAAGATTTTTTGACGAGAAAAAGAATGGAAAACAACGGTTCCCAAACCATAGCCAAGGCAAATAAAACCAATGAATAAGAAAGGTTGTATTATTGAGAATTTGAGAAACATTCGAAATCGCATGATTCGTATGCTTGTGTTGGTGTTGTTTGGTGATCTTTCTATCAAGTTAATTAGTTCAAAGATTATAGGACAAGAAAAAGACTGTAAACCTACGGTTCCCAAACCATAGCCTAGGCAAATCAAACCAATCAATAAGAAAGGTTGTGTTATTGAGAATTTGAGAAACATTCGAAATCGCATGATTCGTATGCTTGTGTTTGTGTTGTTTGGTGATCTTTCTATCAAGTTCTATTAGTTCAAAGATTTTTTGACGAGAAAAAGAATGGAAAACAACGGTTCCCAAACCATAGCCAAGGCAAATCAAACCAATGAATAAGAACGGTTGTATTATTGAGAATTTGAGAAACATTCGAAATCGCATGATTCGTATGCTTGTGTTGGTGTTGTTTGGTGATCTTTCTATCAAGTTAATTAGTTCAAAGATTATTGGACGAGAAAAATAATGGAAACCAACGGTTCCCAAACCATAGCCTAGGCAAATCAAACCAATCAATAAGAAAGGTTGTGTTATTGAGAATTTGAGAAACATTCGAAATCGCATGATTCGTATGCTTGTGTTGGTGTTGTTTGGTGATCTTTCCATCAAGTTCTATTAGTTTAAAGATGTTTTGACGAGAAAAAGAATGGAAAACAACGGTTCCTAGACCATAGCCAAGGCAAACCAAACCAATGATTAAGAAAGGTTGTATTACTGAGAATTTGAGAAACATTCGGAATCGCATGATTCGTATGCTTGTGTTTGTGTTCTTTGGTGATCTTTCTATCATGTTCTATTAGTTCAAAGATTTTTTGATGAGGAAAAGAATGGAAAACAACGTTTCCCAAACCATAGCCAAGGCAAATTAAACCAATGAATAAGAAAGGTTGTATTACTGAGAATTTGAGAAACATTAGAAATCTCATGATTCGTATGCTTGTGTTGGTGTTGTTTGGTGATCTTTCTATCAAGTTCAATTAGATCAAAGATTATTGGACGAGAAAAAGAATGGAAACCAACGGTTCCCAAACCATAGCCTAGGCGAATCAAACCAATCAATAAGAAAGGTTATATTACTGAGAATTTGGGAAACATTCGGAATCGCATGATTCCTATGCTTGTGTTTGTGTTCTTTGGTGATCTTTCTATCAAGTTCTATTAGTTCAATGATTTTTGGACGAGAAAAAGAATGGAAACCAACGGTTCCCAAACCATAGCCTAGGGAAATCAAACCAATGAATAAGAAAGGTTGTGTTATTGAGAATTTGAGAAACATTCGAAATCGCATGATTCGTATGCTTGTGTTTGTGTTGTTTGGTGATCTTTCTATCAAGTTCTATTAGTTCAAAGATTTTTTGACGAGAAAAAGAATGGAAAACAACGGTTCCCAAACCATAGCCAAGGCAAATCTAACCAATGAATAAGAAAGGTTGTATTACTGAGAATTTGAGAAACATTCGAAATCGCATGATTCGTTTGCTTGTGTTTGTGTTGTTTGGTGATCTTTCTATCAAGTTCATTTAGTTCAAAGATTTTTGGACGACAAAAAGAATGGAAACCAACGGTTCCCAACCCATAGCCTAGGCAAATCAAACCAATCAATAAGAAAGGTTGTATTACTGAGAATTTGAGAAACATTCGGAATCGCATGATTCCTATGCTTGTGTTTGTGTTCTTTGGTGATCTTTCTGTCAAGTTCTATTAGTTCAAAGATTTTTGGACGAGAAAAAGAATGGAAACCAACGGTTTCCAAACCATAGCCTAGGGAAATCAAACCAATGAATAAGAAAGGTTGTGTTATTGAGAATTTGAGAAACATTCGAAATCGCATGATTCGTATGCTTGTGTTTGTGTTGTTTGGTGATCTTTCTATCAAGTTCTATTAGTTCAAAGATTTTTTGACGAGAAAAAGAATGGAAAACAACGGTTCCCAAACCATAGCCAAGGCAAATCTAACCAATGAATAAGAAAGGTTGTATTACTGAGAATTTGAGAAACATTCGAAATCGCATGATTCGTTTGCTTGTGTTTGTGTTGTTTGGTGATCTTTCTATCAAGTTCATTTAGTTCAAAGATTTTTGGACGACAAAAAGAATGGAAACCAACGGTTCCCAACCCATAGCCTAGGCAAATCAAACCAATCAATAAGAAAGGTTGTGTTATTGAGAATTTGAGAAACATTCGCATGATTCGTATGCTTGTGTTTGTATTGTTTGGTGACCTTTCTATCAAGTTCAATTTGTTCAAAGATTTTTGGACGACAAAAAGAATGGAAACAAACGGTTCCTAAACCATAGCCTAGGCAAATCAAACCAATCAATAAGAAAGGTTGTGTTATTGAGCATTTGAAAAACATTCGGAATCGCATTATTCGTATGGTTGTGTTGGTGTTGTTTGGTGATCTTTCTATCAAGTTCTACTAGTTCAAAGATTTTTGGACGAGAAAAAGAATGGAAACCAACGGTTCCCAAACCATTGCCTAGGCAAATCAAACCAATGAATAAGAAAGGTTGTGTTATTGAGAATTTGAGAAACATTCGGAATCGCATGATTCGTATGCTTGTTTTTGTGTTGTTTGGTGATCTTTCTATCAAGTTCCATTAGTTCAAAGATTTTTTGACGAGAAAAAGAATGGAAAACAACGGTTCCCAAACCATAGCCAAGGCAAATCTAACCATTGAATAAGAAAGGTTGTATTACTGAGAATTTGAGAAACATTCGAAATCGCATGATTCGTATGCTTATGTTGGTGTTGTTTGGTGATCTTTCCATCACGTTCTATTAGTTTAAAGATTTTTTGACGAGAAAAAGAATGGAAAACAACGGTTCCCAAACCATAGCCAAGGCAAATAAAACCAATGAATAAGAAAGGTTGTATTATTGAGAATTTGAGAAACATTCGAAATCGCATGATTCGTATGCTTGTGTTGGTGTTGTTTGGTGATCTTTCTATCAAGTTAATTAGTTCAAAGATTATAGGACAAGAAAAGGAATGGAAACCTACGGTTCCCAAACCCTAGCCTAGGCAAATCAAACCAATCAATAAGAAAGGTTGTGTTATTGAGTATTTGAGAAACATTCGAAATCGCATGATTCGTATGCTTGTGTTTGTGTTCTTTGGTGATCTTTCTATCAAGTTCTATTAGTTCAAAGATTTTTTGATGAGGAAAAGAATGGAAAACAACGTTTCCCAAACCATAGCCAAGGCAAATTAAACCAATGAATAAGAAAGGTTGTATTACTGAGAATTTGAGAAACATTCGAAATCTCATGATTCGTATGCTTGTGTTGGTGTTGTTTGGTGATCTTTCTATCAAGTTCAACTAGCTCAAAGATTATTGGACGAGAAAAAGAATGGAAACCAACGGTTCCCAAACCATAGCCTAGAAAAATGAAACCAATCAATAAGAAAGGTTGTATTACTGAGAATTTGAGAAACATTCGGAATCGCATGATTCCTATGCTTGTGTTTGTGTTCTTTGGTGATCTTTCTGTCAAGTTCTATTAGTTCAAAGATTTTTGGACGAGAAAAAGAATGGAAACCAACGGTTCCCAAACCATAGCCTAGGGAAATCAAACCAATGAATAAGAAAGGTTGTGTTATTGAGAATTTGAGAAACATTCGGAATCGCATGATTCGCATGCTTGTGTTTGTGTTGTTTGGTGATCTTTCTATCAAGTTCTATTAGTTCAAAGATTTTTTGACGAGAAAAAGAATGGAAAACAACGGTTCCCAAACCATAGCCAAGGCAAATCTAACCAATGAATAAGAAAGGTTGTATTACTGAGAATTTGAGAAACATTCGAAATCGCATGATTCGTTTGCTTGTGTTTGTGTTGTTTGGTGATCTTTCTATCAAGTTCATTTAGTTCAAAGATTTTTGGACGACAAACAGAATGGAAACCAACGGTTCCCAACCTATAGCCTAGGCAAATCAAACCAATCAATAAGAAAGGTTGTGTTATTGAGAATTTGAGAAACATTCGCATGATTCGTATGCTTGTGTTTGTATTGTTTGGTGACCTTTCTATCAAGTTCAATTTGTTCAAAGATTTTTGGACGACAAAAAGAATGGAAACCAACGGTTCCTAAACCATAGCCTAGGCAAATCAAACCAATCAATAAGAAATGTTTTGTTATTGAGAATTTGAAAAACATTCGGAATCGCATTATTCGTATGGTTGTGTTGGTGTTGTTTGGTGATCTTTCTATCAAGTTCTACTAGTTCAAAGATTTTTGGACGAGAAAAAGAATGGAAACCAACGGTTCCCAAACCATTGCCTAGGCAAATCAAACCAATGAATAAGAAAGGTTGTGTTATTGAGAATTTGAGAAACATTCGGAATCGCATGATTCGTATGCTTGTTTTTGTGTTGTTTGGTGATCTTTCTATCAAGTTCTATTAGTTCAAAGATTTTTTGACGAGAAAAAGAATGGAAAACAACGGTTCCCAAACCATAGCCAAGGCAAATCTAACCATTGAATAAGAAAGGTTGTATTATTGAGAATTTGAGAAACATTCGAAATCGCATGATTCGTATGCTTATGTTGGTGTTGTTTGGTGATCTTTCCATCACGTTCTATTAGTTTAAAGATTTTTTGACGAGAAAAAGAATGGAAAACAACGGTTCCCAAACCATAGCCAAGGCAAATAAAACCAATGAATAAGAAAGGTTGTATTATTGAGAATTTGAGAAACATTCGAAATCGCATGATTCGTATGCTTGTGTTGGTGTTGTTTGGTGATCTTTCTATCAAGTTAATTAGTTCAAAGATTATAGGACAAGAAAAAGAATGGAAACCTACGGTTCCCAAACCATAGCCTAGGCAAATCAAACCAATCGATAAGAAAGGTTGTGTTATTGAGAATTTGAGAAACATTCGAAATCGCATGATTCGTATGCTTGTGTTTGTGTTGTTTGGTGATCTTTCTATCAAGTTCTATTAGTTCAAAGATTTTTTGACGAGAAAAAGAATGGAAAACAACGGTTCCCAAACCATAGCCAAGGCAAATCAAACCAATGAATAAGAACGGTTGTATTATTGAGAATTTGAGAAACATTCGAAATCGCATGATTCGTATGCTTGTGTTGGTGTTGTTTGGTGATCTTTCTATCAAGTTAATTAGTTCAAAGATTATTGGACGAGAAAAATAATGGAAACCAACTGTTCCCAAACCATAGCCTAGGCAAATCAAACCAATCAATAAGAAAGGTTGTGTTATTGAGAATTTGAGAAACATTCGAAATCGCATGATTCGTATGTTTGTGTTTGTGTTGTTTGGTGATCTTTACATCAAGTTCTATTAGTTTAAAGATGTTTTGACGAGAAAAAGAATGGAAACCAACGGTTCCCAAACCATAGCCAAGGCAAACCAAACCAATGAATAAGAAAGGTTGTATTACTGAGAATTTGAGAAACATTCGGAATCGCATGATTCGTATGCTTGTGTTTGTGTTCTTTGGTGATCTTTCTATCAAGTTCTATTAGTTCAAAGATTTTTTGATGAGGAAATGAATGGAAAACAACGTTTCCCAAACCATAGCCAAGGCAAATTAAACCAATGAATAAGAAAGGTTGTATTACTGAGAATTTGAGAAACATTCGAAATCTCATGATTCGTATGCTTGTGTTTGTGTTGTTTGGTGATCCTTCTATCAAGTTCATTTAGTTCAAAGATTTTTGGACGACAAACAGAATGGAAACCAACGGTTCCCAACCCATAGCCTAGGCAAATCAAACCAATCAATAAGAAAGGTTGTGTTATTGAGAATTTGAGAAACATTCGCATGATTCGTATGCTTGTGTTTGTATTGTTTGGTGACCTTTCTATCAAGTTCAATTTGTTCAAAGATTTTTGGACGACAAAAAGAATGGAAACCAACGGTTCCTAAACCATAGCCTAGGCAAATCAAACCAATCAATAAGAAAGGTTGTGTTATTGAGAATTTGAAAAACATTCGGAATCGCATTATTCGTATGGTTGTGTTGGTGTTGTTTGGTGATCTTTCTATCAAGTTCTACTAGTTCAAAGATTTTTGGACGAGGAAAAGAATGGAAACCAACGGTTCCCAAACCATTGCCTAGGCAAATCAAACCAATGAATAAGAAAGGTTGTGTTATTGAGAATTTGAGAAACATTCGGAATCGCATGATTCGTATGCTTGTTTTTGTGTTGTTTGGTGATCTTTCTATCAAGTTCTATTAGTTCAAAGATTTTTTGACGAGAAAAAGAATGGAAAACAACGGTTCCCAAACCATAGCCAAGGCAAATCTAACCAATGAATAAGAAAGGTTGTATTACTGAGAATTTGAGAAACATTCGAAATCGCATGACTCGTATGCTTATGTTGGTGTTGTTTGGTGATCTTTCCATCACGTTCTATTAGTTTAAAGATTTTTTGACGAGAAAAAGAATGGAAAACAACGGTTCCCAAACCATAGCTAAGGCAAATCAAACCAATGAATAAGAACGGTTGTATTATTGAGAATTTGAGAAACATTCGAAATCGCATGATTCGTATGCTTGTGTTGGTGTTGTTTGGTGATCTTTCTATCAAGTTAATTAGTTCAAAGATTATTGGACGAGAAAAATAATGGAAACCAACGGTTCCCAAACCATAGCCTAGGCAAATCAAACCAATCAATAAGAAAGGTTGTGTTATTGAGAATTTGAGAAACATTCGAAATCGCATGATTCGTATGCTTGTATTGGTGTTGTTTGGTGATCTTTCCATCCAGTTCTATTAGTTTAAAGATGTTTTGACGAGAAAAAGAATGGAAAACAACGGTTCCTAAACCATAGCCAAGGCAAACCAAACCAATGATTAAGAAAGGTTGTATTACTGAGAATTTGAGAAAAATTCGGAATCGCATGATTCGTATGCTTGTGTTTGTGTTCTTTGGTGATCTTTCTATCAAGTTCTATTAGTTCAAAGATTTTTTGATGAGGAAAAGAATGGAAAACAACGTTTCCCAAACCATAGCCAAGGCAAATTAAACCAATGAATAAGAAAGGTTGTATTACTGAGAATTTGAGAAACATTCGAAATCTCATGATTCGTATGCTTGTGTTGGTGTTGTTTGGTGATCTTTCTATGAAGTTCAACTAGCTCAAAGATTATTGGACGAGAAAAAGAATGGAAACCAACGGTTCCCAAACCATAGCCTAGGCAAATCAAACCAATCAATAAGAAAGGTTGTATTACTGAGAATTTGAGAAACATTCGGAATCGCATGATTCCTATGCTTGTGTTTGTGTTCTTTGGTGATCTTTCTGTCAAGTTCTATTAGTTCAAAGATTTTTGGACGAGAAAAAGAATGGAAACCAACGGTTTCCAAACCATAGCCTAGGGAAATCAAACCAATGAATAAGAAAGGTTGTGTTATTGAGAATTTGAGAAACATTCGGAATCGCATGATTCGCATGCTTGTGTTTGTGTTCTTTGTTGATCTTTCTATCAAGTTCTATTAGTTCAAAGATTTTTTGATGAGGAAAAGTATGGAAAACAACGTTTCCCAAACCATAGCCAAGGCAAATTAAACCAATGAATAAGAAAGGTTGTATTACTGAGAATTTGAAAAACATTCGAAATCTCATGATTCGTATGCTTGTGTTTGTGTTGTTTGGTGATCTTTCTAACAAGTTCATTTAGTTCAAAGATTTTTGGACGACAAACAGACTGGAAACCAACGGTTCCCAACCCATAGCCTAGGCAAATCAAACCAATCAATAAGAAAGGTTGTGTTATTGAGAATTTGAGAAACATTCGCATGATTCGTATGCTTGTGTTTGTATTGTTTGGTGACCTTTCTATCAAGTTCAATTTGTTCAAAGATTTTTGGACGACAAAAAGAATGGAAACCAACGGTTCCTAAACCATAGCCTAGGCAAATCAAACCAATCAATAAGAAAGGTTGTGTTATTGAGAATTTGAAAAACATTCGGAATCGCATTATTCGTATGGTTGTGTTGGTGTTGTTTGGTGATCTTTCTATCAAGTTCTACTAGTTCAAAGATTTTTGGACGAGAAAAAGAATGGAAACCAACGGTTCCCAAACCATTGCCTAGGCAAATCAAACCAATGAATAAGAAAGGTTGTGTTATTGAGAATTTGAGAAACATTCGGAATCGCATGATTCGTATGCTTGTTTTTGTGTTGTTTGGTGATCTTTCTATCAAGTTCTATTAGTTCAAAGATTTTTTGACGAGAAAAAGAATGGAAAACAACGGTTCCCAAACCATAGCCAAGGCAAAACTAACCAATGAATAAGAAAGGTTGTATTACTGAGAATTTGAGAAACATTCGAAATCGCATGACTCGTATGCTTATGTTGGTGTTGTTTGGTGATCTTTCCATCACGTTCTATTAGTTTAAAGATTTTTTGACGAGAAAAAGAATGGAAAACAACGGTTCCCAAACCATAGCTAAGGCAAATCAAACCAATGAATAAGAACGGTTGTATTATTGAGAATTTGAGAAACATTCGAAATCGCATGATTCGTATGCTTGTGTTGGTGTTGTTTGGTGATCTTTCTATCAAGTTAATTAGTTCAAAGATTATTGGACGAGAAAAATAATGGAAACCAACGGTTCCCAAACCATAGCCTAGGCAAATCAAACCAATCAATAAGAAAGGTTGTGTTATTGAGAATTTGAGAAACATTCGAAATCGCATGATTCGTATGCTTGTATTGGTGTTGTTTGGTGATCTTTCCATCCAGTTCTATTAGTTTAAAGATGTTTTGACGAGAAAAAGAATGGAAAACAACGGTTCCTAAACCATAGCCAAGGCAAACCAAACCAATGATTAAGAAAGGTTGTATTACTGAGAATTTGAGAAACATTCGGAATCGCATGATTCGTATGCTTGTATTTGTGTTCTTTGGTGATCTTTCTATCAAGTTCTATTAGTTCAAAGATTTTTTGATGAGGAAAAGAATGGCAAACAACGTTTCCCAAACCATAGCCAAGGCAAATTAAACCAATGAATAAGAAAGGTTGTATTACTGAGAATTTGAGAAACATTCGAAATCTCATGATTCGTATGCTTGTGTTGGTGTTGTTTGGTGATCTTTCTATCAAGTTCAACTAGCTCAAAGATTATTGGACGAGAAAAAGAATGGAAACCAACGGTTCCCAAACCATAGCCTAGGCAAATCAAACCAATCAATAAGAAAGGTTGTATTACTGAGAATTTGAGAAACATTCGGAATCGCATGATTCCTATGCTTGTGTTTGTGTTCTTTGGTGATCTTTCTGTCAAGTTCTATTAGTTCAAAGATTTTTGGACGAGAAAAAGAATGGAAACCAACGGTTCCCAAACCATAGCCTAGGGAAATCAAACCAATGAATAAGAAAGGTTGTGTTATTGAGAATTTGAGAAACATTCGGAATCGCATGATTCGCATGCTTGTGTTTGTGTTCTTTGGTGATCTTTCTATCAAGTTCTATTAGTTCAAAGATTTTTTGATGAGGAAAAGAATGGAAAACAACGTTTCCCAAACCATAGCCAAGGCAAATTAAACCAATGAATAAGAAAGGTTGTATTACTGAGAATTTGAGAAACATTCGAAATCTCATGATTCGTATGCTTGTGTTTGTGTTGTTTGGTGATCTTTCTATCAAGTTCATTTAGTTCAAAGATTTTTGGACGACAAACAGAATGGAAACCAACGGTTCCCAACCCATAGCCTAGGCAAATCAAACCAATCAATAAGAAAGGTTGTGTTTTTGAGAATTTGAGAAACATTCGCATGATTCGTATGCTTGTGTTTGTATTGTTTGGTGACCTTTCTATCAAGTTCAATTTGTTCAAAGATTTTTGGACGACAAAAAGAATGGAAACCAACGGTTCCTAAACCATAGCCTAGGCAAATCAAACCAATCAATAAGAAAGGTTGTGTTATTGAGAATTTGAAAAACATTCGGAATCGCATTATTCGTATGGTTGTGTTGGTGTTGTTTGGTGATCTTTCTATCAAGTTCTACTAGTTCAAAGATTTTTGGACGAGAAAAAGAATGGAAACCAACGGTTCCCAAACCATTGCCTAGGCAAATCAAACCAATGAATAAGAAAGGTTGTGTTATTGAGAATTTGAGAAACATTCGGAATCGCATGATTCGTATGCTTGTTTTTGTGTTCTTTGGTGATCTTTCTATCAAGTTCTATTAGTTCAAAGATTTTTTGATGAGGAAAAGAATGGAAAACAACGTTTCCCAAACCATAGCCAAGGCAAATTAAACCAATGAATAAGAAAGGTTGTATTACTGAGAATTTGAGAAACATTCGAAATCTCATGATTCGTATGCTTGTGTTTGTGTTGTTTGGTGATCTTTCTATCAAGTTCATTTAGTTCAAAGATTTTTGGACGACAAACAGAATGGAAACCAACGGTTCCCAACCCAGAGCCTAGGCAAATCAAACCAATCAATAAGAAAGGTTGTGTTATTGAGAATTTGAGAAACATTCGCATGATTCGTATGCTTGTGTTTGTATTATTTGGTGACCTTTCTATCAAGTTCAATTTGTTCAAAGATTTTTGGACGACAAAAAGAATGGAAACCAACGGTTCCTAAACCATAGCCTAGGCAAATCAAACCAATCAATAAGAAAGGTTGTGTTATTGAGAATTTGAAAAACATTCGGAATCGCATTATTCGTATGGTTGTGTTGGTGTTGTTTGGTGATCTTTCTATCAAGTTCTACTAGTTCAAAGATTTTTGGACGAGAAAAAGAATGGAAACCAACGGTTCCCAAACCATTGCCTAGGCAAATCAAACCAATGAATAAGAAAGGTTGTGTTATTGAGAATTTGAGAAACATTCGGAATCGCATGATTCGTATGCTTGTTTTTGTGTTGTTTGGTGATCTTTCTATCAAGTTCTATTAGTTCAAAGATTTTTTGACGAGAAAAAGAATGGAAAACAACGGTTCCCAAACCATAGCCAAGGCAAATCTAACCAATGAATAAGAAAGGTTGTATTACTGAGAATTTGAGAAACATTCGAAATCGCATGACTCGTATGCTTATGTTGGTGTTGTTTGGTGATCTTTCCATCACGTTCTATTAGTTTAAAGATTTTTTGACGAGAAAAAGAATGGAAAACAACGGTTCCCAAACCATAGCTAAGGCAAATCAAACCAATGAATAAGAACGGTTGTATTATTGAGAATTTGAGAAACATTCGAAATCGCATGATTCGTATGCTTGTGTTGGTGTTGTTTGGTGATCTTTCTATCAAGTTAATTAGTTCAAAGATTATTGGACGAGAAAAATAATGGAAACCAACGGTTCCCGAACCATAGCCTAGGCAAATCAAACCAATCAATAAGAAAGGTTGTGTTATTGAGAATTTGAGAAACATTCGAAATCGCATGATTCGTATGCTTGTATTGGTGTTGTTTGGTGATCTTTCCATCCAGTTCTATTAGTTTAAAGATGTTTTGACGAGAAAAAGAATGGAAAACAACGGTTCCTAAACCATAGCCAAGGCAAACCAAACCAATGATTAAGAAAGGTTGTATTACTGAGAATTTGAGAAACATTCGGAATCGCATGATTCGTATGCTTGTGTTTGTGTTCTTTGGTGATCTTTCTATCAAGTTCTATTAGTTCAAAGATTTTTTGATGAGGAAAAGAATGGAAAACAACGTTTCCCAATCCATAGCCAAGGCAAATTAAACCAATGAATAAGAAAGGTTGTATTACTGAGAATTTGAGAAACATTCGAAATCTCATGATTCGTATGCTTGTGTTGGTGTTGTTTGGTGATCTTTCTATCAAGTTCAACTAGCTCAAAGATTATTGGACGAGAAAAAGAATGGAAACCAACGGTTCCCAAACCATAGCCTAGGCAAATCAAACCAATCAATAAGAAAGGTTGTATTACTGAGAATTTGAGAAACATTCGGAATCGCATGATTCCTATGCTTGTGTTTGTGTTCTTTGGTGATCTTTCTGTCAAGTTCTATTAGTTCAAAGATTTTTGGACGACAAAAAGAATGGAAACCAACGGTTCCCAAACCATAGCCTAGGGAAATCAAACCAATGAATAAGAAAGGTTGTGTTATTGAGAATTTGAAAAACATTCGGAATCGCATGATTCGCATGCTTGTGTTTGTGTTCTTTGGTGATCTTTCTATCAAGTTCTATTAGTTCAAAGATTTTTTGATGAGGAAAAGAATGGAAAACAACGTTTCCCAAACCATAGCCAAGGCAAATTAAACCAATGAATAAGAAAGGTTGTATTACTGAGAATTTGAGAAACATTCGAAATCTCATGATTCGTATGCTTGTGTTTGTGTTGTTTGGTGATCTTTCTATCAAGTTCATTTAGTTCAAAGATTTTTGGACGACAAACAGAATGGAAACCAACGGTTCCCAACCCATAGCCTAGGCAAATCAAACCAATCAATAAGAAAGGTTGTGTTATTGAGAATTTGAGAAACATTCGCATGATTCGTATGCTTGTGTTTGTATTGTTTGGTGACCTTTCTATCAAGTTCAATTTGTTCAAAGATTTTTGGACGACAAAAAGAATGGAAACCAACGGTTCCTAAACCATAGCCTAGGCAAATCAAACCAATCAATAAGAAAGGTTGTGTTATTGAGAATTTGAAAAACATTCGGAATCGCATTATTCGTATGGTTGTGTTGGTGTTGTTTGGTGATCTTTCTATCAAGTTCTACTAGTTCAAAGATTTTTGGACGAGAAAAAGAATGGAAACCAACGGTTCCCAAACCATTGCCTAGGCAAATCAAACCAATGAATAAGAAAGGTTGTGTTATTGAGAATTTGAGAAACATTCGGAATCGCATGATTCGTATGCTTGTTTTTGTGTTGTTGGGTGATCTTTCTATCAAGTTCTATTAGTTCAAAGATCTTTTGACGAGAAAAAGAATGGAAAACAACGGTTCCCAAACCATAGCCAAGGCAAATCTAACCAATGAATAAGAAAGGTTGTATTACTGAGAATTTGAGAAACATTCGAAATCGCATGACTCGTATGCTTATGTTGGTGTTGTTTGGTGATCTTTCCATCACGTTCTATTAGTTTAAAGATTTTTTGACGAGAAAAAGAATGGAAAACAACGGTTCCCAAACCATAGCTAAGGCAAATCAAACCAATGAATAAGAACGGTTGTATTATTGAGAATTTGAGAAACATTCGAAATCGCATGATTCGTATGCTTGTGTTGGTGTTGTTTGGTGATCTTTCTATCAAGTTAATTAGTTCAAAGATTATTGGACGAGAAAAATAATGAAAACCAACGGTTCCCAAACCATAGCCTAGGCAAATCAAACCAATCAATAAGAAAGGTTGTGTTATTGAGAATTTGAGAAACATTCGAAATCGCATGATTCGTACGCTTGTATTGGTGTTGTTTGGTGATCTTTCCATCCAGTTCTATTAGTTTAAAGATGTTTTGACGAGAAAAAGAATGGAAAACAACGGTTCCTAAACCATAGCCAAGGCAAACCAAACCAATGATTAAGAAAGGTTGTATTACTGAGAATTTGAGAAACATTCGGAATCGCATGATTCGTATGCTTGTGTTTGTGTTCTTTGGTGATCTTTCTATCAAGTTCTATTAGTTCAAAGATTTTTTGATGAGGAAAAGAATGGAAAACAACGTTTCCCAAACCATAGCCAAGGCAAATTAAACCAATGAATAAGAAAGGTTGTATTACTGAGAATTTGAGAAACATTCGAAATCTCATGATTCGTATGCTTGTGTTGGTGTTGTTTGGTGATCTTTCTATCAAGTTCAACTAGCTCAAAGATTATTGGACGAGAAAAAGAATGGAAACCAACGGTTCCCAAACCATAGCCTAGGCAAATCAAACCAATCAATAAGAAAGGTTGTATTACTGAGAATTTGAGAAACATTCGGAATCGCATGATTCCTATGCTTGTGTTTGTGTTCTTTGGTGATCTTTCTGTCAAGTTCTATTAGTTCAAAGATTTTTGGACGAGAAAAAGAATGGAAACCAACGGTTCCCAAACCATAGCCTAGGGAAATCAAACCAATGAATAAGAAAGGTTGTGTTATTGAGAATTTGAAAAACATTCGGAATCGCATGATTCGCATGCTTGTGTTTGTGTTCTTTGGTGATCTTTCTATCAAGTTCTATTAGTTCAAAGATTTTTTGATGAGGAAAAGAATGGAAAACAACGTTTCCCAAACCATAGCCAAGGCAAATTAAACCAATGAATAAGAAAGGTTGTATTACTGAGAATTTGAGAAACATTCGAAATCTCATGATTCGTATGCTTGTGTTTGTGTTGTTTGGTGATCTTTCTATCAAGTTCATTTAGTTCAAAGATTTTTGGACGACAAACAGAATGGAAACCAACGGTTCCCAACCCATAGCCTAGGCAAATCAAACCAATCAATAAGAAAGGTTGTGTTATTGAGAATTTGATAAACATTCGAAATCGCATGATTCGTATGCTTGTGTTTGTATTGTTTGGTGACCTTTCTATCAAGTTCAATTTGTTCAAAGATTTTTGGACGACAAAAAGAATGGAAACCAACGGTTCCTAAACCATAGCCTAGGCAAATCAAACCAATCAATAAGAAAGGTTGTGTTATTGAGAATTTGAAAAACATTCGGAATCGCATTATTCGTATGGTTGTGTTGGTGTTGTTTGGTGATCTTTCTATCAAGTTCTACTAGTTCAAAGATTTTTGGACGAGAAAAAGAATGGAAACCAACGGTTCCCAAACCATTGCCTAGGCAAATCAAACCAATGAATAAGAAAGGTTGTGTTATTGAGAATTTGAGAAACATTCGGAATCGCATGATTCGTATGCTTGTTTTTGTGTTGTTGGGTGATCTTTCTATCAAGTTCTATTAGTTCAAAGATTTTTTGACGAGAAAAAGAATGGAAAACAACGGTTCCCAAACCATAGCCAAGGCAAATCTAACCAATGAATAAGAAAGGTTGTATTACTGAGAATTTGAGAAACATTCGAAATCGCATGACTCGTATGCTTATGTTGGTGTTGTTTGGTGATCTTTCCATCACGTTCTATTAGTTTAAAGATTTTTTGACGAGAAAAAGAATGGAAAACAACGGTTCCCAAACCATAGCTAAGGCAAATCAAACCAATGAATAAGAACGGTTGTATTATTGAGAATTTGAGAAACATTCGAAATCGCATGATTCGTATGCTTGTGTTGGTGTTGTTTGGTGATCTTTCTATCAAGTTAATTAGTTCAAAGAGTATTGGACGAGAAAAATAATGGAAACCAACGGTTCCCAAACCATAGCCTAGGCAAATCAAACCAATCAATAAGAAAGGTTGTGTTATTGAGAATTTGAGAAACATTCGAAATCGCATGATTCGTATGCTTGTATTGGTGTTGTTTGGTGATCTTTCCATCCAGTTCTATTAGTTTAAAGATGTTTTGACGAGAAAAAGAATGGAAAACAACGGTTCCTAAACCATAGCCAAGGCAAACCAAACCAATGATTAAGAAAGGTTGTATTACTGAGAATTTGAGAAACATTCGGAATCGCATGATTCGTATGCTTGTGTTTGTGTTCTTTGGTGATCTTTCTATCAAGTTCTATTAGTTCAAAGATTTTTTGATGAGGAAAAGAATGGAAAACAACGTTTCCCAAACCATAGCCAAGGCAAATAAAACCAATGAATAAGAAAGGTTGTATTACTGAGAATTTGAGAAACATTCGAAATCTCATGATTCGTATGCTTGTGTTGGTGTTGTTTGGTGATCTTTCTATCAAGTTCAACTAGCTCAAAGATTATTGGACGAGAAAAAGAATGGAAACCAACGGTTCCCAAACCATAGCCTAGGCAAATCAAACCAATCAATAAGAAAGGTTGTATTACTGAGAATTTGAGAAACATTCGGAATCGCATGATTCCTATGCTTGTGTTTGTGTTCTTTGGTGATCTTTCTGTCAAGTTCTATTAGTTCAAAGATTTTTGGACGAGAAAAAGAATGGAAACCAACGGTTCCCAAACCATAGCCTAGGGAAATCAAACCAATGAATAAGAAAGGTTGTGTTATTGAGAATTTGAGAAACATTCGGAATCGCATGATTCGCATGCTTGTGTTTGTGTTGTTTGGTGATCTTTCTATCAAGTTCTATTAGTTCAAAGATTTTTTGACGAGAAAAAGAATGGAAAACAACGGTTCCCAAACCATAGCCAAGGCAAATCTAACCAATGAATAAGAAAGGTTGTATTACTGAGAATTTGAGAAACATTCGAAATCGCATGATTCGTTTGCTTGTGTTTGTGTTGTTTGGTGATCTTTCTATCAAGTTCATTTAGTTCAAAGATTTTTGGACGACAAACAGAATGGAAACCAACGGTTCCCAACCTATAGCCTAGGCAAATCAAACCAATCAATAAGAAAGGTTGTGTTATTGAGAATTTGAGAAACATTCGTATGATTCGTATGCTTGTGTTTGTATTGTTTGGTGACCTTTCTATCAAGTTCAATTTGTTCAAAGATTTTTGGCCGAAAAAAAGAATGGAAACCAACGGTTCCTAAACCATAACCTAGGCAAATCAAACCAATCAATAAGAAAGGTTGTGTTATTGAGAATTTGAAAAACATTCGGAATCGCATTATTCGTATGGTTGTGTTGGTGTTGTTTGGTGATCTTTCTATCAAGTTCTACTAGTTCAAAGATTTTTGGACGAGAAAAAGAATGGAAACCAACGGCTCCCAAACCATTGCCTAGGCAAATCAAACCAATGAATAAGAAAGGTTGTGTTATTGAGAATTTGAGAAACATTCGGAATCGCATGATTCGTATGCTTGTTTTTGTGTTGTTTGGTGATCTTTCTATCAAGTTCTATTAGTTCAAAGATTTTTTGACGAGAAAAAGAATGGAAAAAAACGGTTCCCAAACCATAGCCAAGGCAAATCTAACCATTGAATAAGAAAGGTTGTATTATTGAGAATTTGAGAAACATTCGAAATCGCATGATTCGTATGCTTATGTTGGTGTTGTTTGGTGATCTTTCCATCACGTTCTATTAGTTTAAAGATTTTTTGACGAGAAAAAGAATGGAAAACAACGGTTCCCAAACCATAGCCAAGGCAAATAAAACCAATGAATAAGAAAGGTTGTATTATTGAGAATTTGAGAAACATTCGAAATCGCATGATTCGTATGCTTGTGTTGGTGTTGTTTGGTGATCTTTCTATCAAGTTAATTAGTGCAAAGATTATAGGACAAGAAAAAGAATGGAAACCTACGGTTCCCAAACCATAGCCTAGGCAAATCAAACCAATCAATAAGAAAGGTTGTGTTATTGAGAATTTGAGAAACATTCGAAATCGCATGATTCGTATGCTTGTGTTTGTGTTGTTTGGTGATCTTTCTATCAAGTTCTATTAGTTCAAAGATTTTTTGACGAGAAAAAGAATGGAAAACTACGGTTCCCAAACCATAGCCAAGGCAAATCAAACCAATGAATAAGAACGGTTGTATTATTGAGAATTTGAGAAACATTCGAAATCGCATGATTCGTATGCTTGTGTTGGTGTTGTTTGGTGATCTTTCTATCAAGTTAATTAGTTCAAAGATTATTGGACGAGAAAAATAATGGAAACCAACGGTTCCCAAACCATAGCCTAGGCAAATCAAACCAATCAATAAGAAAGGTTGTGTTATTGAGAATTTGAGAAACATTCGAAATCGCATGATTCGTATGCTTGTGTTGGTGTTGTTTGGTGATCTTTCCATCAAGTTCTATTAGTTTAAAGATGTTTTGACGAGAAAAAGAATGGAAAACAACGGTTCCTAAACCATAGCCAAGGCAAACTAAACCAATGATTAAGAAAGGTTGTATTACTGAGAATTTGAGAAACATTCGGAATCGCATGATTCGTATGCTTGTGTTTGTGTTCTTTGGTGATCTTTCTATCAAGTTCTATTAGTTCAAAGATTTTTTGATGAGGAAAAGAATGGAAAACAACGTTTCCCAAACCATAGCCAAGGCAAATTAAACCAATGAATAAGAAAGGTTGTATTACTGAGAATTTGAGAAACATTCGAAATCTCATGATTCGTATGCTTGTGTTGGTGTTGTTTGGTGATCTTTCTATCAAGTTCAATTAGCTCAAAGATTATTGGACGAGAAAAAGAATTGAAACCAACGGTTCCCAAACCATAGCATAGGCAAATCAAACCAATCAATAAGAAAGGTTGTATTACTGAGAATTTGGGAAACATTCGGAATCGCATGATTCCTATGCTTGTGTTTGTGTTCTTTGGTGATCTTTCTGTCAAGTTCTATTAGTTCAATGATTTTTGGACGAGAAAAAGAATGGAAACCAACGGTTCCCAAACCATAGCCTAGGGAAATCAAACCAATGAATAAGAAAGGTTGTGTTATTGAGAATTTGAGAAACATTCGAAATCGCATGATTCGTATGCTTGTGTTTGTGTTGTTTGGTGATCTTTCTATCAAGTTCTATTAGTTCAAAGATTTTTTGACGAGAAAAAGAATGGAAAACAACGGTTCCCAAACCATAGCCAAGGCAAATCTAACCAATGAATAAGAAAGGTTGTATTACTGAGAATTTGAGAAACATTCGAAATCGCATGATTCGTTTGCTTGTGTTTGTGTTGTTTGGTGATCTTTCTATCAAGTTCATTTAGTTCAAAGATTTTTGGACGACAAACAGAATGGAAACCAACGGTTCCCAACCCATAGCCTAGGCAAATCAAACCAATCAAGAAGAAAGGTTGTGTTATTGAGAATTTGAGAAACATTCGCATGATTCGTATGCTTGTGTTTGTATTGTTTGGTGACCTTTCTATCAAGTTCAATTTGTTCAAAGATTTTTGGACGACAAAAAGAATGGAAACAAACGGTTCCTAAACCATAGCCTAGGCAAATCAAACCAATCAATAAGAAAGGTTGTGTTATTGAGCATTTGAAAAACATTCGGAATCGCATTATTCGTATGGTTGTGTTGGTGTTGTTTGGTGATCTTTCTATCAAGTTCTACTAGTTCAAAGATTTTTGGACGAGAAAAAGAATGGAAACCAACGGTTCCCAAACCATTGCCTAGGCAAATCAAACCAATGAATAAGAAAGGTTGTGTTATTGAGAATTTGACAAACATTCGGAATCGCATGATTCGTATGCTTGTTTTTGTGTTGTTTGGTGATCTTTCTATCAAGTTCTATTCGTTCAAAGATTTTTTGACGAGAAAAAGATTGGAAAACAACGGTTCCCAAACCATAGCCAAGGCAAATCTAACCATTGAATAAGAAAGGTTGTATTACTGAGAATTTGAGAAACATTCGAAATCGCATGATTCGTATGTTTATGTTGGTGTTGTTTGGTGATCTTTCCATCACGTTCTATTAGTTTAAAGATTTTTTTACGAGAAAAAGAATGGAAAACAACGGTTCCCAAACCATAGCCAAGGCAAATAAAACCAATGAATAAGAAAGGTTGTATTATTGAGAATTTGAGAAACATTCGAAATCGCATGATTCGTATGCTTGTGTTGGTGTTATTTGGTGATCTTTCTATCAAGTTAATTAGTTCAAAGATTATAGGACAAGAAAAGGAATGGAAACCTACGGTTCCCAAACCCTAGCCTAGGCAAATCAAACCAATCAATAAGAAAGGTTGTGTTATTGAGTATTTGAGAAACATTCGAAATCGCATGATTCGTATGCTTGTGTTTGTGTTCTTTGGTGATCTTTCTATCAAGTTCTATTAGTTCAAAGATTTTTTGATGAGGAAAAGAATGGAAAACAACGTTTCCCAAACCATAGCCAAGGCAAATTAAACCAATGAATAAGAAAGGTTGTATTACTGAGAATTTGAGAAACATTCGAAATCTCATGATTCGTATGCTTGTGTTGGTGTTGTTTGGTGATCTTACTATCAAGTTCAATTAGCTCAAAGATTATTGGACGAGAAAAAGAATGGAAACCAACGGTTCCCAAACCATAGCCTAGGGAAATCAAACCAATGAATAAGAAAGGTTGTGTTATTGAGAATTTGAGAAACATTCGGAATCGCATGATTCGCATGCTTGTGTTTGTGTTCTTTGGTGATCTTTCTATCAAGTTCTATTAGTTCAAAGATTTTTTGATGAGGAAAAGAATGGAAAACAACGTTTCCCAAACCATAGCCAAGGCAAATTAAACCAATGAATAAGAAAGGTTGTATTACTGAGAATTTGAGAAACATTCGAAATCTCATGATTCGTATGCTTGTGTTGGTGTTGTTTGGTGATCTTTCTATCAAGTTCAATTAGCTCAAAGATTATTGGACGAGAAAAAGAATTGAAACCAACGGTTCCCAAACCATAGCCTAGGCAAATCAAACCAATCAATAAGAAAGGTTGTATTACTGAGAATTTGGGAAACATTCGGAATCGCATGATTCGCATGCTTGTGTTTGTGTTCTTTGGTGATCTTTCTATCAAGTTCTATTAGTTCAAAGATTTTTTGATGAGGAAAAGAATGGAAAACAACGTTTCCCAAACCATAGCCAAGGCAAATTAAACCAATGAATAAGAAAGGTTGTATTACTGAGAATTTGAGAAACATTCGAAATCTCATGATTCGTATGCTTGTGTTGGTGTTGTTTGGTGATCTTTCTATCAAGTTCAATTAGCTCAAAGATTATTGGACGAGAAAAAGAATTGAAACCAACGGTTCCCAAACCATAGCCTAGGCAAATCAAACCAATCAATAAGAAAGGTTGTATTACTGAGAATTTGGGAAACATTCGGAATCGCATGATTCCTATGCTTGTGTTTGTGTTCTTTGGTGATCTTTCTGTCAAGTTCTATTAGTTCAATGATTTTTGGACGAGAAAAAGAATGGAAACCAACGGTTCCCAAACCATAGCCTAGGGAAATCAAACCAATGAATAAGAAAGGTTGTGTTATTGAGAATTTGAGAAACATTCGAAATCGCATGATTCGTATGCTTGTGTTTGTGTTGTTTGGTGATCTTTCTATCAAGTTCTATTAGTTCAAAGATTTTTTGACGAGAAAAAGAATGGAAAACAACGGTTCCCAAACCATAGCCAAGGCAAATCTAACCAATGAATAAGAAAGGTTGTATTACTGAGAATTTGAGAAACATTCGAAATCGCATGATTCGTTTGCTTGTGTTTGTGTTGTTTGGTGATCTTTCTATCAAGTTCATTTAGTTCAAAGATTTTTGGACGACAAACAGAATGGAAACCAACGGTTCCCAACCCATAGCCTAGGCAAATCAAAGCAATCAAGAAGAAAGGTTGTGTTATTGAGAATTTGAGAAACATTCGCATGATTCGTATGCTTGTGTTTGTATTGTTTGGTGACCTTTCTATCAAGTTCAATTTGTTCAAAGATTTTTGGACGACAAAAAGAATGGAAACAAACGGTTCCTAAACCATAGCCTAGGCAAATCAAACCAATCAATAAGAAAGGTTGTGTTATTGAGCATTTGAAAAACATTCGGAATCGCATTATTCGTATGGTTGTGTTGGTGTTGTTTGGTGATCTTTCTATCAAGTTCTACTAGTTCAAAGATTTTTGGTTCGAGAAAAAGAATGGAAACCAACGGTTCCCAAACCATTGCCTAGGCAAATCAAACCAATGAATAAGAAAGGTTGTGTTATTGAGAATTTGACAAACATTCGGAATCGCATGATTCGTATGCTTGTTTTTGTGTTGTTTGGTGATCTTTCTATCAAGTTCTATTCATTCAAAGATTTTTTGACGAGAAAAAGATTGGAAAACAACGGTTCCCAAACCATAGCCAAGGCAAATCTAACCATTGAATAAGAAAGGTTGTATTACTGAGAATTTGAGAAACATTCGAAATCGCATGATTCGTATGTTTATGTTGGTGTTGTTTGGTGATCTTTCCATCACGTTCTATTAGTTTAAAGATTTTTTTACGAGAAAAAGAATGGAAAACAACGGTTCCCAAACCATAGCCAAGGCAAATAAAACCAATGACTAAGAAAGGTTGTATTATTGAGAATTTGAGAAACATTCGAAATCGCATGATTCGTATGCTTGTGTTGGTGTTGTTTGGTGATCTTTCTATCAAGTTAATTAGTTCAAAGATTATAGGACAAGAAAAGGAATGGAAACCTACGGTTCCCAAACCCTAGCCTAGGCAAATCAAACCAATCAATAAGAAAGGTTGTGTTATTGAGTATTTGAGAAACATTCGAAATCGCATGATTCGTATGCTTGTGTTTGTGTTCTTTGGTGATCTTTCTATCAAGTTCTATTAGTTCAAAGATTTTTTGATGAGGAAAAGAATGGAAAACAACGTTTCCCAAACCATAGCCAAGGCAAATTAAACCAATGAATAAGAAAGGTTGTATTACTGAGAATTTGAGAAACATTCGAAATCTCATGATTCGTATGCTTGTGTTGGTGTTGTTTGGTGATCTTACTATCAAGTTCAATTAGCTCAAAGATTATTGGACGAGAAAAAGAATGGAAACCAACGGTTCCCAAACCATAGCCTAGGCAAATCAAACCAATCAATAAGAAAGGTTGTATTACTGAGAATTTGGGAAACATTCGGAATCGCATGATTCCTATGCTTGTGTTTGTGTTCTTTGGTGATCTTTCTATCAAGTTCTATTAGTTCAAAGATTTTTGGACGAGAAAAAGAATGGAAACCAACGGTTCCCAAACCATAGCCTAGGGAAATCAAACCAATGAATAAGAAAGGTTGTGTTATTGAGAATTTGAGAAACATTCGAAATCGCATGATTCGTATGCTTGTGTTTGTGTTGTTTGGTGATCTTTCTATCAAGTTCTATTAGTTCAAAGATTTTTTGACGATTTAAAGAATGGAAAACAACGGTTCCCAAACCATAGCCAAGGCAAATCTAACCAATGAATAAGAAAGGTTGTATTACTGAGAATTTGAGAAACATTCGAAATCGCATGATTCGTTTGCTTGTGTTTGTGTTGTTTGGTGATCTTTCTATCAAGTTCATTTAGTTCAAAGATTTTTGGACGACAAACAGAATGGAAACCAACGGTTCCCAACCTATAGCCTAGGCAAATCAAACCAATCAATAAGAAAGGTTGTGTTATTGAGAATTTGAGAAACATTCGCATGATTCGTATGCTTGTGTTTGTATTGTTTGGTGACCTTTCTATCAAGTTCAATTTGTTCAAAGATTTTTGGACGACAAAAAGAATGGAAACCAACGGTTCCTAAACCATAGCCTAGGCAAATCAAACCAATCAATAAGAAAGGTTGTGTTATTGAGAATTTGAAAAACATTCGGAATCGCATTATTCGTATGGTTGTGTTGGTGTTGTTTGGTGATCTTTCTATCAAGTTCTACTAGTTCAAAGATTTTTGGACGAGAAAAAGAATGGAAACCAACGGTTCCCAAACCATTGCCTAGGCAAATCAAACCAATGAATAAGAAAGGTTGTGTTATTGAGAATTTGAGAAACATTCGGAATCGCATGATTCGTATGCTTGTTTTTGTGTTGTTTGGTGATCTTTCTATCAAGTTCTATTAGTTCAAAGATTTTTTGACGAGAAAAAGATTGGAAAACAACGGTTCCCAAACCATAGCCAAGGCAAATCTAACCATTGAATAAGAAAGGTTGTATTATTGAGAATTTGAGAAACATTCGAAATCGCATGATTCGTATGCTTATGTTGGTGTTGTTTGGTGATCTTTCCATCACGTTCTATTAGTTTAAAGATTTTTTGACGAGAAAAAGAATGGAAAACAACGGTTCCCAAACCATAGCCAAGGCAAATAAAACCAATGAATAAGAAAGGTTGTATTATTGAGAATTTGAGAAACATTCGAAATCGCATGATTCGTATGCTTGTGTTGGTGTTGTTTGGTGATCTTTCTATCAAGTTAATTAGTTCAAAGATTATAGGACAAGAAAAGGAATGGAAACCTACGGTTCCCAAACCCTAGCCTAGGCAAATCAAACCAATCAATAAGAAAGGTTGTGTTATTGAGTATTTGAGAAACATTCGAAATCGCATGATTCGTATGCTTGTGTTTGTGTTGTTTGGTGATCTTTCTATCAAGTTCTATTAGTTCAAAGATTTTTTGACGAGAAAAAGAATGGAAAACAACGGTTCCCAAACCATAGCCAAGGCAAATCAAACCAATGAATAAGAACGGTTGTATTATTGAGAATTTGAGAAACATTCGAAATCGCATGATTCGTATGCTTGTGTTGGTGTTGTTTGGTGATCTTTCTATCAAGTTAATTAGTTCAAAGATTATTGGACGAGAAAAATAATGGAAACCAACGGTTCCCAAACCATAGCCTAGGCAAATCAAACCAATCAATAAGAAAGGTTGTGTTATTGAGAATTTGACAAACATTCGGAATCGCATGATTCGTATGCTTGTTTTTGTGTTGTTTGGTGATCTTTCTATCAAGTTCTATTCGTTCAAAGATTTTTTGACGAGAAAAAGATTGGAAAACAACGGTTCCCAAACCATAGCCAAGGCAAATCTAACCATTGAATAAGAAAGGTTGTATTACTGAGAATTTGAGAAACATTCGAAATCGCATGATTCGTATGTTTATGTTGGTGTTGTTTGGTGATCTTTCCATCACGTTCTATTAGTTTAAAGATTTTTTTACGAGAAAAAGAATGGAAAACAACGGTTCCCAAACCATAGCCAAGGCAAATAAAACCAATGACTAAGAAAGGTTGTATTATTGAGAATTTGAGAAACATTCGAAATCGCATGATTCGTATGCTTGTGTTGGTGTTGTTTGGTGATCTTTCTATCAAGTTAATTAGTTCAAAGATTATAGGACAAGAAAAGGAATGGAAACCTACGGTTCCCAAACCCTAGCCTAGGCAAATCAAACCAATCAATAAGAAAGGTTGTGTTATTGAGTATTTGAGAAACATTCGAAATCGCATGATTCGTATGCTTGTGTTTGTGTTCTTTGGTGATCTTTCTATCAAGTTCTATTAGTTCAAAGATTTTTTGATGAGGAAAAGAATGGAAAACAACGTTTCCCAAACCATAGCCAAGGCAAATTAAACCAATGAATAAGAAAGGTTGTATTACTGAGAATTTGAGAAACATTCGAAATCTCATGATTCGTATGCTTGTGTTGGTGTTGTTTGGTGATCTTACTATCAAGTTCAATTAGCTCAAAGATTATTGGACGAGAAAAAGAATGGAAACCAACGGTTCCCAAACCATAGCCTAGGCAAATCAAACCAATCAATAAGAAAGGTTGTATTACTGAGAATTTGGGAAACATTCGGAATCGCATGATTCCTATGCTTGTGTTTGTGTTCTTTGGTGATCTTTCTGTCAAGTTCTATTAGTTCAAAGATTTTTGGACGAGAAAAAGAATGGAAACCAACGGTTCCCAAACCATAGCCTAGGGAAATCAAACCAATGAATAAGAAAGGTTGTGTTATTGAGAATTTGAGAAACATTCGAAATCGCATGATTCGTATGCTTGTGTTTGTGTTGTTTGGTGATCTTTCTATCAAGTTCTATTAGTTCAAAGATTTTTTGACGATTTAAAGAATGGAAAACAACGGTTCCCAAACCATAGCCAAGGCAAATCTAACCAATGAATAAGAAAGGTTGTATTACTGAGAATTTGAGAAACATTCGAAATCGCATGATTCGTTTGCTTGTGTTTGTGTTGTTTGGTGATCTTTCTATCAAGTTCATTTAGTTCAAAGATTTTTGGACGACAAACAGAATGGAAACCAACGGTTCCCAACCTATAGCCTAGGCAAATCAAACCAATCAATAAGAAAGGTTGTGTTATTGAGAATTTGAGAAACATTCGCATGATTCGTATGCTTGTGTTTGTATTGTTTGGTGACCTTTCTATCAAGTTCAATTTGTTCAAAGATTTTTGGACGACAAAAAGAATGGAAACCAACGGTTCCTAAACCATAGCCTAGGCAAATCAAACCAATCAATAAGAAAGGTTGTGTTATTGAGAATTTGAAAAACATTCGGAATCGCATTATTCGTATGGTTGTGTTGGTGTTGTTTGGTGATCTTTCTATCAAGTTCTACTAGTTCAAAGATTTTTGGACGAGAAAAAGAATGGAAACCAACGGTTCCCAAACCATTGCCTAGGCAAATCAAACCAATGAATAAGAAAGGTTGTGTTATTGAGAATTTGAGAAACATTCGGAATCGCATGATTCGTATGCTTGTTTTTGTGTTGTTTGGTGATCTTTCTATCAAGTTCTATTAGTTCAAAGATTTTTTGACGAGAAAAAGATTGGAAAACAACGGTTCCCAAACCATAGCCAAGGCAAATCTAACCATTGAATAAGAAAGGTTGTATTATTGAGAATTTGAGAAACATTCGAAATCGCATGATTCGTATGCTTATGTTGGTGTTGTTTGGTGATCTTTCCATCACGTTCTATTAGTTTAAAGATTTTTTGACGAGAAAAAGAATGGAAAACAACGGTTCCCAAACCATAGCCAAGGCAAATAAAACCAATGAATAAGAAAGGTTGTATTATTGAGAATTTGAGAAACATTCGAAATCGCATGATTCGTATGCTTGTGTTGGTGTTGTTTGGTGATCTTTCTATCAAGTTAATTAGTTCAAAGATTATAGGACAAGAAAAAGAATGGAAACCTACGGTTCCCAAACCATAGCCTAGGCAAATCAAACCAATCAATAAGAACGGTTGTGTTATTGAGAATTTGAGAAACATTCGAAATCGCATGATTCGTATGCTTGTGTTTGTGTTGTTTGGTGATCTTTCTATCAAGTTCTATTAGTTCAAAGATTTTTTGACGAGAAAAAGAATGGAAAACAACGGTTCCCAAACCATAGCCAAGGCAAATCAAACCAATGAATAAGAACGGTTGTATTATTGAGAATTTGAGAAACATTCGAAATCGCATGATTCGTATGCTTGTGTTGGTGTTGTTTGGTGATCTTTCTATCAAGTTAATTAGTTCAAAGATTATTGGACGAGAAAAATAATGGAAACCAACGGTTCCCAAACCATAGCCTAGGCAAATCAAACCAATCAATAAGAAAGGTTGTGTTATTGAGAATTTGAGAAACATTCGAAATCGCATGATTCGTATGCTTGTGTTGGTGTTGTTTGGTGATCTTTCCATCAAGTTCTATTAGTTTAAAGATGTTTTGATGAGAAAAAGAATGGAAAACAACGGTTCCTAAACCATAGCCAAGGCAAATCAAACCAATGAATAAGAACGGTTGTATTATTGAGAATTTGAGAAACATTCGAAATCGCATGATTCGTATGCTTGTGTTGGTGTTGTTTGGTGATCTTTCTATCAAGTTAATTAGTTCAAAGATTATTGGACGAGAAAAATAATGGAAACCAACGGTTCCCAAACCATAGCCTAGGCAAATCAAACCAATCAATAAGAAAGGTTGTGTTATTGAGAATTTGAGAAACATTCGAAATCGCATGATTCGTATGCTTGTGTTGGTGTTGTTTGGTGATCTTTCCATCAAGTTCTATTAGTTTAAAGATGTTTTGATGAGAAAAAGAATGGAAAACAACGGTTCCTAAACCATAGCCAAGGCAAACCAAACCAATGATTAAGAAAGGTTGTATTACTGAGAATTTGAGAAACATTCGGAATCGCATGATTCGTATGCTTGTGTTTGTGTTCTTTGGTGATCTTTCTATCAAGTTCTATTAGTTCAAAGATTTTTTGATGAGGAAAAGAATGGAAAACAACGTTTCCCAAACCATAGCCAAGGCAAATTAAACCAATGAATAAGAAAGGTTGTATTACTGAGAATTTGAGAAACATTCGAAATCTCATGATTCGTATGCTTGTGTTGGTGTTGTTTGGTGATCTTTCTATCAAGTTCAATTAGCTCAAAGATTATTGGACGAGAAAAAGAATGGAAACCAACGGTTCCCAAACCATAGCCTAGGCAAATCAAACCAATCAATAAGAAAGGTTGTATTACTGAGAATTTGGGAAACATTCGGAATCGCATGATTTCTATGCTTGTGTTTGTGTTCTTTGGTGATCTTTCTGTCAAGTTCTATTAGTTCAATGATTTTTGGACGAGAAAAAGAATGGAAACCAACGGTTCCCAAACCATAGCCTAGGGAAATCAAACCAATGAATAAGAAAGGTTGTGTTATTGAGAATTTGAGAAACATTCGAAATCGCATGATTCGTATGCTTGTGTTTGTGTTGTTTGGTGATCTTTCTATCAAGTTCTATTAGTTCAAAGATTTTTTGACGAGAAAAAGAATGGAAAACAACGGTTCCCAAACCATAGCCAAGGCAAATCTAACCAATGAATAAGAAAGGTTGTATTACTGAGAATTTGAGAAACATTCGAAATCGCATGATTCGTTTGCTTGTGTTTGTGTTGTTTGGTGATCTTTCTATCAAGTTCATTTAGTTCAAAGATTTTTGGACGACAAACAGAATGGAAACCAACGGTTCCCAACCCATAGCCTAGGCAAATCAAACCAATCAAGAAGAAAGGTTGTGTTATTGAGAATTTGAGAAACATTCGCATGATTCGTATGCTTGTGTTTGTATTGTTTGGTGACCTTTCTATCAAGTTCAATTTGTTCAAAGATTTTTGGACGACAAAAAGAATGGAAACAAACGGTTCCTAAACCATAGCCTAGGCAAATCAAACCAATCAATAAGAAAGGTTGTGTTATTGAGCATTTGAAAAACATTCGGAATCGCATTATTCGTATGGTTGTGTTGGTGTTGTTTGGTGATCTTTCTATCAAGTTCTACTAGTTCAAAGATTTTTGGACGAGAAAAAGAATGGAAACCAACGGTTCCCAAACCATTGCCTAGGCAAATCAAACCAATGAATAAGAAAGGTTGTGTTATTGAGAATTTGAGAAACATTCGGAATCGCATGATTCGTATGCTTGTTTTTGTGTTGTTTGGTGATCTTTCTATCAAGTTCTATTAGTTCAAAGATTTTTTGACGAGAAAAAGAATGGAAAACAACGGTTCCCAAACCATAGCCAAGGCAAATCTAACCATTGAATAAGAAAGGTTGTATTATTGAGAATTTGAGAAACATTCGAAATCGCATGATTCGTATGCTTATGTTGGTGTTGTTTGGTGATCTTTCCATCACGTTCTATTAGTTTAAAGATTTTTTGACGAGAAAAAGAATGGAAAACAACGGTTCCCAAACCATAGCCAAGGCAAATAAAACCAATGAATAAGAAAGGTTGTATTATTGAGAATTTGAGAAACATTCGAAATCGCATGATTCGTATGCTTGTGTTGGTGTTGTTTGGTGATCTTTCTATCAAGTTAATTAGTTCAAAGATTATAGGACAAGAAAAAGAATGGAAACCTACGGTTCCCAAACCATAGCCTAGGCAAATCAAACCAATCAATAAGAAAGGTTGTGTTATTGAGAATTTGAGAAACATTCGAAATCGCATGATTCGTATGCTTGTGTTTGTGTTGTTTGGTGATCTTTCTATCAAGTTCTATTAGTTCAAACATTTTTTGACGAGAAAAAGAATGGAAAACAACGGTTCCCAAACCATAGCCAAGGCAAATCAAACCAATGAATAAGAACGGTTGTATTATTGAGAATTTGAGAAACATTCGAAATCGCATGATTCGTATGCTTGTGTTGGTGTTGTTTGGTGATCTTTCTATCAAGTTAATTAGTTCAAAGATTATTGGACGAGAAAAATAATGGAAACCAACGGTTCCCAAACCATAGCCTAGGCAAATCAAACCAATCAATAAGAAAGGTTGTGTTATTGAGAATTTGAGAAACATTCGAAATCGCATGATTCGTATGCTTGTGTTGGTGTTGTTTGGTGATCTTTCCATCAAGTTCTATTAGTTTAAAGATGTTTTGATGAGAAAAAGAATGGAAAACAACGGTTCCTAAACCATAGCCAAGGCAAACCAAACCAATGATTAAGAAAGGTTGTATTATTGAGAATTTGAGAAACATTCGGAATCGCATGATTCGTATGCTTGTGTTTGTGTTCTTTGGTGATCTTTCTATCAAGTTCTATTAGTTCAAAGATTTTTTGATGAGGAAAAGAATGGAAAACAACGTTTCCCAAACCATAGCCAAGGCAAATTAAACCAATGAATAAGAAAGGTTGTATTACTGAGAATTTGAGAAACATTCGAAATCTCATGATTCGTATGCTTGTGTTGGTGTTGTTTGGTGATCTTTCTATCAAGTTCAATTAGCTCAAAGATTATTGGACGAGAAAAAGAATGGAAACCAACGGTTCCCAAACCATAGCCTAGGCAAATCAAACCAATCAATAAGAAAGGTTGTATTACTGAGAATTTGGGAAACATTCGGAATCGCATGATTCCTATGCTTGTGTTTGTGTTCTTTGGTGATCTTTCTGTCAAGTTCTATTAGTTCAATGATTTTTGGACGAGAAAAAGAATGGAAACCAACGGTTCCCAAACCATAGCCTAGGGAAATCAAACCAATGAATAAGAAAGGTTGTGTTATTGAGAATTTGAGAAACATTCGAAATCGCATGATTCGTATGCTTGTGTTTGTGTTGTTTGGTGATCTTTCTATCAAGTTCTATTAGTTCAAAGATTTTTTGACGAGAAAAAGAATGGAAAACAACGGTTCCCAAACCATAGCCAAGGCAAATCTAACCAATGAATAAGAAAGGTTGTATTTACTGAGAATTTGAGAAACATTCGAAATCGCATGATTCGTTTGCTTGTGTTTGTGTTGTTTGGTGATCTTTCTATCAAGTTCATTTAGTTCAAAGATTTTTGGACGACAAACAGAATGGAAACCAACGGTTCCCAACCCATAGCCTAGGCAAATCAAACCAATCAATAAGAAAGGTTGTGTTATTGAGAATTTGAGAAACATTCGCATGATTCGTATGCTTGTGTTTGTATTGTTTGGTGACCTTTCTATCAAGTTCAATTTGTTCAAAGATTTTTGGACGACAAAAAGAATGGAAACAAACGGTTCCTAAACCATAGCCTAGGCAAATCAAACCAATCAATAAGAAAGGTTGTGTTATTGAGCATTTGAAAAACATTCGGAATCGCATTATTCGTATGGTTGTGTTGGTGTTGTTTGGTGATCTTTCTATCAAGTTCTACTAGTTCAAAGATTTTTGGACGAGAAAAAGAATGGAAACCAACGGTTCCCAAACCATTGCCTAGGCAAATCAAACCAATGAATAAGAAAGGTTGTGTTATTGAGAATTTGAGAAACATTCGGAATCGCATGATTAGTATGCTTGTTTTAGTGTTGTTTGGTGATCTTTCTATCAAGTTCTATTCGTTCAAAGATTTTTTGACGAGAAAAAGATTGGAAAACAACGGTTCCCAAACCATAGCCAAGGCAAATCTAACCATTGAATAAGAAAGGTTGTATTACTGAGAATTTGAGAAACATTCGAAATCGCATGATTCGTATGTTTATGTTGGTGTTGTTTGGTGATCTTTCCATCACGTTCTATTAGTTTAAAGATTTTTTGACGAGAAAAAGAATGGAAAACAACGGTTCCCAAACCATAGCCAAGGCAAATAAAACCAATGAATAAGAAAGGTTGTATTATTGAGAATTTGAGAAACATTCGAAATCGCATGATTCGTATGCTTGTGTTGGTGTTGTTTGGTGATCTTTCTATCAAGTTAATTAGTTCAAAGATTATAGGACAAGAAAAGGAATGGAAACCTACGGTTCCCAAACCCTAGCCTAGGCAAATCAAACCAATCAATAAGAAAGGTTGTGTTATTGAGTATTTGAGAAACATTCGAAATCGCATGATTCGTATGCTTGTGTTTGTGTTCTTTGGTGATCTTTCTATCAAGTTCTATTAGTTCAAAGATTTTTTGATGAGGAAAAGAATGGAAAACAACGTTTCCCAAACCATAGCCAAGGCAAATTAAACCAATGAATAAGAAAGGTTGTATTACTGAGAATTTGAGAAACATTAGAAATCTCATGATTCGTATGCTTGTGTTGGTGTTGTTTGGTGATCTTTCTATCAAGTTCAATTAGCTCAAAGATTATTGGACGAGAAAAAGAATGGAAACCAACGGTTCCCAAACCATAGCCTAGGCAAATCAAACCAATCAATAAGAAAGGTTGTATTACTGAGAATTTGGGAAACATTCGGAATCGCATGATTCCTATGCTTGTGTTTGTGTTCTTTGGTGATCTTTCTGTCAAGTTCTATTAGTTCAAAGATTTTTGGACGAGAAAAAGAATGGAAACCAACGGTTCCCAAACCATAGCCTAGGGAAATCAAACCAATGAATAAGAAAGGTTGTGTTATTGAGAATTTGAGAAACATTCGAAATCGCATGATTCGTATGCTTGTGTTTGTGTTGTTTGGTGATCTTTCTATCAAGTTCTATTAGTTCAAAGATTTTTTGACGATTTAAAGAATGGAAAACAACGGTTCCCAAACCATAGCCAAGGCAAATCTAACCAATGAATAAGAAAGGTTGTATTACTGAGAATTTGAGAAACATTCGAAATCGCATGATTCGTTTGCTTGTGTTTGTGTTGTTTGGTGATCTTTCTATCAAGTTCATTTAGTTCAAAGATTTTTGGACGACAAACAGAATGGAAACCAACGGTTCCCAACCTATAGCCTAGGCAAATCAAACCAATCAATAAGAAAGGTTGTGTTATTGAGAATTTGAGAAACATTCGCATGATTCGTATGCTTGTGTTTGTATTGTTTGGTGACCTTTCTATCAAGTTCAATTTGTTCAAAGATTTTTGGACGACAAAAAGAATGGAAACAAACGGTTCCTAAACCATAGCCTAGGCAAATCAAACCAATCAATAAGAAAGGTTGTGTTATTGAGCATTTGAAAAACATTCGGAATCGCATTATTCGTATGGTTGTGTTGGTGTTGTTTGGTGATCTTTCTATCAAGTTCTACTAGTTCAAAGATTTTTGGACGAGAAAAAGAATGGAAACCAACGGTTCCCAAACCATTGCCTAGGCAAATCAAACCAATGAATAAGAAAGGTTGTGTTATTGAGAATTTGAGAAACATTCGGAATCGCATGATTCGTATGCTTGTTTTAGTGTTGTTTGGTGATCTTTCTATCAAGTTCTATTCGTTCAAAGATTTTTTGACGAGAAAAAGATTGGAAAACAACGGTTCCCAAACCATAGCCAAGGCAAATCTAACCATTGAATAAGAAAGGTTGTATTACTGAGAATTTGAGAAACATTCGAAATCGCATGATTCGTATGTTTATGTTGGTGTTGTTTGGTGATCTTTCCATCACGTTCTATTAGTTTAAAGATTTTTTGACGAGAAAAAGAATGGAAAACAACGGTTCCCAAACCATAGCCAAGGCAAATAAAACCAATGAATAAGAAAGGTTGTATTATTGAGAATTTGAGAAACATTCGAAATCGCATGATTCGTATGCTTGTGTTGGTGTTGTTTGGTGATCTTTCTATCAAGTTAATTAGTTCAAAGATTATAGGACAAGAAAAGGAATGGAAACCTACGGTTCCCAAACCCTAGCCTAGGCAAATCAAACCAATCAATAAGAAAGGTTGTGTTATTGAGTATTTGAGAAACATTCGAAATCGCATGATTCGTATGCTTGTGTTTGTGTTCTTTGGTGATCTTTCTATCAAGTTCTATTAGTTCAAAGATTTTTTGATGAGGAAAAGAATGGAAAACAACGTTTCCCAAACCATAGCCAAGGCAAATTAAACCAATGAATAAGAAAGGTTGTATTACTGAGAATTTGAGAAACATTAGAAATCTCATGATTCGTATGCTTGTGTTGGTGTTGTTTGGTGATCTTTCTATCAAGTTCAATTAGCTCAAAGATTATTGGACGAGAAAAAGAATGGAAACCAACGGTTCCCAAACCATAGCCTAGGCAAATCAAACCAATCAATAAGAAAGGTTGTATTACTGAGAATTTGGGAAACATTCGGAATCGCATGATTCCTATGCTTGTGTTTGTGTTCTTTGGTGATCTTTCTGTCAAGTTCTATTAGTTCAAAGATTTTTGGACGAGAAAAAGAATGGAAACCAACGGTTCCCAAACCATAGCCTAGGGAAATCAAACCAATGAATAAGAAAGGTTGTGTTATTGAGAATTTGAGAAACATTCGAAATCGCATGATTCGTATGCTTGTGTTTGTGTTGTTTGGTGATCTTTCTATCAAGTTCTATTAGTTCAAAGATTTTTTGACGATTTAAAGAATGGAAAACAACGGTTCCCAAACCATAGCCAAGGCAAATCTAACCAATGAATAAGAAAGGTTGTATTACTGAGAATTTGAGAAACATTCGAAATCGCATGATTCGTTTGCTTGTGTTTGTGTTGTTTGGTGATCTTTCTATCAAGTTCATTTAGTTCAAAGATTTTTGGACGACAAACAGAATGGAAACCAACGGTTCCCAACCTATAGCCTAGGCAAATCAAACCAATCAATAAGAAAGGTTGTGTTATTGAGAATTTGAGAAACATTCGCATGATTCGTATGCTTGTGTTTGTATTGTTTGGTGACCTTTCTATCAAGTTCAATTTGTTCAAAGATTTTTGGACGACAAAAAGAATGGAAACCAACGGTTCCTAAACCATAGCCTAGGCAAATCAAACCAATCAATAAGAAAGGTTGTGTTATTGAGAATTTGAAAAACATTCGGAATCGCATTATTCGTATGGTTGTGTTGGTGTTGTTTGGTGATCTTTCTATCAAGTTCTACTAGTTCAAAGATTTTTGGACGAGAAAAAGAATGGAAACCAACGGTTCCCAAACCATTGCCTAGGCAAATCAAACCAATGAATAAGAAAGGTTGTGTTATTGAGAATTTGAGAAACATTCGGAATCGCATGATTCGTATGCTTGTTTTTGTGTTGTTTGGTGATCTTTCTATCAAGTTCTATTAGTTCAAAGATTTTTTGACGAGAAAAAGAATGGAAAACAACGGTTCCCAAACCATAGCCAAGGCAAATCTAACCATTGAATAAGAAAGGTTGTATTATTGAGAATTTGAGAAACATTCGAAATCGCATGATTCGTATGCTTATGTTGGTGTTGTTTGGTGATCTTTCCATCACGTTCTATTAGTTTAAAGATTTTTTGACGAGAAAAAGAATGGAAAACAACGGTTCCCAAACCATAGCCAAGGCAAATAAAACCAATGAATAAGAAAGGTTGTATTATTGAGAATTTGAGAAACATTCGAAATCGCATGATTCGTATGCTTGTGTTGGTGTTGTTTGGTGATCTTTCTATCAAGTTAATTAGTTCAAAGATTATAGGACAAGAAAAAGAATGGAAACCTACGGTTCCCAAACCATAGCCTAGGCAAATCAAACCAATCAATAAGAAAGGTTGTGTTATTGAGAATTTGAGAAACATTCGAAATCGCATGATTCGTATGCTTGTGTTTGTGTTGTTTGGTGATCTTTCTATCAAGTTCTATTAGTTCAAAGATTTTTTGACGAGAAAAAGAATGGAAAACAACGGTTCCCAAACCATAGCCAAGGCAAATCAAACCAATGAATAAGAACGGTTGTATTATTGAGAATTTGAGAAACATTCGAAATCGCATGATTCGTATGCTTGTGTTGGTGTTGTTTGGTGATCTTTCTATCAAGTTAATTAGTTCAAAGATTATTGGACGAGAAAAATAATGGAAACCAACGGTTCCCAAACCATAGCCTACGCAAATCAAACCAATCAATAAGAAAGGTTGTGTTATTGAGAATTTGAGAAACATTCGAAATCGCATGATTCGTATGCTTGTGTTGGTGTTGTTTGGTGATCTTTCCATCAAGTTCTATTAGTTTAAAGATGTTTTGACGAGAAAAAGAATGGAAAACAACGGTTCCTAAACCATAGCCAAGGCAAACCAAACCAATGATTAAGAAAGGTTGTATTACTGAGAATTTGAGAAACATTCGGAATCGCATGATTCGTATGCTTGTGTTTGTGTTCTTTGGTGATCTTTCTATCAAGTTCTATTAGTTCAAAGATTTTTTGATGAGGAAAAGAATGGAAAACAACGTTTCCCAAACCATAGCCAAGGCAAATTAAACCAATGAATAAGAAAGGTTGCATTACTGAGAATTTGAGAAACATTCGAAATCTCATGATTCGTATGCTTGTGTTGGTGTTGTTTGGTGATCTTTCTATCAAGTTCAATTAGCTCAAAGATTATTGGACGAGAAAAAGAATGGAAACCAACGGTTCCCAAACCATAGCCTAGGCAAATCAAACCAATCAATAAGAAAGGTTGAATTACTGAGAATTTGGGAAACATTCGGAATCGCATGATTCCTATGCTTGTGTTTGTCTTCTTTGGTGATCTTTCTGTCAAGTTCTATTAGTTCAATGATTTTTGGACGAGAAAAAGAATGGAAACCAACGGTTCCCAAACCATAGCCTAGGGAAATCAAACCAATGAATAAGAAAGGTTGTGTTATTGAGAATTTGAGAAACATTCGAAATCGCATGATTCGTATGCTTGTGTTTGTGTTGTTTGGTGATCTTTCTATCAAGTTCTATTAGTTCAAAGATTTTTTGACGAGAAAAAGAATGGAAAACAACGGTTCCCAAACCATAGCCAAGGCAAATCTAACCAATGAATAAGAAAGGTTGTATTACTGAGAATTTGAGAAACATTCGAAATCGCATGATTCGTTTGCTTGTGTTTGTGTTGTTTGGTGATCTTTCTATCAAGTTCATTTAGTTCAAAGATTTTTGGACGACAAACAGAATGGAAACCAACGGTTCCCAACCCATAGCCTAGGCAAATCAAACCAATCAATAAGAAAGGTTGTGTTATTGAGAATTTGAGAAACATTCGCATGATTCGTATGCTTGTGTTTGTATTGTTTGGTGACCTTTCTATCAAGTTCAATTTGTTCAAAGATTTTTGGACGACAAAAAGAATGGAAACAAACGGTTCCTAAACCATAGCCTAGGCAAATCAAACCAATCAATAAGAAAGGTTGTGTTATTGAGCATTTGAAAAACATTCGGAATCGCATTATTCGTATGGTTGTGTTGGTGTTGTTTGGTGATCTTTCTATCAAGTTCTACTAGTTCAAAGATTTTTGGACGAGAAAAAGAATGGAAACCAACGGTTCCCAAACCATTGCCTAGGCAAATCAAACCAATGAATAAGAAAGGTTGTGTTATTGAGAATTTGAGAAACATTCGGAATCGCATGATTCGTATGCTTGTTTTTGTGTTGTTTGGTGATCTTTCTATCAAGTTCTATTCGTTCAAAGATTTTTTGACGAGAAAAAGAATGGAAAACAACGGTTCCCAAACCATAGCCAAGGCAAATCTAACCATTGAATAAGAAAGGTTGTATTACTGAGAATTTGAGAAACATTCGAAATCGCATGATTCGTATGCTTGTGTTGGTGTTGTTTGGTGATCTTTCCATCAAGTTCTATTAGTTTAATGATGTTTTGACGAGAAAAAGAATGGAAAAAAACGGTTCCTAAACCATTACCAAGGCAAACCAAACCAATGATTAAGAAAGGTTGTATTACTGAGAATTTGAGAAACATTCGGAATCGCATGATTCGTATGCTTGTGTTTGTGTTCTTTGGTGATCTTTCTATCAAGTTCTATTAGTTCAAAGATTTTTTGATGAGGAAAAGAATGGAAAACAACGTTTCCCAAACCATAGCCAAGGCAAATTAAACCAATGAATAAGAAAGGTTGTATTACTGAGAATTTGAGAAACATTCGAAATCTCATGATTCGTATGCTTGTGGTGGTGTTGTTTGGTGATCTTTCTATCAAGTTCAATTAGCTCTAAGATGATTGGACGAGAAAAAGAATGGAAACTAACGGTTCCCAAACCATAGCCTAGGCAAATCAAACCAATCAATAAGAAAGCTTGTATTACTGAGAATTGGAGAAACATTCGGAATCGCATGATTCGTATGCTTGTGTTTGTGTTCTTTGGTGATCTTTCTGTCAAGTTCTATTAGTTCAAAGATTTTTGGACGGGAAAAAGAATGGAAACCAACGGTTCCCAAACCATAGCCTAGGGAAATCAAACCAATGAATAAGAAAGGTTGTATTATTGAGAATTTGAGAAACATTCGAAATCGCATGATTCGTATGCTTGTGTTTGTGTTGTTTGGTGATCTTTCTATCAAGTTCTATTAGTTCAAAGATTTTTTGACGAGAAAAAGAATGGAAAACAACGGTTCCCAAACCATAGCCAAGGCAAATCTAACCAATGAATAAGAAAGGTTGTATTACTGAGAATTTGAGAAACATTCGAAATCGCATGATTCGTTTGCTTGTGTTTGTGTTGTTTGGTGATCTTTCTATCAAGTTCATTTAGTTCAAAGATTTTTGGACGACAAACAGAATGGAAACCAACGGTTCCCAACCCATAGCCTAGGCAAATCAAACCAATCAATAAGAAAGGTTGTGTTATTGAGAATTTGAGAAACATTCGCATGATTCGTATGCTTGTGTTTGTATTGTTTGGTGACCTTTCTATCAAGTTCAATTTGTTCAAAGATTTTTGGACGACAAAAAGAATGGAAACCAACGGTTCCTAAACCATAGCCTAGGCAAATCAAACCAATCAATAAGAAAGGTTGTGTTATTGAGAATTTGAAAAACATTCGGAATCGCATTATTCGTATGGTTGTGTTGGTGTTGTTTGGTGATCTTTCTATCAAGTTGTACTAGTTCAAAGATTTTTGGACGAGAAAAAGAATGGAAACCAACGGTTCCCAAACCATTCCCTAGGCAAATCAAACCAATGAATAAGAAAGGTTGTGTTATTGAGAATTTGAGAAACATTCGGAATCGCATGATTCGTATGCTTGTTTTTGTGTTGTTTGGTGATCTTTCTATCAAGTTCTATTAGTTCAAGGATTTTTTGACGAGAAAAAGAATGGAAAACAACGGTTCCCAAACCATAGCCAAGGCAAATCTAACCATTGAATAAGAAAGGTTGAATTACTGAGAATTTGAGAAACATTCGAAATCGCATGATTCGTATGCTTGTGTTGGTGTTGTTTGGTGATCTTTCTATCAAGTTAATTAGTTCAAAGATTATAGGACAAGAAAAAGAATGGAAACCTACGGTTCCCAAACCATAGCCTAGGCAAATCAAACCAATCAATAAGAAAGGTTGTGTTATTGAGAATTTGAGAAACATTCGAAATCTCATGATTCGTATGCTTGTGTTGGTGTTGTTTAGTGATCTTTCTATCAAGTTCAATTAGCTCTAAGATGATTGGACGAGAAAAAGAATGGAAAACAACGGTTCCCAAACCATAGCCAAGGCAAATCTAACCAATGAATAAGAAAGGTTGTATTACTGAGAATTTGAGAAACATTCGAAATCGCATGATTCGTTTGCTTGTGTTTGTGTTGTTTGGTGATCTTTCTATCAAGTTCATTTAGTTCAAAGATTTTTGGACGACAAACAGAATGGAAACCAACGGTTCCCAACCCATAGCCTAGGCAAATCAAACCAATCAATAAGAAAGGTTGTGTTATTGAGAATTTGAGAAACATTCGCATGATTCGTATGCTTGTGTTTGTATTGTTTGGTGACCTTTCTATCAAGTTCAATTTGTTCAAAGATTTTTGGACGACAAAAAGAATGGAAACCAACGGTTCCTAAACCATAGCCTAGGCAAATCAAACCAATCAATAAGAAAGGTTGTGTTATTGAGAATTTGAAAAACATTCGGAATCGCATTATTCGTATGGTTGTGTTGGTGTTGTTTGGTGATCTTTCTATCAAGTTGTACTAGTTCAAAGATTTTTGGACGAGAAAAAGAATGGAAACCAACGGTTCCCAAACCATTCCCTAGGCAAATCAAACCAATGAATAAGAAAGGTTGTGTTATTGAGAATTTGAGAAACATTCGGAATCGCATGATTCGTATGCTTGTTTTTGTGTTGTTTGGTGATCTTTCTATCAAGTTCTATTAGTTCAAGGATTTTTTGACGAGAAAAAGAATGGAAAACAACGGTTCCCAAACCATAGCCAAGGCAAATCTAACCATTGAATAAGAAAGGTTGAATTACTGAGAATTTGAGAAACATTCGAAATCGCATGATTCGTATGCTTGTGTTGGTGTTGTTTGGTGATCTTTCTATCAAGTTAATTAGTTCAAAGATTATAGGACAAGAAAAAGAATGGAAACCTACGGTTCCCAAACCATAGCCTAGGCAAATCAAACCAATCAATAAGAAAGGTTGTGTTATTGAGAATTTGAGAAACATTCGAAATCGCATGATTCGTATGCTTGTGTTTGTGTTGTTTGGTGATCTTTCTATCAAGTTCTATTAGTTCAAAGATTTTTTGAAGAGAAAAAGAACGGAAAACAACGGTTCCCAAACCATAGCCAAGGCAAATAAAACCATTGAATAAGAACGGTTGTATTATTGAGAATTTGAGAAACATTCGAAATCGCATGATTCGTATGCTTGTGTTGGTGTTGTTTGGTGATCTTTCTATCAAGTTAATTAGTTCAAAGATTATTGGACGAGAAAAATAATGGAAACCAACGGTTCCCAAACCATAGCCTAGGCAAATCAAACCAATCAATAAGAAAGGTTGTGTTATTGAGAATTTGAGAAACATTCGAAATCTCATGATTCGTATGCTTGTGTTGGTGTTGTTTGGTGATCTTTCTATCAAGTTCAATTAGCTCTAAGATGATTGTACGAGAAAAAGAATGGAAAACAACGGTTCCCAAACCATAGCCAAGGCAAATCTAACCAATGAATAAGAAAGGTTGTATTACTGAGAATTTGAGAAACATTCGAAATCGCATGATTCGTTTGCTTGTGTTTGTGTTGTTTGGTGATCTTTCTATCAAGTTCATTTAGTTCAAAGATTTTTGGACGACAAACAGAATGGAAACCAACGGTTCCCAACCCATAGCCTAGGCAAATCAAACCAATCAATAAGAAAGGTTGTGTTATTGAGAATTTGAGAAACATTCGCATGATTCGTATGCTTGTGTTTGTATTGTTTGGTGACCTTTCTATCAAGTTCAATTTGTTCAAAGATTTTTGGACGACAAAAAGAATGGAAACCAACGGTTCCTAAACCATAGCCCAGGCAAATCAAACCAATCAATAAGAAAGGTTGTGTTATTGAGAATTTGAAAAACATTCGGAATCGCATTATTCGTATGGTTGTGTTGGTGTTGTTTGGTGATCTTTCTATCAAGTTGTACTAGTTCAAAGATTTTTGGACGAGAAAAAGAATGGAAACCAACGGTTCCCAAACCATTCCCTAGGCAAATCAAACCAATGAATAAGAAAGGTTGTGTTATTGAGAATTTGAGAAACATTCGGAATCGCATGATTCGTATGCTTGTTTTTGTGTTGTTTGGTGATCTTTCTATCAAGTTCTATTAGTTCAAGGATTTTTTGACGAGAAAAAGAATGGAAAACAACGGTTCCCAAACCATAGCCAAGGCAAATCGAACCATTGAATAAGAAAGGTTGAATTACTGAGAATTTGAGAAACATTCGAAATCGCATGATTCGTATGCTTGTGTTGGTAATGTTTGGTGATCTTTCTATCAAGTTAATTAGTTCAAAGATTATAGGACAAGAAAAAGAATGGAAACCTACGGTTCCCAAACCATAGCCTAGGCAAATCAAACCAATCAATAAGAAAGGTTGTGTTATTGAGAATTTGAGAAACATTCGAAATCGCATGATTCGTATGCTTGTGTTTGTGTTGTTTGGTGATCTTTCTATCAAGTTCTATTAGTTCAAAGATTTTTTGAAGAGAAAAAGAACGGAAAACAACGGTTCCCAAACCATAGCCAAGGCAAATAAAACCAATGAATAAGAACGGTTGTATTATTGAGAATTTGAGAAACATTCGAAATCGCATGATTCGTATGCTTGTGTTGGTGTTGTTTGGTGATCTTTCTATCAAGTTAATTAGTTCAAAGATTATTGGACGAGAAAAATAATGGAAACCAACGGTTCCCAAACCATAGCCTAGGCAAATCAAACCAATCAATAAGAAAGGTTGTGTTATTGAGAATTTGAGAAACATTCGAAATCGCATGATTCGTATGCTTGTGTTGGTGTTGTTTGGTGATCTTTCCATCAAGTTCTATTAGTTTAAAGATGTTTTGACGAGAAAAAGAATGGAAAACAACGGTTCCTAAACCATAGCCAAGGCAAACCAAACCAATGATTAAGAAAGGTTGTATTACTGAGAATTTGAGAAACATTCGGAATCGCATGATTCGTATGCTTGTGTTTGTGTTCTTTGGTGATCTTTCTATCAAGTTCTATTAGTTCAAAGATTTTTTGATGAGGAAAAGAATGGAAAACAACGTTTCCCAAACCATAGCCAAGGCAAATTAAACCAATGAATAAGAAAGGTTGTATTACCGAGAATTTGAGAAACATTCGAAATCTCATGATTCGTATGCTTGTGTTGGTGTTGTTTGGTGATCTTTCTATCAAGTTCAATTAGCTCAAATATTATTGGATGAGAAAAAGAATGGAAACCAACGGTTCCCAAACCATAGCCTAGGCAAATCAAACCAATCAATAAGAAAGGTTGTATTACTGAGAATTTGAGAAACATTCGGAATCGCATGATTCCTATGCTTGTGTTTGTGTTCTTTGGTGATCTTTCTGTCAAGTTCTATTCGTTCAAAGATTTTTGGACGAGAAAAAGAATGGAAACCAACGGTTCCCAAACCATAGCCTAGGGAAATCAAACCAATGAATAAGAAAGGTTGTGTTATTGAGAATTTGAGAAACATTCGGAATCGCATGATTCGTATGCTTGTGTTTGTGTTGTGTGGTGATCTTTCTATCAAGTTCTATAAGTTCAAAGATTTTTTGACGAGAAAAAGAATGGAAAACAACGGTTCCCAAACCATAGCTAAGGCAAATCTAACCAATGAATAAGAAAGGTTGTATTACTGAGAATTTGAGAAACATTCGAAATCGCATGATTCGTTTGCTTGTGTTTGTGTTGTTTGGTGATCTTTCTATCAAGTTCATTTAGTTCAAAGATTTTTGGACGACAAACAGAATGGAAACCAACGGTTCCCAACCCATAGCCTAGGCAAATCAAACCAATCAATAAGAAAGGTTGTGTTATTGAGAATTTGAGAAACATTCGCATGATTCGTATGCTTGTGTTTGTATTGTTTGGTGACCTTTCTATCAAGTTCAATTTGTTCAAAGATTTTTGGACGACAAAAAGAATGGAAACCAACGGTTCCCAAACCATAGCCTAGGCAAATCAAACCAATGAATAAGAAAGGTTGTGTTATTGAGAATTTGAGAAACATTCGGAATCGCATGATTCGTGTGCTTGTTTTTGTGTTGTTTGGTGATCTTTCTATCAAGTTCTATTAGTTCAAAGATTTTTTGATGAGAAAAAGAATGGAAAACAACGGTTCCCAAACCATAGCCAAGGCAAATCTAACCATTGAATAAGAAAGGTTGTATTACTGAGAATTTGAGAAACATTCGAAATCGCATGATTCGTATGCTTATGTTGGTGTTGTTTGGTGATCTTTCCATCACGTTCTATTAGTTTAAAGATTTTTTGACGAGAAAAAGAATGGAAAACAACGGTTCCCAAACCATAGCCAAGGTAAATAAAACCAATGAATAAGAAAGGTTGTATTATTGAGAATTTGAGAAACATTCGAAATCTCATGATTCGTATGCTTGTGTTGGTGTTGTTTGGTGATCTTTCTATCAAGTTAATTAGTTCAAAGATTATAGGACAAGAAAAAGAATGGAAACCTACGGTTCCCAAACCATAGCCTAGGCAAATCAAACCAATCAATAAGAAAGGTTGTGTTATTGAGAATTTGAGAAACATTCGAAATCGCATGATTCGTATGCTTGTGTTGGTGTTGTTTGGTGATCTTTCCATCAAGTTCTATTAGTTTAATGATGTTTTGACGAGAAAAAGAATGGAAAACAACGGTTCCTAAACCATTACCAAGGCAAACCAAACCAATGATTAAGAAAGGTTGTATTACTGAGAATTTGAGAAACATTCGGAATCGCATGATTCGTATGCTTGTGTTTGTGTTCTTTGGTGATCTTTCTATCAAGTTCTATTAGTTCAAAGATTTTTTGATGAGGAAAAGAATGGAAAACAACGTTTCCCAAACCATAGCCAAGGCAAATTAAACCAATGAATAAGAAAGGTTGTATTACTGAGAATTTGAGAAACATTCGAAATCTCATGATTCGTATGCTTGTGTTGGTGTTGTTTGGTGATCTTTCTATCAAGTTCAATTAGCTCAAAGATTATTGGACGAGAAAAAGAATGGAAACCAACGGTTCCCAAACCATAGCCTAGGCAAATCAAACCAATCAATAAGAAAGGTTGTATTACTGAGAATTTGAGAAACATTCGGAATCGCATGATTCCTATGCTTGTGTTTGTGTTCTTTGGTGATCTTTCTGTCAAGTTCTATTAGTTCAAAGATTTTTGGACGAGAAAAAGAATGGAAACCAACGGTTCCCAAATCATAGCCTAGGGAAATCAAACCAATGAATAAGAAAGGTTGTGTTATTGAGAATTTGAGAAACATTCGGAATCGCACGATTCGTATGCTTGTGTTTGTCTTGTTTGGTGATCTTTCTATCAAGTTCTATTAGTTCAAAGATTTTTTGACGAGAAAAAGAATGGAAAACAACGGTTCCCAAACCATAGCCAAGGCAAATCTAACCAATGAATAAGAAAGGTTGTATTACTGAGAATTTGAGAAACATTCGAAATCGCATGATTCGTTTGCTTGTGTTTGTGTTGTTTGGTGATCTTTCTATCAAGTTCATTTAGTTCAAAGATTTTTGGACGATAAAAAGAATGGAAACCAACGGTTCCTAAACCATAGCCTAGGCAAATCAAACCAATCAATAAGAAAGGTTGTGTTATTGAGAATTTGAAAAACATTCGGAATCGCATTATTCGTATGGTTATGTTGGTGTTGTTTGGTGATCTTTCTATCAAGTTCTACTAGTTTAAAGATTTTTGGACGAGAAAAAGAATGGAAACCAACGGTTCCCAAACCATTGCCTAGGCAAATCAAACCAATGAATAAGAAAGGTTGTGTTATTGAGAATTTGAGAAACATTCGGAATCGCATGATTCGTATGCTTGTTTTTGTGTTGTTTGGTGATCTTTCTATCAAGTTTTATTAGTTCAAAGATTTTTTGACGAGAAAAAAAATGGAAAACAACAGTTCCCAAACCATAGCCAAGGCAAATCTAACCATTGAATAAGAAAGGTTGTATTACTGAGAATTTGAGAGACATTCGAAATCGCATGATTCGTATGCTTATGTTGGTGTTGTTTGGTGATCTTTCCATCACGTTCTATTAGTTTAAAGATTTTTTGACGAGAAAGAGAATGGAAAACAACGGTTCCCAAACCATAGCCAAGGCAAATAAAACCAATGAATAAGAAAGGTTGTATTATTGAGAATTTGAGAAACATTCGAAATCGCATGATTCGTATGCTTGTGTTGGTGTTGTTTGGTGATCTTTCTATCAAGTTAATTAGTTCAAAGATTATAGGACAAGAAAAAGAATGGAAACCTACGTTTCCCAAACCATAGCCTAGGCAAATTAAACCAATCAATAAGAAAGGTTGTGTTATTGAGAATTTGAGAAACATTCGAAATCGCATGATTCGTATGCTTGTGTTTGTGTTGTTTGGTGATCTTTCTATCAAGTTCTATTAGTTCAAAGATTTTTTGACGAGAAAAAGAATGGAAAAGAACGGTTCCCAAACCATAGCCAAGGCAAATCAAACCAATGAATAAGAACGGTTGTATTATTGAGAATTTGAGAAACATTCGAAATCGCATGATTCGTATGCTTGTGTTGGTGTTGTTTGGTGATCTTTCTATCAAGTTAATTAGTTCAAAGATTATTGGACGAGAAAAATAATGGAAACCAACGGTTCCCAAACCATAGCCTAGGCAAATCAAACCAATCAATAAGAAAGGTTGTGTTATTGAGAATTTGAGAAACATTCGAAATCGCATGATTCGTATGCTTGTGTTGGTGTTGTTTGGTGATCTTTCCATCAAGTTCTATTAGTTTAAAGATGTTTTGACGAGAAAAAGAATGGAAAACAACGGTTCCTAAACCATAGCCAAATCAAACCAAACCAATGATTAAGAAAGGTTGTATTACTGAGAATTTGAGAAACATTCGGAATCGCATGATTCGTATGCTTGTGTTTGTGTTCTTTGGTGATCTTTCTATCAAGTTCTATTAGTTCAAAGATTTTTTGATGAGGAAAAGAATGGAAAACAACGTTTCCCAAACCATAGCCAAGGCAAATTAAACCAATGAATAAGAAAGGTTGTATTACTGAGAATTTGAGAAACATTCGAAATCTCATGATTCGTATGCTTGTGTTGGTGTTGTTTGGTGATCTTTCTATCAAGTTCAATTAGCTCAAAGATTATTGGACGAGAAAAAGAATGGAAACCAACGGTTCCCAAACCATAGCCTAGGCAAATCAAACCAATCAATAAGAAAGGTTGTATTACTGAGAATTTGAGAAACATTCGGAATCGCATGATTCCTATGCTTGTGTTTGTGTTCTTTGGTGATCTTTCTGTCAAGTTCTATTAGTTCAAAGATTTTTGGACGAGAAAAAGAATGGAAACCAACGGTTCCCAAATCATAGCCTAGGGAAATCAAACCAATGAATAAGAAAGGTTGTGTTATTGAGAATTTGAGAAACATTCGGAATCGCACGATTCGTATGCTTGTGTTTGTCTTGTTTGGTGATCTTTCTATCAAGTTCTATTAGTTCAAAGATTTTTTGACGAGAAAAAGAATGGAAAACAACGGTTCCCAAACCATAGCCAAGGCAAATCTAACCAATGAATAAGAAAGGTTGTATTATTGAGAATTTGAGAAACATTCGAAATCGCATGATTCGTTTGCTTGTGTTTGTGTTGTTTGGTGATCTTTCTATCAAGTTCATTTAGTTCAAAGATTTTTGGACGATAAAAAGAATGGAAACCAACGGTTCCTAAACCATAGCCTAGGCAAATCAAACCAATCAATAAGAAAGGTTGTGTTATTGAGAATTTGAAAAACATTCGGAATCGCATTATTCGTATGGTTATGTTGGTGTTGTTTGGTGATCTTTCTATCAAGTTCTACTAGTTTAAAGATTTTTGGACGAGAAAAAGAATGGAAACCAACGGTTCCCAAACCATTGCCTAGGCAAATCAAACCAATGAATAAGAAAGGTTGTGTTATTGAGAATTTGAGAAACATTCGGAATCGCATGATTCGTATGCTTGTTTTTGTGTTGTTTGGTGATCTTTCTATCAAGTTTTATTAGTTCAAAGATTTTTTGACGAGAAAAAAAATGGAAAACAACAGTTCCCAAACCATAGCCAAGGCAATCTAACCATTGAATAAGAAAGGTTGTATTACTGAGAATTTGAGAGACATTCGAAATCGCATGATTCGTATGCTTATGTTGGTGTTGTTTGGTGATCTTTCCATCACGTTCTATTAGTTTAAAGATTTTTTGACGAGAAAGAGAATGGAAAACAACGGTTCCCAAACCATAGCCAAGGCAAATAAAACCAATGAATAAGAAAGGTTGTATTATTGAGAATTTGAGAAACATTCGAAATCGCATGATTCGTATGCTTGTGTTGGTGTTGTTTGGTGATCTTTCTATCAAGTTAATTAGTTCAAAGATTATAGGACAAGAAAAAGAATGGAAACCTACGTTTCCCAAACCATAGCCTAGGCAAATCAAACCAATCAATAAGAAAGGTTGTGTTATTGAGAATTTGAGAAACATTCGAAATCGCATGATTCGTATGCTTGTGTTTGTGTTGTTTGGTGATCTTTCTATCAAGTTCTATTAGTTCAAAGATTTTTTGACGAGAAAAAGAATGGAAAAGAACGGTTCCCAAACCATAGCCAAGGCAAATCAAACCAATGAATAAGAACGGTTGTATTATTGAGAATTTGAGAAACATTCGAAATCGCATGATTCGTATGCTTGTGTTGGTGTTGTTTGGTGATCTTTCTATCAAGTTAATTAGTTCAAAGATTATTGGACGAGAAAAATAATGGAAACCAACGGTTCCCAAACCATAGCCTAGGCAAATCAAACCAATCAATAAGAAAGGTTGTGTTATTGAGAATTTGAGAAACATTCGAAATCGCATGATTCGTATGCTTGTGTTGGTGTTGTTTGGTGATCTTTCCATCAAGTTCTATTAGTTTAAAGATGTTTTGACGAGAAAAAGAATGGAAAACAACGGTTCCTAAACCATAGCCAAGGCAAACCAAACCAATGATTAAGAAAGGTTGTATTACTGAGAATTTGAGAAACATTCGGAATCGCATGATTCGTATGCTTGTGTTTGTGTTCTTTGGTGATCTTTCTATCAAGTTCTATTAGTTCAAAGATTTTTTGATGAGGAAAAGAATGGAAAACAACGTTTCCCAAACCATAGCCAAGGCAAATTAAACCAATGAATAAGAAAGGTTGTCTTACTGAGAATTTGAGAAACATTCGAAATCTCATGATTCGTATGCTTGTGTTGGTGTTGTTTGGTGATCTTTCTATCAAGTTCAATTAGCTCAAAGATTATTGGACGAGAAAAAGAATGGAAACCAACGGTTCCCAAACCATAGCCTAGGCAAATCAAACCAATCAATAACAAAGGTTGTATTACTGAGAATTTGAGAAACATTCGGAATCGCATGATTCCTATGCTTGTGTTTGTGTTCTTTGGTGATCTTTCTGTCAAGTTCTATTAGTTCAAAGATTTTTGGACGAGAAAAAGAATGGAAACCAACGGTTCCCAAATCATAGCCTAGGGAAATCAAACCAATGAATAAGAAAGGTTGTGTTATTGAGAATTTGAGAAACATTCGGAATCGCACGATTCGTATGCTTGTGTTTGTCTTGTTTGGTGATCTTTCTATCAAGTTCTATTAGTTCAAAGATTTTTTGACGAGAAAAAGAATGGAAAACAACGGTTCCCAAACCATAGCCAAGGCAAATCTAACCAATGAATAAGAAAGGTTGTATTACTGAGAATTTGAGAAACATTCGAAATCGCATGATTCGTTTGCTTGTGTTTGTGTTGTTTGGTGATCTTTCTATCAAGTTCATTTAGTTCAAAGATTTTTGGACGATAAAAAGAATGGAAACCAACGGTTCCTAAACCATAGCCTAGGCAAATCAAACCAATCAATAAGAAAGGTTGTGTTATTGAGAATTTGAAAAACATTCGGAATCGCATTATTCGTATGGTTATGTTGGTGTTGTTTGGTGATCTTTCTATCAAGTTCTACTAGTTTAAAGATTTTTGGACGAGAAAAAGAATGGAAACCAACGGTTCCCAAACCATTGCCTAGGCAAATCAAACCAATGAATAAGAAAGGTTGTGTTATTGAGAATTTGAGAAACATTCGGAATCGCATGATTCGTATGCTTGTTTTTGTGTTGTTTGGTGATCTTTCTATCAAGTTTTATTAGTTCAAAGATTTTTTGACGAGAAAAAAAATGGAAAACAACAGTTCCCAAACCATAGCCAAGGCAAATCTAACCATTGAATAAGAAAGGTTGTATTACTGAGAACTTGAGAGACATTCGAAATCGCATGATTCGTATGCTTATGTTGGTGTTGTTTGGTGATCTTTCCATCACGTTCCATTAGTTTAAAGATTTTTTGACGAGAAAGAGAATGGAAAACAACGGTTCCCAAACCATAGCCAAGGCAAATAAAACCAATGAATAAGAAAGGTTGTATTATTGAGAATTTGAGAAACATTCGAAATCGCATGATTCGTATGCTTGTGTTGGTGTTGTTTGGTGATCTTTCTATCAAGTTAATTAGTTCAAAGATTATAGGACAAGAAAAAGAATGGAAACCTACGTTTCCCAAACCATAGCCTAGGCAAATCAAACCAATCAATAAGAAAGGTTGTGTTATTGAGAATTTGAGAAACATTCGAAATCGCATGATTCGTATGCTTGTGTTTGTGTTGTTTGGTGATCTTTCTATCAAGTTCTATTAGTTCAAAGATTTTTTGAAGAGAAAAAGAACGGAAAACAACGGTTCCCAAACCATAGCCAAGGCAAATAAAACCATTGAATAAGAACGGTTGTATTATTGAGAATTTGAGAAACATTCGAAATCGCATGATTCGTATGCTTGTGTTGGTGTTGTTTGGTGATCTTTCTATCAAGTTAATTAGTTCAAAGATTATTGGACGAGAAAAATAATGGAAACCAACGGTTCCCAAACCATAGCCTAGGCAAATCAAACCAATCAATAAGAAAGGTTGTGTTATTGAGAATTTGAGAAACATTCGAAATCTCATGATTCGTATGCTTGTGTTGGTGTTGTTTGGTGATCTTTCTATCAAGTTCAATTAGCTCTAAGATGATTGGACGAGAAAAAGAATGGAAAACAACGGTTCCCAAACCATAGCCAAGGCAAATCTAACCAATGAATAAGAAAGGTTGTATTACTGAGAATTTGAGAAACATTCGAAATCGCATGATTCGTTTGCTTGTGTTTGTGTTGTTTGGTGATCTTTCTATCAAGTTCATTTAGTTCAAAGATTTTTGGACGACAAACAGAATGGAAACCAACGGTTCCCAACCCATAGCCTAGGCAAATCAAACCAATCAATAAGAAAGGTTGTGTTATTGAGAATTTGAGAAACATTCGCATGATTCGTATGCTTGTGTTTGTATTGTTTGGTGACCTTTCTATCAAGTTCAATTTGTTCAAAGATTTTTGGACGACAAAAAGAATGGAAACCAACGGTTCCTAAACCATAGCCTAGGCAAATCAAACCAATCAATAAGAAAGGTTGTGTTATTGAGAATTTGAAAAACATTCGGAATCGCATTATTCGTATGGTTGTGTTGGTGTTGTTTGGTGATCTTTCTATCAAGTTGTACTAGTTCAAAGATTTTTGGACGAGAAAAAGAATGGAAACCAACGGTTCCCAAACCATTCCCTAGGCAAATCAAACCAATGAATAAGAAAGGTTGTGTTATTGAGAATTTGAGAAACATTCGGAATCGCATGATTCGTATGCTTGTTTTTGTGTTGTTTGGTGATCTTTCTATCAAGTTCTATTAGTTCAAGGATTTTTTGACGAGAAAAAGAATGGAAAACAACGGTTCCCAAACCATAGCCAAGGCAAATCTAACCATTGAATAAGAAAGGTTGAATTACTGAGAATTTGAGAAACATTCGAAATCGCATGATTCGTATGCTTGTGTTGGTGTTGTTTGGTGATCTTTCTATCAAGTTAATTAGTTCAAAGATTATAGGACAAGAAAAAGAATGGAAACCTACGGTTCCCAAACCATAGCCTAGGCAAATCAAACCAATCAATAAGAAAGGTTGTGTTATTGAGAATTTGAGAAACATTCGAAATCGCATGATTCGTATGCTTGTGTTTGTGTTGTTTGGTGATCTTTCTATCAAGTTCTATTAGTTCAAAGATTTTTTGAAGAGAAAAAGAACGGAAAACAACGGTTCCCAAACCATAGCCAAGGCAAATAAAACCATTGAATAAGAACGGTTGTATTATTGAGAATTTGAGAAACATTCGAAATCGCATGATTCGTATGCTTGTGTTGGTGTTGTTTGGTGATCTTTCTATCAAGTTAATTAGTTCAAAGATTATTGGACGAGAAAAATAATGGAAACCAACGGTTCCCAAACCATAGCCTAGGCAAATCAAACCAATCAATAAGAAAGGTTGTGTTATTGAGAATTTGAGAAACATTCGAAATCTCATGATTCGTATGCTTGTGTTGGTGTTGTTTGGTGATCTTTCTATCAAGTTCAATTAGCTCTAAGATGATTGTACGAGAAAAAGAATGGAAAACAACGGTTCCCAAACCATAGCCAAGGCAAATCTAACCAATGAATAAGAAAGGTTGTATTACTGAGAATTTGAGAAACATTCGAAATCGCATGATTCGTTTGCTTGTGTTTGTGTTGTTTGGTGATCTTTCTATCAAGTTCATTTAGTTCAAAGATTTTTGGACGACAAACAGAATGGAAACCAACGGTTCCCAACCCATAGCCTAGGCAAATCAAACCAATCAATAAGAAAGGTTGTGTTATTGAGAATTTGAGAAACATTCGCATGATTCGTATGCTTGTGTTTGTATTGTTTGGTGACCTTTCTATCAAGTTCAATTTGTTCAAAGATTTTTGGACGACAAAAAGAATGGAAACCAACGGTTCCTAAACCATAGCCCAGGCAAATCAAACCAATCAATAAGAAAGGTTGTGTTATTGAGAATTTGAAAAACATTCGGAATCGCATTATTCGTATGGTTGTGTTGGTGTTGTTTGGTGATCTTTCTATCAAGTTGTACTAGTTCAAAGATTTTTGGACGAGAAAAAGAATGGAAACCAACGGTTCCCAAACCATTCCCTAGGCAAATCAAACCAATGAATAAGAAAGGTTGTGTTATTGAGAATTTGAGAAACATTCGGAATCGCATGATTCGTATGCTTGTTTTTGTGTTGTTTGGTGATCTTTCTATCAAGTTCTATTAGTTCAAGGATTTTTTGACGAGAAAAAGAATGGAAAACAACGGTTCCCAAACCATAGCCAAGGCAAATCGAACCATTGAATAAGAAAGGTTGAATTACTGAGAATTTGAGAAACATTCGAAATCGCATGATTCGTATGCTTGTGTTGGTGTTGTTTGGTGATCTTTCTATCAAGTTAATTAGTTCAAAGATTATAGGACAAGAAAAAGAATGGAAACCTACGGTTCCCAAACCATAGCCTAGGCAAATCAAACCAATCAATAAGAAAGGTTGTGTTATTGAGAATTTGAGAAACATTCGAAATCGCATGATTCGTATGCTTGTGTTTGTGTTGTTTGGTGATCTTTCTATCAAGTTCTATTAGTTCAAAGATTTTTTGAAGAGAAAAAGAACGGAAAACAACGGTTCCCAAACCATAGCCAAGGCAAATAAAACCAATGAATAAGAACGGTTGTATTATTGAGAATTTGAGAAACATTCGAAATCGCATGATTCGTATGCTTGTGTTGGTGTTGTTTGGTGATCTTTCTATCAAGTTAATTAGTTCAAAGATTATTGGACGAGAAAAATAATGGAAACCAACGGTTCCCAAACCATAGCCTAGGCAAATCAAACCAATCAATAAGAAAGGTTGTGTTATTGAGAATTTGAGAAACATTCGAAATCGCATGATTCGTATGCTTGTGTTGGTGTTGTTTGGTGATCTTTCCATCAAGTTCTATTAGTTTAAAGATGTTTTGACGAGAAAAAGAATGGAAAACAACGGTTCCTAAACCATAGCCAAGGCAAACCAAACCAATGATTAAGAAAGGTTGTATTACTGAGAATTTGAGAAACATTCGGAATCGCATGATTCGTATGCTTGTGTTTGTGTTCTTTGGTGATCTTTCTATCAAGTTCTATTAGTTCAAAGATTTTTTGATGAGGAAAAGAATGGAAAACAACGTTTCCCAAACCATAGCCAAGGCAAATTAAACCAATGAATAAGAAAGGTTGTATTACCGAGAATTTGAGAAACATTCGAAATCTCATGATTCGTATGCTTGTGTTGGTGTTTTTTGGTGATCTTTCTATCAAGTTCAATTAGCTCAAATATTATTGGATGAGAAAAAGAATGGAAACCAACGGTTCCCAAACCATAGCCTAGGCAAATCAAACCAATCAATAAGAAAGGTTGTATTACTGAGAATTTGAGAAACATTCGGAATCGCATGATTCCTATGCTTGTGTTTGTGTTCTTTGGTGATCTTTCTGTCAAGTTCTATTCGTTCAAAGATTTTTGGACGAGAAAAAGAATGGAAACCAACGGTTCCCAAACCATAGCCTAGGGAAATCAAACCAATGAATAAGAAAGGTTGTGTTATTGAGAATTTGAGAAACATTCGGAATCGCATGATTCGTATGCTTGTGTTTGTGTTGTGTGGTGATCTTTCTATCAAGTTCTATAAGTTCAAAGATTTTTTGACGAGAAAAAGAATGGAAAACAACGGTTCCCAAACCATAGCTAAGGCAAATCTAACCAATGAATAAGAAAGGTTGTATTACTGAGAATTTGAGAAACATTCGAAATCGCATGATTCGTTTGCTTGTGTTTGTGTTGTTTGGTGATCTTTCTATCAAGTTCATTTAGTTCAAAGATTTTTGGACGACAAACAGAATGGAAACCAACGGTTCCCAACCCATAGCCTAGGCAAATCAAACCAATCAATAAGAAAGGTTGTGTTATTGAGAATTTGAGAAACATTCGCATGATTCGTATGCTTGTGTTTGTATTGTTTGGTGACCTTTCTATCAAGTTCAATTTGTTCAAAGATTTTTGGACGACAAAAAGAATGGAAACCAACGGTTCCCAAACCATAGCCTAGGCAAATCAAACCAATGAATAAGAAAGGTTGTGTTATTGAGAATTTGAGAAACATTCGGAATCGCATGATTCGTGTGATTGTTTTTGTGTTGTTTGGTGATCTTTCTATCAAGTTCTATTAGTTCAAAGATTTTTTGATGAGAAAAAGAATGGAAAACAACGGTTCCCAAACCATAGCCAAGGCAAATCTAACCATTGAATAAGAAAGGTTGTATTACTGAGAATTTGAGAAACATTCGAAATCGCATGATTCGTATGCTTATGTTGGTGTTGTTTGGTGATCTTTCCATCACGTTCTATTAGTTTAAAGATTTTTTGACGAGAAAAAGAATGGAAAACAACGGTTCCCAAACCATAGCCAAGGTAAATAAAACCAATGAATAAGAAAGGTTGTATTATTGAGAATTTGAGAAACATTCGAAATCTCATGATTCGTATGCTTGTGTTGGTGTTGTTTGGTGATCTTTCTATCAAGTTAATTAGTTCAAAGATTATAGGACAAGAAAAAGAATGGAAACCTACGGTTCCCAAACCATAGCCTAGGCAAATCAAACCAATCAATAAGAAAGGTTGTGTTATTGAGAATTTGAGAAACATTCGAAATCGCATGATTCGTATGCTTGTGTTGGTGTTGTTTGGTGATCTTTCCATCAAGTTCTATTAGTTTAATGATGTTTTGACGAGAAAAAGAATGGAAAACAACGGTTAAACCAATGATTAAGAAAGGTTGTATTACTGAGAATTTGAGAAACATTCGGAATCGCATGATTCGTATGCTTGTGTTTGTGTTCTTTGGTGATCTTTCTATCAAGTTCTATTAGTTCAAAGATTTTTTGATGAGGAAAAGAATGGAAAACAACGTTTCCCAAACCATAGCCAAGGCAAATTAAACCAATGAATAAGAAAGGTTGTATTACTGAGAATTTGAGAAACATTCGAAATCTCATGATTCGTATGCTTGTGTTGGTGTTGTTTGGTGATCTTTCTATCAAGTTCAATTAGCTCAAAGATTATTGGACGAGAAAAAGAATCGAAACCAACGGTTCCCAAACCATAGCCTAGGCAAATCAAACCAATCAATAAGAAAGGTTGTATTACTGAGAATTTGAGAAACATTCGGAATCGCATGATTCCTATGCTTGTGTTTGTGTTCTTTGGTGATCTTTCTGTCAAGTTCTATTAGTTCAAAGATTTTTGGACGAGAAAAAGAATGGAAACCAACGGTTCCCAAATCATAGCCTAGGGAAATCAAACCAATGAATAAGAAAGGTTGTGTTATTGAGAATTTGAGAAACATTCGGAATCGCACGATTCGTATGCTTGTGTTTGTCTTGTTTGGTGATCTTTCTATCAAGTTCTATTAGTTCAAAGATTTTTTGACGAGAAAAAGAATGGAAAACAACGGTTCCCAAACCATAGCCAAGGCAAATCTAACCAATGAATAAGAAAGGTTGTATTACTGAGAATTTGAGAAACATTCGAAATCGCATGATTCGTTTGCTTGTGTTTGTGTTGTTTGGTGATCTTTCTATCAAGTTCATTTAGTTCAAAGATTTTTGGACGATAAAAAGAATGGAAACCAACGGTTCCTAAACCATAGCCTAGGCAAATCAAACCAATCAATAAGAAAGGTTGTGTTATTGAGAATTTGAAAAACATTCGGAATCGCATTATTCGTATGGTTATGTTGGTGTTGTTTGGTGATCTTTCTATCAAGTTCTACTAGTTTAAAGATTTTTGGACGAGAAAAAGAATGGAAACCAACGGTTCCCAAACCATTGCCTAGGCAAATCAAACCAATGAATAAGAAAGGTTGTGTTATTGAGAATTTGAGAAACATTCGGAATCGCATGATTCGTATGCTTGTTTTTGTGTTGTTTGGTGATCTTTCTATCAAGTTTTATTAGTTCAAAGATTTTTTGACGAGAAAAAAAATGGAAAACAACAGTTCCCAAACCATAGCCAAGGCAAATCTAACCATTGAATAAGAAAGGTTGTATTACTGAGAATTTGAGAGACATTCGAAATCGCATGATTCGTATGCTTATGTTGGTGTTGTTTGGTGATCTTTCCATCACGTTCTATTAGTTTAAAGATTTTTTGACGAGAAAGAGAATGGAAAACAACGGTTCCCAAACCATAGCCAAGGCAAATAAAACCAATGAATAAGAAAGGTTGTATTATTGAGAATTTGAGAAACATTCGAAATCGCATGATTCGTATGCTTGTGTTGGTGTTGTTTGGTGATCTTTCTATCAAGTTAATTAGTTCAAAGATTATAGGACAAGAAAAAGAATGGAAACCTACGTTTCCCAAACCATAGCCTAGGCAAATTAAACCAATCAATAAGAAAGGTTGTGTTATTGAGAATTTGAGAAACATTCGAAATCGCATGATTCGTATGCTTGTGTTTGTGTTGTTTGGTGATCTTTCTATCAAGTTCTATTAGTTCAAAGATTTTTTGACGAGAAAAAGAATGGAAAAGAACGGTTCCCAAACCATAGCCAAGGCAAATCAAACCAATGAATAAGAACGGTTGTATTATTGAGAATTTGAGAAACATTCGAAATCGCATGATTCGTATGCTTGTGTTGGTGTTGTTTGGTGATCTTTCTATCAAGTTAATTAGTTCAAAGATTATTGGACGAGAAAAATAATGGAAACCAACGGTTCCCAAACCATAGCCTAGGCAAATCAAACCAATCAATAAGAAAGGTTGTGTTATTGAGAATTTGAGAAACATTCGAAATCGCATGATTCGTATGCTTGTGTTGGTGTTGTTTGGTGATCTTTCCATCAAGTTCTATTAGTTTAAAGATGTTTTGACGAGAAAAAGAATGGAAAACAACGGTTCCTAAACCATAGCCAAATCAAACCAAACCAATGATTAAGAAAGGTTGTATTACTGAGAATTTGAGAAACATTCGGAATCGCATGATTCGTATGCTTGTGTTTGTGTTCTTTGGTGATCTTTCTATCAAGTTCTATTAGTTCAAAGATTTTTTGATGAGGAAAAGAATGGAAAACAACGTTTCCCAAACCATAGCCAAGGCAAATTAAACCAATGAATAAGAAAGGTTGTATTACTGAGAATTTGAGAAACATTCGAAATCTCATGATTCGTATGCTTGTGTTGGTGTTGTTTGGTGATCTTTCTATCAAGTTCAATTAGCTCAAAGATTATTGGACGAGAAAAAGAATGGAAACCAACGGTTCCCAAACCATAGCCTAGGCAAATCAAACCAATCAATAAGAAAGGTTGTATTACTGAGAATTTGAGAAACATTCGGAATCGCATGATTCCTATGCTTGTGTTTGTGTTCTTTGGTGATCTTTCTGTCAAGTTCTATTAGTTCAAAGATTTTTGGACGAGAAAAAGAATGGAAACCAACGGTTCCCAAATCATAGCCTAGGGAAATCAAACCAATGAATAAGAAAGGTTGTGTTATTGAGAATTTGAGAAACATTCGGAATCGCACGATTCGTATGCTTGTGTTTGTCTTGTTTGGTGATCTTTCTATCAAGTTCTATTAGTTCAAAGATTTTTTGACGAGAAAAAGAATGGAAAACAACGGTTCCCAAACCATAGCCAAGGCAAATCTAACCAATGAATAAGAAAGGTTGTATTATTGAGAATTTGAGAAACATTCGAAATCGCATGATTCGTTTGCTTGTGTTTGTGTTGTTTGGTGATCTTTCTATCAAGTTCATTTAGTTCAAAGATTTTTGGACGATAAAAAGAATGGAAACCAACGGTTCCTAAACCATAGCCTAGGCAAATCAAACCAATCAATAAGAAAGGTTGTGTTATTGAGAATTTGAAAAACATTCGGAATCGCATTATTCGTATGGTTATGTTGGTGTTGTTTGGTGATCTTTCTATCAAGTTCTACTAGTTTAAAGATTTTTGGACGAGAAAAAGAATGGAAACCAACGGTTCCCAAACCATTGCCTAGGCAAATCAAACCAATGAATAAGAAAGGTTGTGTTATTGAGAATTTGAGAAACATTCGGAATCGCATGATTCGTATGCTTGTTTTTGTGTTGTTTGGTGATCTTTCTATCAAGTTTTATTAGTTCAAAGATTTTTTGACGAGAAAAAAAATGGAAAACAACAGTTCCCAAACCATAGCCAAGGCAATCTAACCATTGAATAAGAAAGGTTGTATTACTGAGAATTTGAGAGACATTCGAAATCGCATGATTCGTATGCTTATGTTGGTGTTGTTTGGTGATCTTTCCATCACGTTCTATTAGTTTAAAGATTTTTTGACGAGAAAGAGAATGGAAAACAACGGTTCCCAAACCATAGCCAAGGCAAATAAAACCAATGAATAAGAAAGGTTGTATTATTGAGAATTTGAGAAACATTCGAAATCGCATGATTCGTATGCTTGTGTTGGTGTTGTTTGGTGATCTTTCTATCAAGTTAATTAGTTCAAAGATTATAGGACAAGAAAAAGAATGGAAACCTACGTTTCCCAAACCATAGCCTAGGCAAATCAAACCAATCAATAAGAAAGGTTGTGTTATTGAGAATTTGAGAAACATTCGAAATCGCATGATTCGTATGCTTGTGTTTGTGTTGTTTGGTGATCTTTCTATCAAGTTCTATTAGTTCAAAGATTTTTTGACGAGAAAAAGAATGGAAAAGAACGGTTCCCAAACCATAGCCAAGGCAAATCAAACCAATGAATAAGAACGGTTGTATTATTGAGAATTTGAGAAACATTCGAAATCGCATGATTCGTATGCTTGTGTTGGTGTTGTTTGGTGATCTTTCTATCAAGTTAATTAGTTCAAAGATTATTGGACGAGAAAAATAATGGAAACCAACGGTTCCCAAACCATAGCCTAGGCAAATCAAACCAATCAATAAGAAAGGTTGTGTTATTGAGAATTTGAGAAACATTCGAAATCGCATGATTCGTATGCTTGTGTTGGTGTTGTTTGGTGATCTTTCCATCAAGTTCTATTAGTTTAAAGATGTTTTGACGAGAAAAAGAATGGAAAACAACGGTTCCTAAACCATAGCCAAGGCAAACCAAACCAATGATTAAGAAAGGTTGTATTACTGAGAATTTGAGAAACATTCGGAATCGCATGATTCGTATGCTTGTGTTTGTGTTCTTTGGTGATCTTTCTATCAAGTTCTATTAGTTCAAAGATTTTTTGATGAGGAAAAGAATGGAAAACAACGTTTCCCAAACCATAGCCAAGGCAAATTAAACCAATGAATAAGAAAGGTTGTCTTACTGAGAATTTGAGAAACATTCGAAATCTCATGATTCGTATGCTTGTGTTGGTGTTGTTTGGTGATCTTTCTATCAAGTTCAATTAGCTCAAAGATTATTGGACGAGAAAAAGAATGGAAACCAACGGTTCCCAAACCATAGCCTAGGCAAATCAAACCAATCAATAACAAAGGTTGTATTACTGAGAATTTGAGAAACATTCGGAATCGCATGATTCCTATGCTTGTGTTTGTGTTCTTTGGTGATCTTTCTGTCAAGTTCTATTAGTTCAAAGATTTTTGGACGAGAAAAAGAATGGAAACCAACGGTTCCCAAATCATAGCCTAGGGAAATCAAACCAATGAATAAGAAAGGTTGTGTTATTGAGAATTTGAGAAACATTCGGAATCGCACGATTCGTATGCTTGTGTTTGTCTTGTTTGGTGATCTTTCTATCAAGTTCTATTAGTTCAAAGATTTTTTGACGAGAAAAAGAATGGAAAACAACGGTTCCCAAACCATAGCCAAGGCAAATCTAACCAATGAATAAGAAAGGTTGTATTACTGAGAATTTGAGAAACATTCGAAATCGCATGATTCGTTTGCTTGTGTTTGTGTTGTTTGGTGATCTTTCTATCAAGTTCATTTAGTTCAAAGATTTTTGGACGATAAAAAGAATGGAAACCAACGGTTCCTAAACCATAGCCTAGGCAAATCAAACCAATCAATAAGAAAGGTTGTGTTATTGAGAATTTGAAAAACATTCGGAATCGCATTATTCGTATGGTTATGTTGGTGTTGTTTGGTGATCTTTCTATCAAGTTCTACTAGTTTAAAGATTTTTGGACGAGAAAAAGAATGGAAACCAACGGTTCCCAAACCATTGCCTAGGCAAATCAAACCAATGAATAAGAAAGGTTGTGTTATTGAGAATTTGAGAAACATTCGGAATCGCATGATTCGTATGCTTGTTTTTGTGTTGTTTGGTGATCTTTCTATCAAGTTTTATTAGTTCAAAGATTTTTTGACGAGAAAAAAAATGGAAAACAACAGTTCCCAAACCATAGCCAAGGCAAATCTAACCATTGAATAAGAAAGGTTGTATTACTGAGAACTTGAGAGACATTCGAAATCGCATGATTCGTATGCTTATGTTGGTGTTGTTTGGTGATCTTTCCATCACGTTCCATTAGTTTAAAGATTTTTTGACGAGAAAGAGAATGGAAAACAACGGTTCCCAAACCATAGCCAAGGCAAATAAAACCAATGAATAAGAAAGGTTGTATTATTGAGAATTTGAGAAACATTCGAAATCGCATGATTCGTATGCTTGTGTTGGTGTTGTTTGGTGATCTTTCTATCAAGTTAATTAGTTCAAAGATTATAGGACAAGAAAAAGAATGGAAACCTACGTTTCCCAAACCATAGCCTAGGCAAATCAAACCAATCAATAAGAAAGGTTGTGTTATTGAGAATTTGAGAAACATTCGAAATCGCATGATTCGTATGCTTGTGTTTGTGTTGTTTGGTGATCTTTCTATCAAGTTCTATTAGTTCAAAGATTTTTTGACGAGAAAAAGAATGGAAAAGAACGGTTCCCAAACCATAGCCAAGGCAAATCAAACCAATGAATAAGAACGGTTGTATTATTGAGAATTTGAGAAACATTCGAAATCGCATGATTCGTATGCTTGTGTTGGTGTTGTTTGGTGATCTTTCTATCAAGTTAATTAGTTCAAAGATTATTGGACGAGAAAAATAATGGAAACCAACGGTTCCCAAACCATAGCCTAGGCAAATCAAACCAATCAATAAGAAAGGTTGTGTTATTGAGAATTTGAGAAACATTCGAAATCGCATGATTCGTATGCTTGTGTTGGTGTTGTTTGGTGATCTTTCCATCAAGTTCTATTAGTTTAAAGATGTTTTGACGAGAAAAAGAATGGAAAACAACGGTTCCTAAACCATAGCCAAGGCAAACCAAACCAATGATTAAGAAAGGTTGTATTACTGAGAATTTGAGAAACATTCGGAATCGCATGATTCGTATGCTTGTGTTTGTGTTCTTTGGTGATCTTTCTATCAAGTTCTATTAGTTCAAAGATTTTTTGATGAGGAAAAGAATGGAAAACAACGTTTCCCAAACCATAACCAAGGCAAATTAAACCAATGAATAAGAAAGGTTGTATTACTGAGAATTTGAGAAACATTCGAAATCTCATGATTCGTATGCTTGTGTTGGTGTTGTTTGGTGATCTTTCTATCAAGTTCAATTAGCTCAAAGATTATTGGACGAGAAAAAGAATGGAAACCAACGGTTCCCAAACCATAGCCAAGGCAAATCTAACCAATGAATAAGAAAGGTTGTATTACTGAGAATTTGAGAAACATTCGAAATCGCATGATTCGTTTGCTTGTGTTTGTGTTGTTTGGTGATCTTTCTATCAAGTTCATTTAGTTCAAATATTTTTGGACGACAAACAGAATGGAAACCAACGGTTCCCAACCCATAGCCTAGGCAAATCAAACCAATCAATAAGAAAGGTTGTGTTATTGAGAATTTGAGAAACATTCGCATGATTCGTATGCTTGTGTTTGTATTGTTTGGTGACCTTTCTATCAAGTTCAATTTGTTCAAAGATTTTTGGACGACAAAAAGAATGGAAACCAACGGTTCCTAAACCATAGCCTAGGCAAATCAAACCAATCAATAAGAAAGGATGTGTTATTGAGAATTTGAAAAACATTCGGAATCGCATTATTCGTATGGTTGTGTTGGTGTTGTTTGGTGATCTTTCTATCAAGTTCTACTAGTTCAAAGATTTTTGGACGAGAAAAAGAATGGAAACCAACGGTTCCCAAACCATTGCCTAGGCAAATCAAACCAATGAATAAGAAAGGTTGTGTTATTGAGAATTTGAGAAACATTCGGAATCGCATGATTCGTATGCTTGTTTTTGTGTTGTTTGGTGATCTTTCTATCAAGTTCTATTAGTTCAAAGATTTTTTGACGAGAAAAAGAATAGAAAACAACGGTTCCCAAACCATAGCCAAGGCAAATCTAACCATTGAATAAGAAAGGTTGTATTACTGAGAATTTGAGAAACATTCGAAATCGCATGATTCGTATGCTTATGTTGGTGTTGTTTGGTGATCTTTCCATCACGTTCTATTAGTTTAAAGATTTTTTGACGAGAAAAAGAATGGAAAACAACGGTTTCCAAACCATAGCCAAGGCAAATCTAACCATTGAATAAGAAAGGTTGTATTACTGAGAATTTGAGAAACATTCGAAATCGCATGATTCGTATGCTTATGTTGGTGTTGTTTGGTGATCTTTCCATCACGTTCTATTAGTTTAAAGATTTTTTGACGAGAAAAAGAATGGAAAACAACGGTTCCCAAACCATAGCCAAGGTAAATAAAACCAATGAATAAGAAAGGTTGTATTATTGAGAATTTGAGAAACATTCGAAATCTCATGATTCGTATGCTTGTGTTGGTGTTGTTTGGTGATCTTTCTATCAAGTTAATTAGTTCAAAGATTATAGGACAAGAAAAAGAATGGAAACCTACGGTTCCCAAACCATAGCCTAGGCAAATCAAACCAATCAATAAGAAAGGTTGTGTTATTGAGAATTTGAGAAACATTCGAAATCGCATGATTCGTATGTTTGTGTTGGTGTTGTTTGGTGATCTTTCCATCAAGTTCTATTAGTTTAAAGATGTTTTGACGAGAAAAAGAATGGAAAACAACGGTTCCTAAACCATTACCAAGGCAAACCAAACCAATGATTAAGAAAGGTTGTATTACTGAGAATTTGAGAAACATTCGGAATCGCATTATTCGTATGCTTGTGTTTGTGTTCTTTGGTGATCTTTCTATCAAGTTCTATTAGTTCAAAGATTTTTTGATGAGGAAAAGAATGGAAAACAACGTTTCCCAAACCATAGCCAAGGCAAATTAAACCAATGAATAAGAAAGGTTGTATTACTGAGAATTTGAGAAACATTCGAAATCTCATGATTCGTATGCTTGTGTTGGTGTTGTTTGGTGATCTTTCTATCAAGTTCAATTAGCTCAAAGATTATTGGACGAGAAAAAGAATGGAAACCAACGGTTCCCAAACCATAGCCTAGGCAAATCAAACCAATCAATAAGAAAGGTTGTATTACTGAGAATTTGAGAAACATTCGGAATCGCATGATTCCTATGCTTGTGTTTGTGTTCTTTGGTGATCTTTCTGTCAAGTTCTATTAGTTCAAAGATTTTTGGACGAGAAAAAGAATGGAAACCAACGGTTCCCAAATCATAGCCTAGGGAAATCAAACCAATGAATAAGAAAGGTTGTGTTATTGAGAATTTGAGAAACATTCGGAATCGCATGATTCGTATGCTTGTGTTTGTCTTGTTTGGTGATCTTTCTATCAAGTTCTATTAGTTCAAAGATTTTTTGACGAGAAAAAGAATGGAAAACAACGGTTCCCAAACCATAGCCAAGGCAAATCTAACCAATGAATAAGAAAGGTTGTATTACTGAGAATTTGAGAAACATTCGAAATCGCATGATTCGTTTGCTTGTGTTTGTGTTGTTTGGTGATCTTTCTATCAAGTTCATTTAGTTCAAAGATATTTGGACGACAAAAAGAATGGAAACCAACGGTTCCTAAACCATAGCCTAGGCAAATCAAACCAATCAATAAGAAAGGTTGTGTTATTGAGAATTTGAAAAACATTCGGAATCGCATTATTCGTATGGTTGTGTTGGTGTTGTTTGGTGATCTTTCTATCAAGTTCTACTAGTTTAAAGATTTTTGGACGAGAAAAAGAATGGAAACCAACGGTTCCCAAACCATTGCCTAGGCAAATCAAACCAATGAATAAGAAAGGTTGTGTTATTGAGAATTTGAGAAACATTCGGAATCGCATGATTCGTATGCTTGTTTTTGTGTTGTTTGGTGATCTTTCTATCAAGTTTTATTAGTTCAAAGATTTTTTGACGAGAAAAAGAATGGAAAACAACAGTTCCCAAACCATAGCCAAGGCAAATCAAACCAATGAATAAGAAAGGTTGTATTATTGAGAATTTGAGAAACATTCGAAATCGCATGATTCGTATGCTTGTGTTGGTGTTGTTTGGTGATCTTTCTATCAAGTTAATTAGTTCAAAGATTATAGGACAAGAAAAAGAATGGAAACCTACGGTTCCCAAACCATAGCCTAGGCAAATCAAACCAATCAATAAGAAAGGTTGTGTTATTGAGAATTTGAGAAACATTCGAAATCGCATGATTCGTATGCTTGTATTTGTGTTGTTTGGTGATCTTTCTATCAAGTTCTATTAGTTCAAAGATTTTTTGACGAGAAAAAGAATGGAAAACAACGGTTCCCAAACCATAGCCAAGGCAAATCAAACCAATGAATAAGAACGGTTGTATTATTGAGAATTTGAGAAACATTCGAAATCGCATGATTCGTATGCTTGTGTTGGTGTTGTTTGGTGATCTTCCTATCAAGTTAATTAGTTCAAAGATTATTGGACGAGAAAAATAATGGAAACCAACGGTTCCCAAACCATAGCCTAGGCAAATCAAACCAATCAATAAGAAAGGTTGTGTTATTGAGAATTTGAGAAACATTCGAAATCGCATGATTCATATGCTTGTGTTGGTGTTGTTTGGTGATCTTTCCATCAAGTTCTATTAGTTCAAAGATTTTTTGATGAGGAAAAGAATGGAAAACAACGTTTCCCAAACCATAGCCAAGGCAAATTAAACCAATGAATAAGAAAGGTTGTATTACTGAGAATTTGAGAAACATTCGAAATCTCATGATTCGTATGCTTGTATTGGTGTTGTTTGGTGATCTTTCTATCAAGTTCAATTAGCTCAAAGATTATTGGACGAGAAAAAGAATGGAAACCAACGGTTCCCAAACCATAGCCTAGGCAAATCAAACCAATCAATAAGAAAGGTTGTATTACTGAGAATTTGAGAAACATTCGGAATCGCATGATTCGTATGCTTGTGTTTGTGTTCTTTGGTGATCTTTCTGTCAAGTTCTATTAGTTCAAAGATTTTTGGACGAGAAAAAGAATGGAAACCAACGGTTCCCAAATCATAGCCTAGGGAAATCAAACCAATGAATAAGAAAGGTTGTGTTATTGAGAATTTGAGAAACATTCGGAATCGCATGATTCGTATGCTTGTGTTTGTATTGTTTGGTGATCTTTCTATCAAGTTCTATTAGTTCAAAGATTTTTTGACGAGAAAAAGAATGGAAAACAACGGTTCCCAAACCATAGCCAAGGCAAATCTAACCAATGAATAAGAAAGGTTGTATTACTGAGAATTTGAGAAACATTCGAAATCGCATGATTCGTATGCTTGTGTTTGTATTGTTTGGTGACCTTTCTATCAAGTTCAATTTGTTCAAAGATTTTTGGACGACAAAAAGAATGGAAACCAACGGTTCCTAAACCATAGCCTAGGCAAATCAAACCAATCAATAAGAAAGGTTGTGTTATTGAGAATTTGGAAAACATTCGGAATCGCATTATTCGTATGGTTGTGTTGGTGTTGTTTGGTGATCTTTCTATCAAGTTCTACTAGTTCAAAGATTTTTGGACGAGAAAAAGAATGGAAACCAACGGTTCCCAAACCATATCCTAGGCAAATCAAACCAATGAATAAGAAAGGTTGTGTTATTGAGAATTTGAGAAACATTCGGAATCGCATGATTCGTATGCTTGTTTTTGTGTTGTTTGGCGATCTTTCTATCAAGTTCTATTAGTTCAAAGATTTTTTGACGAGAAAAAGAATGGAAAACAACGGTTCCCAAACCATAGCCTAGGCAAATTAAACCAATGAATAAGAAAGGTTGTATTGCTGAGAATTTGAGAAACATTCGAAATCTCATGATTCGTATGCTTGTGTTGGTGTTGTTTGGTGATCTTTCTATCAAGTTCAATTAGCTCAAAGATTATTGGACGAGAAAAAGAATGGAAACCAACGGTTACCAAACCACAGCCTAGGCAAATCAAACCAATCAATAAGAAAGGTTGTATTACTGAGAATTTGAGAAACATTCGGAATCGCATGATTCCTATGCTTGTGTTTGTGTTCTTTGATGATCTTTCTGTCAAGTTCTATTAGTTCAAAGATTTTTGGACGAGAAAAAGAATGGAAACCAACGGTTCCCAAACCATAGCCTAGGGAAATCAAACCAATGAATAAGAAAGGTTGTGTTATTGAGAATTTGAGAAACATTCGAAATCGCATGATTCGTATGCTTGTGTTTGTGTTGTTTGGTGATCTTTCTATCAAGTTCTATTAGTTCAAAGATTTTTTGACGAGAAAAAGAATGGAAAACAACGGTTCCCAAACCATAGCCAAGGCAAATCTAACCAATGAATAAGAAAGGTTGTATTACTGAGAATTTGAGAAACATTCGAAATCGCATGATTCGTTTGCTTGTGTTTGTGTTGTTTGGTGATCTTTCTATCAAGGTCATTTAGTTCAAAGATTTTTGGACGACAAACAGAATGGAAACCAACGGTTCCCAACCCATAGCCTAGGCAAATCAAACCAATCAATAAGAAAGGTTGTGTTATTGAGAATTTGAGAAACATTCGCATGATTCGTATGCTTGTGTTTGTATTGTTTGGTGACCTTTCTATCAAGTTCAATTTGTTCAAAGATTTTTGGACGACAAAAAGAATGGAAACCAACGGTTCCTAAACCATAGCCTAGGCAAATCAAACCAATCAATAAGAAAGGTTGTGTTATTGAGAATTTGGAAAACATTCGGAATCGCATTATTCGTATGGTTGTGTTGGTGTTGTTTGGTGATCTTTCTATCAAGTTCTACTAGTTCAAAGATTTTTGGACGAGAAAAGGAATGGAAACCAACGGTTCCCAAACCATAGCCTAGGCAAATCAAACCAATGAATAAGAAAGGTTGTGTTATTGAGAATTTGAGAAACATTCGGAATCGCATGATTCGTATGCTTGTTTTTGTGTTGTTTGGCGATCTTTCTATCAAGTTCTATTAGTTCAAAGATTTTTTGACGAGAAAAAGAATGGAAAACAACGGTTCCCAAACCATAGCCAAGGCAAATCTAACCATTGAATAAGAAAGGTTGTATTACTGAGAATTTGAGAAACATTCGAAATCGCATGATTCGTATGCCTGTGTTTGTGTTGTTTGGTGATCTTTCTATCAAGTTCTATTAGTTCAAAGATTTTTTGACGAGAAAAATAATGGAAAACAACGGTTCCCAAACCATAGCCAAGGCAAATCAAACCAATGAATAAGAACGGTTGTATTATTGAGAATTTGAGAAACATTCGAAATCGCATGATTCGTATGCTTGTGTTGGTGTTGTTTGGTGATCTTTCTATCAAGTTAATTAGTTCAAAGATTATAGGACAAGAAAAAGAATGGAAACCTACGGTTCCCAAACCATAGCCTAGGCAAATCAAACCAATCAATAAGAAAGGTTGTGTTATTGAGAATTTGAGAAACATTCGAAATCGCATGATTCGTATGCTTGTGTTGGTGTTGTTTGGTGATCTTTCCATCAAGTTCTATTAGTTTAATGATGTTTTGACGAGAAAAAGAATGGAAAACAACGGTTCCTAAACCATTACCAAGGCAAACCAAACCAATGATTAAGAAAGGTTGTATTACTGAGAATTTGAGAAACATTCGGAATCGCATGATTCGTATGCTTGTGTTTGTGTTCTTTGGTGATCTTTCTATCAAGTTCTATTAGTTCAAAGATTTTTTGATGAGGAAAAGAATGGAAAACAACGTTTCCCAAACCATAGCCAAGGCAAATTAAACCAATGAATAAGAAAGGTTGTATTACTGAGAATTTGAGAAACATTCGAAATCTCATGATTCGTATGCTTGTGTTGGTGTTGTTTGGTGATCTTTCTATCAAGTTCAATTAGCTCAAAGATTATTGGACGAGAAAAAGAATGGAAACCAACGGTTCCCAAACCATAGCCTAGGCAAATCAAACCAATCAATAAGAAAGGTTGTATTACTGAGAATTTGAGAAACATTCGGAATCGCATGATTCCTATGCTTGTGTTTGTGTTCTTTGGTGATCTTTCTGTCAAGTTCTATTAGTTCAAAGATTTTTGGACGAGAAAAAGAATGGAAACCAACGGTTCCCAAATCATAGCCTAGGGAAATCAAACCAATGAATAAGAAAGGTTGTGTTATTGAGAATTTGAGAAACATTCGGAATCGCACGATTCGTATGCTTGTGTTTGTCTTGTTTGGTGATCTTTCTATCAAGTTCTATTAGTTCAAAGATTTTTTGACGAGAAAAAGAATGGAAAACAACGGTTCCCAAACCATAGCCAAGGCAAATCTAACCAATGAATAAGAAAGGTTGTATTACTGAGAATTTGAGAAACATTCGAAATCGCATGATTCGTTTGCTTGTGTTTGTGTTGTTTTGTGATCTTTCTATCAAGTTCATTTAGTTCAAAGATTTTTGGACGATAAAAAGAATGGAAACCAACGGTTCCTAAACCATAGCCTAGGCAAATCAAACCAATCAATAAGAAAGGTTGTGTTATTGAGAATTTGAAAAACATTCGGAATCGCATTATTCGTATGGTTATGTTGGTGTTGTTTGGTGATCTTTCTATCAAGTTCTACTAGTTTAAAGATTTTTGGACGAGAAAAAGAATGGAAACCAACGGTTCCCAAACCATTGCCTAGGCAAATCAAACCAATGAATAAGAAAGGTTGTGTTATTGAGAATTTGAGAAACATTCGGAATCGCATGATTCGTATGCTTGTTTTTGTGTTGTTTGGTGATCTTTCTATCAAGTTTTATTAGTTCAAAGATTTTTTGACGAGAAAAAAAATGGAAAACAACAGTTCCCAAACCATAGCCAAGGCAAATCTAACCATTGAATAAGAAAGGTTGTATTACTGAGAATTTGAGAGACATTCGAAATCGCATGATTCGTATGCTTATGTTGGTGTTGTTTGGTGATCTTTCCATCACGTTCTATTAGTTTAAAGATTTTTTGACGAGAAAGAGAATGGAAAACAACGGTTCCCAAACCATAGCCAAGGCAAATAAAACCAATGAATAAGAAAGGTTGTATTATTGAGAATTTGAGAAACATTCGAAATCGCATGATTCGTATGCTTGTGTTGGTGTTGTTTGGTGATCTTTCTATCAAGTTAATTAGTTCAAAGATTATAGGACAAGAAAAAGAATGGAAACCTACGTTTCCCAAACCATAGCCTAGGCAAATCAAACCAATCAATAAGAAAGGTTGTGTTATTGAGAATTTGAGAAACATTCGAAATCGCATGATTCGTATGCTTGTGTTTGTGTTGTTTGGTGATCTTTCTATCAAGTTCTATTAGTTCAAAGATTTTTTGACGAGAAAAAGAATGGAAAACAACGGTTCCCAAACCATAGCCAAGGCAAATCAAACCAATGAATAAGAACGGTTGTATTATTGAGAATTTGAGAAACATTCGAAATCGCATGATTCGTATGCTTGTGTTGGTGTTGTTTGGTGATCTTTCTATCAAGTTAATTAGTTCAAAGATTATTGGACGAGAAAAATAATGGAAACCAACGGTTCCCAAACCATAGCCTAGGCAAATCAAACCAATCAATAAGAAAGGTTGTGTTATTGAGAATTTGAGAAACATTCGAAATCGCATGATTCGTATGCTTGTGTTGGTGTTGTTTGGTGATCTTTCCATGAAGTTCTATTAGTTTAAAGATGTTTTGACGAGAAAAAGAATGGAAAACAACGGTTCCTAAACCATAGCCAAGGCAAACCAAACCAATGATTAAGAAAGGTTGTATTACTGAGAATTTGAGAAACATTCGGAATCGCATGATTCGTATGCTTGTGTTTGTGTTCTTTGGTGATCTTTCTATCAAGTTCTATTAGTTCAAAGATTTTTTGATGAGGAAAAGAATGGAAAACAACGTTTCCCAAACCATAGCCAAGGCAAATTAAACCAATGAATAAGAAAGGTTGTATTACTGAGAATTTGAGAAACATTCGAAATCTCATGATTCGTATGCTTGTGTTGGTGTTGTTTGGTGATCTTTCTATCAAGTTCAATTAGCTCAAAGATTATTGGACGAGAAAAAGAATGGAAACCAACGGTTCCCAAACCATAGCCAAGGCAAATCTAACCAATGAATAAGAAAGGTTGTATTATTGAGAATTTGAGAAACATTCGAAATCGCATGATTCGTTTGCTTGTGTTTGTGTTGTTTGGTGATCTTTCTATCAAGTTCATTTAGTTCAAAGATTTTTGGACGACAAACAGAATGGAAACCAACGGTTCCCAACCCATAGCCTAGGCAAATCAAACCAATCAATAAGAAAGGTTGTGTTATTGAGAATTTGAGAAACATTCGCATGATTCGTATGCTTGTGTTTGTATTGTTTGGTGACCTTTCTATCAAGTTCAATTTGTTCAAAGATTTTTGGACGACAAAAAGAATGGAAACCAACGGTTCCTAAACCATAGCCTAGGCAAATCAAACCAATCAATAAGAAAGGATGTGTTATTGAGAATTTGAAAAACATTCGGAATCGCATTATTCGTATGGTTGTGTTGGTGTTGTTTGGTGATCTTTCTATCAAGTTCTACTAGTTCAAAGATTTTTGGACGAGAAAAAGAATGGAAACCAACGGTTCCCAAACCATTGCCTAGGCAAATCAAACCAATGAATAAGAAAGGTTGTGTTATTGAGAATTTGAGAAACATTCGGAATCGCATGATTCGTATGCTTGTTTTTGTGTTGTTTGGTGATCTTTCTATCAAGTTCTATTAGTTCAAAGATTTTTTGACGAGAAAAAGAATAGAAAACAACGGTTCCCAAACCATAGCCAAGGCAAATCTAACCATTGAATAAGAAAGGTTGTATTACTGAGAATTTGAGAAACATTCGAAATCGCATGATTCGTATGCTTATGTTGGTGTTGTTTGGTGATCTTTCCATCACGTTCTATTAGTTTAAAGATTTTTTGACGAGAAAAAGAATGGAAAACAACGGTTCCCAAACCATAGCCAAGGCAAATCTAACCATTGAATAAGAAAGGTTGTATTACTGAGAATTTGAGAAACATTCGAAATCGCATGATTCGTATGCTTATGTTGGTGTTGTTTGGTGATCTTTCCATCACGTTCTATTAGTTTAAAGATTTTTTGACGAGAAAAAGAATGGAAAACAACGGTTCCCAAACCATAGCCAAGGTAAATAAAACCAATGAATAAGAAAGGTTGTATTATTGAGAATTTGAGAAACATTCGAAATCTCATGATTCGTATGCTTGTGTTGGTGTTGTTTGGTGATCTTTCTATCAAGTTAATTAGTTCAAAGATTATAGGACAAGAAAAAGAATGGAAACCTACGGTTCCCAAACCATAGCCTAGGCAAATCAAACCAATCAATAAGAAAGGTTGTGTTATTGAGAATTTGAGAAACATTCGAAATCGCATGATTCGTATGCTTGTGTTGGTGTTGTTTGGTGATCTTTCCATCAAGTTCTATTAGTTTAAAGATGTTTTGACGAGAAAAAGAATGGAAAACAACGGTTCCTAAACCATTACCAAGGCAAACCAAACCAATGATTAAGAAAGGTTGTATTACTGAGAATTTGAGAAACATTCGGAATCGCATGATTCGTATGCTTGTGTTTGTGTTTTTTGGTGATCTTTCTATCAAGTTCTATTAGTTCAAAGATTTTTTGATGAGGAAAAGAATGGAAAACAACGTTTCCCAAACCATAGCCAAGGCAAATTAAACCAATGAATAAGAAAGGTTGTATTACTGAGAATTTGAGAAACATTCGAAATCTCATGATTCGTATGCTTGTGTTGGTGTTGTTTGGTGATCTTTCTATCAAGTTCAATTAGCTCAAAGATTATTGGACGAGAAAAAGAATGGAAACCAACGGTTCCCAAACCATAGCCTAGGCAAATCAAACCAATCAATAAGAAAGGTTGTATTACTGAGAATTTGAGAAACATTCGGAATCGCATGATTCCTATGCTTGTGTTTGTGTTCTTTGGTGATCTTTCTGTCAAGTTCTATTAGTTCAAAGATTTTTGGACGAGAAAAAGAATGGAAACCAACGGTTCCCAAATCATAGCCTAGGGAAATCAAACCAATGAATAAGAAAGGTTGTGTTATTGAGAATTTGAGAAACATTCGGAATCGCATGATTCGTATGCTTGTGTTTGTCTTGTTTGGTGATCTTTCTATCAAGTTCTATTAGTTCAAAGATTTTTTGACGAGAAAAAGAATGGAAAACAACAGTTCCCAAACCATAGCCAAGGCAAATCAAACCAATGAATAAGAAAGGTTGTATTATTGAGAATTTGAGAAACATTCGAAATCGCATGATTCGTATGCTTGTGTTGGTGTTGTTTGGTGATCTTTCTATCAAGTTAATTAGTTCAAAGATTATAGGACAAGAAAAAGAATGGAAACCTACGGTTCCCAAACCATAGCCTAGGCAAATCAAACCAATCAATAAGAAAGGTTGTGTTATTGAGAATTTGAGAAACATTCGAAATCGCATGATTCGTATGCTTGTGTTTGTGTTGTTTGGTGATCTTTCTATCAAGTTCTATTAGTTCAAAGATTTTTTGACGAGAAAAAGAATGGAAAACAACGGTTCCCAAACCATAGCCAAGGCAAATCAAACCAATGAATAAGAACGGTTGTATTATTGAGAATTTGAGAAACATTCGAAATCGCATGATTCGTATGCTTGTGTTGGTGTTGTTTGGTGATCTTCCTATCAAGTTAATTAGTTCAAAGATTATTGGACGAGAAAAATAATGGAAACCAACGGTTCCCAAACCATAGCCTAGGCAAATCAAACCAATCAATAAGAAAGGTTGTGTTATTGAGAATTTGAGAAACATTCGAAATCGCATGATTCATATGCTTGTGTTGGTGTTGTTTGGTGATCTTTCCATCAAGTTCTATTAGTTCAAAGATTTTTTGATGAGGAAAAGAATGGAAAACAACGTTTCCCAAACCATAGCCAAGGCAAATTAAACCAATGAATAAGAAAGGTTGTATTACTGAGAATTTGAGAAACATTCGAAATCTCATGATTCGTATGCTTGTATTGGTGTTGTTTGGTGATCTTTCTATCAAGTTCAATTAGCTCAAAGATTATTGGACGAGAAAAAGAATGGAAACCAACGGTTCCCAAACCATAGCCTAGGCAAATCAAACCAATCAATAAGAAAGGTTGTATTACTGAGAATTTGAGAAACATTCGGAATCGCATGATTCGTATGCTTGTGTTTGTGTTCTTTGGTGATCTTTCTGTCAAGTTCTATTAGTTCAAAGATTTTTGGACGAGAAAAAGAATGGAAACCAACGGTTCCCAAATCATAGCCTAGGGAAATCAAACCAATGAATAAGAAAGGTTGTGTTATTGAGAATTTGAGAAACATTCGGAATCGCATGATTCGTATGCTTGTGTTTGTATTGTTTGGTGATCTTTCTATCAAGTTCTATTAGTTCAAAGATTTTTTGACGAGAAAAAGAATGGAAAACAACGGTTCCCAAACCATAGCCAAGGCAAATCTAACCAATGAATAAGAAAGGTTGTATTACTGAGAATTTGAGAAACATTCGAAATCGCATGATTCGTATGCTTGTGTTTGTATTGTTTGGTGACCTTTCTATCAAGTTCAATTTGTTCAAAGATTTTTGGACGACAAAAAGAATGGAAACCAACGGTTCCTAAACCATAGCCTAGGCAAATCAAACCAATCAATAAGAAAGGTTGTGTTATTGAGAATTTGGAAAACATTCGGAATCGCATTATTCGTATGGTTGTGTTGGTGTTGTTTGGTGATCTTTCTATCAAGTTCTACTAGTTCAAAGATTTTTGGACGAGAAAAAGAATGGAAACCAACGGTTCCCAAACCATATCCTAGGCAAATCAAACCAATGAATAAGAAAGGTTGTGTTATTGAGAATTTGAGAAACATTCGGAATCGCATGATTCGTATGCTTGTTTTTGTGTTGTTTGGCGATCTTTCTATCAAGTTCTATTAGTTCAAAGATTTTTTGACGAGAAAAAGAATGGAAAACAACGGTTCCCAAACCATAGCCTAGGCAAATTAAACCAATGAATAAGAAAGGTTGTATTGCTGAGAATTTGAGAAACATTCGAAATCTCATGATTCGTATGCTTGTGTTGGTGTTGTTTGGTGATCTTTCTATCAAGTTCAATTAGCTCAAAGATTATTGGACGAGAAAAAGAATGGAAACCAACGGTTACCAAACCACAGCCTAGGCAAATCAAACCAATCAATAAGAAAGGTTGTATTACTGAGAATTTGAGAAACATTCGGAATCGCATGATTCCTATGCTTGTGTTTGTGTTCTTTGGTGATCTTTCTGTCAAGTTCTATTAGTTCAAAGATTTTTGGACGAGAAAAAGAATGGAAACCAACGGTTCCCAAACCATAGCCTAGGGAAATCAAACCAATGAATAAGAAAGGTTGTGTTATTGAGAATTTGAGAAACATTCGAAATCGCATGATTCGTATGCTTGTGTTTGTGTTGTTTGGTGATCTTTCTATCAAGTTCTATTAGTTCAAAGATTTTTTGACGAGAAAAAGAATGGAAAACAACGGTTCCCAAACCATAGCCAAGGCAAATCTAACCAATGAATAAGAAAGGTTGTATTACTGAGAATTTGAGAAACATTCGAAATCGCATGATTCGTTTGCTTGTGTTTGTGTTGTTTGGTGATCTTTCTATCAAGGTCATTTAGTTCAAAGATTTTTGGACGACAAACAGAATGGAAACCAACGGTTCCCAACCCATAGCCTAGGCAAATCAAACCAATCAATAAGAAAGGTTGTGTTATTGAGAATTTGAGAAACATTCGCATGATTCGTATGCTTGTGTTTGTATTGTTTGGTGACCTTTCTATCAAGTTCAATTTGTTCAAAGATTTTTGGACGACAAAAAGAATGGAAACCAACGGTTCCTAAACCATAGCCTAGGCAAATCAAACCAATCAATAAGAAAGGTTGTGTTATTGAGAATTTGGAAAACATTCGGAATCGCATTATTCGTATGGTTGTGTTGGTGTTGTTTGGTGATCTTTCTATCAAGTTCTACTAGTTCAAAGATTTTTGGACGAGAAAAGGAATGGAAACCAACGGTTCCCAAACCATAGCCTAGGCAAATCAAACCAATGAATAAGAAAGGTTGTGTTATTGAGAATTTGAGAAACATTCGGAATCGCATGATTCGTATGCTTGTTTTTGTGTTGTTTGGCGATCTTTCTATCAAGTTCTATTAGTTCAAAGATTTTTTGACGAGAAAAAGAATGGAAAACAACGGTTCCCAAACCATAGCCAAGGCAAATCTAACCATTGAATAAGAAAGGTTGTATTACTGAGAATTTGAGAAACATTCGAAATCGCATGATTCGTATGCCTGTGTTTGTGTTGTTTGGTGATCTTTCTATCAAGTTCTATTAGTTCAAAGATTTTTTGACGAGAAAAATAATGGAAAACAACGGTTCCCAAACCATAGCCAAGGCAAATCAAACCAATGAATAAGAACGGTTGTATTATTGAGAATTTGAGAAACATTCGAAATCGCATGATTCGTATGCTTGTGTTGGTGTTGTTTGGTGATCTTTCTATCAAGTTAATTAGTTCAAAGTTTATAGGACAAGAAAAAGAATGGAAACCTACGGTTCCCAAACCATAGCCTAGGCAAATCAAACCAATCAATAAGAAAGGTTGTGTTATTGAGAATTTGAGAAACATTCGAAATCGCATGATTCGTATGCTTGTGTTGGTGTTGTTTGGTGATCTTTCCATCAAGTTCTATTAGTTTAATGATGTTTTGACGAGAAAAAGAATGGAAAAAAACGGTTCCTAAACCATTACCAAGGCAAACCAAACCAATGATTAAGAAAGGTTGTATTACTGAGAATTTGAGAAACATTCGGAATCGCATGATTCGTATGCTTGTGTTTGTGTTCTTTGGTGATCTTTCTATCAAGTTCTATTAGTTCAAAGATTTTTTGATGAGGAAAAGAATGGAAAACAACGTTTCCCAAACCATAGCCAAGGCAAATTAAACCAATGAATAAGAAAGGTTGTATTACTGAGAATTTGAGAAACATTCGAAATCTCATGATTCGTATGCTTGTGTTGGTGTTGTTTGGTGATCTTTCTATCAAGTTCAATTAGCTCAAAGATTATTGGACGAGAAAAAGAATGGAAACCAACGGTTCCCAAACCATAGCCTAGGCAAATCAAACCAATCAATAAGAAAGGTTGTATTACTGAGAATTTGAGAAACATTCGGAATCGCATGATTCCTATGCTTGTGTTTGTGTTCTTTGGTGATCTTTCTGTCAAGTTCTATTAGTTCAAAGATTTTTGGACGAGAAAAAGAATGGAAACCAACGGTTCCCAAATCATAGCCTAGGGAAATCAAACCAATGAATAAGAAAGGTTGTGTTATTGAGAATTTGAGAAACATTCGGAATCGCACGATTCGTATGCTTGTGTTTGTCTTGTTTGGTGATCTTTCTATCAAGTTCTATTAGTTCAAAGATTTTTTGACGAGAAAAAGAATGGAAAACAACGGTTCCCAAACCATAGCCAAGGCAAATCTAACCAATGAATAAGAAAGGTTGTATTACTGAGAATTTGAGAAACATTCGAAATCGCATGATTCGTTTGCTTGTGTTTGTGTTGTTTGGTGATCTTTCTATCAAGTTCATTTAGTTCAAAGATTTTTGGACGATAAAAAGAATGGAAACCAACGGTTCCTAAACCATAGCCTAGGCAAATCAAAACAATCAATAAGAAAGGTTGTGTTATTGAGAATTTGAAAAACATTCGGAATCGCATTATTCGTATGGTTATGTTGGTGTTGTTTGGTGATCTTTCTATCAAGTTCTACTAGTTTAAAGATTTTTGGACGAGAAAAAGAATGGAAACCAACGGTTCCCAAACCATTGCCTAGGCAAATCAAACCAATGAATAAGAAAGGTTGTGTTATTGAGAATTTGAGAAACATTCGGAATCGCATGATTCGTATGCTTGTTTTTGTGTTGTTTGGTGATCTTTCTATCAAGTTTTATTAGTTCAAAGATTTTTTGACGAGAAAAAAAATGGAAAACAACAGTTCCCAAACCATAGCCAAGGCAAATCTAACCATTGAATAAGAAAGGTTGTATTACTGAGAATTTGAGAGACATTCGAAATCGCATGATTCGTATGCTTATGTTGGTGTTGTTTGGTGATCTTTCCATCACGTTCTATTAGTTTAAAGATTTTTTGACGAGAAAGAGAATGGAAAACAACGGTTCCCAAACCATAGCCAAGGCAAATAAAACCAATGAATAAGAAAGGTTGTATTATTGAGAATTTGAGAAACATTCGAAATCGCATGATTCGTATGCTTGTGTTGGTGTTGTTTGGTGATCTTTCTATCAAGTTAATTAGTTCAAAGATTATAGGACAAGAAAAAGAATGGAAACCTACGTTTCCCAAACCATAGCCTAGGCAAATCAAACCAATCAATAAGAAAGGTTGTGTTATTGAGAATTTGAGAAACCTTCGAAATCGCATGATTCGTATGCTTGTGTTTGTGTTGTTTTGTGATCTTTCTATCAAGTTCTATTAGTTCAAAGATTTTTTGACGAGAAAAAGAATGGAAAACAACGGTTCCCAAACCATAGCCAAGGCAAATCAAACCAATGAATAAGAACGGTTGTATTATTGAGAATTTGAGAAACATTCGAAATCGCATGATTCGTATGCTTGTGTTGGTGTTGTTTGGTGATCTTTCTATCAAGTTAATTAGTTCAAAGATTATTGGACGAGAAAAATAATGGAAACCAACGGTTCCCAAACCATAGCCTAGGCAAATCAAACCAATCAATTAGAAAGGTTGTGTTATTGAGAATTTGAGAGACATTCGAAATCGCATGATTCGTATGCTTGTGTTGGTGTTGTTTGGTGATCTTTCCATCAAGTTCTATTAGTTTAAAGATGTTTTGACGAGAAAAAGAATGGAAAAAAACGGTTCCTAAACCATAGCCAAGGCAAACCAAACCAATGATTAAGAAAGGTTGTATTACTGAGAATTTGAGAAACATTCGGAATCGCATGATTCGTATGCTTGTGTTTGTGTTCTTTGGTGATCTTTCTATCAAGTTCTATTAGTTCAAAGATTTTTTGATGAGGAAAAGAATGGAAAACAACGTTTCCCAAACCATAGCCAAGGCAAATTAAACCAATGAATAAGAAAGGTTGTATTACTGAGAATTTGAGAAACATTCGAAATCTCATGATTCGTATGCTTGTGTTGGTGTTGTTTGGTGATCTTTCTATCAAGTTCAAATAGCTCAAAGATTATTGGACGAGAAAAAGAATGGAAACCAACGGTTCCCAAACCATAGCCAAGGCAAATCTAACCAATGAATAAGAAAGGTTGTATTATTGAGAATTTGAGAAACATTCGAAATCGCATGATTCGTTTGCTTGTGTTTGTGTTGTTTGGTGATCTTTCTATCAAGTTCATTTAGTTCAAAGATTTTTGGACGACAAACAGAATGGAAACCAACGGTTCCCAACCCATAGCCTAGGCAAATCAAACCAATCAATAAGAAAGGTTGTGTTATTGAGAATTTGAGAAACATTCGCATGATTCGTATGCTTGTGTTTGTATTGTTTGGTGACCTTTCTATCAAGTTCAATTTGTTCAAAGATTTTTGGACGACAAAAAGAATGGAAACCAACGGTTCCTAAACCATAGCCTAGGCAAATCAAACCAATCAATAAGAAAGGTTGTGTTATTGAGAATTTGAAAAACATTCGGAATCGCATTATTCGTATGGTTGTGTTGGTGTTGTTTGGTGATCTTTCTATCAAGTTCTACTAGTTCAAAGATTTTTGGACGAGAAAAGGAATGGAAACCAACGGTTCCCAAACCATAGCCTAGGCAAATCAAACCAATGAATAAGAAAGGTTGTGTTATTGAGAATTTGAGAAACATTCGGAATCGCATGATTCGTATGCTTGTTTTTGTGTTGTTTGGCGATCTTTCTATCAAGTTCTATTAGTTCAAAGATTTTTTGACGAGAAAAAGAATGGAAAACAACGGTTCCCAAACCATAGCCAAGGCAAATCTAACCATTGAATAAGAAAGGTTGTATTACTGAGAATTTGAGAAACATTCGAAATCGCATGATTCGTATGCCTGTGTTTGTGTTGTTTGGTGATCTTTCTATCAAGTTCTATTAGTTCAAAGATTTTTTGACGAGAAAAATAATGGAAAACAACGGTTCCCAAACCATAGCCAAGGCAAATCAAACCAATGAATAAGAACGGTTGTATTATTGAGAATTTGAGAAACATTCGAAATCGCATGATTCGTATGCTTGTGTTGGTGTTGTTTGGTGATCTTTCTATCAAGTTAATTAGTTCAAAGTTTATAGGACAAGAAAAAGAATGGAAACCTACGGTTCCCAAACCATAGCCTAGGCAAATCAAACCAATCAATAAGAAAGGTTGTGTTATTGAGAATTTGAGAAACATTCGAAATCGCATGATTCGTATGCTTGTGTTGGTGTTGTTTGGTGATCTTTCCATCAAGTTCTATTAGTTTAATGATGTTTTGACGAGAAAAAGAATGGAAAAAAACGGTTCCTAAACCATTACCAAGGCAAACCAAACCAATGATTAAGAAAGGTTGTATTACTGAGAATTTGAGAAACATTCGGAATCGCATGATTCGTATGCTTGTGTTTGTGTTCTTTGGTGATCTTTCTATCAAGTTCTATTAGTTCAAAGATTTTTTGATGAGGAAAAGAATGGAAAACAACGTTTCCCAAACCATAGCCAAGGCAAATTAAACCAATGAATAAGAAAGGTTGTATTACTGAGAATTTGAGAAACATTCGAAATCTCATGATTCGTATGCTTGTGTTGGTGTTGTTTGGTGATCTTTCTATCAAGTTCAATTAGCTCAAAGATTATTGGACGAGAAAAAGAATGGAAACCAACGGTTCCCAAACCATAGCCTAGGCAAATCAAACCAATCAATAAGAAAGGTTGTATTACTGAGAATTTGAGAAACATTCGGAATCGCATGATTCCTATGCTTGTGTTTGTGTTCTTTGGTGATCTTTCTGTCAAGTTCTATTAGTTCAAAGATTTTTGGACGAGAAAAAGAATGGAAACCAACGGTTCCCAAATCATAGCCTAGGGAAATCAAACCAATGAATAAGAAAGGTTGTGTTATTGAGAATTTGAGAAACATTCGGAATCGCACGATTCGTATGCTTGTGTTTGTCTTGTTTGGTGATCTTTCTATCAAGTTCTATTAGTTCAAAGATTTTTTGACGAGAAAAAGAATGGAAAACAACGGTTCCCAAACCATAGCCAAGGCAAATCTAACCAATGAATAAGAAAGGTTGTATTACTGAGAATTTGAGAAACATTCGAAATCGCATGATTCGTTTGCTTGTGTTTGTGTTGTTTGGTGATCTTTCTATCAAGTTCATTTAGTTCAAAGATTTTTGGACGATAAAAAGAATGGAAACCAACGGTTCCTAAACCATAGCCTAGGCAAATCAAAACAATCAATAAGAAAGGTTGTGTTATTGAGAATTTGAAAAACATTCGGAATCGCATTATTCGTATGGTTATGTTGGTGTTGTTTGGTGATCTTTCTATCAAGTTCTACTAGTTTAAAGATTTTTGGACGAGAAAAAGAATGGAAACCAACGGTTCCCAAACCATTGCCTAGGCAAATCAAACCAATGAATAAGAAAGGTTGTGTTATTGAGAATTTGAGAAACATTCGGAATCGCATGATTCGTATGCTTGTTTTTGTGTTGTTTGGTGATCTTTCTATCAAGTTTTATTAGTTCAAAGATTTTTTGACGAGAAAAAAAATGGAAAACAACAGTTCCCAAACCATAGCCAAGGCAAATCTAACCATTGAATAAGAAAGGTTGTATTACTGAGAATTTGAGAGACATTCGAAATCGCATGATTCGTATGCTTATGTTGGTGTTGTTTGGTGATCTTTCCATCACGTTCTATTAGTTTAAAGATTTTTTGACGAGAAAGAGAATGGAAAACAACGGTTCCCAAACCATAGCCAAGGCAAATAAAACCAATGAATAAGAAAGGTTGTATTATTGAGAATTTGAGAAACATTCGAAATCGCATGATTCGTATGCTTGTGTTGGTGTTGTTTGGTGATCTTTCTATCAAGTTAATTAGTTCAAAGATTATAGGACAAGAAAAAGAATGGAAACCTACGTTTCCCAAACCATAGCCTAGGCAAATCAAACCAATCAATAAGAAAGGTTGTGTTATTGAGAATTTGAGAAACCTTCGAAATCGCATGATTCGTATGCTTGTGTTTGTGTTGTTTTGTGATCTTTCTATCAAGTTCTATTAGTTCAAAGATTTTTTGACGAGAAAAAGAATGGAAAACAACGGTTCCCAAACCATAGCCAAGGCAAATCAAACCAATGAATAAGAACGGTTGTATTATTGAGAATTTGAGAAACATTCGAAATCGCATGATTCGTATGCTTGTGTTGGTGTTGTTTGGTGATCTTTCTATCAAGTTAATTAGTTCAAAGATTATTGGACGAGAAAAATAATGGAAACCAACGGTTCCCAAACCATAGCCTAGGCAAATCAAACCAATCAATTAGAAAGGTTGTGTTATTGAGAATTTGAGAGACATTCGAAATCGCATGATTCGTATGCTTGTGTTGGTGTTGTTTGGTGATCTTTCCATCAAGTTCTATTAGTTTAAAGATGTTTTGACGAGAAAAAGAATGGAAAAAAACGGTTCCTAAACCATAGCCAAGGCAAACCAAACCAATGATTAAGAAAGGTTGTATTACTGAGAATTTGAGAAACATTCGGAATCGCATGATTCGTATGCTTGTGTTTGTGTTCTTTGGTGATCTTTCTATCAAGTTCTATTAGTTCAAAGATTTTTTGATGAGGAAAAGAATGGAAAACAACGTTTCCCAAACCATAGCCAAGGCAAATTAAACCAATGAATAAGAAAGGTTGTATTACTGAGAATTTGAGAAACATTCGAAATCTCATGATTCGTATGCTTGTGTTGGTGTTGTTTGGTGATCTTTCTATCAAGTTCAAATAGCTCAAAGATTATTGGACGAGAAAAAGAATGGAAACCAACGGTTCCCAAACCATAGCCAAGGCAAATCTAACCAATGAATAAGAAAGGTTGTATTATTGAGAATTTGAGAAACATTCGAAATCGCATGATTCGTTTGCTTGTGTTTGTGTTGTTTGGTGATCTTTCTATCAAGTTCATTTAGTTCAAAGATTTTTGGACGACAAACAGAATGGAAACCAACGGTTCCCAACCCATAGCCTAGGCAAATCAAACCAATCAATAAGAAAGGTTGTGTTATTGAGAATTTGAGAAACATTCGCATGATTCGTATGCTTGTGTTTGTATTGTTTGGTGACCTTTCTATCAAGTTCAATTTGTTCAAAGATTTTTGGATGACAAAAAGAATGGAAACCAACGGTTCCTAAACCATAGCCTAGGCAAATCAAACCAATCAATAAGAAAGGATGTGTTATTGAGAATTTGAAAAACATTCGGAATCGCATTATTCGTATGGTTGTGTTGGTGTTGTTTGGTGATCTTTCTATCAAGTTCTACTAGTTCAAAGATTTTTGGACGAGAAAAAGAATGGAAACCAACGGTTCCCAAACCATTGCCTAGGCAAATCAAACCAATGAATAAGAAAGGTTGTGTTATTGAGAATTTGAGAAACATTCGGAATCGCATGATTCGTATGCTTGTTTTTGTGTTGTTTGGTGATCTTTCTATCAAGTTCTATTAGTTCAAAGATTTTTTGACGAGAAAAAGAATAGAAAACAACGGTTCCCAAACCATAGCCCAGGCAAATCTAACCATTGAATAAGAAAGGTTGTATTACTGAGAATTTGAGAAACATTCGAAATCGCATGATTCGTATGCTTATGTTGGTGTTGTTTGGTGATCTTTCCATCACGTTCTATTAGTTTAAAGATTTTTTGACGAGAAAAAGAATGGAAAACAACGGTTCCCAAACCATAGCCAAGGCAAATCTAACCATTGAATAAGAAAGGTTGTATTACTGAGAATTTGAGAAACATTCGAAATCGCATGATTCGTATGCTTATGTTGGTGTTGTTTGGTGATCTTTCCATCACGTTCTATTAGTTTAAAGATTTTTTGACGAGAAAAAGAATGGAAAACAACGGTTCCCAAACCATAGCCAAGGTAAATAAAACCAATGAATAAGAAAGGTTGTATTATTGAGAATTTGAGAAACATTCGAAATCTCATGATTCGTATGCTTGTGTTGGTGTTGTTTGGTGATCTTTCTATCAAGTTAATTAGTTCAAAGATTATAGGACAAGAAAAAGAATGGAAACCTACGGTTCCCAAACCATAGCCTAGGCAAATCAAACCAATCAATAAGAAAGGTTGTGTTATTGAGAATTTGAGAAACATTCGAAATCGCATGGTTCGTATGCTTGTGTTGGTGTTGTTTGGTGATCTTTCCATCAAGTTCTATTAGTTTAAAGATGTTTTGACGAGAAAAAGAATGGAAAACAACGGTTCCTAAACCATTACCAAGGCAAACCAAACCAATGATTAAGAAAGGTTGTATTACTGAGAATTTGAGAAACATTCGGAATCGCATGATTCGTATGCTTGTGTTTGTGTTCTTTGGTGATCTTTCTATCAAGTTCTATTAGTTCAAAGATTTTTTGATGAGGAAAAGAATGGAAAACAACGTTTCCCAAACCATAGCCAAGGCAAATTAAACCAATGAATAAGAAAGGTTGTATTACTGAGAATTTGAGAAACATTCGAAATCTCATGATTCGTATGCTTGTGTTGGTGTTGTTTGGTGATCTTTCTATCAAGTTCAATTAGCTCAAAGATTATTGGACGAGAAAAAGAATGGAAACCAACGGTTCCCAAACCATAGCCTAGGCAAATCAAACCAATCAATAAGAAAGGTTGTATTACTGAGAATTTGAGAAACATTCGGAATCGCATGATTCCTATGCTTGTGTTTGTGTTCTTTGGTGATCTTTCTGTCAAGTTCTATTAGTTCAAAGATTTTTGGACGAGAAAAAGAATGGAAACCAACGGTTCCCAAATCATAGCCTAGGGAAATCAAACCAATGAATAAGAAAGGTTGTGTTATTGAGAATTTGAGAAACATTCGGAATCGCATGATTCGTATGCTTGTGTTTGTCTTGTTTGGTGATCTTTCTATCAAGTTCTATTAGTTCAAAGATTTTTTGACGAGAAAAAGAATGGAAAACAACGGTTCCCAAACCATAGCCAAGGCAAATCTAACCAATGAATAAGAAAGGTTGTATTACTGAGAATTTGAGAAACATTCGAAATCGCATGATTCGTTTGCTTGTGTTTGTGTTGTTTGGTGATCTTTCTATCAAGTTCATTTAGTTCAAAGATTTTTGGACGACAAAAAGAATGGAAACCAACGGTTCCTAAACCATAGCCTAGGCAAATCAAACCAATCAATAAGAAAGGTTGTGTTATTGAGAATTTGAAAAACATTCGGAATCGCATTATTCGTATGGTTGTGTTGGTGTTGTTTGGTGATCTTTCTATCAAGTTCTACTAGTTTAAAGATTTTTGGACGAGAAAAAGAATGGAAACCAACGGTTCCCAAACCATTGCCTAGGCAAATCAAACCAATGAATAAGAAAGGTTGTGTTATTGAGAATTTGAGAAACATTCGGAATCGCATGATTCGTATGCTTGTTTTTGTGTTGTTTGGTGATCTTTCTATCAAGTTTTATTAGTTCAAAGATTTTTTGACGAGAAAAAGAATGGAAAACAACAGTTCCCAAACCATAGCCAAGGCAAATCAAACCAATGAATAAGAAAGGTTGTATTATTGAGAATTTGAGAAACATTCGAAATCGCATGATTCGTATGCTTGTGTTGGTGTTGTTTGGTGATCTTTCTATCAAGTTAATTAGTTCAAAGATTATAGGACAAGAAAAAGAATGGAAACCTACGGTTCCCAAACCATAGCCTAGGCAAATCAAACCAATCAATAAGAAAGGTTGTGTTATTGAGAATTTGAGAAACATTCGAAATCGCATGATTCGTATGCTTGTGTTTGTGTTGTTTGGTGATCTTTCTATCAAGTTCTATTAGTTCAAAGATTTTTTGACGAGAAAAAGAATGGAAAACAACGGTTCCCAAACCATAGCCAAGGCAAATCAAACCAATGAATAAGAACGGTTGTATTATTGAGAATTTGAGAAACATTCGAAATCGCATGATTCGTATGCTTGTGTTGGTGTTGTTTGGTGATCTTTCTATCAAGTTAATTAGTTCAAAGATTATTGGACGAGAAAAATAATGGAAACCAACGGTTCCCAAACCATAGCCTAGGCAAATCAAACCAATCAATAAGAAAGGTTGTGTTATTGAGAATTTGAGAAACATTCGAAATCGCATGATTCATATGCTTGTGTTGGTGTTGTTTGGTGATCTTTCCATCAAGTTCTATTAGTTCAAAGATTTTTTGATGAGGAAAAGAATGGAAAACAACGTTTCCCAAACCATAGCCAAGGCAAATTAAACCAATGAATAAGAAAGGTTTTATTACTGAGAATTTGAGAAACATTCGAAATCTCATGATTCGTATGCTTGTATTGGTGTTGTTTGGTGATATTTCTATCAAGTTCAATTAGCTCAAAGATTATTGGACGAGAAAAAGAATGGAAACCAACGGTTCCCAAACCATAGCCTAGGCAAATCAAACCAATCAATAAGAAAGGTTGTATTACTGAGAATTTGAGAAACATTCGGAATCGCATGATTCGTATGCTTGTGTTTGTGTTCTTTGGTGATCTTTCTGTCAAGTTCTATTAGTTCAAAGATTTTTGGACGAGAAAAAGAATGGAAACCAACGGTTCCCAAATCATAGCCTAGGGAAATCAAACCAATGAATAAGAAAGGTTGTGTTATTGAGAATTTGAGAAACATTCGGAATCGCATGATTCGTATGCTTGTGTTTGTATTGTTTGGTGATCTTTCTATCAAGTTCTATGAGTTCAAAGATTTTTTGACGAGAAAAAGAATGGAAAACAACGGTTCCCAAACCATAGCCAAGGCAAATCTAACCAATGAATAAGAAAGGTTGTATTACTGAGAATTTGAGAAACATTCGAAATCGCATGATTCGTATGCTTGTGTTTGTATTGTTTGGTGACCTTTCTATCAAGTTCAATTTGTTCAAAGATTTTTGGACGACAAAAAGAATGGAAACCAACGGTTCCTAAACCATAGCCTAGGCAAATCAAACCAATCAATAAGAAAGGTTGTGTTATTGAGAATTTGGAAAACATTCGGAATCGCATTATTCGTATGGTTGTGTTGGTGTTGTTTGGTGATCTTTCTATCAAGTTCTACTAGTTCAAAGATTTTTGGACGAGAAAAAGAATGGAAACCAACGGTTCCCAAACCATAGCCTAGGCAAATCAAACCAATGAATAAGAAAGGTTGTGTTATTGAGAATTTGAGAAACATTCGGAATCGCATGATTCGTATGCTTGTTTTTGTGTTGTTTGGCGATCTTTCTATCAAGTTCTATTAGTTCAAAGATTTTTTGACGAGAAAAAGAATGGAAAACAACGGTTCCCAAACCATAGCCTAGGCAAATTAAACCAATGAATAAGAAAGGTTGTATTGCTGAGAATTTGAGAAACATTCGAAATCTCATGATTCGTATGCTTGTGTTGGTGTTGTTTGGTGATCTTTCTATCAAGTTCAATTAGCTCAAAGATTATTGGACGAGAAAAAGAATGGAAACCAACGGTTACCAAACCACAGCCTAGGCAAATCAAACCAATCAATAAGAAAGGTTGTATTACTGAGAATTTGAGAAACATTCGGAATCGCATGATTCCTATGCTTGTGTTTGTGTTCTTTGGTGATCTTTCTGTCAAGTTCTATTAGTTCAAAGATTTTTGGACGAGAAAAAGAATGGAAACCAACGGTTCCCAAACCATTGCCTAGGCAAATCAAACCAATGAATAAGAAAGGTTGTGTTATTGAGAATTTGAGAAACATTCGGAATCGCATGATTCGTATGCTTGTTTTTGTGTTGTTTGGTGATCTTTCTATCAAGTTTTATTAGTTCAAAGATTTTTTGACGAGAAAAAGAATGGAAAACAACAGTTCCCAAACCATAGCCAAGGCAAATCAAACCAATGAATAAGAAAGGTTGTATTATTGAGAATTTGAGAAACATTCGAAATCGCATGATTCGTATGCTTGTGTTGGTGTTGTTTGGTGATCTTTCTATCAAGTTAATTAGTTCAAAGATTATAGGACAAGAAAAAGAATGGAAACCTACGGTTCCCAAACCATAGCCTAGGCAAATCAAACCAATCAATAAGAAAGGTTGTGTTATTGAGAATTTGAGAAACATTCGAAATCGCATGATTCGTATGCTTGTGTTTGTGTTGTTTGGTGATCTTTCTATCAAGTTCTATTAGTTCAAAGATTTTTTGACGAGAAAAAGAATGGAAAACAACGGTTCCCAAACCATAGCCAAGGCAAATCAAACCAATGAATAAGAACGGTTGTATTATTGAGAATTTGAGAAACATTCGAAATCGCATGATTCGTATGCTTGTGTTGGTGTTGTTTGGTGATCTTTCTATCAAGTTAATTAGTTCAAAGATTATTGGACGAGAAAAATAATGGAAACCAACGGTTCCCAAACCATAGCCTAGGCAAATCAAACCAATCAATAAGAAAGGTTGTGTTATTGAGAATTTGAGAAACATTCGAAATCGCATGATTCATATGCTTGTGTTGGTGTTGTTTGGTGATCTTTCCATCAAGTTCTATTAGTTCAAAGATTTTTTGATGAGGAAAAGAATGGAAAACAACGTTTCCCAAACCATAGCCAAGGCAAATTAAACCAATGAATAAGAAAGGTTTTATTACTGAGAATTTGAGAAACATTCGAAATCTCATGATTCGTATGCTTGTATTGGTGTTGTTTGGTGATCTTTCTATCAAGTTCAATTAGCTCAAAGATTATTGGACGAGAAAAAGAATGGAAACCAACGGTTCCCAAACCATAGCCTAGGCAAATCAAACCAATCAATAAGAAAGGTTGTATTACTGAGAATTTGAGAAACATTCGGAATCGCATGATTCGTATGCTTGTGTTTGTGTTCTTTGGTGATCTTTCTGTCAAGTTCTATTAGTTCAAAGATTTTTGGACGAGAAAAAGAATGGAAACCAACGGTTCCCAAATCATAGCCTAGGGAAATCAAACCAATGAATAAGAAAGGTTGTGTTATTGAGAATTTGAGAAACATTCGGAATCGCATGATTCGTATGCTTGTGTTTGTATTGTTTGGTGATCTTTCTATCAAGTTCTATTAGTTCAAAGATTTTTTGACGAGAAAAAGAATGGAAAACAACGGTTCCCAAACCATAGCCAAGGCAAATCTAACCAATGAATAAGAAAGGTTGTATTACTGAGAATTTGAGAAACATTCGAAATCGCATGATTCGTATGCTTGTGTTTGTATTGTTTGGTGACCTTTCTATCAAGTTCAATTTGTTCAAAGATTTTTGGACGACAAAAAGAATGGAAACCAACGGTTCCTAAACCATAGCCTAGGCAAATCAAACCAATCAATAAGAAAGGTTGTGTTATTGAGAATTTGGAAAACATTCGGAATCGCATTATTCGTATGGTTGTGTTGGTGTTGTTTGGTGATCTTTCTATCAAGTTCTACTAGTTCAAAGATTTTTGGACGAGAAAAAGAATGGAAACCAACGGTTCCCAAACCATAGCCTAGGCAAATCAAACCAATGAATAAGAAAGGTTGTGTTATTGAGAATTTGAGAAACATTCGGAATCGCATGATTCGTATGCTTGTTTTTGTGTTGTTTGGCGATCTTTCTATCAAGTTCTATTAGTTCAAAGATTTTTTGACGAGAAAAAGAATGGAAAACAACGGTTCCCAAACCATAGCCTAGGCAAATTAAACCAATGAATAAGAAAGGTTGTATTGCTGAGAATTTGAGAAACATTCGAAATCTCATGATTCGTATGCTTGTGTTGGTGTTGTTTGGTGATCTTTCTATCAAGTTCAATTAGCTCAAAGATTATTGGACGAGAAAAAGAATGGAAACCAACGGTTACCAAACCACAGCCTAGGCAAATCAAACCAATCAATAAGAAAGGTTGTATTACTGAGAATTTGAGAAACATTCGGAATCGCATGATTCCTATGCTTGTGTTTGTGTTCTTTGGTGATCTTTCTGTCAAGTTCTATTAGTTCAAAGATTTTTGGACGAGAAAAAGAATGGAAACCAACGGTTCCCAAACCATAGCCTAGGGAAATCAAACCAATGAATAAGAAAGGTTGTGTTATTGAGAATTTGAGAAACATTCGAAATCGCATGATTCGTATGCTTGTGTTTGTGTTGTTTGGTGATCTTTCTATCAAGTTCTATTAGTTCAAAGATTTTTTGACGAGAAAAAGAATGGAAAACAACGGTTCCCAAACCATAGCCAAGGCAAATCTAACCAATGAATAAGAAAGGTTGTATTACTGAGAATTTGAGAAACATTCGAAATCGCATGATTCGTTTGCTTGTATTGGTGTTGTTTGGTGATCTTTCTATCAAGTTCAATTAGCTCAAAGATTATTGGACGAGAAAAAGAATGGAAACCAACGGTTCCCAAACCATAGCCTAGGCAAATCAAACCAATCAATAAGAAAGGTTGTATTACTGAGAATTTGAGAAACATTCGGAATCGCATGATTCGTATGCTTGTGTTTGTGTTCTTTGGTGATCTTTCTGTCAAGTTCTATTAGTTCAAAGATTTTTGGACGAGAAAAAGAATGGAAACCAACGGTTCCCAAATCATAGCCTAGGGAAATCAAACCAATGAATAAGAAAGGTTGTGTTATTGAGAATTTGAGAAACATTCGGAATCGCATGATTCGTATGCTTGTGTTTGTGTTGTTTGGTGATCTTTCTATCAAGTTCTATTAGTTCAAAGATTTTTTGACGAGAAAAAGAATGGAAAACAACGGTTCCCAAACCATAGCCAAGGCAAATCAAACCAATGAATAAGAAAGGTTGTATTACTGAGAATTTGAGAAACATTCGAAATCGCATGATTCGTATGCTTGTGTTGGTGTTGTTTGGTGATCTTTCTATCAAGTTAATTAGTTCAAAGATTATTGGACGAGAAAAATAATGGAAACCAACGGTTCCCAAACCATAGCCTAGTCAAATCAAACCAATCAATAAGAAAGGTTGTATTACTGAGAATTTGAGAAACATTCGGAATCGCATGATTCCTATGCTTGTGTTTGTGTTCTTTGGTGATCTTTCTGTCAAGTTCTATTAGTTCAAAGATTTTTGGACGAGAAAAAGAATGGAAACCAACGGTTCCCAAACCATAGCCTAGGGAAATCAAACCAATGAATAAGAAAGGTTGTGTTATTGAGAATTTGAGAAACATTCGAAATCGCATGATTCGTATGCTTGTGTTTGTGTTGTTTGGTGATCTTTCTATCAAGTTCTATTAGTTCAAAGATTTTTTGACGAGAAAAAGAATGGAAAACAACGGTTCCCAAACCATAGCCAAGGCAAATCTAACCAATGAATAAGAAAGGTTGTATTACTGAGAATTTGAGAAACATTCGAAATCGCATGATTCGTTTGCTTGTGTTTGTGTTGTTTGGTGATCTTTCTATCAAGGTCATTTAGTTCAAAGATTTTTGGACGACAAACAGAATGGAAACCAACGGTTCCCAACCCATAGCCTAGGCAAATCAAACCAATCAATAAGAAAGGTTGTGTTATTGAGAATTTGAGAAACATTCGCATGATTCGTATGCTTGTGTTTGTATTGTTTGGTGACCTTTCTATCAAGTTCAATTTGTTCAAAGATTTTCGTACGACAAAAAGAATGGAAACCAACGGTTCCTAAACCATAGCCTAGGCAAATCAAACCAATCAATAAGAAAGGTTGTGTTATTGAGAATTTGGAAAACATTCGGAATCGCATTATTCGTATGCTTGTGTTGGTGTTGTTTGGTGATCTTTCTATCAAGTTCTACTAGTTCAAAGATTTTTGGACGAGAAAAAGAATGGAAACCAACGGTTCCCAAACCATAGCCTAGGCAAATCAAACCAATGAATAAGAAAGGTTGTGTTATTGAGAATTTGAGAAACATTCGGAATCGCATGATTCGTATGCTTGTTTTTGTGTTGTTTGGCGATCTTTCTATCAAGTTCTATTAGTTCAAAGATTTTTTGACGAGAAAAAGAATGGAAAACAACGGTTCCCGAACCATAGCCAAGGCAAATCTAACCATTGAATAAGAAAGGTTGTATTACTGAGAATTTGAGAAACATTCGAAATCGCATGATTCGTATGCCTGTGTTTGTGTTGTTTGGTGATCTTTCTATCAAGTTCTATTAGTTCAAAGATTTTTTGACGAGAAAAATAATGGAAAACAACGGTTCCCAAACCATAGCCAAGGCAAATCAAACCAATGAATAAGAACGGTTGTATTATTGAGAATTTGAGAAACATTCGAAATCGCATGATTCGTATGCTTGTGTTGGTGTTGTTTGGTGATCTTTCTATCAAGTTAATTAGTTCAAAGATTATTGGACGAGAAAAATAATGGAAACCAACGGTTCCCAAACCATAGCCTAGGCAAATCAAACCAATCAATAAGAAAGGTTGTGTTATTGAGAATTTGAGAAACATTCGAAATCGCATGATTCGTATGCTTGTGTTGGTGTTGTTTGGTGATCTTTCCATGAAGTTCTATTAGTTTAAAGATGTTTTGACGAGAAAAAGAATGGAAAACAACGGTTCCTAAACCATAGCGAAGGCAAACCAAACAATGATTAAGAAAGGTTGTATTACTGAGAATTTGAGAAACATTCGGAATCGCATGATTCGTATGCTTGTGTTTGTGTTCTTTGGCGATCTTTCTATCAAGTTCTATTAGTTCAAAGATTTTTTGATGAGGAAAAGAATGGAAAACAACGTTTCCCAAACCATAGCCAAGGCAAATTAAACCAATGAATAAGAAAGGTTGTATTACTGAGAATTTGAGAAACATTCGAAATCTCATGATTCGTATGCTTGTATTGGTGTTGTTTGGTGATCTTTCTATCAAGTTCAATTAGCTCAAAGATTATTGGACGAGAAAAAGAATGGAAACCAACGGTTCCCAAACCATAGCCTAGGCAAATCAAACCAATCAATAAGAAAGGTTGTATTACTGAGAATTTGAGAAACATTCGGAATCGCATGATTCGTATGCTTGTGTTTGTGTTCTTTGGTGATCTTTCTGTCAAGTTCTATTAGTTCAAAGATTTTTGGACGAGAAAAAGAATGGAAACCAACGGTTCCCAAATCATAGCCTAGGGAAATCAAACCAATGAATAAGAAAGGTTGTGTTATTGAGAATTTGAGAAACATTCGGAATCGCATGATTCGTATGCTTGTGTTTGTGTTGTTTGGTGATCTTTCTATCAAGTTCTATTAGTTCAAAGATTTTTTGATGAGGAAAAGAATGGAAAACAACGTTTCCCAAACCATAGCCAAGGCAAATTAAACCAATGAATAAGAAAGGTTGTATTACTGAGAATTTGAGAAACATTCGAAATCTCATGATTCGTATGCTTGTATTGGTGTTGTTTGGTGATCTTTCTATCAAGTTCAATTAGCTCAAAGATTATTGGACGAGAAAAAGAATGGAAACCAACGGTTCCCAAACCATAGCCTAGGCAAATCAAACAATGATTAAGAAAGGTTGTATTACTGAGAATTTGAGAAACATTCGGAATCGCATGATTCGTATGCTTGTGTTTGTGTTGTTTGGTGATCTTTCTATCAAGTTCTATTAGTTCAAAGATTTTTTGATGAGGAAAAGAATGGAAAACAACGTTTCCCAAACCATAGCCAAGGCAAATCAAACCAATGAATAAGAACGGTTGTATTATTGAGAATTTGAGAAACATTCGAAATCGCATGATTCGTATGCTTGTGTTGGTGTTGGTTGGTGATCTTTCTATCAAGTTAATTAGTTCAAAGATTATTGGACGAGAAAAATAATGGAAACCAATGGTTCCCAAACCATAGCCTAGGCAAATCAAACCAATCAATACGAAAGGTTGTGTTATTGAGAATTTGAGAAACATTCGAAATCGCATGATTCGTATGCTTGTGTTGGTGTTGTTTGGTGATCTTTCCATGAAGTTCTATTAGTTTAAAGATGTTTTGACGAGAAAAAGAATGGAAAACAACGGTTCCTAAACCATAGCCAAGGCAAACCAAACAATGATTAAGAAAGGTTGTATTACTGAGAATTTGAGAAACATTCGGAATCGCATGATTCGTATGCTTGTGTTTGTGTTCTTTGGCGATCTTTCTATCAAGTTCTATTAGTTCAAAGATTTTTTGACGAGAAAAAGAATGGAAAACAACGGTTCCGAAACCATAGCCAAGGCAAATCTAACCAATGAATAAGAAAGGTTGTATTACTGAGAATTTGAGAAACATTCGAAATCGCATGATTCGTATGCTTGTGTTTGTATTGTTTGGTGACCTTTCTATCATGTTCAATTTGTTCAAAGATTTTTGGACGACAAAAAGAATGGAAACCAACGGTTCCTAAACCATAGCCTAGGCAAATCAAACCAATCAATAAGAAAGGTTGTGTTATTGAGAATTTGGAAAACATTCGGAATCGCATTATTCGTATGGTTGTGTTGGTGTTGTTTGGTGATCTTTCTATCAAGTTCTACTAGTTCAAAGATTTTTGGACGAGAAAAAGAATGGAAACCAACGGTTCCCAAATCATAGCCTAGGCAAATCAAACCAATGAATAAGAAAGGTTGTGTTATTGAGAATTTGAGAAACATTCGGAATCGCATGATTCGTATGCTTGTTTTTGTGTTGTTTGGCGATCTTTCTATCAAGTTCTATTAGTTCAAAGATTTTTTGACGAGAAAAAGAATGGAAAACAACGGTTCCCAAACCATAGCCAAGGCAAATTAAACCAATGAATAAGAAAGGTTGTATTACTGAGAATTTGAGAAACATTCGAAATCTCATATTCGTATGCTTGTGTTGGTGTTGTTTGGTGATCTTTCTATCAAGTTCAATTAGCTCAAAGATTATTGGACGAGAAAAAGAATGGAAACCAACGGTTACCAAACCACAGCCTAGGCAAATCAAACCAATCAATAAGAAAGGTTGTATTACTGAGAATTTGAGAAACATTCGGAATCGCATGATTCCTATGCTTGTGTTTGTGTTCTTTGGTGATCTTTCTGTCAAGTTCTATTAGTTCAAAGATTTTTGGACGAGAAAAAGAATGGAAACCAACGGTTCCCAAACCATAGCCTAGGGAAATCAAACCAATGAATAAGAAAGGTTGTGTTATTGAGAATTTGAGAAACATTCGAAATCGCATGATTCGTATGCTTGTGTTTGTGTTGTTTGGTGATCTTTCTATCAAGTTCTATTAGTTCAAAGATTTTTTGACGAGAAAAAGAATGGAAAACAACGGTTCCCAAACCATAGCCAAGGTAAATCTAACCAATGAATAAGAAAGGTTGTATTACTGAGAATTTGAGAAACATTCGAAATCGCATGATTCGTTTGCTTGTGTTTGTGTTGTTTGGTGATCTTTCTATCAAGGTCATTTAGTTCAAAGATTTTTGGACGACAAACAGAATGGAAACCAACGGTTCCCAACCCATAGCCTAGGCAAATCAAACCAATCAATAAGAAAGGTTGTGTTATTGAGAATTTGAGAAACATTCGCATGATTCGTATGCTTGTGTTTGTATTGTTTGGTGACCTTTCTATCAAGTTCAATTTGTTCAAAGATTTTTGGACGACAAAAAGAATGGAAACCAACGGTTCCTAAACCATAGCCTAGGCAAATCAAACCAATCAATAAGAAAGGTTGTGTTATTGAGAATTTGGAAAACATTCGGAATCGCATTATTCGTATGGTTGTGTTGGTGTTGTTTGGTGATCTTTCTATCAAGTTCTACTAGTTCAAAGATTTTTGGACGAGAAAAAGAATGGAAACCAACGGTTCCCAAACCATAGCCTAGGCAAATCAAACCAATGAATAAGAAAGGTTGTGTTATTGAGAATTTGAGAAATATTCGGAATCGCATGATTCGTATGCTTGTTTTTGTGTTGTTTGGCGATCTTTCTATCAAGTTCTATTAGTTCAAAGATTTTTTGACGAGAAAAAGAATGGAAAACAACGGTTCCCAAACCATAGCCAAGGCAAATCTAACCATTGAATAAGAAAGGTTGTATTACTGAGAATTTGAGAAACATTCGAAATCGCATGATTCGTATGCCTGTGTTTGTGTTGTTTGGTGATCTTTCTATCAAGTTCTATTAGTTCAAAGATTTTTTGACGAGAAAAATAATGGAAAACAACGGTTCCCAAACCATAGCCAAGGCAAACCCAAACCAATGAATAAGAACGGTTGTATTATTGAGAATTTGAGAAACATTCGAAATCGCATGATTCGTATGCTTGTGTTGGTGTTGTTTGGTGATCTTTCTATCAAGTTAATTAGTTCAAAGATTATTGGACGAGAAAAATAATGGAAACCAACGGTTCCCAAACCATAGCCTAGGCAAAT